>CAMZMU010000117.1:69771884-70371884 GCA_947311845.1 Poa pratensis
CTGACGAGGGGTAGACTCATCAAGACCCATGGTTAAGGTCCCTAGGTTATGAAATGGGGGAGAAACGTGGTAGAGCTGGAAGTAATCGTCGGCTGACAAGCAGGGCAAAGATTTTACCCAGGTTCAGGGCCCTCGTGTGGAGGTAACACCCCTACGTCCTGCCTGTCTGTTATTGCTTTGTGAATATGATGGTTACAAGGATCCCGGCGAGATGTCGATCTCGCTAGGGTTTGTGGCTCTGGTGGTTCGTTGTCTGGTTCGATGGCCCTCCCAGTCCTTAAATAGGCTGGGTCTCGGGTGTTCGTAACCGACTCGATTTACAAGTAAGGAAACTCTAAACCGACTATTGCTTCGCCAAACTTGGAGGATACTCCATCTTCGTGGGCCTCCCTTCATGGGCTTCATGTA
Source organism: Poa pratensis (assembly GCA_947311845.1). Lineage (NCBI taxonomy): Eukaryota > Viridiplantae > Streptophyta > Magnoliopsida > Poales > Poaceae > Poa > Poa pratensis. The sequence continues at coordinate 69,772,293 of CAMZMU010000117.1, forward strand.
GGCTCTGATAGTTGGGCCTAGTCGATACGTGCACCAGGTACCCTCATGGTAGGGTACCCGATAGGCATACCCATGTCAGTAGCCCCCGAGTACTTGTCTGATTCGAAGAGTCGGGCATGGACTCATACATCATGCACGTTATATTTTTCACATCTATATTTAGAATTCTTATGAAATAGCACATGTTGGCTATGTCGAGTGTTTCATCGACTATGAATTTTTTGCTTATGATAGTCAAGGATATTAGCTTAGCAGGCCCGGCACACACGACGGATCGGGGCCAGTTAACTACCATTTGTGGCAAAACCATACTAGCTTTCAATCAAACTCGAGTCCCCGGACTCGAATCTGGAACAAACTGGACAGACTCGAAACAGCCGTTGAGGTCTTACGGAATCGAACTGCAGTATAATTTTGAATCAACCCAACGCGTCCGTCGGGGATAATTCATCATGTCTGCTGACACGGAACATTAAGGATAACGCTGCTGGGCGGTCCTTAGCCCAACTCGACTGATCGGCGGGTCTTACCTTTGCACTATGCATGCAGCATCCAAGGATCGTCGGATCAACTCGGGAATATTTTGAGTGTGATTTTGCTTATGAACTTAGTCGAATGATTGTCGACTGATATTTTGCCATATTCTATCGGGGCGCGACAGCGCTCCCGATGGGAGTAGCCCCCGAGATTGTGCTTTATTGCTTGCAATGGAGGATAATCTCAAAATCTTTTACCCTGCACATTTTAGTCAAAGAAATTTTTTGATACGCTCCCGATGGGAGTATGATGCTGCAGTCGAAAGAATTTCGACTGGCCTCTATGACTTTGCTAAAAAACCAACCGAGACTTATGCGAGAGACCACCCGAAGATATCATCGAGTGACTTTTATGCCAGTTGTGAAAGAAGAACAACGTCAGCAATGACGCATTTTGCGACTGCTATCTCTGACAAGCGGTGGCGTGCTTGGAGAGGCTTTGATAAGACGTGACCCTGTTTTGTGGGCCCGTTTTTGCAGAGCTGACCAGGGATGACGCCGCGTGGACTTGATTTGACCGTTCTGGCGCGATTTTCACGGGGCGTGATGATGGCTTCCTGGATTCTCGTGCGTAGTGGGCGGAGTGGCCGGACGGTTGCTCTCCCGTGGCCGCCACGTGTATGGCCAGATTTCGCGCGGAGCGTATGGATTTGTTTTAACGGCTTACGATCGTTTTGCGCTCTGTGGTAAATAGGGGGGACGGCGCTGGCAGAGTTTTTTACTTGCCATTTGCCCCTGCGCCGCCCCTCGTCTCCTTCCTCGCGCTGCCCCTCCATTGTCTGCGCCCAAGTTCTTGCCCCACACTCCTCCACGTAGCATGGCGAAAGGTGGAGGTGCGAAGCGTGGTGCTGCCGCCGCCGCCGCGACCGATGCGACCAAGGGCAAGAAGGCCGTGGCGGGTACATCTATCCGCCGCGCTGAAGAAGGGCAGCGGGGACTGGGCGAAGTCCACCATCAAGGACGCCCATTTGGTCAAGTTCCGCGAGCAGGGGTATCTGCCACCCGCGGAGCAGCTCGCCGTCCGCGCGCCGTCGCCCAAGGAGGTACTCCCCGAACCACGCGCCAACGAGCGTGTTTGTTTTGCGGAGTTTTTGCCTAGGGGCTTTTCGCTTCCCCTCCACGATTTCGTTCGTGGTCTTCTTTTTGCCTACGGGGTGCAGATCCATGATCTCACCCCAAATGGCATTATGCATATCGCGTGTTTCATCACGCTGTGCGAGTGCTTCCTCGGCGTCGCTCCCAGCTGGGCGCTGTGGAAAGCCATCTTCATGGTGCGGCCGAACAGAGGAGGTGGTCGCACCTACCCCGTCGGCGGCTGTGGAATACAGGTGCGCAGCGACACCCGCTACTTCCGCCTGAAGACCGTCGACTCCGCTCAAGGCTGGAGGAAGGGGTGGTTTTATGCGACTGTCGAGCAGGATGCAGCCGCCCCTTTCTCGACTGCTGCTTTCACCAGGACCAAGGCGTGGGATCACCAACTCTCAGCCGAAGAAATGGAGGAGGCAAGCCCTTTGCTGGCTCGGATCGGAGGCATGCTGGACAAGGTCACAGGCATCCATTTGATCGCCACCTTTGTGAAGAGGCGGGTGTGGCCCATCCGTGCCCGAGCGCACCCCATGTGGGAGTATGAAGGCGCGGGTGACATCACCCGAATGAACCCAGAGGAGCTTTCAAGGAGTGAGCTGCTGACGCATGTGCGGCACATCACCAACTTGACAGGCGACACTTGCAACGTCGACTGCCCTGTTGCACCATATGGGTTGGAGAACCCTTTGCTTGAGGTATGTATGTGTATAGCCTGCTTGCAATGAAGAGTTTGCCACTCGCATGTTCTGTGATATGCGATTTTTGATTCTGACTTTGCAATTTGTGATGTATGCTATGCAGGGTCACTCGACTGCTGCCTCCCTTCCTCCTCTGCCTGAAAATGGCGAGACTGAAGAAACACAGGCACAGGTGGTGGACCCGAAAGGGGATCAGTCGCCCATCCCTTCTGCCACCACTTCACATGTGGAGGATGTCGAGGAAGAAGCAGCAGAAGAAGTCCAATCTGAAGACAAGGCCCCCTCTGACCAAGAAGTCGATACCGCGCAACCGAAGCGGCGTCGACTGGCCAAGAAGGCGCCTTCTGCTGCAAGTTCACCCGCGAAGGAGCAGGGCTTGGAGGATGACGAGGAATCAGGTTCACCACCTGTTTTCCAAGCCGCTCCTTTGCGTGCGTGCTCAACAAGCTCGACTCTTCCGCTTCAGTCGAGTGGTACCCCAGCCTTTGGGGACCAATTTTTGGCGACTCCGAAGATGAGAAGATGAGGAGCACAGGTATGTGTTTTTTGAGTATGATATGAAATGTTTGTGCTGTCACATTTTGTGCTGACCATCCTTTTGTTTTTGTTGTGTTGCTCCACAGTGCTGAAAACAATCAGCCTGGGACTCCTCCAGTCGAGAATGTTCCAACCCTGGAGCACTCGAAGTCTGCACCGACTGGAAACGAGGCTGCCCAGCCAATGGCCACTGACGCTGTCGTTGAGACAGCCAAGGCGGCAACTCCAGATGTCGGGACATCAGTCGCGGCTCCTGAGCCGTGGATGAACCACGTGAGTAGTTTTTTGCTTGACCCGTTTAGTTGTAGGCTGTGAGAGTTTTGGATTTTTGCTGAATCGTGTGCTCGCAGCCCTTCTACCACACACTTGGCAGATTCTGCCAAGGCTTATGTCCAGGTGGAGCAGGAGAGGGACACCATGCGCGCCGAGCTCGAGCGGCTCAGTCGTGAGTTCTCCTTTTTGCTTTTGTTTTGCCCAACTTCTTTTTGCAATGCTTGATTTTGTCGAGTATTGAATGCACGTATTTTGCTGGGCCAGGCGAGAAGAAGGAGCTGGAAGACGCACTCGCCGCGCAGCGCGAAGAGTCGAAGAAAGAGCTGGCTGCCGCCACCAACTCAGCCGCTGCACGCGAGCGAGAATATGCTGACCAGCTCGCGGCACTCGCGCAGGTCATGGGAGGTGAGTAATCTTTTCTCCTTTTGATATGACGATATAACTTGTCGAGTGTCGTAAAATGACTTATGCCTGTTTTGAATTGTGCAGAAGCTGTTGGCGCACCGGCCTCTGCGGACGTGGCGAGTGACGATCTTTCGCTGGAACAGGCTGTGGGCGGCTTAGGCGCTCTATGCAACCAGGCGAAAGAAGCACTCGCCAAATCGACGAGCACACTTGGCGCTGTATACCAAGTGGTGTTCCCGACTGGCGTGGTGCCGTCGACGGTGGATGACTTCGCCAACGTGTTTGGCCCCGGGACGTCCACCATGGCGGGTTTCGCTCGCGCCAACACGGTACGCGGATCCGAGTCCACCATCAAGCTTCTTATGGGACATGGGATAGATTGCGACTATGAGGCAGCACTGTCTGCGTTCCCTCAGAAGCCAGATGGGAAGCCCATTTCCCTGAAGGGGGTGAGCGGAGCCGCCGCGCGACTGGCCGAAGTTTTTATGAACACCATGGAGCGCCGGGCACTCGAGACTGCCAATCGTCTGCTTAGGAAATCGAAATCTTAGGCTTAGGGTAGCTGTACCCTTTTGCTTTTTTATGCCTTGTAATGATACCTTCTGAACTGCGCGAGTCTGCGCTTTGTTTTGCTACCTTGTTTATGCAAACTGTCTTTTGCTAATGTCTTTCATTTGAAGAGTTGTATGCTTACGACATGAGTCTTAGCTTCTGACACAAACTTTGTGTTTGTGATTATGCTCTTTGAACAGTCACGAGAACCTGCTACTGCGACTAGTTCCTCGCAGGCTCCAATCACTACCCGATCCCAGGGTCAGGTGGCAAATGATGCCAAGGTGATGGAGTATATGAAGGCTAAATTTGTGAGAATGGAGCAAGATCTGAAGGACGCCCAGGCTGAGCTGAGTCGATTGAGGGCCAGACCCGCGTTGGCCACCCAACGCGAGGATTATGTGCTCGGGGAGATGGAGCTTGTGAACAGGCAACTCGAGTGTAAGTTCGAGTCTTGCTTTGTTTACAAGCTTTTTGCGTAGCTTTTGTCCTTTTGATCTGACTGGTGCGCCCGTGTTTGTAGGCTTTGTCGACAACTTCCAGGCTGAACAGATTCGCGTGGAAGGGCGTCTGGATAGCGTGGTTGACGACCCTACAACTGGGCGTCAACACTTTTGGCTTGATAGGTACCATGCCCGCATACTCGCCACCCTGAAGGATCGCGTCTGGCGAAGTGCTGAACTGCTGGAGTTATGCCGGGCAGCGTTTATTCGCCTGAACGAGACTCTTTTTCCTTCGGGGCCACAACCACAAGGGATTCGTGCTGTGTTGAACATCTTCCGCCAAACAAATCCCATTCGAGAGTTGCTGTCTCAAAGACTTGTAATTGGAGCCAACGCTGCAATGGCGTATATGCGTAGTCGAAAACCAAGGTTGGTGTTGCGGACACCTGCAGCCGGAGAGGTTCTCGAACAAAAAGACCTGGATGACACGATCCAAGCTGCGGAGACACTAATCGAGTGCACTCGCGAACAGCTTTGCGGTCCCGAGCTGCCCGTAAAGGACGAGCCTGAGGATTAGAATGGTTTGCGAGTGCAATTTTTGTATAGGGGGCAGCCCCCGAGTGTAATTTTTGACTCTTTGTATATTGTATAGTTTGTATACTTTGATTTTTTGCCGAGCCCCCGAGTCAGTCGAGCGGGGTTTGTGAAATATGTGTTGGTTATGAACCGATGACTGTGCAGCCCCCGAGTATTCGAGTGCGGCTGCAAGTTTTTGTGTTCTTTGTTTGGATCCTTGTTACGCAGCCCCCGAGCATTCGGGTGCGGCTAAGGCATTGTGTTTCTGCAAGAGCGAAAGCTCATTTGATCGATAACACAGCCCCCGAGGGTTTCGGGTGCGGTTAAGGTATGAATTATGCGGGTAGTAGCCACAAAGAAGTCGAAGGAACATTGATTTTATTCCTCTTTTGAATGTTAGGCTGCAGGCCGCCTCATTAAAAACCTTCCAGTCCCCTTAGGTACCCTGGTAAGGAAAAGAGCGCGTCTGAAACCTGCAGCCATCCGACATATAGCCTATTACATTGTATGACTGTGAGCACTTTATGCGTAGAAACGGCGCAGATGCGCAACGTTCCAAGGATTATGAGAGAGTTCGCCTGTCTTCGCGTGCTTCAGTCGATATGCGCCTCCACCAAGGACCTCCGTGATGATGAAGGGACCCTCCCATGGGGAAGCGAGCTTGTGCACCTTCTTTTGCTTCAGTCGAAGAACCAGGTCGCCAACGACGAAGGACCTGGTGCGCAGTCGACGGCTGTGGTAGTTGCGAAGGTCCTGCTGGTAAACAGCTGTGCGGGCCAAGGCCGTGTCGCGCGCCTCATCGAGCAAGTCGACTGCGTCTTCGAGTGCTTCTTCGCGTCTTCTTCATTGTATGCTTCAACTCGTGGCGCATTGAACCTTACGTCTGATGGCAGAATTGCCTCTGCACCATAGACCATGAAGAATGGGGTGAACTGCGTAGAAGTGTTGGGAGTTGTGCGTAGGCTCCATAGCACAGATGGTAGTTCTTCGACCCAAGCACCCGCAGCTCTTTTGAGTGGCACCAGGAGGCGCTTCTTGATCCACTCGTCACAAGTCCATTGGCCTTTTCGACTTGGCCATTGGATTGTGGATGCGCCACGGATGCGTAGTTGAGCGTAATGTCCTGCTCTTTGCAAAGGTTTTGAACTCCTCAGCCGTGAAGTTTGTGCCGTTATCAGTGATGATACTGTTTGGGACACCGAAGCGGTAGATGATGCTCTTTATGAAGTTGACTGCCGTAGTAGCAGTCGAATTTGTGATGGGGACCGCCTCGATCCACTTTGTGAACTTGTCGACTGCCACCAGTAGGTGAGTATGCCCGCCATGCGATGACTTTTTGAGTGGCCCAACCATATCGAGCCCCCATTGGGCGAAAGGCCAGGCCAGCGGTATGGTCTTCAACGCCGATGCGGGTGCGTGCGGCTTTGTTGCGAATTTCTGGCAGCCGACGCACCTTTTGACTATGTCCTCCGCGTCTTTGAGTGCTGTAGGCCAGTAAAACCCTGCGCGAAAGGCTTTGGCTACGAGTGATCGACTGCTGGCGTGATGCCCACAGGTACCTGCATGAATATCTCGAAGTATGGCTTGGCCATCTTCGAATGCGATGCATCTTTGGAACATACCTGATATGCTGCGCTTGTATAACTCGCCGTTGATAACGGTGTATGCTTTTGATCTTCGAGTCACGCGCCGGGACTCGGTTATGTCATCTGGTAGCTCGCTGCGGAGTATGTAAGCCAGAAAAGGTTGAGTCCAAGTTGGCTCAATGAGGAGTACCTCGACTGGGGGGTCCTCTGTGCTAGGCGCTTTGCTTTTGGCTGGCGTAGTCGACGGAGGAGGCTCTCGTTTCTCTTGATAGATCTGTGTTCGATGCGCTCGAGGAAGACACCAGGTGGAATTTGTGCGCCAGTTGAGCCAAGATTGGCTAGCATGTCTGCTTCTTCGTTACTTTCCCTTCCTATGTGCCTCAACTCGCAGCCCTCGAAGCTGCCCTCCAGTGTGTTGTACAGGTCGCGATAAGCGATCATGTTGTCCGCGATTGCGTCGCAGGCCTTCATTGTTTGCTGCACCACGAGGTTGGAGTCGCCGTAGATCATTAGTCGAGTGCACCCGAGTGCTTTTGCCATCTGCATGCCATGGATCAGAGCCTCGTATTCAGCCTCGTTATTGGAGGGTAGTTTGAATCCCATCTGCAAAACATAACATAGCTTGTCCCCTTTTGGTGATATGAGGACCTGCGCCTGCGCCTTCGTGTTTCTTGGACCATCGAAGTACATGGTCCAGGAATTGGATGTGGCACCCCGATCCAGATGATCGGGTTACCCCATATACCAGTCCTAGAAACACTGGATATATGACAGCTTGATAAACAAAGGCAAAACCAAATATATTCATAAGGCTTCGAGTTCGAACAAATACAAGGTTACAACACGGGTGAGGCTCCAGCTCTTGCGCAACAGCGCACACAACAGTATGTACATTATTTTTCTAACATCGAGCCTCTAGCGGAAGTCGTAGCGGAAGCGAAGATAGTAGCGTGGCGAGAGCGGCCTTATTCCACAGGGTCCTGCCTGGAATACGGGTTCCTAGTTCTCGTACAGCGGGTACTCAGCGACGGGTGCAGCAGGGTCTGGCCACATGAAAAGCCAGGTGAGTACATGGAATGTACTCGCAAGACATCAGCCCAAAAACAAACAAAGTCTATCTATATGGCATGGCATAGTTCAGAAAGTAACATGGCATGAGTTTGGTTGCGAGGGGGAGTCCAAGCTTAACGGTTGGACAAAACTTACCTACTTACCTTGGTAGGGAAGTTCCGTGGTTGCTGGAATGAGATCACGTTTCTCATCCAACCACATCTAGGCTTTCAAGCCTCTAGCCAACTCTGGCTTAATTCCAGCCAACTATGGCTTTTTCTCTAGCCAACTCTGGCTGTCATTCCAGCCAACTATGGCTACCATTTCCAGCCAACTCTGGCTTTGGGGTTGGGTTTCACATTCATTATTTCTCCATATTCGACAGGACTGACTCATAGCGTGACTTGACCCAAACAACGTCCCATAACCCAGGGACAAGGCTAGACATCCAGATTTACACTCTCGAGAGGTTGCAACTTTTATCCACACGCTGAAGTCTAGGCTTGTACCGCCGGTACGAAGTACTAGAACCAACCATGGCGGCAGCACAAACCCATACTTCCACAGACGTTTACTCTACCAAGACTCTCCCTGTATAGCCACCGACATAACTCCATGCCTTATGCAGAAGTGAATCCGGCACGTCCCCAACCCATGAGCGACGCCTAGCTCCGGAACCTTCGCAAGCCTAGCCCCGACCAACTATGGTAACCGACTAGACTTGCCAAAGAGGTGGCATCAAAGGAGGCTGATAAAATACCCGGCCATGGTCCGCCCACACGGACGACGCATGGTTGTGCTAGTTGTGTTTGGTGAGTGGCACTATGTGACTCAATCTAGTCGAGAGAGGTGATTATCTTCTTAGTCATTTTCTTTGATTACAGACATCAACATTAACAAAGTAACACAAGGTAACCATACCACAATAACAGCACAGAATAAACATATCACTTGCAGGTAATATAACAATAATAATAATACCCGGGTGACTGTGGCGGGAGACCCGGCGGTGTCACTCGGGGGTTAGTGTTCACAGAATAATAGCATAAGATTTCAAACGGATGACGGTGGCGGGAGACCCGGCCGGTGTCACCGTAAAAGAATGAACCGAAAAGCACTCATAAAAATGAGAGAGCATCCATTCCACTCGAGGGTTACCCCGACGTGGTGTCAGCAATCTCGGCAGAGAGAACCAAATGGAAAGTCAGCTCCCAAGCGTCGCAGTCCGGGTGGTCTATGCCAACCATATTTGATGGAGGGACAAGGCAAATAACTCTTTTGGCAAATGCCCCCAACTCCGAGGATCATAAGACGACATTCGTCCGCTCCTCACCTCGGCGAAGAAGAAAGAAGCAAACAAAGCCCCGCAAGCGCGAGACGCACAGTTGTAATAATTCCCCCATTCCTTTGACTGAGGCGGTATCACCGGCCATTGTCTCGGGAACGTGAGTGTTGCACAGATAAGCAATGCAAAGGAGTGCAATAATTCAAAATGCAATATGACATGTGAGGTGCAACAGATATTAATTCAGCAGTCAAAATATTTCCTAAGTTCGACCAAGTTTGAAATTGGGTTGGTGGCTTGCCTTCAGCAGAGTGGTAGGGTTCGGGTTCGACTTCAACTTCGTTGGAGAAGTTTGGATCTATTTAAAGAATGAAACGGTATTAAAACCCTTCCTACGGCATCGAACAAACGATCAAGCAAATGAACTTCAAATGAAATACTCTTGATATCATTTGACAGACATTTTGAAAACCAAGCCATCCCAAAAGGATTCATGTGTTTTTGACAATTTTTGGAAAAGTTCTGACCTTCCAAAGATAGCCCTAGCATTTGCCTCTTTTTTTTTCTAAAAAAAAAGAAAGAAATAGAAATAAGAAAACGTTTCAGAAATTTTAAAACGTAACTGGGCCGGCCCATTTAGACGATGGCCACTGAGCCGAACCGGTACACGCGAAGGAAAAGGAAAAAAAAAGAAAAACAGCACGGGCTCCTCTTCCCCGGCGAGCTCACCGTGCTGGCGAGGACGGCGACGGCGGCTCAGGCCACCCTGGACTCCAGCGAGGATGGATACGGGTTCCTGGTGCTCTGAATCGGAGGAAGGGGTGGAGATATGGTGGGGGAAGGTTCTGGAGAGAGGGGGATCGACGGAGGCCGTGCGGCGGAGGCGTGCTCGTCGCCGGAGTTCGGGCGCTCCCTAGGAGCTGGCACTGGAGGGGGAGGGAGCTGAGGGGCAGGGGAAGGTGGTGTGTGACTTAGCGGTGCTGGGGAGGTCCTTTTATAGCGAATTCGGGAGGTGGCCGTCACGGGAGCGCACGGCGAGGTGGCGGGGTGAGCTGGCCACGGCCGGCGAGCTCCGCGTCGATGGTGTAGCTGTGGCGCGTCGCGGAGTCTGTGGCGGCTGTGGGCGGCGTTGAGCATCACGGGCTCACAGGAGGGGTGCGGAACGGCACGGGGCGTGGTGGCGTCGCTGACTCTCGGGCCGTGGTGGCACTGCTCCGGGCGGCGTGTCCTCTAGCTACTCCGACGCTTGTGGAGAGGAGGTGGAGGGCGACGCGTGCTGGCTGGAGGTCGAGGGGGCGGTGGAGAAGCAGGGGGGGCTCGGGCAGGCAGCAGGGGCGACACGGCGGTGATCGACATCTGGCGGCCACAGTGCGGCGCGGCGCGTCGCCGTGTGCTTGGAGCCTTGCGGCGGAGGGCTTGCCGGCGTCGTGGGGCGGCTGGAGGAGCATGGGGAGATGGAGGTGGCCAGGGAGGGCTCGGGGAGCGGCTGGGGGGGGGCGTGCTCAGGCGACGAACACCTGGCGGCGCCGACGGCACTGTGCGGCCAGAGGTGATCACCACCCTGGGCATGGCCAGGAGTGACATCGATCCACATCTCCCAGCTCACTGCTCCAAATCGAGTGTGGTTTTGATCTCTGTGCGCAAAATTGCAAATGCAGCAACTTTCCCGACTAGTGTTTCCCCAAATTCCAAAGTTGGTCTATAGGAAATTTTGAAAAAACACTTCTGGTCAAAAGAGCAAAATGCTGTTTTGGTGAAGTAAATGAAATGTAAAAGGGTTCAAATAAATCCCTGAGGTGTGTGCACTCCTAGTGGCTGCGTTTAGGGTCTTGGATCACCAAGGAGAAAACATTTGCTTTGAACTTCGAAAATAAAGTAGAAAATGGGCAGAAACTGAAGTGGAGAATTACTCCCAAATTTTGTAAACAAGGTATCAATTGTTTTTGCATATTTGGGCTATATATTGCCTAGGGGTCATCCCTAATTTTGGCAGAATTTTTGGAAAGATCTTTGAGGTACTTCCTTTGTAAGGCCAAAATAATAGGATTTTGGTTATTGAAATAAAGGAAAATATTGGAATAATATTTTTGGGTGAAATGAGCCAGCAACATGTTCACCAAGTGGGAGGGAATCCAAAACCTAAGATCCCAAACTTGGACAAGATTTGGTAAAAGTTTGAGAGTTTAAAATAGCAGTGAGCACAAAAGAAATAATAATTCCCAAAAATCCAAGAATAGATTTTTAAAGAATTTTTTTGAAAAGACCAAATTTCAGGATGTTACATTGGACACGTATGGTGCTCCAGGTAATTGGGCTTCTATCCACTCGGTTGTGAAGTCGGGTAGGACTTGTGCTTTGATAGCCTTCGGGTGCTCGTACTTGATGTCTCTTGGAGCCAGCTCGATGAGCCATTTTGCGACTCGACCCGTTGCATTGGGGTTTGTGAGGATATCACCGATTGCTGAGTTACTTACCACGGTGATCGGGTGCTCGGTGAAGTAGTGTGTCAACTTCCTTGAGGACATGAATACAGCGTATGCCAGCTTTTGATAGTGCGGGTACCGCTGTTTTGATATGGAGAGAACCTCGCTCAGGTAGTAGACTGGACGTTGTATGCTTTGGATGTGCCCCTCCTCCATGCGTTCGACTACCAGTACGGTGCTCACCACCCTGTTTGTAGCCGAGACATACAGGTAGAGTGGTTCCCGTTCCTTAGGTGCGACGAGGATCGGAGGGCTTGTGAGGATCCGCTTGAGATCTGTGAAGGCTGCTTCAGCTTCTGGCGTCCACTCGAACTTGTCCGCCTTCTTCATCAGTCGATAGAATGGTAGAGCCTTTTCACCCAGTTTGCTGATGAATCGACTGAGCGCTGCTACTCGTCCTGCTAGTTTCTGCACATCGTGAAGCTTTGAAGGCCTTTGCATTGTGAGGATGGCCTGTATTTTCTCCGGGTCTGCTTCGATTCCACGGGCAGAGACTAGGTACCCTAGGAGCTGCCCGGCTGGAACGCCGAACGTGCACTTCTTAGGATTGAGCTTGATATGGAAGCGTTTGAGGTTTGCGAACGTCTCCCTCAAATCGTCGAGTAGTGTGTTCTTCCCTTGTGGTAATGACAATGTCATCCACGTAGACCTGGACGTTGCGTCCAATTTGCTTTTTGAGGCAGTCCTGCATCATGCGCTGGTATGTTGCACCCGCGTTTTTGAGCCCAAAGGGCATAGTTGTGTAGCAGTAGACCCCGAGTGGGGTTATGAACGCCGTTTTTTCTTCGTCTTCTTGCTTCATCCTTATCTGGTGATAACCTGAGTAAGCATCCAGAAAGGAGAGTCGTGCGCATCCGGCGGTGGAGTCGACGATCTGGTCGATTCGGGGTAGCGGGAAGTGATCCTTTGGACAGCACTTGTTCAGCGCTGTGAAGTCCACGCACATCCGAAGGATGTCTGTATGCTTCTCTACGAGTACGGGGTTGGCCACCCATTGTGATTTCTTGATTTCCCTAATGAATCCTGCTGCGAGTAACCGGTCGACTTCAGATTCGACTGCGGTTCGCTTTGGGCCGGAGATTCGACGCATCGTTTGCTTGACTGGCTTTGCATCTGGAAACAATTGGAGAGAGTGCTCGGCGAATTCCCTGGGAATACCTGGCATGTCGGCTGGACACCACGCAAATATTTCCCAGTTCTCACGGAGGAATTCGACGAGCGCGCCTTCCTATGCGATAGGCAGGCTCGAAGATATGTTGACTGTCTTGGACGGATCGGTCGGGTGCACCTGATGCGACCTTGTGTCATTTGTAGCATTGAAGGATCTGTCGACTGCCAACTTCTTATGCTCCGGAAGGAGTGTGCGGTCGTTGGAAATCGCCAGGTCGGCGAGTGATTCTTCCACCCCGAACATCTCGGAGATTTTGCTGAACTCGCGGTCGCAAGCATCGGACCTTTGAAAGTTTCCACGGACAGTGATGACTCCCTTTGGTCCTGGCATCTTCAGCGTGAGGTACGCGTAGTGTGGCACCGCCATGAATCGAGCAAACGTCGGGCGACCAAGAATAGCATGGTATTGTGATTTCCAGTCGACGACCTCGAACTCAATCGACTCTGTCCTGAAGTGGCTTTTGTCCCCGAACGTAACGTCGAGTTGTATGGTGCCTTCTGGGCTAATTGCTTTGCCAGGAACGATACCGTGGAAGGTATTTGAAGATTTTGGGAGGTTTTCGACTGACCTGTTCATTTTGCGGAGCGTGTCCGCGAAGATGATGTTTATGCCGCTGCCTCCATCCATGAAGACCTTGGTCATGGCGTAGCCTCCTATTTGCGCGTCGAGTACCAGAGCCGCGTGCCCTGGTCGAACTACAGCTGGGGGATGATCCTCTCGACTGAAGCTTATGATGGTTTCCGATCCCTTCAGAAATTCGGCGGCAGGAGGTGCCATGACAGCCATGTTCACCTGTCGAGTGATTAGCTTTTGCTGCCTGTTGAGGGGCGACCCTTTTGTATCATGTACATCTGCCCGTGGGGCTGTGGATATTGATCATCTTCCGCCCGTAGTACGGGTTGTATGGCACCTGCGAGGTTTGCGCCTGGAGCAGGCTGTGGTGGTGGTTGCGGTGGCGGCTGTGGCGCCATGAGAGCGGGCACAGCGTTCGGCTGTGGTGCGGGTGCAGGCATGGGCTGAGCAGGTGCTGGGCCATTCCTTTGAGTCGTATCATAGTCAGTCGCCATTTGGTCGAATTCCCTGCAGTTCCTTAGGGTGTGATTGGAGCGTAGTTTTCCGTCGTCCCCCTTGAAGAGGTGGAATCTGCACCAGTCGTCCATCTTTTCCTCGAATGACCGCTCGGGTTTTGCGTCGCTGCGTTTGCGCCATTCTTGCCTTTTGTAGCTGTCGCTCCGCTGCTCGCGATCTCGACTGTCCGTCGATCATCCGAGCGTCGATTGCTTCTATCTTGGTCCTCCCGGTTGTGTGTATCCAGCCGCCATGAACTCGGGTCTGTTATCGTCGTAAGGACGTTTGGAACGTTTGCGCCTGCGATCTTCTCTGTATGAATCTCTGCGGCCTCGACTGCCGCTTTCGTAGTTGTCGCGTGGTGGGGAAGCACGGGATCTGCGTACAGAATCCTCTCCATCTGCCCACTCAGTCGCAACTTTGATGAGGTCAGCCAGGGAGGTTGGCTTTTCACGACCAGTGCCTCTTTGAAGTCCTTCCTGGCGAGACCTTGTATGAAGGCATCCATGGCCCTGTCTTCTGACACTTTGCCAACCGAATTGCGTATTTCGGTCCACCGCCGTATGTATGATCTCAACGACTCGTCTGATCGTTGAGTGCATGCCCTTAATTCTCGAATGTCTTCGGGCGCTCACATAGAGGCTCGAAGTTTTTGATGAAGTCTCTGCGGAAATCGTCCCACGAGTCGTATGATGATGGAGGGAGCGCCTTGAGCCAGTCGCGGGCAGTTCCTTCGAGCATGAGTCGTATGTACTGCATCGCCGTGGTGTTCGTGCCACGCTGGCATGCCACGGCGAGTCTGTAATCTTCTAGCCACCCGGAAGGTTCTTGGCGACCGTTGTACTTGGGTTGTTCGCCTGTCAACTTGAACCTTTGGGCATCCGCGTCTCACGGATGCGTCGAGTGAAGCACAATGCTCCGCATGGCTCTGGTTCGCGATCAGAGTATGAATCGCTGCTATAGGATCTTCGAGATCTGCTTCTGCTGGACCTGTGCCGGCGCGTGCTTCTCCTTCCTTCATCCGAGTGGTGGCTGCGACCACTGCGATGATGTGCTGCGTGTCGTGAGTCGACTATGTCGCGATCGCGATTCCTTGCTGGAGTTTTGTCTTCTGGCTGTATAGCCTGTGCCGCTAGAGCTAGCGATTTGAGTTGTTGGCGATGCAGGGCTGCGTTAGGGTCATTCGCCGGAGGTTGCATTGCCTTGAGGTAAGCACCTACGGAGAATAATGCACCCGCAGCAGTTTTGGGCACTGGGATTCCGTTAGCGTCCTCTGTCATGAACGACAGGTTACGGGTGATTGCTACCCTTTCATGTTCTGGAAGGCTTGCCAACCGCGACCTAGGTCGTGGGGTTGGTTGCTGTGTGGACCCGAGGGATTGCTCCCTTCTTCGGGCACTCGAGAGGCTGGCTTGCCTTTTGCGCTTCGAGCGTCGCTCGGTAGTTTTGCAGTCGAATTGACTCCTGCCAGTTGAAGTACTGGAAGGTCAACATCTCCTCTGGGGTGGAATTTGGTGGCATCATTGTGCACTCCTTTATGACTTTATCTGCTTTTGCTGCCATCTCCTCCGTGATTGTCAAGGTTGTGACCCCATCCGGCATGGTTACCGTGCATGGGAATTGTGCAGGCCTGCGAGCGGCTGCGTCTGCGGATGATTCTGCGGAGAAGGCCACGTAGACCTGATGGGGCGTGACCCGTGGACAGGTGTATGTGCTGTCGATTCCAGTCATGGACTCGACGTCGCCGTCGAGGCTCATGTCAGAGCCAGTGTGTTCATCGAGTAGATCTTCGAGGCGAATCTCGTTGTCGATGTGCTCATCGCCTATGCTCATCTCGGTGTTGGCGAAGCCATTATGGATTTCTGAGTCGAGGTTGGTGTTGGTGAAGATCTCCGAGTCGACGTTGCTGTCGTTATGAATCGCGGGCTCGTAGAAGTCATCGAGGGAGATCCCGCAGTCGAAACTCTCGTCGAGTGGTAGGTTGAAGTCGATGTTGCTTGTGTTGTATGCTGATTCTGCTCCTCGCCTTGGAGTTCCGTCATCATGAACCTGTCGAGCTCGCCGGTCGACATGGTTGTTGCGGGCGAGCAGGCTTCAGGAATCGACGACGGGGCGAGCGCAGTCGACGGAGCCTCGAGTGCACCCAGCGCCAGTTGTTGCGGATCTGTCGAGTCCTGCGTGCCAAGATTGTTTACGAAAAAATTGAATGCTCCAACAGTCAAACTCAAACCTGATTCAAGGCCGGAAAACGCCTCCTGAAGCTCTGGCGAGTGCGGATTGAAATTCATTGGAAGAGCAGATGCGCTTTTTGCAGGTGAAGCGGGCAGGCTGCCGCTTTTCGAGTGGATCGGCGAGTCGCCGTGTGTCGCCTGGATCGGCGAGTTGCTGTTTGCTGACATGGCCGGCGAGTTGCCGTTTGCAGATGAGATCGGCGAGTTGCCGTTTGCTGGTGTGATCGGCGATTTGCCGTTTGCTGTTGGGACCGGCGAAACTTCGAGTCCAGCGCTATTCTTTCCCACAGACGGCGCCACTTGACGAGGGGTAGACTCATCAAGACCCATGGTTAAGGTCCCTAGGTTATGAATATGGGGGAGAGAACGTGGTAGAGCTGGAAGTATCGTCGGCTGACAAGCAGGGCAAAGATTTTACCCAGGTTCAGGGCCCTCGTGTGGAGGTAACACCCCTACGTCCTGCCTGTCTGTTATTGATTTGTGAATATGATGGTTACAAGGATCCCGGCGAGATGTCGATCTCGCTAGGGTTTGTGGCTCTGGTGTTCGTTGTCTGGTTCGATGGCCCTCCCAGTCCTTAAATAATAGGCTGGGTCTCGGGTGTTCGTAACCGACTCGATTTACAAGTAAGGAAACTCTAAACCGACTATTGCTTCGCCAAACTTGGAGGATACTCCATCTTCGTGGGCCTCCCTTCATGGGCTTCATGTAGGCTCTGATAGTTGGGCCTAGTCGATACGTGCACCAGGTACCCTCATGGTAGGGTACCCGATAGGCATACCCATGTCAGCGACCGTGTACCCGCACCGCCCCCCCATCCTCCATCCTCCCTCGCCGCTCCCTCGACGCAGCACCCCAAGCCTTGCGTCGCCGCCAGCTTGCTCGACTCCGGGTGCCGCTGCTGGACTCGCGCGGCCGCTCTTCCCTCCGCCGCAGGACTCGCCGCCAGCTTGCTCGACTCCATTGCCGGTGCTCCAGTCGCCCGCCCCCTCGCCGCAGCTTTACTCGCCCGCTCCATTCCCGCAGCTCGAATCGCCCGCTTCTTTGCCACAGCTCGAGTCGCCCGCTCCATTGCCGCCGACTCGCCGTCGCCAGGAAAAAAAATTCCCCAGCTCGGAGAAACCGAGACGACGGGACAGAGTGAGCTCCGCGGGACGCCGGCGCGTGGCAGAGAGGGTTCCCCCACGAACAGAGGCCGGTTTCGCTGACGCATGGGTCCCACTCGAGAAAAACTACTCCATGTACCGGTCAAACCTGGTTTACAGCGTGGGGAACATGACTTGACGGCCATGTCGCCGCAGAGCAATTATGGCTCGAATAGATGCCGCATGTGAGCTATTACGTGCAACGACGTTGCTGCCTGTCCAATTACTCGAAAAAAACGTCGCATCTGAGCTATTCGCCCCTCAGGGAGCAGCGTCTCGAGCTTGATGGTCCTGCTCTGAACCCACGTCGGAATTCCGTTGGCACCCACTTCCATTGACCACAGATAGATGCTAGCTAAACCCATCAACATCGACGAAATTCAGCAGGCCTTCCTCCGCCTTCATGATGACTATGCACGTGCCATGGAAACTGGCCGGCGTGGCGATCACCGACAGATGCGGCGTACTTAGTTGGTATTCAAGGATGTTCTTCCTCCCGCAGCTGAAGTAGAGTGCATCTCCCACAAGGACGCTGGGCATCATGTCGACCAAAACATAGGGCTGATGATAAGAGCTGGTCTCGCTCCACGCTCCAGACTCCGACAAGTAGACGCAGGCAGAGATGGCGGTCTGGGCTGCCGGGGTTAAAGAGGTGACGACGAGGACCACACGGAACGGGCCCCCGTGGCAGCCGATGTGGTGGCAACCTTCCGCGGCGCAGAGCACGGCCGCATTAAACTTGCGGCTGGCGCGCTCCCGCAGCAAGATCCAAGGATGATTGGGCAGGCGGCGCTGCTCGTTGGTGATGGGGTTCCACACGACCAGGTCGATGGCTCCCTCCGGGTCAGGGCTTGGGGCGGCGAATAGGGCGCGGCCGTGGCGGCAGTCGAGCACGAGCCACCCGGAGAAATCGCGACCTGCAGGACGGATGGCGGAGGTGGAGACGAAGCGAGAGTAGTAGGGCTCGTCCCCCTTCAGCATGTGGAGGTATCCCAGCAGCGGAGGCATCCCGTGGAACTCGCGGTAGCGGCGTCGGAAGGTGGGGTCGGAGAGGACGCGACGCCAGGGTTTACTAACGAGGGAGGCGCGCGCGAGGCACGCGGGGTCGTCCTGCGGTAGGCGGAGGAGGATCTCGCCGACGAGGTCGTCCACCAGCGTCCGCGGCGGCGCCGCCATGGTTGCTGCTGCGGTGGAGGCGGGCGACGAGGGTTTGGGTGCGCGTCAGCCCGATGCTGAAAGGATTTTTTTTTTTTTTGAAAGGGACACGGATACAGTTTGGAGGCGGGCGACGAGTCAAACTGTATTAGATTTCAGACTTTGTATAGGCAGAATGACCATCATGGTTGCACTGAAAACAATTTGATTGAGCAACTAAACATATCAGTTTTCAACTTTACACAAAACCCATAACTGGGTCTTCATCTCAGAGTACTTGGAACACGTACTAGAGGCGTCAATGACCTGCCTTTTGGTTTGACCGCGACGACAAACAAGTGTTGATGATCAAGAGGAGGTTCCAAGACCTGGAAACTTGCCCTTGGGTGTGTTGGTGACAGCAACAAGGTAGTTGCTTATATCACGGCGACACAATGGGCACGTCGTCACCTTGTAGAACCACGGCAGGATACACTCACGGTGGAAGGAGTGAGAGCATGGCAGCCTCACCATGTCTTGAGCTGCCAAGCCCTCCTCCATACATACACAACAGTCGGCGGCGGAAGGCATCGTCGTTGCAGCTGCGGTGTTGTCCAGGTGCTGCAAGCACGCGAGGAGCAGCGCCTTGGGCTCATGGTAGATAATGTCAGCCTAGATAGTGAGAGTCAAGTCGACATTGTAGCGCAGGGCGACACCCCCGAGCTTCTGCATGTGGCGTCGAAAAAACCCCACGATGGTGGTGGCAATCTCATGGGGCATGAAATGATCCCAGTTGTCAGCAACGAGGTCGAAGTCACGGAGAAGCGGCGTCTGCATGAGCATATGGTGGACGGCGTCGCGGCAGGCCGAGTAGCTCCGGAAGAAAGTGTCTGGGTCGTAGAGGTCGAAGGATTGCTCAAATCTCTTTGGATCCTCCTGGTGCACACAGGGACGGAGGAAGGGGGGGACGAGCAGGGGCTAAGCCACCCCCAACAAATTGATTTCCTTCATATACTCCATTATAAGCATGCTTATAATTAGTAGTTCTAAGCTAATTCGCCCCCTCCAACTTGATTCTGCCCCCTCCAATACTCAAAGCTGGCTCCGTCCCTGGGTGCACATATGGAGGCAGCTCCGGGTCTGCGCCTCCCACCGCGCGGACAAGGTAGCGCACTATGAGGTTGCCCTGAACGCGCACGCAGCACCTGCCTTGTTTGTTCTGGTTGATTTTTCGAACCATCGCCCCTGCTCCCTTGATCCGGCACTCAGTCGAAGCTGCGGCCAGTGGCGACATGCTCCCACTTGTTGCCCAAGCAGGCAAAACAAATTTCATCGGGCGCCCGGTGCATATAAATAATACGTCCACGGACGAAACAAAATCAGAGTCCTAGTACAGATTGATGCCGGAAATAGACACAGCCTGCGTTCTCCAAGAACAGAACATACTCTAAACAAGGTAATAAATTATGTTTGAAAAAGGTTGCTTTAATAAACAAGGTAACAGGTATTCCCAATTCTGATTCCTGGCACATCAAAATGATGCAATAATTTTACTAAATTTTTGCAATTATGACAAGTTTATTTTACTTCCGTCTGATTCAAATTTGTGATAGTAGAACTCCTGGCTTTTACAGTCAAACTGCACTAGATTCAGACTTTGTATAGGCAGAATGAACATCATGCTTGCACTCAAAACAGTTTGATTGAGCAGCTAAACATATCAGTTTTCAACTTTACACAAAACCCATAACTGGGTCTTCATCTCAGAGCAGCTGGATGGATGGATATTTCATATGTATATGTCATATTACTTATATATATAGATTTTGGCCACATCCTAGTAGCTACAAGCTACTAAGGTATGGGTAGCTAGCTTATACTACATATGTACACACACGTCTTTTCGTCGTCATACTGTACGCTAAGGATCTCCATCGGCAGGTTTCTCTCCTGTCCTGGGGTCCTGGGGAAGCGCTTTCGTCCGACTCAGTATCGATTCTCTGATCGCCTTGTATTTCTTCAGCTCCTCCAGCGCGTCCGCTGCCGTCTTTGATTGGAGCAAAGCAGAACTCGATGCGGCGGCACCATGTTCCTCGGTCATGACCCTCTGAACCGAAGATTCTCGAGGAACTGGGGGAGGAGCTGTGATTGACGGGCGACTTTCCCTGAGGCACGGGGCCGTCTTGAGCATTCGCACAAGAGCTCCAATGGTTGCAGCTGGATTCCTCGTCACTGAGCCTCCAGCGTCCTGATTTGGCACTTGGCACCCCCTATCCGAGATACAAGCCCTGGAATTTTTTGAGAGTTTAGTTTATATGAATAAAAAAGATGAATATCTGAAGAACTGAAAGAGAAGTAAATCCAGTGTCTACGAAAGTAGTCGTCGAACTTGGGCATTCCCCCCGTGTACTTGTGATTTTGTGAACAAAGGGGGATAGGCTGCTGGATAAAAGGGGGATAAATGCATAGTGATCAACTTTTTTTTTGAGGTTTAAGTGTGATCAACTTATCCCAGCATTATTTTATTAGGTTAACAGAGAACATTTAAATCAGGTGGGTGTAGAATAAGTTTTACCTTCTTGCTTAGCTAAATAGCTTTTTTTTAACTTGCTTAGCTAAATAGCTTGCAATTGCTACAAAGAATAGCTAATAAAACGGAAAACAAAATATAAGGAGTGGTTTATCCTTCAAAGAGTAAATTTGTAGATAAATTGTTCACGACTTACAATTTGGCCAACAGTTATTCAATCATTAGGATTCATGATCAAATCCCAAGAAAAAATTAGGGAATTAAGAAAGATATTGGATGAAAAGGATAAGCTACGGTGAAATTCCACAGTGGCTAGCCATATATGAGCATTTGAGGCTATATGCTTATATCGATTCAGTATGACTAGTGGTCTGCAAATAGGATACAGCAAGGAAACAGACAAGTAGTTTTTAACTAACCAACCTTCACATTTATCCATAGAAGTCCTCTCACGTTCCTTGCCTAAATATTAATATTTTCATTTTCACAGGGTTAAACTTAGGGTATGCATGATATTTTGCTTTGAGTGTCTACCTACTGGATTAGTAAACCCTAGAAGAGCCAAGTTTCACATATAAGGAACATATATCCTCGTTTCAAGCTGCTCATTCTTATATACACCACAGAACTTCACAAAAATCAATCCAGACTCGACACAAACCAGGGATGGGCCTATATTGGACGGACCTAGGGTAGGATAGGCTCAGGGTCTGTTTCCCAAAATCCATACCAAATTAGCAACAATTGCTTACGATGTCTAGCCGCTTTAATCTTGCGTTCCCTCAGTTCTCTGAATGGCTCCCCTCCTCCCAGGTTATGTAAAAAAATTCAAGTCTCGCCCCCAGTCCCCCACACAGCTCAACCTATCCATCCGACTGTTAGCCAAGAAACTCTCCTACTGCACTTCTATCAATTACTAGAGAAAACTAGAGACATAGGCTGTCTCTGATTTTCCATGTACACTCAAAGTCACCCCATATCACAATTTATATGTTTCTATGAATGCAGTACATACAATATACTGAGCACTGAACAACAAGGATAAGTGAAAGAATCGAGCTAACATAGGAAAAAAGGAACTTAGGAATAAGAATAGCATTGAGAAGTGAGAACAGAGCTACGAAGAGAAAACTTGGAAATATTACAATTCAGTCTCTCGGAAGTTGTTTCATATATTAAGAAAGGTGAACAGTAGTATTTTGTATTCAGCCTCGAGACATAAAAGGATAGTTTCATCTGAACAAAGGCAATAGCCCAGATAATTAAAGATGTACACATTTATGAACTATATATATTGCAAGTGGTCAGTTAGCTTATCTCGATCATAGAGAGAACAAGATGTGTTTCCATAGAAAGAACCATGAAATAAAGAACCCTCTGCTAATATATTGCCAATTAATATCAGGAAAAAAGTTTTCTTAAGTTCTGACTTGTACAACATAATACAAGCAAATATGTAGCCACTGAGCATCTAAATTAGTAAACAAGCATGCCGCCCTCTCATTTAGACACCACCAATATAAAATTGAACTTTGCAACTTCAGTTGAATGTAACTATAAGTGCAACAAAGAAGTTGATAGACCTGAAAGTGTAGTAAAAAATTATAGTGTTCCCTTCTTATCTTGGGACAAACAAATTTTCTAGGGCACATGAACTTGACTACACTTCAAGATGTCACGATTGCAGTTTGAAGATTAGCAATCGTGGATTTATCATATAGTTGTTGCTTCGAATGCCATGTTCACTACAAAAGTACAAAATATAGAATTGCCTTAGTTTTAGATCACCGGTCAACTGACTGACATAACCCTGTGCTAACTAAAAGGAAAGAAATGAAGGACTGCCCTGTAGCTGCCAGATTAGAATAAGATATATTTTATCGCAATTGAGCTACTATTTCATACAGACATCTATATACTCAGATAAATCACACAAATTTTCGCAAGCATGTACGTGCGAAGGGAATCATACATAAACTACAAGCAAATTGCTTTAACACTTAGGTGCTGTAGCACAATGTCACAAACCATACAGATTTTTGCAAAGGAGGAGACTAAGATTACCTATTAAGTTGATCAATGATGATATCTCTATCTTCCCATGCAAATACCAACTCCCTCTCGTCCAGTTCATCTGTGATAAAAAGTTTGCTTGAGGTCCGAGTCAACTTCAGTCCATGAAAATACCCCAAATCATCTTTACCAAAAGATAGTACCTACATGAAGGACATAACCAGAACATTCATCAGTAAAAGAATCAGGTGGATCCAAACCAGAACCTCATAATGATACTAATGTTTGCTTTAGCAAGCTACACATGTTACTTGAGGAGGTCAAAAAATAGCTATGTGATTACCTTTTGCAAGGCGTTGTTATTCTCAAATTCACCAAACTTGACCAAATCCTTCCTCATGTTTGAGTTACCGTCAGGAGATGGTGTCAGATAATTTTGAGATGACTGGTGTTTACCCTTCAATGATGGAGAAGGGGGCAGCCCACTGCCTACTCCACCATCCCTCACAGTGGGAATAACTACAGGAGCACTCTCATATCGGAACAAAGGATTTTTGGGGTAGCTAGCTGAAGGGGAGCGGGATGGTGATGGTGACAAGGGCGGTGACGGATAGCATTCTTCCAATCCTGTAGCTTTTTTCTTCCCAGAGGACAATGTGCTATGTGGATGTGAACATGTCGTTGGAGAATTTTCATGCAAAAGCACACGTGGCTGCAGGCGCCCACGGGGTTCTGAATTCATGGAAGAAGGAGATGGTGATGCTGATGGTCTAGCTCCATGTTCGATACTCCAACTATGGCGTCTGGTCATTGCGGCACAAGCAGGTGTGATGCCATCAGAAGGCAGGGAACTGAACTTCCTGAGAAAGTCTGTTGTGGGGCTCCCAACGTAATCCGGTATAATCTCAGTTGGCATGGGTGTGGTTCGCTCAGGTGCAGCCACAACCTCCAGCACTGGCACATAAGAAACTGACAAGCTCAGGCACCCAAACAGAGTTTCAATTGGAGAAAATGCATAGTGCTTCATCTCAGCATCCTCTGCCCGGGTGAACGGCTCGGCAAATGATGATATCTTGTGTGACAGGTTCAGTGGACGGATTCTCCCAGATGAATTCAGCTCCCTGAAGAGATTGTACGCTGGCAAGAGCCTGACAACCAGATGCAATGACCGGAATAACACTGTTGAGCCCTTGTATGTACTCCTGTACAAGCTATGATCCTCAGCCGAGCTGCTCCTAGACTTCCTGCTGTTATTCTTGCTGCCATTACCATTGCCACTGCCAGACTTGCTGGTTTCATACTGTATCACCCACCTCTCTATGATCTTACCGCCCTCGGTACTGGCGGTGTTGGTATTGTCACGGTGCATCATCACAATATCAATAACCAATGGCTCAAGATTGCTCTGTCTCCACAGGTCAAAGTTCTCAAGTGCGGCTGGGCAGTCCCGGAGAGCGAGGTTGAACCACCGGTCACGTGGCTGGCTGCCAGACAGCGGTGAGGACGGCGGCGAAGGCCGCGTGAAGCTGCGGGATGATTCGTAGGGCGAGCGTGACTCCAAGATGATGTGGAGGCTCTTGGCGAAGAACTCGGTAATCACTTGCTCCACCATGGGCGGCTCTGAGGAAGTAGCGGCCATAGTTATGTAGTTGGGGGATGCCGCCAAAAGGAAGGAATCGGCCAAATTTGGAGCTACTGGAGACCAAGAAACCGAAGGGGAGAGCTAAAATTTAGAATCGGTAATGATTCTGAAGCCTCTCCAGCAACAAGCTGGCAAACAAAATTCACGAATTCTGGGTGGTCTAGGACTTCGATTTGATTTGCGATTTGGTTCCTTGGAGCAAGAGAGTGAAGCTACCAGATCAAATCCGATGAGATCGGAAGGCTCACAAACAGAGCAAGAACCCTAAACTAAACCCATCAAGAACTGAAGAACAACAAAAAGTCGAACCTCGAAACCGCACAAAAAACGCAGCTTTTTACCCCGGATTCCCCACGCAACAAGCTGAGAAAAACACCAATTTCGTGGGAAACAACGCAACGAAACTAAGAAATGAGCAAAAAATAAAATAAAAAGGTTACGGCTTGAACGGAAGAACCCTAGCAAAATCCCTAGAAAGCTAAGGGAGTGAGCTCGTGGAATCCCGATTCGAGCCCAAGAAAACGGAAGGGGGGCCGCATTGGAAGCGAACCCCTGTTGTGTCGTGGCGGATCCGAGCAGCCGGGGCCTAGTGGTGGCCGACCACGAGGAGTCGCGGCGGAACTAGAAGTGAACTCGAGTCCATGGAGGAAAGAGGGGATAAAAGAGATCACCCCAAGCCGTTGCCTTCCAGTTCCAGGGGGGAGAATTGATTATAACCCCCTTCTTCGTTTACATCCCTATAATGTATTAGTCTCATTATTATCTAAGTTGACAAATTTGCCCTTGCCTATATCTTAAGTCGCACGAGCAGGAACAGAGAAACTTGCTCGTCAGCTTTTGCTCTCCCCGTTCGCAACCTGGCCGCCGGAGCTGCGGGGCTTCCGCCGTCGCCCCTGGCCGGTCAGCTGCCGGAGCTGTAGGGCTCTTCGCCGTCGCCCTTAGCCGCCCAGCCGCGGCCCTTACCTCCGTCGCCCCTGGCCGCTCCGTCGTCGGAGTCGCGGAACTCGCCGCCGGAGCCGCGGACCTCGCCGTCGGAGCCCCTGGCCGCGGACCTCGCCTTCGTCGCTCCTGGCCGCATCTCCTCGTTGTCTGCCGCCCTCCATTGCTGTCCGCCTTCCTCCAGCAATTTTTCGTGGATTTTGCTTGATTTCAGATAATAATTAGACTAATATTTACAATTATTGCCTTAATCAGGAGATAGATACTCCAAAGGGGGCCATCAGCAACAATTAGTCTGAATTAGGGGTTGGAAGGGATGGAAACGAAGAAGGGGGCTTATGTTGCTGCGGCGCACCAACTGGGGGTTATAATCAATTCTCCCGTTCCAGGGAACTGTTTTGTAGAGTACTTTATTTTTTCCTAAACGACATTTTCTCCTTGGTTTGTTGCTTTTTTTCAGTTTTATTTATCTTTTGTCACCACTAAATATATATACTAGCTAAATAATGTGCGAATTTTTTTGTGATTGCATTCTTCGTTCTTTTGTCTAGTCTCTCATTTGAAAAAGTCAACTTGCAATGAGAGGAGATTTCATGCTCCCGAGCTCTAGTGATTCTGGTAGTTTAGAAAAATCAAAAAACTATTTATGAGTTTCAAAAAAATCTGAAAAGCAATCCCGGATGTAGCCAAACGTGTATTCAACGAATTTGTAAAAATTCATATTCAAAATACTTTGTATTCTGGGATACACAAAAATAACAAAAGTGTGGATCTGAATATGCATATTTTCAAATCTTCAAATTTATCATATTTTGTTATTTTCGTGTAGCCTAGAATACACAGTATTTGAAGGTGAAATTTGGCATGTTCATTGAATACATTATTGGCTGCCTCCAGAATTTTTTCAATTTTTTCAATATTGTTTTCAAAAAAAAATTAAACTGGCAGGATCATTGGAGATCGGGAGCACAAAATACTTTCCGCCTTGCATGCTCCATCTTTTGACACTCTTATTACCCCCTCCGGTTAGGATTACAGGGTTATGGCGGATGGTGTTGCAAGGGTGATGAGACAGTGACAACCGTGTGTGGTGTTCTAGTAGGGCCGGTGTGTCACAAGCGAGTAATACATATGGAACAGTGGCGAAAATAAGGGCGAGAACGAAAAGAAGAGTGTATTTGAGATGGGACAATGGTGAAAAAGAATAACGCTAACGAGGAAAAAAGTGTATCACATATGAAACGCTGGCCAAGAAATTAGCATAAATCAGTAGAAGAGTGTGTCAACAGACATCCTCTTCACGATGGTTCCAGCATGGGCAATGGCTTTCGACATGCTAAAACATAACATGAATGATGAGGTGGGTGAATCAACCCCGGAAGGCTAGTGCCGCACCCAACCACAAATTAACCCTCTTCCTTAAGGGTGCAAGCGGTTGTGGGCTACATGCAGTGTCACGGACTTAAACCCACATAATCATTTACACGGATGCCCATAGAGGAGTTTCTGAAATTTGTATGATAAGTGGGTAGTCATGTGAGTCCCGCAAATTGCCCACATAATCCCACTTAGGATATTATGAAACTATGAGTGTTCCACGTTCCTCAATCTCCTGTAGCAGGCCTAGAATACACTATTGGTTGCCTCCAGAATACCATGAAATTTTATGATCACGAATGTGACTCAATTGGTTCAACATTAGGTGTTGTCGCCTGCAACAATCTGCCCCCTATCCCTGTCGGCAAGCAACTTCTCAACCAACACTAAATCACCGCCATCAAACTCAACAGTTTTTTGTTTGACATGCTAGGTGTGACGTTGAGCTCCCCAAATCCGAGACCATCGTTGCAAAACCCGCCTCTATCCTCGACTGTCCATGGAACCTCGTGAAGCACTCGCCTACAGAGGAATTCTACGAGCAAGGCCAATAAATGACAAGGGAGTCCCGCCCATAGTGCACGGCGAGTCTCTGTCGCAAGCACATTTGGTAGTAAATTTAAAACACGTACTTATAAACATATAAAAGCACTGAAACTTTTACACATATAGATATTCTTTTCATTTATATGCTTGCAAATTTCTGTTAAAGTACAAAAGGATAATTTTGCAACCTAGCCAGGAAAGTATTCGAGTACACAGACCACAAGAGTGATTCACCATGAAATTTTATGATCACGAAT
This sequence comes from Poa pratensis, assembly GCA_947311845.1. NCBI lineage: Eukaryota > Viridiplantae > Streptophyta > Magnoliopsida > Poales > Poaceae > Poa > Poa pratensis. The sequence goes on from CAMZMU010000117.1 coordinate 69,799,856, forward strand.
GTGACTCAAACATTTACATGGCAAAATTCTTCAAGAAAAAAAGAAGATATTTAGAGAACAGTTATTTTCGCATGGTAACACGTGCTACTGGGTGCACTTTGGATATTATAACTGAGAAATATAGTTTGTACCAGAACGGTAATCAACAAACATCAGGTTATTATCAACATCATCACTGCTTAGCGCACAGAAATTCACGCTTGCAAAAGGGTGTCAAATAGTGGCTCTTATTACAAGTTCACAAAATCAAAACACGACTACAGGACAGTTTCCAGACTCATCCAATTTTTGAAGTGAACAAGGTTATGGCCAAAATGATCATATCACTCATCGAAAATAACATCCAGTCATCATTTGAGCTTTTCAAAGAGCTTTGATGCTACCTGCAGATGCATATACCAGACATTTTGTTTAGTCTCTATCCTGGCAGTGTTTTCCTGCAGCTGTTTCTTACAATATCAATCTGTAGCTTAAAAGTAAGTACTTACACACTTGTCGACGCATGACAAATAGTCAAAATATTGCCCAGTGCAGTGCTTGTGCCCAGTATCATCAGCCTCAACTCTCTTGACACATTGCTGCACATCATACAGGCATCACATGTGTTAGAGAAGTAAATCGCATAGCAGTATTCATGTATAGATGATTTATCCATTTAAATAAATAATATATCAAACAACATGCTGCTGAAAAAAATTCAGTATGCAGAATTAATATGGCATTGAAGATTTATATAATCCTCAACTTTGCAATTAAAGTGGAACATTCGTAATGTTCGGACAGAACAATCCATGGAGGTTCTCCCGAGTCAACGAATATATTGTGTGTTGGATCAACATCGTAGAGGATTATTAGAATCCTTCACAGTTCTACCAATCTACGCGCTAATTATTAAACTGTCACTGAAACAAGAATGAACTCCATCTTGACAGCAAGTAAGAAAATTGAGCTGTGCAACTTTTCTTAGATGGCACAGGTGATATTATAACTGGACGAGAGAAATCGATAAATAGAAGTTTAACACACAAAAACCATGAGTATCACTTAGTGGAGTAACTACCAAGAATAAGTTTGATGCAGCCTGTGATCACTGCAAACATTGTGGCAAACTTTTAATCGACTAGCCGACAGCCAAAACTCGCACATTAACACGACAGATAATATACAAGATTCCAAACCCCCCGTCCAAAAATAAATAAATAAATAGATAAGTACATTTACATAATTCATTGAATATGAAATGGAGGGAGTAGTAGATATATCATTACATCTATTTTAGAGTCAAGTAATATGAAATGGAGGGAGTAGTAGAGTTATAGGAAACATGCCCTGGGAATCTAGTCACTTGGTCAGTTACCCACACTGTTATAGACACTGAAAACAGCATCATATAGGAATAGTTCCATGATTACACCAGCCCAAGGGCACTATTTCTCAAAACTTTGATCATGAAAATAGCAGTATTTTCTCAAAACTTTAAGACTGCATGGAAATCAGGAATCCATGTGCCAAAACCTTAATTTACTTTCCTTTTACTTTGTTTATTTTTTCTCTTTTCACTCTTTGGTTGCCGTAGTTTCTTGTTGGGTTTCATCTCTAGCCTACTCCAACTTGCTTGGGTTTTCACATTAAATTCTCCCATCAAATCAAGAGGGTGTTATTGTTGTTATTTTCAACTTAAATTCTCCCATCAAATCAAGAGGGTGTTACTACAATAGAAATTAAGTGCACACCTCATACTCATAAAATGGTTTTACACACTGTGGCTTGCACCGGTCCTCAAGATACTTCTTTGGATCAACAGGTTCCTCATCCGCCCTGAGATAAAATAAAAAACAAAACAAATATGAAAGTTGAGAGAATGATTGTGACTATTTCATAACATTTCAGCCACTGTACAACCAATAGGCCTTTCTGCTATGAGAAACAACTCAAAGACTCAAAGTTAACAATAGGGTACATCCTAACTTTGGCGATTACTATCAGGAAATGATGAAAGCCAGAATTTTGCAGGATATGCTATCAACAAGCATGATCACTACAATATGCTTTCTACAGCTAAAGAAGAAATCACAAGCCAGCCATCTAAATCAAGTGTCAACTAAATAATCACATAATGCATAGTCAGGTAGCTGGCTCACACAAGAACTATCATTTCTATTCTAGCCTGATTATTTTCTCGTACCTATCCCTGGAACATGTCAGAGGATTTATACGAGATGAAGGAGTCAACAAAGATGAACCACCTAGGGAGAATGCGGTGTGTTTTAAGAGAATATGACCCAAGAACCTCCCAATTCCACATAAGATGGGATTCAAGACAAATGCATCTTATCCCTATAATATAGTCAGATAGAGCTCCTTATATCTCAAAATTATCCATGCAGACATGGGCTGTGAACTGCAGCACACTAATTAGAACCTTCTAACAGACAACATAATGGCAGCATACGCATTTCCATTTGTTGGTACAGTTACAGGGGATTGGACAGCACAACTGTATCCCTGCACCGTAGAAGATAGCCTCAGACTCATGATTCTCCAAGTGAAAGCAAACAGGAAGCTTCCCACATGCATGAGAAACCGTCCATCTAACTACACAGTTATCATAGCTGTGTACTTCTAATCAACAGCAATGGCACACACTGAAAGGAGAAAACAATGCAGGTGCAGCAACTCATATACTGTATCACTGATTTACTCTTTCAAACTTAGAGACCAAGGCACAAGGCAGCCATTTTAAGCAAAACTCTGACTTGATACTTTTAGGACCTCCCATGTATTTTACTCTTAATAATACATAACACGCATAAAAACTGCGGACATCGCATAATAATGAATTTTGGGGTGAGGTAGCTAAGAAGAAGGATCTGTAGTTCCATTCTAGACTTTGTATATATTTATAGACTCCTACATGTCCTGGAGCTGGAACATCATATCTTCCATCAGATGCATTATACAAGATTAAGCAGTCTCCAAAGATGTAAAACCCAAGAATACTGCAGTGTCCACGCAAGAAAAGGTTCGAAGACACCCCAATTCCACATAAGATAGGATTTCATTTCAATGCATCTTAACCCTCCAATACAGTAGTAGCCAGAAATGGTGTGCGTATTGCAATGCACTAGTTTAGTCTACTATTCTAACAGACCACATTCTAGCCAGATACCCATTTCCATTAGTTGACGCAGTTACAGCAGACTGGACATCATTACTATATCACTACATATTACAAGATAGCCCCAAGCTCTCATATCTCCAAGTGAAATCAAACATTAAGCTGCCCACACAAACGGAAAGCCACCAATCCTAATAAGCGATTCTCTCAGTCGCGTTCCAAGTTGCGACCAGAGTCAGCAGCGCGCATTCTACCCCAAGACCACAAAGCGAGCTTGTTCTTCCCCCATTCCAGATCATTTCCAAGCCATGAGCCCGTGACCCACAAGAGGCCAACCAGACCTTACCCCAACCGGCTGGATTCCTGGAGTACATCCGTAGCCCCCGCAATCTAGCTTCAATCGAAATGAAACAACCGCCGCAGCTACACACACATCGGACATGCACGGGTCGCAGGAAAACTGGCGAACGAGATTCGGACGCTACCGAGCAGCGAACTGGGAAGGAGAAGAAGGCGCGGAGAAGGATGAATGAATACCCACATGGTTGCGCGATCCGAGCGGGCGGCTTCTGCTTCCGGCGAGAAGAGGGGAGGGATCTGATCCGGGAGGCTGGTCGGAGTTAGGGCTCGGGAGTGGGGGTTTGGTAAGTGGTAGGCACTTGGCAGACCACGACCGAGTGACGAGGAAGACTGGAAGAGGGTGCTGCCAGCGTGCGCGTGCTCGTTCTGTTTGGACAACAGATTGGGCTGTGGACTGGATTTTTTCGGGCCGGCCCGTGGCCGTGTGCCAGCACAAAGCTGAGGACTCTTTTGAATCGAAGGAATCTCTACCCTAAAAAAAACAAGGAATTTCAAAGTGTTTTTTTTTTGCGGGGACAAGAAAACCGTAAGATTCTAAGTTAAAAAAGAACTCTATCGAATATACTTGGTTCGAATGAATGTATGTATGAAAAAAAAATTGCAAGAACATCCCGATGAATGCTATTGGAATACCAAATTCATGTGATTCTAACACGGACAAGTTTAGATATCTTAGAAAATTCACTATATGTCTATGGCGAGATGACAACTAAGTTGTGTTTTGACATGTGGTGTACAACGAAATCTTACTATTATTTTTCTTGCTAATAATGTTTATTAATTCCTGACATCCATAGAGAAACTAACCATCTTGTTCATATTTCTCATTCCTATTATGGTTGTAGGAGTGGTCATATACGAGAATCACTCTAAGAACGAACATTTGCTCTAGCACACTTTAACTTCTTTTCCTAATAAATCATATCACCGGTTGTGTTGGAATTTTCAAAAATACACTGCAACTAATATTTTTAAATATTTAAGTCTTTGGAGGTGTGAGAGTTTCAGAAGAAAAAACACATATCGACTATACTTCGTTCGAATGAATGTATGTTCGAAAATAATATTTTTACGAGAAAATCCCGATGAATGCTTTAACACCAAATCCATCTTGAAAATTTCACGTTCTGTCTATGACAACCGCCAGATCTCTATAAAAAAAAGATGTGTTTGACCTATGACGTGCACCTATTACATACTATGTTTTTAATCCAATAATATTGGACATGTCATCTTACTACTTATATTCTTGTTGATAACTTATAATTTCTGAGATCCAAAGAGGAACTAACAACCTAGTCATATTTCTCCTTTCTATGTGCATATGCTCCCTTTACCGAAGAAACACATTTCTAAATGTCAAAAAAAATTAAAAATATGTGCATACATCTCCACATTCTATGTACGTGTGCACATATATATTTTGTGACCTATTTAAAAAAACAAAAAAAAGAATACTTACTTTAGCACCAAATTGAGTCTTTTTTACATTGACCAGTGACCACAAAAAAGGGAATTTTCGTGAGACCAAAATTGTGTGAAGATGTACACGCCCAGAAGATTTTCTTTTACATTTCGCGTACATTTAAATAGCATTACTAATATATAAAGGCGCGCAGCGTTTTCACTGTAGAAACTACAGTGAATCCATTTTTGTCCAATCAGCGCGCCACACGTCGCCCCGCACGGTTCTTGGCGCAGCCAACTTTGCAAAAAGCGACACTCGACGCGAGAAATTAACCCGCAGTCCAAAATTCAACGAAGCGAGGGACCCAGATGCAATTTCGAAAAAACCCAGGTGCCTCCTTGCAAAACCTCCACAGAACCCCCCGACCTCTCCCCGCGCCGCCCCGCGGGTCGCCGCCGCCGCCGTCGCGGCGCGCCACCCATCTGCCCCTCCCCCGGCGGATCCAGGTACGTGGGGAGTTGTGCCATCGCCGCTGCTCCCTCCTGGCCCAGTGCGGCGTCCTGGGAGGCCGCGCCCGCGCCGCAATCGCCACCGCCGCGCGGGCTGCCCTCCGCCGCGTTTGGGCGTCGCCGGCGGCGCTCCGGCGACCCAAAATGGGCGGCGCCACCGCCAATGGGCAGCCCGCGCCGGCGCGCGTCCGCTCCGTCCAGCCTCCCGTCCAAAATCGCGGCGGCGCCGCCTGCCCAACGTCGCCGTCCCCGCCGCATCTCCGGCCATTGCTGGCGCCACCGGTGACGCCAGCTGTGGGCTTGGGCTGCACACATGGGCTCCGGCCTTTTTTTCTTTCTTCCATTTTTCCATTTCTGCAGTGGGCTTGGGCTGGGCAAACGGGCTCCGTTTTTTTTCCTTCTTTTCCTTCTGCTTTCTTATTTTCCAAAACTTTTGAGACTTCTGAAATATTCGAAATAATTTGAACCCTGATTATACAAATTCTGCAAAAAAACAAATTAGTCACAATACTTCTAAAAAAATGTTCAGTTAGACGAATATTTCGAATCAGTTGAACCCTGATTATATTAATTTGCAAAAATCAAATTAGACACCGTATTCTAAAAAAACAAATAGATGAACATTTCGAGGAAATGCAAACTTATTTGCTCTAATTATGTCTTTGCTTTTTAAATTTAATTCAATGGACGCTCAAGCAATATATTTGGGAAGACTATTGAGCTAAGTACAATATTTAACAGAAACACAAACATATCATACCAGTTCGACCAAGTTAAAATTTAGAAATGATATAACGTTTTAAAGAATTTTGTTCGACTACGTTAATACTTCGAGAAAATGAAAATTCATCTTCTCTAATTGTGACTTCATTTCAAATTGAATTTAATAGATGCTCAAACAATTTGCTTCCTCCGATTATTGAGCTAGATTAAATACTTAACAGGAAACACGGACATCTCATGCCAATTCGAGCAACTAATATTTACAAACAATATAACTAAACTTCATCCAATTACGCAATTCAATCTAATAAATGCCCAACTTCGACTTAATTTCCTCTAATTATGTAGCCAAATTTCTATAATGCTCCATTCCGTTTGCATCTCAAGAAATCAAAATTTTGTTCCCACTAAAGATGGGTTCAACTTAATAGATATTAACACAATATATTTGCACTAACCAAGGAACTAAATCACATGTTTGCGGCGAGATAGACACATAATATTTAGACATAACTATAATATATTCACTTTAATTATGGTGGTTCATACGAAAATTATGGCAAAACAGAACCATATTTGACCATGCAAATTTACCCAACATATTTGTAAATAATGTAAGGTAACTGTCTCCAATTACGTACTTACATTCAAAAAAAGGTTGATTAGATTAATATTTCCAGAAAATACAAACACACACGCTTTAACTATAGATTGCATCCAAATTGAATTCCAACTAAATACACTATACAATTTTTTTTTTTTTGCAAAAAACCCAAAATATTCCTATAACTTTGAAAAAAAACTAAATAATTTAAACCAGCAATTTTAATATGCCCACAACAAAAAATGACAAAAATGTCTAAGTGTCCACATAAAAAATAAATATGCACGACCAAAATTCAAAATTCAAATTTCCCGCGTCTTCGAAATTTGTTTTTTTATATACGTCAAAAGAAATTCAAATGCGTCAATCTATTCAACAACTGGATGACTTCTAAATTTGAACGATTTCTGAAATGCAGACAATCTTAAAACGAAAGTCTCCGTTAAAACGGAAGACTCCCGAATCTGTGCAATTTTTTAGATGCGAACACTTTCATGATTAAATTTAATGGGTTGACAAAATATGACAAATATTGAAAATGAATTTAAATGTGCTAAACTATTCCAAAACTTGATGACTTCCGAATTTACACAATTCCCGAAATGTGGACGCTTTCCCAATTTTAGCAATTTTATAATCGAATAATTGGCTGACATGCGTGCCCCGCCTGTCAGCCGTGTTTTTTGATTACAGAAAATACATATATTTTTTTGAAAAAACCATATCTTTCTATGCACAACTCAGAAAAATACAAATAAAATACCAAAAGTTCCAGAAAAAGAACATCTTTACAACTAACACATTTATATGCATGTTTACACAACTTTTAAAAAAATACAACAAACATTATAGCTTTCCATATTAATTGTAATCATATAAAATCCTCACGCTTAACATTATATCTTTCTATATTAATTATACATCTTCTGTAAAACCACCTGTTGATTTTAGGTAACTACAGAATATTAACTATATGTCGTACAGAAAAGCAACTGAGAATCGTTCACTATTCGGATAAACAGAAAGCAACAAAATCTAATACAGTTAAAAGTAATAAATAAATAAACTAATATAAACTAGTGCTCTCAACTTTAACAATTTTCGGGATCTAAACAACTTTCAAACACGAACTCCTCTGAAATTTCACTAATCTAACCTAAGTAATAATTAAATTTGTACATTACCGAATTTAAATTCCATTTACTCCACGGGCGCGAAGTTTCAGTCGATTTTCAAATCTGGGCATTTAATAAACGCAAAAAACAATCCAAACACAACAAGCGTGCCAACATAACCACAAAAAAAACTGTTCCTAAACGTAAAACCAGCTACATGTGTAAAAGAAAGCAAAAGTTCTTTGTAAAATAAAGCAACCGTTCTCAAAACGTAAAACTGAACAACTTCTCAGCTTAGACAATTTTTGAATTTCAACAATGAAAAATAGTTCAAACTATCCATTCGAGCTTGAACTAAAAAATGTTCGCAGTTTTTTCCTTGAAACAATTCTACATAATTCTAAATATGATTTTGACATCACTCTAAATAATGCAAACCAAAAAAATTAACAAATGTCCACAGTTTTTTTTCCGAAAAATAGTCCAAACTATCCATTCGATTTTAAAACAATTCTAAAAAATGCAGATCAACAGTTCAACACATGTTCTCGGGAAAAAAATGGCGAACATGTCAACGGGATCACATAAAAATAGATATGCACGAGCAAAATTCAAATTCAAATATCCATGTGCCTTACAAATTTGTATTCCCATATACATCAAAAGGAATTCAAATGCGTTGAACTATTCAAAAACTTGGCGATTTCCAAATTTGAACAGTTTTCGAAACTTCCGATTCACAACAACTTTACGGTTGAACGATTCAAAATTTTAGCCCACGGGCGCGGCGAAGCCCGCGCTTAGTCCCCTAGTGTACTTAAAGGGTGCATATGCACCCGGATCCCGAAAATCTTGTCTATGTTCAAAGGTTCACAATAATTTTATTTGCACCGCCTTTTTGCCGTGCCACTAGATGTAAACTGTTACGATCCAGCTAGTGGCAGCACACCAAATAGCTCGAGATCATTGATTCGGCATAGTTTTGAGTACAATTAGAGGAGAGTCCAAGGGAGAAGAAGAACATGGGAAAGGGGAAAGTAGTCTCTGCTACATCCTTCATCATCGATGCCTTCCTCTGTTCCAGCTCGTGCCCTTTTGTAGCAGCGCTAAGCACCATCTTGGGCCCAAACACCAGCCCATATTCCACTGCGGCCCATCTCATGGTCCAGTTCGTGACATTCCCTCCCCCTTAAAAGCCGGCTTGCCCCCAAGCCGGTCGTCGAGAAAAGCCACGAGGGTCCCACCACCACTGGACATCGTCTAAGATTTGTCGGGGCTCATCCGAAGGTGCTGCTCCCTGCTTGAAACTCACTAAAATCATGACATGTGGCATTGAACACCTATGCAAGTTCTCCAAGTGATAGCTTCCACTTTCAGCTTGATCAACACTGCCATTTCTAAAAATTAGACGATCAGCAAACCACTTAGTGACGCCTTCAGCAGCCATCAAACCATGAACTCCCAGGACACATGGTAACTTGAGCTGAATGTATACTATCTGCAGTAATGCTGAGATGAGAATATCCTTGAGAATGCATGCACTGTGGCGAGAGCTGATGTTGTATCTGGGCAGAACAAATTGATGGTCGCCACAGTCAGTGAAGATAACCACAGTGCCGCCTAAGACCCAGCTGTACGCAGGATGTGGTCGAGTGTGTTGGCCCATGTCTACAAGTCGAGATGGTACGACGATGCACCATAAAAACCACTGCACCTTGTGATGTAACCCTGTCCGCTCTTCTCTGAAATCAAATTGTGTGCATTGGCCATCCCACTGGCCATAGGCATACTTATGCTTGTAAAATGAGCTGACATCAAGAGAATTTCCACCAGGCATAGCACTAGGTACATAAGAAATCATGGTAGACTCATTACTCTGCTGCAGCCAAATCCACTCAAATATGTTCACCTGACAACAGACACAAGAGTACCACCAAGGCATGATAAGCGGCTCACCACTAGTTTGTTGTTCCACCAACTCAGTTTGCCACACTTCTCTACTCAGCTAGTAGCAAACACCTGGGTCCCATGGTAAAGTGATAGATAACATGACCAGATTTCCAAGATTATCACCATAGAATGCCACAGAATCAGGGAGCAAAAAATCTGCACACCACGTTTGAGAAAATGTGGATAGATCTGGTGTAAATGAAACCATCATATGAACATGACACTTCCTCTGCTGCTGCCAACTCGAATTGCTCTGCTGAGACAAAAACCAACAAGTTAACCACGTTGCTTCACCTTCACATACAGTAGGTTGCATATGGAAATGAGACTTGTCAGCCCAATTATTTTGCAGAGTGATCATTGTCATACAAAATTGTGCAAAGGAATTGTTGCTAGACCATTGCTCAGCCCCTGGATATGCTGCTAGATAGAATTCATGTTTACTGTCAGCATCAATATCAAAGACTAGGCCTGAACAGGAAGCTTGTCTGGAACCCATAATCTCAAGCAGCAAATAATTTGCCATGACACCGGGGTCCCATGGCATGTCCCAAGTGACACAGCAGTGTAAGACGTGATGAAAAAAATTCATCCACTCGGAGGGCATAGGATCATGCAAATAGATGTGTGCAGCAGCCATACTCCAATTATGAGCACCAAGCAAACAGGAACGAACTTCACGGGAAGCAGAATTGAACAATGGATCTGGCAGGTGGGGCACGGTACTGCCCAGGTGAAAAGACCATGCAATTTTCAGCTCCAAGTTCACCGTTGCAAATTTGGTGGGGTAAATAACTGAACTGGTGAGCAAGATGTGCTTGTATGTGATGTCAATTACAGACCAGCCAAAATATGGAGACCATGCAATTATCCATACGAAGTCAGCAAAGTAACATACCACATAACCATCAAGATGAGAGCCAGGACAATTTGACAAGAGAGATCCATTCACATCGTTAGCTTCATGAGCAAGCATAAGCAAAAGTAGTTCATGAACAAAATACCTTCTCAAGTTGAGGCAGATACGTGAGACATCACCTGACTGCCCAATGAGCTGTATGGAGACCCTAGCACAGATGCGTGACTCTTCCTTAGGCATCCAACAGAGAACCATATCATTCAGCTTATAGTGATTAGCAACTAGAAGTCCACGAGAGCTTGGTTGTGAGGCGAGAGCCACCTGCCCATCTGCAATAACTGTACCAGGGGGTTGCTCTGGAGGATGAGACGGCACCGGAAATGGACCAGGTTTGCACTGATCCGGAGGGCGCATTGGCACTGGCTGCAACCACGAGCACTTGGGCTCCTTGTCACTGGCGGACAAGGGTGCTAATGGTGGTAGGGGTGCGCCTTGTTCCTGCGCTCTGCAGCGCCGGTCTGGTGGGTGCGGGGGCACACGAACTGACGGAACCATGTTAGCCGTCAGTGGCACTCCTGACCGCTGGGTGTGGTTGCAACGATTGTGTCTATCCACCAAGGTTGGTGGCTGGGTGGTCGCAGGTAGGACTGCATCCTCGTGCACCGGAATGACATATGTGCTTGCGAGACAAGCAGAGGCCGCCTCGCACTGCTTGGAAAGGAGGTCTCGGCATTCCGTTGAGCACGTGGCGGGCGCCGGCAGGGCGAGCTCGGGGACAACAGAGCACTGCAATGGACTGCCCATCGCCGACTCTATGCTGGTCTGGGCTTCCTCGGGCGTTGCTGGTGCTGGTATTGGCACGGTTGGCGGCAGGGTGGTGGTGGTCGCAGCTGCCGTAATTGTCGCCGGAGGTGGGGGATGTACTGGCGTGGCGGCCAGTGATGTGGTTGACGGAGACGAAGTAGCTGCTGTGTTGCTCTCTTCCATCGGAGCAAATTTTGCGAGTATTCGCTCCAGCTCGGCTTGGAGCTCAACCAAGCTCGCCACGACCGGCTTCTCCTCGTCCGCCGCGGTGACAGCCGACGGAGAAGGGACAGGTGAATCCAGGACGCAGACCGAGGCCTGGGACGCAGACCGAGGAGCCGCCACAGGAGTGGGCGTCGGTGTTCGTGACGCCTGCGCCGCCGTGCCAGTAGCCAACGTGACCACTTGCTCCGGCGCAAATTGGATTTGCATCCAGCAGCAGTTGGTGTAGATGCAGCGGCCCTGCATCTCCAGTCCAGCACGCGTCGCCTGCGACATGGTGGGGAATGAGACGACTGTCGTCATGCCCGCGCACATCTGCACCTTCGTCGCACCATATGGATCGAAGACTTGGTGGAGCTCCTGCTCGCTCACCGAATACTTCACATCCCGTAAGGTGATATGAAGAAATCGGCTCAGATTGGAGGGACGGAGACCATGGAAGCTTGCCATGGCGTGGGTGGATGGGGATTTTTTTTGTGGGGATTTTTCTGAAATTTTTGGGGTAAGGATCCGAAGATCGATGGCTCTGATACCAAATGTTACGATCCAGCTAGTGGCAGCACACCAAATAGCTCGAGATCATTGATTCGGCATAGTTTTGAGTACAATTAGAGGAGAGTCCAAGGGAGAAGAAGAACATGGGAAAGGGGAAAGTAGTCTCTGCTACATCCTTCATCATCGATGCCTTCCTCTGTTCCAGCTCGTGCCCTTTTGTAGCAGCGCTAAGCACCATCTTGGGCCCAAACACCAGCCCATATTCCACTGCGGCCCATCTCATGGTCCAGTTCGTGACATAAACATACCGAAAAATAACCCATGATAGAGTGAGGTTGAAAAGGTTGTTTGGCTAAAGCTTATTATAGTGACACATTGAGAAAGAGCACTACCATTCAAACTTTGCGGCTTGGTATCATTACAATAAGTTTAATCTTTTATTTTCTGAACGCTTCCAACCAAACCTTATTGATCCGAGGTGTTAATAGTATATTCGGAATGGTGTAAAAAATAAACCTTATTTGATCAGATGAGTCGGCAACTGGTGAAAAGCAAGCTCTGCGTGGGCCCACCCCAAGTACCAACTACAGGTAGGCATCAGCTACAACATGGGAGCCCACGCCGGGCCGCACCTGCCAACCTCACGCGTCGTGCATACACTGACATGTAGGCCCCAGTGTTCGTGCCCCATCTGTCAGTCTGCAGCAAAGGAAAACCAATCGGTGCTTCGCAGTCGTCCACTCGCAATACTCCCACTCCTCCTCTGTTCGACGGACACACATACGACGACCGAGAAAGAGGGAGAGAAGAGGGCTGGAACCTAGGACTGGGAAGCTGGAGGTGGGGGAGTGTGACGCCGCCGGTGCGATTCCTCCTGACGCCGCCGGACCTCGATTGTGAGTTCCATCTCACCCCTCCCCTTTTTGCTTCCGGGCTCGGATGATTCTGTTCTGTTTTGGGGGGAGAAAACCCCCACCCATTTCGGTTCTTCTCTGTCAGCCCAATGCGTTGATTGTAGTAGCACCCACGGTATATCGCTGAAATCTTGGATGAATCAGTAGTTTCGTGGCTCTCTTTTTTACCCGGTTATAGAAGCTGTGAAATTAGGTCAAGAGTCCATTTGGTTTTGTCCCTTTGACCCCGGAAGGAATCAGACATTCACACCTGTATGTTGGATCTTGGGGGTGCCACGCAGGCGCAGGAGTGACTCGCGCTGACGAGATTTAATTTGGCCGGGAGATTTACGCCCTTTGCCGTGATCCTGGGGCTGTGCTATGCTGATTGGATGCTTGGTGTGTTGTTTGCTTTAGCGATTGTTGCCGTTCCAGCCCGTGGTTCTGAATTGTGATATCACAGAAACAATAACAGCCTACATGGTTTTATCTGGACATTGCTAGTATACTAAATCTACAATGATGTGGGAGTTGAATGTGTTCGAAAGTACCTTACCCCTTTGGTTTGGGTGTTCCGGATGAAATTCTAGATCTGGTCTATTTGTGTGCCAACATTTAGAAATATGCATGTGCATGGGCTTTCAATAATTTGTCCAAATTACTATGCAGGGTGATATCAAAGCGAAGACTTGTGGTACCTCCTGTACCTTTTGTATGGTCTTAACGAGTACAACCGCCTGGGTGATCCTTTTGGACAAATGGAAGGCAGCAACCTACCCCCTGGAAACACAACACAAGGAACTCCTTATGGTAGTTTGAATGTTCATGGTAACTCCATGCAAACGCATGCTCCAAGCTCAGGGAAACAGCCATTCAACCAATCTCAGATGCCAGGGAGTTTCACAATGCCTATCAACCGGGTTACAGAGCTTGATAACCCCGTATTTCAATTTGGAGAGCATGGAAAAAATGATCACCACCGCAGTCATCACTCAAAGATCTCCATCAGTGATGATGAGGAGCATGATATGACTGAGGATGTTACTGATACCCAGAGTGGCAAAGGCAAGAAGGGCTCTGCATGGCATCGGATGAAGTGGACAGGTTCGATGGTTAAGCTTCTGATTACCGCAGCATCTTACACGGGGGAGGATCCTGGGGCTGATCCGAGTGGTGGGAGGAGGAACATTACAATAATGCAGAAGAAAGGCAAGTGGAAAGCAATATCAAAGGTCATGGGCGAAAGAGGCTGCAGCGTGTCGCCGCAGCAGTGCGAGGATAAGTTTAATGACCTCAACAAGAGATACAAAAGGCTTACGGATATCCTTGGCCGTGGTACTGCTTGCAATGTTGTGGACAACCCAGCACTTCTTGACCGCATGAATAATCTTTCCGATAAGATGAAAGAAGATGCAAGGAAGATACTGAACTCTAAACACTTATTCTACGAGGAGATGTGTTCCTATCATAACAACAACCGTGTGAATTTACCTGAAGATCCAGCACTTCAGCTATCACTACAGGCTGCTCTTAAATGTAAAGATGAGAGGAGGTATGCAAGTGGAGATGCTGAAGAAGATGAGCAGAGTGCAGATTCTGATTACGAGGAGCATGACGAAGAGCATCAAGCAGTTCATACCAACATAAGGGGTCCTTCCATGAATAAAAGAATGTGTCATGCGGTGGATCATGGTGATGTGGGTTTTGTCACCTCGAGCTCGAGTGATGGTATTGGGAGGGTCGATCCCCATGGCGTCACATTGGATATCAACAAAGTATTTCCGGATGGAACCAACTCTTTTGCGCAGAAGGACTTGGCTTCACAAGCAGTAGAGCTCCAGAAGCATCGCTTGCAGATTGAAGTACAAGAACTGGAACTAACAAAGCAACGTCTCAAGTGGGAGAGATTCAGGAAGAAGAAGGACAGGGAAATTGAAAGGATGGCACTGGAGAATGAACAAATGATGCTTGAGAATAAGCGTTTGGAACTTCAGCTAAGACACAAGGAGCTAGAGCTTAAGCTAAAAGGCATTGCAAATCCTGCATGATCTTGGTTTGATCAAAGCTTTAATTTGCTATATGGTAAATTCTCGATATTTACCATTTTGAATAGCTTCTATTGGTGCTTCTGGTGCTGTTGCTTGTGGATATCTGCCTTCTTATTTATATTTCAAAGCTCTGCAAATATTCACATTTAGTGAATAGCAGATTAGGTACAGTCTAGAGACAATAAAGGGTAGCAACTGCACCACCTGTAGTGATACTGCCCTGATTCAGTGTTCTTGTGATATGTGGTATCAGTTTGGCACTTACATAGGATTTCACCATCCAATATTATGGTTCAGCTATATATATGGATGAGTGTTTGTTCTTCTGTCTTCAGTTGTTAGCTTCACAACAAGTAGTAGCATATCAACTCCCTGGGCTGTCATTGTTTGTTCTTTTGCAAACCACATGGTTTCTATTTATTAGGGTGCCAGCATGTTGTACAAAACTTGCTCTAAGTTTAGTTTTTATTTTGTATCACTGATAGATCGGTTGTCTGACCACGGTTAGTCGATTAACCACTAAACATGATATTTTTGGTAGGTAGTCAAAGTGTTAAATTTAGGGTGCTGTCCCCCTTTGACCTTTAGGTAATGAACAAAGCATTCACAATCGCCGTGTTTCGAGTTTTTCCAATTTGTTAGATTGTCTTCCATGGAGGCATTGCTTGCCTCTTTGGAATTGTAGTTAGTCTGATTGTGTATTCAGACTATTCGTGTGCACCATGGCATTATACAATGGTATAATCAAGGTGGAGTAGGTTGCTGAACTAGCAATATTAAGAAAAAAATCTTCATCCTTTCAGCATTTCAGATAAAATAACTTGTTATATAGTCTTTTTTGCCTGATATCCACTCCTTTTGATTGTTTCAGGTCGAATGTGGCTTTTTGATAAGAGTATGGTTGTTCAAGAAAGAACCTTGAAGACCAATTCGATACATTGGACTTGGCTCCGTAATCTTCTGATTACCTATGACTGTTGTAACATTCCTTCTACTACCAGGCTTGGTCTGTTCTGCGAACATGAAATTCTTCATTTTTTTTTTCTTTTCTAGTTTCTAGCTATGGATTAGTGCTATGAGTTAGGTCAGAAAGGCATGCCACTCGTGTTAATTACCGCTGCAACTCCGCACACATTCTTTGGCTTCTGCACTGCGGGGTTATATTTGTTGTGGAGTCTGATTTTGCGGTATCCTGAAGGCAAAACAGAGATGAAGCATGCAGGGATATGCAAGGTGATATGTACATTACAGTACTTTCTGTGTGCTCCTGAAAGTTGCCAGTTCCTTGGGCATGAGAGTGATCTGTGAGCATTGAAAAACAACTGGGGAATGCAGCTTAACCATACTATGTAGAGGTGTATTCTGTCGTGGTTTGTAAGATAATTCTGTTCTGGTTGAAACAGCAGCTTTGTTGTCACGAAAATCATTGGTGGAAAGTTGATGATTGATGAATGACATGCGGGCAGTGATGCAATTCTATCGTTTCTCAGTATTTTCTTCTTGTTTTTTTTCCTATTTTCTGTTTTCAGAATCCTTCAAATCATTTCTCTATTTCTTGTTTGAACTTTCAAAGATCCACCCCGTCGTTTTTCTTCTTTGAAGTAGGCCAAAAGACGCACCATAGAGTCAAATTTCATTTTCATTTTTTTTTTGTGGAATTGTATTTTTTTTTTTGAAAGAATCCACACTGCGAGTACATCAGAGATTACAAAGGAAAAAGCAGTACACGCAGAAGAACAAACCACCGAAGCTCAGCACAACAGCAGTGCAAAGAAACCAGCCCGCTGAACTGCCGCCAAGCTCCGTCGCCGCAACGCCGGAGAGGAAGGCGCCAGGCCGCCGCCGACGCCGGAGAATGAGCACCCCACTCATGTAGAGACCGCAAGCGACGGAACCGAAGCTCGTTGAAAGCACACGGCCATGGCGCCACCTCCCCGGAACCACCCCTCGAACCAAACAAACCTGCACTGAGCACGAAGACGGCTTGCCGGAGACCACGCCAAAAGCACGCCTTGCTCGCACCTTCTCCCCTCGCCACCACGGCCGGCCGGAGATGGAGGAGACCAACATGTTGAAGCAGAGCACAGAGCCAGAAGAGCACCTCCCCACTCCACCATGGCTAGCAGGAGGAACCTGACCACCGCGCCAAAGAGCAACGAAGACCTCCGAGATCCTGGAAAAGCTTCTCCTGTACAAGCTCCATGTCCTCGCGACGACGCCGGAGAGCACGTCGCCGTGCCGGCGAGGACCAAGCACAAAATCCACGCCATGGAGGTCGCCGCCGAACCGACCGCCATGAAGGACACAAAGCTCACTGATCCACCACCGGCCGCCGCCAAGCAAGCCACCAGCTGCAGATCAGGAGCACTTTTATTCGCCGCCGCCACCATCTCCACCAAGGACGAACAGAGGACAGCGGGAAACCTAACAGTAAGCTAATCCTAGCTACTGTACACAAATCCACCCGACCAGATCAACGTCTCCTCCACTCCCATCGACGGCAGAGCCGTCCGGAGAGGAGGGAGACGCGAATCTGGCCGGAGGAAACACAGGGCGCGGTGGTCGCCTGGAGTCGCCTCCTGTCTCCTGTAGCAGGGGATAGGAACGAAGCGATAACGCGGTGCCAGCTTTTTGTGGAATTGTATATTGCCAAAAGAATTGTATATTCTTTTTTTTTTGCGGGTACAAGAATTGTGTATTCAACGTCACATGATTGCACGTGCCCTTATCCGATGCCACGATAGCACTTGCTCAGTACAGTCCACCTTTTTTTCTCTGAGTGAAAACAGACAGCTTTGCTCTGCTCGAAACATCCTCCCAACGGAATAAAGCAAGCGACCAACCAACCAGAGCAGTGGCAGCCACAACTTGTTCCTTGCTTCGCCGCCCTCCGCCTCTCCACCCCGCCTCCGTTCCCACTCCTTTTCGCCGGACCCAGTGGCGCTCCAGAACTCTCCCCCGGCGGCCGCGCCGTCTGCTCCACTTCGAGGTGCGTGTCCCCCCCCGATCCGTGGCCGGTGCCTCCTCGTCGTGCTCCCGATTTGTGCTTATTAGGTGGGTTGGTGCGGGCTTCCTGGGGTTCCGCCCTGTCTCGCAACCGGTTAGGTAGTGGCGGACATGAGGATTATTTATCAGTTTGGGTAGCGTGGTTAGCTGATCTCTATTCAAAAGAGGGATTTTCAGCTCGTGGCTTAGCTCAATTTGGTCGAGACGAGGCGTCTCTAACTTCGCCTCTTGACCTAATTCTCGTGGAATTCTGGGTGAAAGAACGATTGCTAGCAGTTTCCGGAGGGTTATTCGACGTGTCTAGCTCGGTCAAAGCTAGGGATTTTGTTATGTCTGTCTGTGCCAAGGTAGCAGAGCTGGTGTGCTCTTCTTTTAGATCTTAATGCACCCTCGAGTAGAGTTAGGTATCGAGTAGTTTTGTACGTGATATATTTAGTGCTTGTGAATGTTGTAGTGGTATCCTAAGTTCCTAACCAAACGATGTGTACTATTTTTTTTAGGCTTTTACAGTTTAGTAAGTTGAGGTGCCGAAATGCTCATACTGGTGGAATTGAACATCCTTACTCTCTAGTTATGGCTACTTCAACCTGGGGAATTTTCCCAGATAGCTTGTGCTGTGAAAAGTTGCAGTGCTTGAGTTATCTATTCTTTTGCTAGTCATGCCTGTACAATTTTGGATGCTACTAGTGCACTTCCTTAAGTGGCAAGTGTCTGAAGATAATTTTTCCCGGTATGCTCATGTGACTTGGGATGTGATAGGGCTAGATTTGGCATTGGTTACTTTTCCTGCTCTCCGTAACATATGTTTAGAGTCAAAAGTTGTAAGCTACATTAAGGCTTGAAATGCACTAGTTCTACTTATCTCTACTGAAGTAAACTATTTTTGGTTAGACGAAAAGGTGTAATTGAAGATATTTTCTTTCACACGCAATTGGCTGAATACTAATTTATCTTAAATCCTAGCAAGCTTCAGTTCCTGATGCAAATCTATTTGCCTTTTCTTTTACTTGCAGGTTAATTTTGTTAGTAGTGTGAAAACAATTTGAGTTGGCTACCGCTAATTGGAATGATAGTGTTTGCCAGTAGGAGCTCGCTCGTGTTATGCAGCAGTGCTCTTTAAAAAAAATAGAGTAGATGTCATTCCGTAGCATCGTGCGTGATGTGAGGGATGGCTTTGGTAGCTTATCTCGGAGAGGATTTGAGATCAGGCTTTTGGGGCATCATAGAGGGAAATCTCACGGTGCTGTCCATGAGGTGCATGACCTAGTGCCTGTAATCCAGAGCAGCTGCTGGGCTAACTTGCCTCCGGAATTGCTTCGAGATATCATTGAGAGGTTGGAGGCTAGTGAGGCTACATGGCCTTGTAGGAAGAATGTTGTTGCTTGTGCAGGTGTCTGCAGAACATGGAGAGAGATGTGTAAAGAGATTGTAAAAAATCCAGAGCTTTGTGGAAAGATCACTTTTCCTGTTTCCCTCAAGCAGGTAAATGACGCAATTATGTTGTTATTAAATTATCCTTCTTGATTGGAAATATCAACTCTTCAATGTTGGATGAATAACCTGTGACTAATGTTTGGAGTGTTGAAATGTGACATGTGATGGACACAATTTAATCAGCTTTGTTTCATCCATGTACAGTCTGGCCCTCGGGATGGAATTATGCAGTGCTTCATTAAGAGGGATAGATCTACCCAAACCTACTATCTGTACCTCTGCCTTAGTTCAGGTAAGTTTCTTGGTACCCTCGTATGCTCTATATTTTTTATTATGGACTTTCATTAAAAAAACTCTATATGCAGTTCTTTGTACTTCAAACGTCTGGGTTTTCCAAAGATGTAATATGTTCTCCTGATGTTGTGCACGTGTAAACATACTCAAATGAAGAACGATACGTTTTTATAGTCCTTGGAGAGGTATTGGGGAAGTCAGTGTGTTGCAGTGTTCGATTAATGCTTGACTAAGCTGTTCTCTTACTGGATTCCATAATAAATTGTTTTCTCATTGTCTACCTTCCTGCCTCAAGCTTGCATGGGCAGGCTTGTGTGCGCAGAACTACAGATTCAATTGACTCATAATTTGCTTTAAACTAATATTGAGAATGTCATGAACCTTTTGCACTTATTCAGATCTAGACATGTCTCTTCATTTTGTATTAGAACCAGTTCACCAGTTCGGTACGGTATCTTAGTATTACAAAGATGTCCAGTGGTGGCGGTGATTAGTTCAGACCTTCTCCTCCCTCTGCTTACACTTGGGATCATCTTGAATTTTTGTCAAAAATCTAAATGCCCCTGCAGCGACTCCAATAGATGTCCTCCTCAAACTTTTGGCAAATCCGTATATGTCCGTGCAGAGACTCCCATTGCAATACGAAATCCGTATATGTGTCAGTTGTGCCCGATATGAAACTCACCTAAGAGCTGATGTGGAGCCAAGGGCATGGCAAGGAGCATTGCGTAGATAGTTTGAGAAATAGACACAATGATATCTGTTGATCCGTAGCAACACACATTTAGCTGGTAAGTGCATCTGTATGACTGTACATACTGAAGCTGGGATGGTTATGGAGATACAAGGTCACTGTAAATTTACACCATCCAAGTAATATTCATTGCTGCCAGTTGTGTCCTTTGTACTCCTGTGAAGCTTCCTGATCTGCTTTTGCTTTCTGTTCTTACGACTAACCCATCTTAGAACCATGTGTTTTCTTCTTTGTCGTGACATAGTTGTATCATTGTATGGACTACCTAATGGTTCTATTGGGTTTGGATGGTATATTTGTTTGTGTTCACATGCGTGTTTTTCTGTCAAACTGGTGGTTTTCCATATTTTGTAAAAATAGTGAAATGCAAATGTTGTAACTGTTTTGCTGGCTTACATGTATTTCGTTACCAGTATTATTATTTTACTATGTTATTTCCTTTCTGCAGCTGTGCTTGTCGAAAATGGCAAATTTCTTTTATCAGCAAAAAGAATCTGCCGTGCGACATGTACAGAATATGTAATATCTATGAACACAGACAGTATATCTAGGTCTACCAACGCATACATTGGAAAAATGAGGTACCAACTTAAAAGAAACTATAGCCTTATTTCAAAAATGACTGCGTTTTAATCTGACATGTGTTGTTGTACTTGCTAATTTGTTTACCATTTTGCAGGTCAAATTTCCTTGGCACCAAGTTTGTAATGTATGATACCCAGGCTCCTTACAATGCAAGTAGCGTTTCGCATTCTGGGACAACAAGCCGAAGGTTCTATTCGAAGAAAGGGTCGATAAAGGTTCCTTCCAGCACGTACAGCATAGCTAAGGTTTCCTATGAGCTCAACGTCTTGGGAACCCGAGGTCCTAGGCGGATGCGCTGCGTAATGCACTCCATCCCTGCCTCATCCCTCGAGGCTGGTGGCAATGTCCCTTGCCAGCCAGATACAATCCTTTCCCGTTCCCTTGACGAATCTTTCAACAGCATGCTGATTTCGAAGTCGTCCATTATGGACCATTCCATGCATTTCAGCAGTGCCCAATTCTCTGACGTCTCAACTGGAGGTGGCCGAGGACAGGCCTTGAGCGATGGTGA
This sequence comes from Poa pratensis, assembly GCA_947311845.1. Taxonomy (NCBI): domain Eukaryota; kingdom Viridiplantae; phylum Streptophyta; class Magnoliopsida; order Poales; family Poaceae; genus Poa; species Poa pratensis. Next base: position 69,821,548 of record CAMZMU010000117.1, read on the forward strand.
TGCATGCAAGGGTGGCATGCCTTTGATTCTCCACAATAAGGTTCCAAGATGGCACGAGCAGCTGCAGTGCTGGTGCCTCAACTTCCGCGGCCGGGTGACCGTCGCTTCTGTCAAGAATTTCCAGCTCACTGCTGCCGCTCAGCCTGCTGCTGGAGCCCCAACTCCGCCGCACCCTGTGCCAGCACCTCCTCCGGAGCATGATAAGGTGATACTGCAATTCGGCAAGGTTGCAAAGGATATGTTCACCATGGACTACCGCTACCCGCTGTCGGCGTTCCAGGCCTTTGCCCTCTCCCTGAGCAGCTTCGACACCAAGCTGGCTTGTGAATAGAATCACCTTATTTGAGAAGCTGGTCATCGGAAGGCCTGTCCTCCTAAACGCTGGCCGTCCCCCAAAATAGTTGGGGGTGCCATTCTGTTGTTGTATGTCGCTGGTGCCGTCGCGACCCAGAGGCATCTGGAGACAAAGGAAAGGGCTGCTTGGGGTTGAAAACCCTTTTTCAGATCTGTGGTGGCTGATTTGTTACTGTAATTTGTCCCCGTTGCTTCGCTCACTAGCTTGCTCGCTCTTTGTCAAGGATAGTGTATGTGATAATTTATGAGGACTGTGTATTTGATAATTATGGCAAACTTTATGGTGTTGTTCACCGTTGATGTATGTACCGAGTGAATTGAAAATCTGTAACTCAGATGTATTTTTCGCTGGTGAGGCTGAACCGAAAAATATAAAACATGTGGCACGTACTGGGCTTCATTGCTGTTGTGGTGTCAATGTCAAGGATTAGAATTTTGTTTGTTAGTTTGCTTTGATTCTAAGTGAGGTCATAAGCTAGCCTCTTTGCAGAGAGGAAAATTGATACGAAGATTGATTACGCTAGTGAGTCGGCCACTGAACGGATCTTGTGCTTACATATGCAGTGGATCTTGTGCTTACATATGCAAAGCCTGCATCAACATCCAGAGAGAGATTAGAGAGCGACACCGTCAGTATTGTAGGATGTGCGTGCAGAGCCATCTCCATCTCTTTCGGTAGTCTGGTAAAACTGAAAGGGACATGGTGATGGAAGCGTCATCTGTTTGTTCTGTGGCACGTTTTTTACCCCTAGGGTTTCCGTACTCCCGTCTGGCGATCAGGCGGAGAGTCTCCCGTATAACCGATCTTGGTCCGAGTTGTTCTCGTTGTCGAGTTCGCCTGTGATCCATCTCCGCGGGGTCTTGTACCCTGGGTCTTGGGGTGTTTTCTGATCCACGCATCAAGTTCCATCTTTGGCTGCTCGGCTAGGGTTTTGGAAGCGGCGATGTCGGAGGTCAGGCTGAGGAGTTCGGCGGACGGATCGAGGGATGGAGGTCAGAGCAAGGAAAAACCACCGGATCTTGGGGTGGAGGGGGCAGATAATGGATCTGGTGGGAGTGAAATTAACTCTTTGTTCGGCCGTTTAGAGATCGAGGAAGAGGAATTTGATGATCTAATCCTCGAGGAGGAGGAAGTGAACATAGCTGAGAGCACACGCTGGCTTGCTATAGCATGTGTAAACAGCGATAAAGGTTTCAGCCATGAAGCTTTCTTCCAACAGATGCAAGCAGCCTGGAACCCGGCAAGGGAGGTTAAAATCAGGCCAGTGGGGACTAAACGTTTTGTGATCCAATGTTTCTGTTTGGGTGACTGGGAGAAGGTTACTGAGCGTGGTCCATGGCTATTCAGAGATTGGGTAGTCGCCATTAAGCCCTATGACGGACTCCCACAGATCTTTTTCCGCTCCTTTTCTACCCAATTAGTTTATGTTTGTTCTAAATAACAAAAGAGAACAGAACAATTTTTTTATTTTTGCAGGCCAATTGCTCTTTTGACTTTGGAATAGAGCCTCTTTATCAATATACTGCTTCTTTTACACATTCAATCCACAATATCCCTTATTCAATTCATAATCAAGAATAATTAGGATTTCTAAAAAAAAGAAAAAAAAGGGTCCACTCATAGGAAAACCCAACCTTTCCTGGTTCTCATAATTATCACATAATAAAAAAAAGAATTTGTCGAAATTTTCTTTTTTTCTTGTTGAATAATGCCAAATCAAATCCAAAAAAATATCCAAAAAAATATCCAAAAATCCAAAAGTAAAGAGAAAATGAATTAGTTAATTCAATAAGAGAGAAAAGGGGCACAGGACTTTATTTCGTTGCCCAAGCGAATCCCATTCAATCGTTTACTCATGGAATGAGTCCGTTGGAAAATGCAATCCATCTTTTTTTCATATACACTTTGCCTTTTGTGGAGGATCTGTGCCTACTCTACTTTCCTATCTAAGACTTCGATATACAAAATATATACTACTGTGAAGCATAGATTGCTATCGACCGACGGATTTACCTGATGTAAAGAAGATCCTAAAAGTCTCCGGTTAGTCGATTCTCTTCATTTACCACTTTCCTCTCTCTCCTTTTTTCCACTAACTCAATTATAGTTTATTGGATTCTTGTTTAAAAGAATCAAAATAGAACTAAACTAAGAACACATAAAAAAGAGCATAGAGGATCAAGGCCATTACCAAATGCTCCCTCCAAGAATAATATTGGGTATCTGTGCCCTTTCTTTGTCCCGCTAGGATCGGAAATATTAGAAATCTTATATTTTGCATATTCATATACCATTAAATTCTTGGGATTTTTATTTCTGTGCCCCTGGTTCCTTAGTTGTACTCACTTTTCCCCACGAGCTTAGTTTGTGCTCACTTTTCCCCACTCCCTTGTGCGAAACCCTGGGAAATGCTCATAGCGGGGCATGCCGTCGGGTCAAGGTTTGACCGTTAACTGGGTAACGAGTGGGGCCGCGCTGGACTGTGTCGCCCGTTGGACCTGACAAGTGGGGCCGTGTTGTAAGGTGACACTGGTTTGACCATTGGGCCGTGGTTCCGCTGGACTGTTGGGCCTGTGCTTAGCGTCGCCGTAGCCTGTTATGCATTCACCGCTGCGTGCTGCCCCAATATAGGCCTGCTATGCATTGCTCCGCTGAACGACGTGCCTGCATGCATGCGCCGATGCGCGCCGCCACAACGTGCCTGCATGCATGCGCCGATGCGCGCCGCCACGATGCAGCCCTGGACGCAGCTTTGCTGCATGCTCGCAGCGACGACGCAGCCACGGACGCGACGCGATGTTGCAGCCACGGACGCCGGGACAGTCGCTGCCGCGACGCGACGCATGCAGGGACAGTCGCTGCCGTGCCGCTCATCAGCCACGATGCAGCCACGAACGCAGACACGGTCGAGCCGCGCATCAACGTACGCAGAGACGGTCGCTGCCGCTGGTTCATCTCTTCTCGCACGCGTCTCCGCGTTTAAGAGCGTTGCATCGTCTCAGCCTTTTCGGTCCAGTCGCATCGATTCAGAGGAGCCATGAACGCGTGGCATACCAATCGTTTCAGTGGATGGCGAATTAAAGCAGCCGAGGCAAACCGATCGACAAGCCGTGCCGGTTCGTAGCAACACGGCTCATCCTCCCCTATTTATACCCCCCAACCCTCTATCTCTTCTCCACAACTTCCATCTGTGCCGCCCCTTCTCTTCTTCACCTTACTCTCGAAAGCAGTCTCGAAGCGTAGCTAGGCGAGGAGAAGATGCAGTACAACGGCCCCACCTTCCTCTTGCCACCCACCGTGCCGGAGAGGCGGTACCCAGCCGGAGTCGTCGTCGATTGTGAGCTCCGTGTGTGGGCGATCTCGCCATGGAGGGGTCCTCGTGCGCTTGCCGAGGGGTTTCTCCGTGCGGGCTATCAGCACCTCCCGGCGGGCTCGGAGAGGATGTTCCGCCTCGAGGAACTACGTCCCCACGCCGGCGCGACGACGACAGGCTACCGCGCCATCTTCACCAACCGCTTCGATGCCTACTACCTGCTCGGCCAGGTGTTTTTTGGTGGGCAGGAGTTCATCTGTTTCACCACGTACAACTTCTTCACCGACGTGGCGAGCATCTTCCCCACATGCAACATCCACAGCCTCCCGTACTATCTCGGAGAGAACGGCCAGGAGGAGGAGCAGTGAAGACGGTGCCCTAGTGTGTTTGGGATTTTATTATATTTCTATGTATTGTTGTTGGTTGTATCGTGAACTCTTTATCTCTGTCGTGTTATATCGTGTTTTCTGTAAGAACTAGGGTGGGCACCCAAGAACTACTATCTATCTATGTTATTGTCGTTATAATCATGGTGTGCTTGTTATTTTCTTGTTGTTTTCTTTTTACAAATGTTTGTTTAAGACAAGTAAATGTAGTCAAATTTGTCAAAATGGATATGAAAGCTAGACAAAAAGAAGCTAATTTTTAAGCGTAAATGTTGGTGGCCATATTGCATGTTTTTGAATCGTTGGTGGTCGTAGTGCATGGTAAAGAAGGTAAACAGGAAGAGTTGTAGTTGGCCATATTGGTAATTTTTGAATTGTTGTAAGATAAAGAAGAAGACTTGTATGAACAAACAAGAAGAGTTGTATAAAAAAATATCACTCAACTGTTGTGTATGTGCAATTCGAAACAACGAGAAACGAGCTCTCAATTTGCCCATTTTTTAATTGTTGGTGTCAATTTTGGAATCAACATGCACCTTTTTTTTTTGCACTAAACCCGCCACTTTATTGATTAAACAACCATAATGTCATTACAAAGAGTCTGCCGGATCAAGTCCGGGGACACACCACGCCACACTTCACTACTATAAAGAGGCACAAGATTTAGCTAAAAGATGAGCAGCTACATTGGAGTCAACATGCACCATGTGCAATCTAATAAGGGTATACAGCAAAAAAACACATAGTCAACGTCATGGACCAGACCAACCTAGCTTGGCCCTATCGATTTGGGCCCAAGAACTCATTATACTTTTTTTTCATTTGCGCTACGTGTTGTCTGACGAAACTGAAAGTGTCAAGAACAGATGTTAAGCAAGAGAACACCAGATCGACACAGAGAATGATGGTAAGCACATAATTAACTGATACAGACCCAGTTTAAGCAACACAAGAGCACCAGATCCACAATAACATCACCAGATCCACACTAATAACATCTCTAATGACTGACGACTAGCAAGTAAGCAAATCCTAGAGCAATTACACAAAAGTAAAATCCTAAAGCTATGAGATTCGACTGCTTCTTCAATTCAGTCAGCTGCCTCAAGTTCTTGTTCATCTTCTTTAGTTCCCCCTTCAGATCCGCATCCCCAACTGTCGGAGCAGCACTGTCGGAGACCAAATTCTGCTGCCGGGTTGCGGCACCATTGAAAGGCATCGAGCTCTGAGATCTAGCTCTAAGCCTGGCAACGTAGTTATCCAGCCATTCGAAATGGCCGCAATGGCTCACGATCTGAAACAAAAATATGAACCCTAAATCTCAGATCCAAGGAAAAAGAATTCAGAGCAAAGGGAAAAAGAAATCAGAGCAAAATCATGAGATCTAACCTGCCCCTCTGGCTTGCTCTCGCATTTCACGAACTCTCGCCCTTTGTTGCCATTCTTGTCCGACGTACAAGTCAACCGTACCAATGGCGCGATGCGTTCGCAGTCAGGACATCGCTCCATGGGCACTGGACCATGCTGGGGCCACGAGGGGCGGGAGGCTGAACTAGAGTCCGACATATCTCGTCGCCGGAGAAGAAGAATCGCTGCTCTCGTCGCTGGAGAAGAAGAAGCAGAAGAAAGGGGAGACAATGGTGGGCGAGGACGAGCTGCTCTGTGCGTGGGTGGAGACTGGAGAAGGAGCTGCTCTGTCAGATGGAGAAGGGGGAGATTTGACGATTTGCCTCGTTGTATTTTGCAGTTTTAATATTTGCAACATCTCGTCTCACTGACATGTGGTGGTCATGTGCGAATAATCCAATTTCAGATGTAAAGTGGGGCAGATGGTAAAACTCCCTTGCGGCCAATCAAGATGCAGAACCAGCTTCGCGCGGATCGCCCGTGGAAGGCCATATCTGACGGGTGGAGTTTGGCGCTAGATTCCGATCCGACGGCGGACGTTCGACGCTAGGGTTTGGAGAGATGCTCCGGGGTTTTGAGTCAGTCAACGGGGTTATTAGGGTTTGACCTGAACTTCAAATGGCCACAAATAGTTACAAAAAAATCAAAAAATGAAAAAACTTGCATAGTTCGTCGTTTTATAAGACATAGTTACCAAAAAACCCTGGGTTTAGGGTTAAGGGTCATTTTCATGAAAAACCATTTTCAGAAGTGAGACATCGAAATCACATTCAAATGAGCATAAGTAATTCAAAAAAAATCAAAATGACATAAAACCAGCGTACCATGTTGTTATATGTGATATAGTTACTAGAAAAAAATATAAACATGGTTTATGGATAATTGATTGAAAATTGTTTCCACAAAAGAGCTATCTTGTATAGAGTTGTTTAGAGTTCGAGAATAGAGTGATGGGTTCAAATGAGCATAAGTAATTCAAAAAAATCAAAATGACATAAAACCAGCGCATAATGTTGTTATATGTGACATAGTTGCTCCTCAAAATTATTTGGATCATTTAGACAAGGTCGAATTTTTCATGAATTACAAATGGGGGTGTTTACCCTAGCTTCGGACCTCATTTGAAGCACATTTCTCACGACTACACAAAAATGATCGAATTGATCATCTAACACGTATCATTGTAACATCACATCACAGAGCAAATGAATTCAATGGTGGTTTTGTAAAAGTTCAAATATGACCTCAAATTCAAATATTTGCCTCAAATTCAAATTTTGTCTCCAATTTGAATTTGATCTCAAATTTCACATCAAAGTAAAAGTTTTCACAGATGACAACAGAAACCTTATTACAAATTCTAAAAGTTCAAAGTTTACAACTAGCATTCAAATTTCACATCTTTGTCTTGCTTCGAGTGTTCGACGACGGCTTAACCGCCTTGCTCCTAGTTTCCCTTGGTGGGATATCCACCTTTCTCTTCTTCCTTTTGCTTTGCACTTGGGGTGATGGCTGTCGAGGTGCTGAGGGAGTTATGACCAGTTGACGATCATCTGTGGGTTCAATAATGTTCAAAGGAACTACAGGAATAATTACTTCCTCATCTCCAATAGACTCAAAACCTGCAAAAGCCATGGCTTCAAATTCCTCCTCATCTCTTGGCCTTTTTCTGTTGCCTCTAGTTGTCCTGGAGCTAGGTCAGAAAAAAAAAGATTATAAGCCATCGATTAAAAAGAGAAGAAATGCACAAAATTCAGTTGAGAAATGCACACATACCAAGGTGCCGGCACTGCTAATTCAGTTTCTTCATTCTCCTCGGCTGTGGCTGCAATCAGCTCTACCTCTGCATTCTCCTCTGCATTTGTTGCTGCCCATCGTTCCTCTTCTCCAAATGATGCATCCACTGGATTGGTACAAAGCCTACGAATGTGCCCTAGAACTCCACATTTTTTGCACTTCCTCTGTTTTTTGACACGACCCTCTTCACCTCTTCTGAACCTGTTCTTTTTGGTCTTCCTGGTGGTCTAGTGATTACAGGAGAATGTAGTTTGAACCCTGGATCTACCTGGATCCATTGATCCTTTCCCAAGAGTGCAGGCACATTAGAAGCATATGCAGCCCTGAATTTTGCAACAGAAAAATATTCAGAGATGTATTGATCGACTTCACCATCTTCACCACCGATAACCGTCATCAGATGCAGGGCATGTATGCATGGCTTCCCTCGGAGCTGCCATTGCCTACAACTGCATTCCCTAGCTGCTAGGTTAACTGGATACCTCCATTCCCTGTTTTTACTGTCAGTATATGTTACCTCAGCCACCAGTGTGTCTGAGCGAATGCATTTCATCTTCAGACCTCTTGCCTTGGCATGCAATGCCTTAATAAGAGATGGAAGCATAAGATGGCCAACATATTCTTTTTCTGCAATTCTTTTCCGGAGAGCCATCTTTATCATGATCATTTGCCGAATCTTATCAAATAATTGCCACAACAAAAGCCCTTTCAATTTCTTGATCTTTGCATTGAAACACTCTGCCAAGTTACTTGTCACATAGTCCACTTTGCAGATTGTATTGAATTTGCTTCTTGACCACAACTTCCCATGATGTGCATCTAGGTACTCCTTCACCAGAGGATTGTGAGCATACAACACACCCAAATGGTGCTCATGCTTCCTCTCACTGCATGTGTATGATGCTGGCCACAAATTATCGTCATAAATTTTACCTTTGAATTTGTTTCTGAAATTTTGCACTAGGTGGCGCATACATTCCCTATGCTCCACTCCAGGGAATACAATTCCTACTGCACTTTCTAACCCCTTGCAAGCATCAGTGTGTATAGCTAAACCTGGGGGTGTACCTATTACATTGCGCAAATTCTGCAGAAACCAGACCCAACTTTCTTCGCACTCTACCTCCACCACACCAAATGCAACTGGGAATAGCCAGTTGTTTCCATCAACAGCACAAGCTGCCACTAGCTGTCCTCTCCATCTTCCATTCAAAGCTGTTGCATCAATAGCCAAATAGAGCCTACAACCATCCAGAAATCCCTGCCAGCAAGCCTTGAAACAAACAAATGCCCTCCTGAAGCACTCCTTCTCAAATGTCTTCCCTCTTATTTTGTATGGAACTGTATGCTTGTCAATTTCTACAACACTCCCTGGACTGGCAGCTTCCACTTCAGCTTTAAATGTGTAGAGCAATTGAAAGCTGTCATTCCAAGCACCATTAATCCTGTCAAGAGCCATCTCGTTGCCATAGAAAATCCTCATGTAAGGTATATCAATCTTGTACTTCTCAAATAACTTCCCTTGGAGTGCTGTTGGACCAAGTGTTGGTGTTTCTCTCAACCAGTCCAAAACTGCATCTGCCACCCACCTAGTCTTTGCTAGCTTTGTTTTATTCTTTCCCCCTCCCCCTCCAGGTGGACAAGTGTGCTTGTGTTCGTTCTTTTTTATCTGAAACAAAATAAAAAAGAGAAACACAGTTAAGAAAAAATTACACAATGATCTGTATATACAATGAATTAATATAAACTGAAATACACAAACAAACCTGAATCAAGTTGCTCCTCAACATTACTGATGCATGCAACCTCCATCTGCACCTAGGATATGGGCAATGAACAGTGAACCTTGTTGGCTCACTCCTATCAACCACATATGTATTTTCAGAGATAATGCAGTACGTAGTCACTGCATTACGACAGTCCACCATCGACTGAAAAACTGTGCCGACAGTAAGCTGAGGATCTTCCCTGTTCCACTCAATTGCTGGCATGTCATCACCATCATATTCATCGATAACTAAGCTGTCCATGTTCTCCCCCCTCTCTTCATCGTCAGTGTCATTAAATCTTGCACCGTTGATAGCTTCCTCCTGATATTCATCATCCATAGCTTGTTGACTAACTGTATCAACAAGATCAGGGTACATCCTCTCATCCTCATCATCAGCTCGAGGCACTTCATCGTCTGGCTCTGCATCTTGTTCTACATCGGCTGCAGCAGCCATAGGAGAAGCGGCAGAAGAAGTGGCACCAGACATATTGTTACTTGCTGAACCACTAACTCTGCTTGGTCTCGACCTACATGGAGTGCCGGGGCGCTCGCTATTAGCAGAGGCAGACGATTTTTGAACACCCTTCCCCTTGTCCCGATCAGTGCCTCGTGGCCTAAGCACCTCGACAAGAATTTTAACGAAGCGGCTTTCAGCACCCGTAGCGAAGAGCAATTCCAGATGCTCGTCGCAAGTTAGTGGGACAAATTTTTGTTCACTACAGCTGAAATATTTCAGCTCAACAGCATCGGCGTCAGTCCAACCATATGGAGGAGAACTTAATGCATTCCGCAAAGCTTTGAACGAAATGCTTGTTTCTACCACCTTCGGATAGCAAAAGCTAGACATCAAATGCGGTTTTCTACCGCGTAGCACACTAGCTTCCAATCTAACAGTCAGTTGGAAAGCAATCGCGGGATCAATCCTATTCGATTAGCAAATAAAGGTTTGAGTTAGGCCAGCAAAATTGGACAGATTCACGCGACCACCGGTCCAATACGGCCTACCTAACGAATCAGAACATCAATTAGAGAGGAAACAATGCTTACCCAGGGGTAATCCATGAATTATCCGCCGCCGATTCGACCCAATCCTCTCCTCGGTCGATGGGCCGGAGTGGGCGCTCCCCCGACATCGCTGCTTCCTCCAGATGGGGGTGGGGGTGGGGGTAGATGTGGCGGAGGGCAAGACAATGGCGGAGGTGGACTAGGGTTAGACGCTGCAGGACACGAGGGTGGCGGAGGCGGCACGATGGCGGCGGAGGTGCTCGAGCTCGAGCTCGATCTGATTCAGTACGCAAGGAGGCCCCACGCGTCAGTAAGCAACGACAGTTAGGACTGAGTTAACGGTCAAAGCTTGACCCGACGACAAACGTCCAGTTTGACATGTTGTGAGCACTTCAGACAAGCGAGTGGGGAAAAGTGAGCATAAGCTAAGCTCGTGGGGAAAAGTGAGTACAACTAAGGAACCAGGGGCACAGAAATAAAAATCCCTAAATTCTTAGGGTTCCAGAATATGCCTATTTTACTAGTCTTCGGAAACAGAAAACCCTGAACCAAGAAGAGTTAGGTATGTAGGGTATGGTTTTTTTTATTGTGTCCACTCTTTCTTCACGTATTTTTTTATATAAAATAAAAAAACCTCTACTTTAGTTTTGTGCAAGTTATAAGATAGAATATGAAATATTTTCTTATTTTTCTTAATTTTATCAAGATTTTGGGCTCTCAAGATTTTGAACCTGAATTTTTTTTTAAAATAAAAAGCCCTTTTAACTCAATGGTAGAGTAATGCCATGGTAAGGCATAAGTCTCCCGGAGTTTTCCGTGGTGATTATGTGAGAGTCCGTATAAATCAGAGGGTGAGTAAACCATTGGCTAGGTTCGTTTCCCTTTCATTGGGTGGAAAACGTTCTATTTTTGCTATGAAGTATGAGAAACTAGGCATGTTATGCTTTGCCTGCGGGCTTCTTGGGCATGTCTATAAAGAATGTGGTCTGGGGATCTTTGAAGAGAAGCAACTTAAATATGGTGAGTGGATCAGAGCTTACAACTGGCGTCCTGGTGGGGTGTCTGCACCGAGAGGTGGCCTAAGAGGTGGCGGTAGGATGATGTTCGGTCGAGGCCGAGGGGATCCCGATGCTAGCTCCTCAAGGGTGGTAGGACATCCACGAAATAATGCTCCTCTGGGCAGGGGAGAGTATGTTGATTGGCGTGCTCATCCGGAGCGGCGCACTGATGAAGAAGATGATGATCTCAATGATACTGCGTCGAGTCCGGTTAAACCTGGTGATCTCCATATGTCGGATGCTGAGAAGAGTGCCAAGAAACGCCTTGCCTTTGAACAGGTTGATGAGCAAGAGAATACCACTTTAGCTATAACCAACAATATGCATGTTGATGGGGAACAGTTGACAAAATCAAGTGAGAACGTGGAGGGAGGTGTGAATGAGAAGAAGAGACACAAAAGAGAGGATGGTACCTCTTGTTCTGGACAATCTATTGGATCGGCGGCATCCCTCGAGGGTGACCGCCGGGACCAATGAAAATATGCGGTGAGAACTGCCGTGGCTTAGGTAAAGCTGCGGCAGTTCATGCGCTTCTGGTACTCCAGCAGCGCCTTCAACCAGATGTGTTTTTCCTGTCTGAAACACATCTGACGAAAGCTAGGGCAGAAAAAATGAAACGGAAGCTAGGGTTCGATCACATGATCCAATCCATTAGTGATGGGAGGAGTGGGGGTTTGCTGATGCTGTGGAAGAAGGAGTTAAACGTCACCTCCACAGCGGAACACACAAATTATTTGGATATTCGTATAGATGAAGATACTGATGCACCCTGGAGGATTACAAGGATTTATGGCGAGCCCAGTGGGGATCGCAAACACTTGACGTGGGATTATATACGGGATCTCAACGGTATGGTTGACCTGCCATGGGTCATGTTGGGTGATTTCAACGAGATCCTGTCGACGAGCGAGAAGGAGGGTGGAAATGTTAGACCGCAAAGATGTATGCAGCAGTTCCGCGATTGTCTGACGGACTGCAACCTTGAGGACTTGGGTTATGTGGGTGAAAAATTTACCTGGAGGAGAGGACGGATGAGAGAAAGACTAGACCGTGCAGTTTCCAATCAGAGATGGAGGGACCGCTTTCCCCTGGCAATGGTCATCCATGAGAACTTCTCTCGTTCGGATCACAGACCTATTTCGGTGGACTGTGACTATGTTCATCAAGAACACGTCCATAATCCTAGTAGCAGGAAGATGTTCGAAGCAAAATGGCTAATGGAAACTTCTTTCGATGAAATAGTGGAGGAGGCATGGGCGAGAGTACAGAATCATGGGCCGTCGATAGCCCATAAGCTCGAGTCGGTCCATGGGGCTCTCCATGCACGGGATAAGCGGGTGCTGGGGGAAACAAAACGCCGCATTCGAGAACTGCAAGAGGAACTGAACATTGTGATGGATGGTCCTCTATCAAACGAAGCAACAACATAACAACAAAGGATCCAACTTGATTTGGAAAACATCCATGAGCAGGAGGAGATGAAATGGATCCAACGAAGCCGTGCAAATTGGATGAAATCTGGGGATCGTAACACATCTTTCTTCCACAATTTTGCTACGGCTCGTAGAAAGCGGAACTTGATCAACAAATTGTTGGATGATAATGGTGCGGTGGTGGAAGGCTGGGACAGTCTTGCCACCCACATACGCGGATACTTTAACACACTGTTTACTGCAGAAGTTGAGGAACCAGATGAGGAGGTTATTAATAAGGTAAAACCCTGCATTTCTGAGGAGATGAACGCGGTACTTTGTGCTCCATACACTAGGGAGGAAGTGAAGAAGGCAATGTTTAACATAGGAGACCTCAAAGCCCCGGGTCCGGATGGTCTCCATGCCATCTTCTACAAGAGATACTGGAGTTTGATCGGAGAAGAGTTAACTGATGAGGTTCTAAACGCTGTCAACTCTGGTACAATTCCGGATGGGTGGAATAACACCACAATTGTCATGATCCCTAAGGTAGAGAGCCCGGAGAGGGTGACCCAGTTCAGACCTATAAGCCTCTGTAACGTTATTTATAAGGTGATCTCTAAAGTTTTGGCTGCGAGGTTGAGAACAATTCTCCCGGAGATCATCTCTCCAACTCAAAGCGCCTTCGTTCCTGGGCATCTTATCACGGACAACGTGCTGATTGCTTTTGAGTCCTATCACGCCATCAAGAATAAGAAGACTGGCAAGGTTGGAACATGTGCTATAAAATTAGATATGCATAAAGCATATGACCGTGTTGAGTGGAACTTTCTGGAGAAGATGCTTCTTCGGATGGGGTTCGACCATGGCTGGATCAATCTAATCATGGAGTGTGTGCGATCAGTCAGGTACCAAGTCCGGTTCAATGGAGAGAGACCGAACAATTCTCTCCTACACGTGGCCTGCGACAAGGTGATCCCCTGTCCCCTTATTTATTCCTCTTATGTGCTGAAGGACTAACTAGCTTGTTAAAGTATGAGGAAGAGGCAGGGAATCTGGTGGGAGTGAAGGTATGTAGGAATGCGCCTGCTATATCGCATCTCCTATTTGCCGACGATTCATTGATCCTGATGCGGGCGGACGCAGCGAATGCGAACACACTGAAGAGTGTTCTGCAAAGGTATTGTATGGCTTCAGGGCAGTTGGTAAGCGATGCAAAGTCCAGCATTTTCTTTAGCCCTTGTACCCCAGCCACTACAAGGGAGGAGATCTGCGTGCGGCTAAATATCTTAACTGAAGCAATTACTGAAAAATATTTGGGTTTACCCCCACTGGTGGGATTAGACAGAGTGGATTGTTTTGCTGATCTGATAGACAAAGTGTGCAATCGTTTGGCGGGGTATAAGGAGAAGATCCTTTCTTATGGTGGCAAGGAAATATTGATAAAAGCTGTGGCTCAGGCAATCTCCGTATATGCAATGTCAGTCTTTAAACTTCCGAAACAAGTAATCAAAGGGATTATAGATGCAATTTCCCGTTACTGGTGGGGAGACGAAGACAGTCAGAAACATATGCACTGGTTCGCTTGGTGGAAAATGTGTGTGCCAAAGAAGAAAGGAGGTATGGGATTCAGAGACCTGCACTGTTTTAATTTAGCCATGCTAGCAAGACAGTCTTGGAGGTTACTTTGTGAACCGGAGTCGCTCTGTGCTCAGGTGCTTAGAGCAAAATACTACCCATCAGGTGACCTTCTAAATGCAGAACTGAAAAAAGGATCATCGTACACATGGCAGAGCATATGGTACGGCATTCAAACATTCAAAAGAGGGCACATATGGCGTGTGGGTGATGGATCGGATATCAACATATGGACGGATGCTTGGATTCCAAGCAGTCCATCGAGGAAAGTGGTCACTCCGCGAGGTAATGTGGTGTTAACAAAGGTCTCGGAACTGATAGACCCAGTGACTAGAACATGGAATGAAGAGAAGCTGTGCAGCCTGTTTTTCTCGGTAGATGTCAACCGCATTTTGAAGATTCCACTTGCGGTTGGTATGATGAATGACTTTGTTTCCTGGAACTATACAAAGAATGGCATTTTTTCTGTTAAGTCAGCTTACTATGTCGAATGGGATCCCAACACGGTCGGAAGATCCTACGTACAAACGAAGTTGGCTCTGCACATGTGAATCCAGTGTGGCACAATATTTGGTCTCTCAAAGTTTCAGCAAAGGTTAAGATTTTCTGTTGGAGGTTTTTACATGGGACGATACCTTGCAGGGCAGTGTTGGCTAATCGACACATCGTTACAAGCAGCTTATGCCCTATCTGCCAAGTTCACTGTGAGGACACGATGCATGCTTTTTTCAGGTGCCCGAGAGTAGCTGAAATTTGGGAGAACCTCGGTCTAAGCACGAAAATTTCTGCAGCTTGCTCCCTCGACCGTGAGGGTTCAGGAGTTTTTGAGACCTTGATGAGGGAAAAGGATATGCCCTTGTCGAACCTGCAAGACATGGGACACAGAGAGGTGATAGCTACGGCGTGCTGGTACATGTGGTGGGAGAGAAGGAAAATTGTTCATGACGAAAATGTGCAGAAACCTGCACGCTCTGCCCAAGCAATAGCAACAACTGCACTGAATTATTTCAGAGTCCAGAAGAAGAACGGAGGGAGACAGAAACAAGGCTGGGAATGTCCAAGAGAAGGGTACGTAAAATTAAATGTTGATGCGGCCTTTTCTCAGGATACATGTTCAGGAGGATCGGGAGCGGTTATTAGGGACGATCGAGGTCGCTTCATCGCCGGCCAATGTTGCCCAATCCAAAACGTTGGTGATGCAGCTACGGCGGAGGCAAGAGCACTCCGGGATGGACTGCTTCTCGCAGGTCAGATCGGATGTACCAAGATCGAAGTTAATAGTGATTGCTCTGAAGTTATCGAGGTGATGCAAGAAGATGGAAACTCGCTGGGTCCGGCTGCGGCGATTTATGAGGAGTGTTCCTTTCTAGCTAGAGGTTTTGCTCATGTAACTTTTAAATTTACTCCTAGAGAGAGCAACATGGTTGCTGATAGTATAGCTAGATTAGTGAATGGACCTCAGTCCTTAGTTTGGCACGAGGATCCTCCAGATTGCATTCTGGGCCTCCTCACTGATGATGTAAGTTTGTTTGAACGGTGAGAGGCGGCAAGTTTCAGACGCGCTCTTTTCCCTACTAGGGTACCGAAAGGGACTGGAGGGTTTTTAATGAGGCGGCTTGCTGACCTAATATATGCGGTGGAAAATTTCAAAAAAAAAAAGGCTAAAAAAAAGCGTGGTGGATAAGAAAAAAAATGTATGAAATGGCTCATCGAAGCCCTTACCCCTGGAGCAAGACAAAGAGAAAATACTTTGCTCGGGTAATTTGGGTGTGTGTGGTCGGAGCCCGAATAGGAATAGCCAGTGGACCTCGAGCTTTTTCGACTGCACTAGCTACCTCAGGAACTGAACCATCCATCACCATTCACCTGGATGGATCCTATTCGGGTGCCGTCTCCCATCAACTTTTGGGAGCATCAAGGAATTTCCTGCTCTGCAGGAAATCCGAGGGATCAAAGCCATGAGCAACCACCACTGCGCAGTGGATCACCGACTGGTGCACGCCAAGCATCCATACACACGTATGTATCTTCAGTTCTTGATTCCCAAGCAAACTATCGATGAGTATGTGCCTGCTGTCAGTGGCAGGTATATCCACTGCTGTGTCTGTTTTGCAACTCAAATGTGTGAAATTGTTAAAAGCTTTATATTACTCTTTCCGTTTCAAATTAGATGACTTGCTATCGAACAGAGGTGTTTTTTTTTTGTTATCTGTTTCGCTTCAAAGCCTGGAGATGTCTGAAGGCACGAACTCGACCGCGAGAAAACAACAATATATGCCAACGATCGACGACAACGAACTTTACCATTTCAGCAAGAATCTGTCCAAGTATCCATCCCGCAGAGTTCATGCACCTGTCTTTTTTTCTTTTTCTTTCTAGAACCCCGAGGCTGGTACATCCGCTGCTGCCGACCACGACCTGGGCAGCCACAGTGGACAATGAACCGAACAGGGACGGGCAACAACCTTTTTTTTTTGATTTTCTATACTTGTATTAAACAGCAGCAAACAGATTACAAAGCGAAATACAAGCTAGAAGAGGAACAGAAAAGAAACAAGAACAGCGAAACTGGCTCCACCGATCTCCATCCTCTACCCACGAAGCAGAAGAACTCCTAGCCCGAAGGCGTTGAAGAACCGCAGGAAACACCACCTCCGAGGAGCTGGCACTGACGACGAAGAAGCAGCATCGGTCGGGGGGCCTCCCCCAGCTCGAACTGCTCCAGATCCGGTCACCGGAGATGCCCAGATCCTCCACCAGCCCACCACAAGCCCGCACAGCCGCCATCTTGAGACTCCTCCGCCGGCCACCAGAAAACTCGCCACCAAACTGCCGTCGGCGCCGGAGAAAGCAACGGCAGAAGGGTGACTCACCTGCAGCAAGGCAGCGCCGTCGACGACGACGCCGGGACGGGGAAGCCGCAGGGCACCAAAAGAACGCCGCCGGCGACCCCACCGCACCGACGCCGCCCACGAACCCTCTATTTACATCGCTGGAACGCAGATCCGGGGATTCCCCACCCTCCCGCCGCCGAAGCGGCCGGCGGAGGGGGAGGAATCCCGTGGATACGCCGGCGGCCGCCGGGAAACCCCGAGTCGCCTCCAAGCACTGTAGAGAGAGGGAGAGGTCCAGAAATATCGGGCGAGTTCACTAGTACGGGCAACAACCTGCAAGTGTCTCCTCTCCTCCCATCCGTCCGTCCAGTACGTAACCCATTCCACTGAGGTTGACCGCTCGCCTTCCTTCTCAAGCCACGATACAAATTCAACGCCGGGTCGCTACGACTACCTACGAGCAGCTCCCCGGAATACCCGGTCACGTCACCACACGTACGTACGTACGTCCACGCTTCGTTTACCACTCGCTCTCGCTGGATGACGTGGCGCCCATCCGTGTGATCCTGGCCGCCATCTGGGAATTAAATAGCATGACGGAGAAGCTTCAACGGATCAAAATTGTTCTACGAATTCATTTTCTTTTTGAAATTTCTCGAAACATGTTTTCGTCCCGCTATATTAATATATCGACCAACCGATACAACTGCTGGGTCACAACACAGTCAAGCCTGAAAGGTGTCGACAACGGCAGATAGACAAAACTAAGATGGCTCTAGCAACCGCTGCCGCGCTGCGTCCACCGAAAATGTCCCACCACGCTCCTAGAGCTCTGAAACGTCGTGTACCAAACAAAACCTTCAAGAAGGACTGCAAGAAGGACTGCGACGATGACGGCGTTGCTGCTCGAACATGTCCTGGGGTTTCCCCCATACGCAGGGGTGAGTGGGGAAGGTACCCGAGACCCTTCAAAAAGGAATGGCGACACCCGTAGGCGTCGTCCGGCGATGTCGTAAGACGACAAGGATTTGTCCCGACCACCAAAAAACCACTATTTCAAACGATCTGTAGTCTTCCACTCATCAACCCCGCCCACCTACAAGTGCCACCACGGGCTTCACACCATCGTCGTCGTCTCACTATAAACTGATACGAGGCCTATAAACAGAAGACGGAAACAACATGTTCCGTGGTCGACAGGTCTGCAGCCAAACGGGAGGGAACTGCCTCCACCCCAGACGGGGTAGCAGGCCGGACGCGGCGGCTGGAGCACACTAGCTGATGATCCCGAAGAGCAAGTCTTGATGCCTGCACAAATAAACGGGATTTAGGTTGAGACTCCAAGTGCAGAGTGTATAGTAAGTGGAAGACAGTTTTCCCCACGAGGGGTGACTCGAGGGTTTAATATCGAACTCTCGGGGAATCTGAAGTGGTAGATTTATCTTCTTATCCTTCTTTTGGTTACCTACAAAACAAGGTTAGATGTTTTGGTCCTCAACCTCACCTGTGGTTGTCAAGCACAAGGTGTAAGAATGATATCAGGATAGTTATGCAATGCAAACAAGAAATAAATATGCAATGATGGTGGATGCAATGATAAATGATATTTTTGGGTTTTTGAATGATGTATGCAAGATGAAAAGTATTTTTGTATTTTCGGATTTAATGATGGCTGAAAATAGAAAAGTGGTATATGGTGTTGGAAAGGTGTTTCTTATGATTAAAAATGGACTGGGGTTCATGGTTTCACAAATGCACTCTCTCTTTATAAAGTGGTAGACAATGGAACACACAAAGTTAACATATGAGATTGCAACACAGGGTTTGATAACAAGTTACTTAGATATATGGGCATCACGTCCTAACATAGAGATCTTTTGGTTATTAACCTCTCTTATACTCCACCAAGATGCGAACTAAATCATAACACCTCAGTAATTAAGATAACTCAGAGTATAGCATTAAGTATCATGACATGAAGTGAAAATAAGAACATGCTAGATCTAGTCATGGAGTAGTGGCAATGGTCACGCCCACATCCCCGGTAGCATGGTATTTTAGTTTATCCCTAGTGAGGTAACAAAGTAAGGTAAAGATACCAAAGTGGATCGCAGAACTTTCTCTCACGTTCACTGCACTAGCCACCCCCCGTTACTCCAACTAATGCACACGTTCCCCCACACACGCTCTCATAAACATGCTTGATCAAAACAAGTAGACAAGAACGGGGTACATAATATGCATCTATACTCATA
The DNA here is from genome assembly GCA_947311845.1 of Poa pratensis. Lineage (NCBI taxonomy): Eukaryota > Viridiplantae > Streptophyta > Magnoliopsida > Poales > Poaceae > Poa > Poa pratensis. The sequence continues at coordinate 69,840,779 of CAMZMU010000117.1, forward strand.
ACTGAAACAAACATTGCAATCTCAAACATATATTAACTCATAAAGATCCACCACAAAGGTATTACAACGGTGACCGTAATCATGTTCAGCAGCTCATACGGTGCTAATTAGTGAAGCTCAAGAGAGGAGAGATACATAAGTTACTTCCACAAACCCATAGTCCAGAGGTGGACTACTCCCTCTTCATCATGGAGACGGTGGAGAAGTCGATGGAGAAGATGGAGACCACGCCGGCAGCGCCCCGCCGGAGTTTTCCCCCTCCAATCTGCAGCTCCTGATCTCCGTTTCGGTGTTTCTGTGTTTGTGCGGCGCTCCTTCCAGAGAACGTCGGGGGACCTTTTTTATAGGCGTTTTTAGGTCAAGACGATGTCGGTGGAGCGAAGATCGACGGCAACGGAGCCACGAGGCCCAAACGGGTGGGTCCCACGCGGCCAGTACTGGCCGCGTGGGCCACCCGTTTGGCCCTCGGGCCTCCGTTTGTTCGCTTCCTTCGCCCCGGTCTTCTTCCTTCCAAATATTGACGCCCGTAAATTTCCAGGTGATTTCGTTGACGTTTGGGTCCCTGAAACATTAAAATAAAAAACGGGTTTTCTGCCTGTGCAGGGTTAATTCCATAAAAATAGGAAATATGAAGATTCCCAAAATCATGATAAAACATTGATATAACCCTTATATGATGCAAATATGATTGGAATATAAGCAATTAAAGTGCAAAGTTCATGTATGCATTTTACATGCATCAACATCCCCAAGCTTAATCCATGCTCGTCCTCGAGTATGAAGATGATAAAACTAACATGGACTTTGCAATTTAATACTTAACAATGGATATCAAAGATGATTACTATTGCTACATATAGTCAAATGATTCATTCTTCAAAGGAGTAGCAATATGCAAATAGTTTATGAAGTGATATCAAGTATTCAAGACAAGGATGTTCATTGATAGTTCACAAAGTGTAACATGTAGCAAGTAATATGGAACACATGTATGCATAATGATAAGTAGAACATCCTACAATGGTCATAGAGTGTAGATGAAAATCTGAATATGATAGGTGTACACTTTGGAAAGATGTATATGTGAGTAGAGGTAAAGCATGCATAAGTTTCATCCAACTTCCAAACTCTTCTACTTAAGTTAATGATTGCAATAAGGTATTCATTGGTGTCAAGCTCTCATTGCCCCTATCATAGCATCTTGAATGATTAAGGTTAAAGTGAAAGCAAATATGAGTAGTGTGCTTGATAAAGTAAAGGTTGGATGTCTCATGCCCCTTGAATACAAGTACTACACCATGATTACTCAACTTAGGAAACAAAGCAAGTTCAATTATATCATTGTAAGTAATAATAGTATCATCAAGAGCGTCAACTGGGGTACCTCTTGTCCCAGATATGGAACAAGCCCATATCAAAATGACAAGACAAACAAACAAATGAACAATCTCAACACCCTTTTTATTTACCATTTGGAATAGTTTTTTATTGCAAGGTGTATCAGAAGGTTCACCATAGTATGTAAGTAAATTTCCACCATGAATGATGCATGGCTTAGATTAGCGGCCCAGGCGTCTCTCTAACCATTTATACAAACTCATTTAAACTACTTCATTTCCACCTCATTTCACCATGATAGCATCCATAACAAAAGTACATGATATCAACTAAATGAGATGAAGGAGCATGTTGAAAGCTTGCATGTGACAGCACATATGGGCTAACTCCAACCCGAACATTTATCAAGCCACTAGCATCATAATCTTAATCACAATGGGTCATGTTTTATTATGCAAATAGAAATGTGCATCAAGTTCGTGAGAGCTATATAACCAATTTTTTCCATTGCAATCAATAACATAAACATTTTCATTCAGAGGTAAGATAACACAAAACATGTTAAACATACTCGGAATAGCATAAAGCCAATAGGTAGATATGGTGGACTCACTGGAATAACTTTGGTTGAAGGTGTTGGAAACAAGTTTTTGCTTGTTGGAGTTTTTGGGCTAGCAAAAGGGAGAAAGTTGACCATCTAGATGCATGCATGAGTGTCCATAGAACTAACTAATCCATGTTAAACCAAGTAAATAACAATCAGCACCAAAACATGAATAAGTGATAGCTCTACAAAAAGAATTTGCAAACTATTACTCATAAACAAGCTCATGAATCATGCAACTATATGTATCATTAAAAATCAAGTCAAACATCCCTTTTCCCAATCTTATAAAAGCATCCAACATATTTCAACCCATATTTCCAGTAGCTCTCTCATATATAATTGATAGTGTGGTGGTCTCTCAAGACTCAAACAAAAACAAAAAACGACGCTCCAAGTTTATGCGATAAAGTGTTTCGATCGAAAAACAGAAGTTGGACGTGTGCAAACCGAGAGTGTGTAGGTCCAGCGGGGTTGTCTTCACATCCCCAAGCTTATGGTCTTCACCATCCTTGGATAGCTCTTGGTGCATCTCCTCCAATCCCTGTGAAAAAACTTCAAAACACCGTTTCTCCCATCTCTTTTCTGTGGGGTGCATTAATAGTGATAAACAAATAGGTTCCTTGCTGCATATAATCCTTGAACAAAAATTCATATGAATGTCCAGAAAGTATATAATGTTGTATGCCTACTCATAAACTCAATTGGATCAAAAAGATTCAACTTAAAAGCTCAAAGCATGCATCAAACAAAATGGGACAGAATCTGTCCAGAAAAACAGCAGCAGCAAAACGTATTTTTCTACCCTACCAAACTTTCTCGAAAAATTCCGAAAAATTCATGCATACAGAGGATGAAAAGTTGCAACTACAGTTCAAATATGAGCTCATTCGGAGTTACAGAATAAGAATTAAAAATCATACCGTGCACTGACTCGTGCAGGAATAAAATCTCCGAACGCTATAAGCAACTTTTTCAAACCAAAAAGGGTAAAACTTGGCACTTTATTAAAAACTCCAGAACCTAACTAGACACAAAATCTCTTGTTACAGCAAGAGGACACAAAGAAAAATCACACACAAAAATAACCGGGTTGCCTCCCGCAAAGCGCTTTCTTTATAGCCATATAGCTAGGCTTCTTACTTGTTGTTTTATTGTGGACGAAGCTCATGAGGGAGCTTGAACTTTGGTGGTTCCCTCTTCCTTGGAAAGTGTTCCATGCACTTCTTGTGTGGAAACTGAAACTTTACATTCCCTTCCTTTGAATCAATGATAGCACCTGTGGTACGAAGAAAAGGTCTTCCAAGAATAATAGGACTAGAGGTTTTATTCCCCATATCCATGATTAGAAAATCCACAGGCACAAAAGTCATATGTAACTCTACCATAACATCACTTACTTTTCCCAAAGCATGTTTAATAGAGTCATCAGCAAGTGCTAGTTCAATAGAGCATTTTTCAAGATTTTTCAATTCAAGCACTTCATATAGTTCTTTAGATAAAACAGAGACACTAGATCCTAGATCAAGTATGGCATGGTGTGTCTCTTTTCCAATAGTTACTAGTACCTTAGGTATCCACATATCCCCAAGCTTAGGTGGTATCATAGCCTCTTGGTTGTACCTAGCAATCTTTTCTTTCAAGACATGATTAGCAATATAAGAACCAAAACCTGCTTGGTTAGTGTTGATGGAAGGATCACTTGCAAATTTTTGTAAGATAGATATTAATTCATGCAAGCTACAATTTTCTAAGTCAAGCAAAGGATCCTTGACTTCATTAAGCATTTTAACTTCCTCAACTTTCTTTTCCAACTCAATCAGCATAAGAGATTCATCATGTTCAGTTTCTTTAGCTTCTTCTTTTAAACTACCAAGTTGAGACATGAGTGGCAACAAATATTCAGGGTAGTTCAATAATTCATCAAGAGTTTCCTCCAAAGTAAGAGGAACATTTTCAGCAATGTTAACAGAATTCATTCCAACCACAGGTGATGCTTGTGGTTTCCCTGCAGACATACTCAATAAAGTGGCTTGATTATCAGCTAGTTTAGACAAAGCTTTGTCTAGTCCTGCAGCTTGGAGTTGTAAGCCTTTAATATCAGAACTAATAGAAGCAACAGACTTATCAACTCTTGTATCATGTATTATGACTAGCAACTTGTTCCATGAGAATTTTGTTAGCCTCAGAATTATCATTGCGTGATAACATAGGCTTCCAATTATTATCATTAGCATTAGGATATGGAACAAAAGGACGATTGTTGGGAACATATGGGGGTTTATTATAAGAGTTATAATTGTTGTTACCATACCCATTATTACCATAGTTCCTAATGAAGTTGACATCAATATTTTCAGAATTGTTTCCAACTAGTTCTTGCAAAGGAACATTTTCAACACTAGGTTTATTAAGCAAAGCAAGAATAGTATCCATTTTAGATGACAAATCATTAGTTTCTTCAATAGAGTTCACTTTCTTAGAAGGATTAGGTGCCCTATCAGTATGCCATTGACTATAGTTTTGTAAAATGCTTTCCAATATATTTTTAGCTTCTACTATAGTCTTACTCATAAAAGCACCTCCAGCAGCAGAATCAAGTATGTTTCTAGACATGTAGTTTAAACCATTGTAGAAAGAGTGTAATATGGTCCATTCATTAACTCCATGTGAGGGACAAGTTCTAAGCATAAGTTTTATCCTATCCCAAGCCATAGCAACATGTTCATTTTCATTTTGCCTAAAAGAAAGGATGTTGTTTCTATTTTGCAAAATTTTAACAGGGGGATAATATTTCTTAATGAAAGCTTCTTTTAGATCATCCCAAGAATTAATACTACCAGATGGCAAGGAATGCAACCACTCTTTAGCTTTTCCTCTAAGTGAAAAAGGAAATAACTTCAGTTTTAGGATATCACTTTCCACATTTTTAAACTTTTGCATGTCACATATTTCAACAAAGTCATGAAGATGCATAGAGGCATCCTCCATAGCACTACCACCAAATTGTTCCCTAGTTATCAAGTTCAACAAACTAGGACTTACTTCATAACTCTCAGCATTTATCTTAGGTGTGGCAATAGCTCTCGTGATAAATTGATCATTAGGAGTGTTTGTGTAGTCACACAGCTTAGTTCTTTCTCCCATTTTAGCAAGTTTTTTTGGTATTTTTAATTTTTTATGCAAAACTGAAATAAATATGATATGATATGCAATGACACTAACAAAACAAATAAATTGCTTTGTAAGTAAAGATGGATAAGATGGTGCTCACGTAGGTGCAACCTCCCCAAGCTTAGGTGTTAGCACAAGTTGGTGACGTTGACTTTGTTGTGAGATGAATGCGATGATGCACACCCTTGGATAAATCTCTCAGCTACGATTCCCCGGCAACGGCGCCAGAAAACGTCTTGATGATCCCGAAGAGCAAGTCTTGATGCCTGCACAAATAAACGGGATTAGGTTGAGACTCCAAGTGCAGAGTGTATAGTAAGTGGAAGACAGTTTTCCCCACGAGGGGTGACTCGAGGGTTTAATATCGAACTCTCGGGGAATCTGAAGTGGTAGATTTATCTTCTTATCCTTCTTTTGGTTACCTACAAAACAAGGTTAGATGTTTTGGTCCTCAACCTCACCTGTGGTTGTCAAGCACAAGGTGTAAGAATGATATCAGGATAGTTATGCAATGCAAACAAGAAATAAATATGCAATGATGGTGGATGCAATGATAAATGATATTTTTGGGTTTTTGAATGATGTATGCAAGATGAAAAGTATTTTTGTATTTTCGGATTTAATGATGGCTGAAAATAGAAAAGTGGTATATGGTGTTGGAAAGGTGTTTCTTATGATTAAAAATGGACTGGGGTTCATGGTTTCACAAATGCACTCTCTCTTTATAAAGTGGTAGACAATGGAACACAAAGTTAACATATGAGATTGCAACACAGGGTTTGATAACAAGTTACTTAGATATATGGGCATCACGTCCTAACATAGAGATCTTTTGGTTATTAACCTCTCTTATACTCCACCAAGATGCGAACTAAATCATAACACCTCAGTAATTAAGATAACTCAGAGTATAGCATTAAGTATCATGACATGAAGTGAAAATAAGAACATGCTAGATCTAGTCATGGAGTAGTGGCAATGGTCACGCCCACATCCCCGGTAGCATGGTATTTTAGTTTATCCCTAGTGAGGTAACAAAGTAAGGTAAAGATACCAAAGTGGATCGCAGAACTTTCTCTCACGTTCACTGCACTAGCCACCCCCCGTTACTCCAACTAATGCACACGTTCCCCCACACACGCTCTCATAAACATGCTTGATCAAAACAAGTAGACAAGAACGGGGTACATAATATGCATCTATACTCATAACTGAAACAAACATTGCAATCTCAAACATATATTAACTCATAAAGATCCACCACAAAGGTATTACAACGGTGACCGTAATCATGTTCAGCAGCTCATACGGTGCTAATTAGTGAAGCTCAAGAGAGGAGAGATACATAAGTTACTTCCACAAACCCATAGTCCAGAGGTGGACTACTCCCTCTTCATCATGGAGACGGTGGAGAAGTCGATGGAGAAGATGGAGACCACGCCGGCAGCGCCCCGCCGGAGTTTTCCCCCTCCAATCTGCAGCTCCTGATCTCCGTTTCGGTGTTTCTGTGTTTGTGCGGCGCTCCTTCCAGAGAACGTCGGGGGACCTTTTTTATAGGCGTTTTTAGGTCAAGACGATGTCGGTGGAGCGAAGATCGACGGCAACGGAGCCACGAGGCCAAACGGGTGGGTCCCACGCGGCCTGGTACTGGCCGCGTGGGCCACCCGTTTGGCCTCGGCCTCCGTTTGTTCGCTTCCTTCGCCCACAGGTCTTCTTCCTTCCAAATATTGACGCCCGTAAATTTCCAGGTGATTTCGTTGACGTTTGGGTCCCTGAAACATTAAAATAAGAAAACGGGGTTTTCTGCCTGTGCAGGGTTAATTCCATAAAAATAGGAAATCATTAAGATATTCCAAAATCATGATAAAACATTGATATAACCCTTATATGATGCAAATATGATTGGAATATAAGCAATTAAAGTGCAAAGTTCATGTATGCATTTTACATGCATCACTAGCCAACATTAGAATCGGAGGGGCGGCAACACCACGACCACCTGGAGGACGCTCCAAGAGGGGGTATTTATGCATGATAGTTGGGTTCAACCTCTATTTAACCTGGGATAGTGACAGCAAGTTCTAAGGTTGTAGATGTGTTGTTGCCACTAGGGGTAAAACAGCAATGCTTTATTCAAGGATGAATGTATTGTTTACATTACGCACATTACTTAATGCAATTGTCTGTTGCTTGCAACTTAATACTGGAAGGGGTACGGATGTTAACCGGAAAGTGGACTATTTAGGCATAGATGCATGCTGGATAGCGGTCTATGTACTTTGTCGTAATGCCCAAATGAATCTCATAGTAGACACCACAGCTCACACATGCATGTTATATGCACTTATCAATTGTCAATTGCCCAGCTGTAATTTGTTTACCCAGCATGTTAGTTATCTTATTGGAGAGACACCACTAGTGAACTGTGGACCCCGGTCCATTCTTTTACATCTGAAATACAATCTACTGCAATCATTGTTCTCTACTGTTTTATGCAAACAAACATCATTTTCCATTCGATACGTTTAACCCTTTGTTTTCAGCAAGCCGGTGAGATTGACAACCTCACTGTTAAGTTGGGGCAAAGTAATTTGGTTGTGTTGTGCAGGTTCCACGTTGGCACCGGAATCCCTGGTGTTGCGCCGCACTACACTCCTTCACCAACACCTTCGAAGCAACGTCATCCTCCTCCTGGATTGATAACCTTGGTTTCATACTGAGGGAAAACTTACTGCTGCACTCATCATACCTTCCTCTTGGGGTTCCCAACTGACGTGTGACGTACAAGCATTGTTTCTGTCACTATTAACTTGGAGCCACCACGTCCCCCGTTCTCTCTACGGCCTCGCCGGCGGTGCTCCATACCACGGCCGGCGTATCGCGGCTCGGGTCCCGCGAGGCGTCACCGGAGATGGGCACACATGTCCCCGCAGGCCCTGCGGCGCCCCCCATCGACCTCAACGTCACGCCGGCCACCAGCCGCGAGCGCGGCAAGCCGAAGAGCCGGTCGATGTTGAAGGCGGGCACCATACCCGACCCTCGGGTGCTCAATTTTGAGGACCCGCCCATGACGCCGTCCAACCCGGCCTTCTTCGATGAGGTCGCCAATGGCGATTGTTTCATGGACGACATGATGTTCACCGGCCCAAACTTCATCAACACCGAAGACGCCGAGACACAAGACCCAACCGGCCTTGGTGAGACACAACCCGAAGGTGTGACACAAGCCGACCGTGTCTCAATTGACGATGAGCCTCTCGACTTTGATGAGGAGCACGCCAACCTCGTCGCCAACCTCAAGAAGAGGAATGCCCGCACGGCGTCATACACGGACATGGAGGATAAAGTCCTTTGTGAGACGTGGATGGCGGCGAGCCAAAATGCCACCATTGGTACTCAACAAAAGGGCTCAATGTTTTGGATTCGGGTTCACAAGCACTTCCATGAGACAAGAAAGTTGCGTCCCTACCAAATTGAGAGTGATCGGAATGAGGGGTCTCTTAGCAAGAGATGGTCACACATTCAAACCGAATGTAGCAAATTTCAAGCCTCCTATGATCGTATGAAGGCCCGAAAGGTGAGTGGGGTTGGCATTGATGTCCTTGGGTTTCAAGCAATGGACTTCTTCAAGAAGGTGTACAAGACCAAGTTCAACTTGGTGCATTGTTGGGAGATGATCAAGGGATGCCCCAAGTGGATCGAGCTATACAACTCTTTGAAGAAAGGGTCGAAGAAAAGGGCGAATGAAGATGATGAAGAGGTTCAACTCGGCCAAGATGAAAATGGCCGGGTGGTGCGGCCGAGAGGACACAAGTCCACGGCCCAAGATGCCAAGCGCGAGGAAGCCGCGGCCAAATTGGAGGCAACGTTGAAGGGATTGCTCGAAAACAAGGAGTCCTCCATCGCCGCAAGGTATGTCGAGAAACGCAAAGATAAGGAGGAGGCCATGACATGCTATGTTGCAATGCAAAAGAAGAAGCTTGAGATAGAAGCCGACCGAATCAAGAACGAGGCGGAGCGCAACAAGCTCGCGGTGATGGCCGAGGAGAACCGGATCATGATGGCCGACGTGACCATCATGGACCCGGAGACAAGAGCTTGGGTGCTCAAGAAGCAAAAGATCATTCGTGAGCGTGGTGATATTTGATTTGCATCTTGTTTATTTGTCAAACTAATTTCTATCGTTTGCTATTATGTGTATTTTGAACTATGGCTCATTTCATCATTTGAAACATGTCTATGTCATGCTTGTTGGACATATATTTTCATATTAATATTTGAATGTCATTGTATCCGTATTTGTTTCAAATTTGACAAAGAGTCAATCTGTTTTTTTTCTAAACTAAAATTGGTTTTGCGCTGGACCGTTGGAGGCACCCCAACCCAAAGCGGACAAAGGCCCAGAATCTGTCCGCCGTCCGTCCAAAGCGGACAAATTCGGTCCGCTTTGGCTGTCCGTATGCGCCGAGCTGTTGGTGGTGCCCTAACAGAGCTCAGCTAGCTGCAGCTGCAGTGCACCACTCCTGGATCCGACGCAGTCCAGTTCGTTGAGCTTCTTCAACGTGGCCCGCGCGCCTGCACACGGCCGGCGACCGCTTCTTCCCCCCGCTGCCAGCGGGGCCCACCTCCCCCTCCGCCGCGGGCCCACACGCGGTCAAACCGGAGCTGTCCGCGTGGGCCGTCGCTGGAGCGGCGCGCAGGAGCAGGGATGGTAAAGAGCTCGCTACCGCGGCGGAGGAGCGCGACGTGGGAACGTTCTGTCCGCGTGCACGCGGGGGAGGGGCCCCACATGGCGGCGTCTCCGGCTCGGCGCCCGGAAGCGCGCGTCCAGGCCGCGTCGCCCGCGTTCGCCTCGGTTTCTTTTACGTTTTCGTATTTTCTTTTGCGTAACGCTTTCTATCTAATCTAATCAGCGGCGATCGTGGGAGCGCGCGCGCGGGCGAGGCGACTGACCGGGCGAATGGATGGAATTCTGTTGGATCGGTCTAATGCTTTCTTAATCCGCTTCTTCCTGATTTTAAAATAAAGCAAACAAGCGTGTGCACCTCCTTGGCCTCTTTTGCAGGTACGACCCAAATGAATTTTGCATTTCGATGGACAGGCATATACCGTGTTGATCTTCGTGGTGTACAACAAATGTTATTATTTTTCCTTTTTTTTCCAGAGTAAAGGATTGTATTAATCAAATACTTAGCAATGTCATTACAATCCCGAATGATAAGATGCAAAATTTCTTTTCGACCTGATCCTAACCACATTGCACTTATGTCATGCAATTTACCAAGCTTAACTAGCTCATGACTCGCTATATTTTGAGGCCGAGGAAGTTTTCGAAATTGACAGTATCTAGCTTGACGATGATAAAGTACGACCTTCGGTAACTAGATGTTAAATTTTGACAGGCCTTACGATTGTTTATCCAAGTTTCTCATAACATAGGTCCTCTGTTTAGCTAGTTGCACGATCACGAGCGTCGTGCTACCACCGTATCATTTGTTACCCAGCCATTTCATGGTGTAATCTACACTACCTTCAATACATTATGAAAAAAATATCTATCAAATTGAGCATCATCCACTGCAAGGGAAACTGTGAGCAATTGCTAATCTTTCGAAGGTCCCTCACTAAAATAGTCAAATAAAGCTAAACAAAAACCAGAAACATTCCAGCTCCAAAAGAATATCACCCACCTGCAAAAAAAGACCAGAGACCATCATTAAACCAACGCAACACTTGCGAGTGATTAGCTTGGAACCCTTTCCCTCACCCCTAAATTAATCGGTCATCAATTGGTAGACTAATCGCCTCCCTAATCACAATCCCATACATATATACAGGCGCACGCCACACCCATCAACACCACCACAGCTCATCGCACAACCAAAACAAAACGTCCGTCTCCGCCGACGGCCCGCACCCGATAACCCGGCCCGCTTCGCCTTCTCCGTCGGAAGAAACCCCTCCACAGTCTCACCGGCGACCATGCCGGCGACGGAATACCAGGGCTCGTCATCGCACTCCCCGTTCTCCTCCTTCGGCCGCTCGCTGCTGTCTCGGAGCCGGGACAGCCCCGCGTCGTCTCCGGCCATGCTGCCGTCGACCGGCGGGGAGGCCGACGTCGAGGCGTTCCAGCGCCACGTGGCCGTCACCCTCGCGGAGCTCAGGGACGGGGAGGGGTTCCTCTCCATCGCCTGGATCCGGCGTCTCCTCGAGGCGTTCCTGCTGTGCCAGGACGAGTTTCGGGTCGTGGTGGCCGCCCAGGCGCGGCGCGGCGGCGCGCAAGCGGAGAAGCTGGTTATGGAGTACCACGAGCGCGCGGTGAAGGCGCTCGACGTGTGCAACGCGGCCCGCGACGGCGTCGACCAGGTGCGGCGCTGGGGGCGGCTCGCCGGCATCGCGGCGTCCGTGCTGCTCGCGCCCGGGGAGATCCACGAGGGCCAGCTCCGCCGCACGCGGAAGGCGCTGTCTGACCTCTCGGTCCTCCTCGTAGACGACGCGGCCGCCGCCGGGAGCGCGGGCGGCGTCGCCTCCTTCCTCGCCTCCCACCGCAACCGCTCCTTCGGCCGCGGCGCCCGCGCGTCCCCCTCCCGCGCCTCCTCCGTCTCCTCGTCTTCCTCCTCCTCCTCGCACTTCCGCTCGCTGTCCTGGAGCGTCTCCCGCACCTGGTCGGCGGCGCGGCAGCTGCAGGCCATCGGGTCTGGCCTGGCCGCGCCACGCGCGCACGAGGCGGGGCTCGCCGCGCCAGTGTACGCCATGGGCTGCGTGCTCCACCTCGCTTCGTGGGCGCTCGTTGCGGCCGTCCCGTGCCCGGACCGTGGCGCCGCGCTCCAGGCGCACCACCTCCCCGCCGTACCGCCGCGCGCGGCCTTCTCGTGGGCGCCGCCGCTCCTCACGCTCCATGACCGCCTCACCGAGGAAGGAAAGCGCAAGGACAGGCGCAATTCCTGCGGCCTCCTCAAGGAAATCCACGCCCTCGAGAAGTGCGCACAGAGGCTCGCCGAGGCAATCGACGCAGCGGCCACCCCGCTTTCCGGGGAGAGCGAGGCCGAGGTGCGGGAGGCCGCTGCCGAGCTCGCCGCCGTGTGCGCCACCATGAAGGAGGGGCTGGAGCCGCTGGAAAGGCAGGTCCGGGAGGTCTTCCACCGCATTGTGCGCAGCCGCATGGAAGGTTTCGACTCGCCCATGCCCAACACCGATTGATGCATCAAGAATCCACATTTTGATCGCGCAATGTGGCGGTGATAGGCACCCTGCTCGTGGTTTTTGCTCACTTGCGAGTTGTGATCGGGTAGTAGCAAGTATAAAATCGTGTATCGTTCTGTAAAGAAAGGGGAAAGAGAAGGAACTATCTTTGTGGAAAGATGATTCCTTCTTCTCATGTTTTTGTGCTTTGATGCTGCATTTGGTATGATATCTCATCAAATTTTGTTAGTGTCTAACGCATTTGTGTGCGGCTAATTCTTTGAGTCATTTTGCGTTTTGGAAGATCTTTGAGATCGCCTTGGGAACGTGTGGGCCCAACATGCTAAAACGTCTTATATTTTGATACGGAGGGAGTAGAATGTTAACAAAAAAGAAGAGAAAAAAGGAACAACAAAATACTGCAATGACTTAATAATTGTGTTATTCTTGACACTGATCCCCAAGCTTTCGTGTTTGTGTTATTATGTGGAACGTTTTCATCTGAACATAACAGGCATTGTTCTTGGTACTCTTTCTCCACAGAATTGCCCAAATGCAGCAATTATTGTTTTTTGGGTATATATGTGGATGGATTGTATGTGTGTTTATCAGGAGCAAAAATATTATATTTGTGTTTGTGTTATTCTTGACTCTAATCCCCAAGCTTTTATGTTTGTGTTATTATCTGGAACGTTTTCACTCTGAACAAGATAACTTAAGGAACTTTGTTCTTGGTACTCTTTCTCCTGAGGAATGCTCAAATGTCTCCATTATTGCATTTTGTGGGTGAAGAATGTCATATGGGGCAATCAAGATTATATTGTTTATATGTGGATTATATGTGTGCTTATCAGGAGCAAAAATAATAAATTAAGAATAAAATTCTCACCATCTATAGCTTCGACAGTTAAAAATAAATTAGTCTGTGCAGAGTAACAGATTCAGAACACAAACACTTGTCTCAGTTAAATCTGAATACCAAGAGGGCAAGGGCAGTGAAATGGCTGATGATCAACAGTCAAGAGGTCACTCAATGCATGTGTTCTTTCCTCGTACATAAGCTTTCTCTGTCAGGTCGCTACCAACCATGATCAAGCCAAAAAAAACCTTACAGCACTGCACAAAAGTAAACACTGATTACGTTTTATTACTGTACCGCGGAAAAGCTAGTCCCAGCATGTTATCCCGAGGTCACATGTTAATAACAACCTGATGCAGTACCAAGTACATTCTGGCCCTGTAGTTGAGCTCTTCTGTCAGCTGCAACCCCTGTACACAGTACACTGTTTCTACTTTGCTTGATGAACCTACTCCCATGGTTCAAGTATGTCTGACGAAGGTTCTTCTTATACCATTAACCAATAGATCCTGTGAGCATTGCCATTAGGTTAGCGATTCATGTCACAACTAATCTTCTCCTCTGTCATGAACAATGGAAGAATCTTCATCTTTCTACCTACAAAATTCCACTAGTCCAGGAAGCCGTCCTCGAGAGTAAAACAGTTGGTTGTGTCGGTAGACAGGACGAGTGGCGGAGCCAGACTCAAGGAGCAGTGATGTCAATGCACTATGCTGCTTTATCCTTCTAGAGGCTGATGCATAAACTTTGAAAAATTGAAGGGACATTTGGAAAACCTGTGATGTCAAATTGTGAGCAGCTCCGCCACACAGGACAGCAGTGTTCAGAAAAGGTGTGTGCTGAGATTGAGAACTGTCCCGTGTCCACTGTGACCTAAGCCTTTTTCTCTCTCGCAGTAACAGCGGCACTAATCATCATCACCGTCATGATCCTGCCCTCCTCCTTCCTGGTTTGATGATTTGGTTCAACTGCCGAGCTGCCGAGGGCGTCTGTTTTCCCTTTCCACGAGCCCCTGTTCACACAGGGCGAGCGGCAGCTTCTGCCTGTGCATCATGCCATCATCAAGTACTAGCAGAGCTTTTGCCTCCGTTCCAAATTATTTAACTTGGTTTTGTCCAAATACGGATGTACCTAGACTAAGTAGCTATGTAGCTGGACCCGTTCCCACATTGTTGGCTGAACGCCGTCACGTCACTCTAGCGTCACGATAACGTCATTGTGAGGGGGTCTCACATGTCAGACACTATGCGGAGCATGCTGGTACTTTTACTCTTATTTTTTCTTACAGCTGAACAGGCTGGGCTGGACTGGGTTTGAGGATTCACAGTTCAGTTCGGTAGATGGTAGGAGCCGAGTGTAGCCTGTTAACTGGCCCACCCGGCCCAGCCAGCCATCTTGGATATAGTTCCTTTTTTGAGAAAGCTGAACATGGGTGGTTTGAAGCGCTCTGCATTATTATCCTCTAGTAATCCCCGTCCTTTCATACTTGTGTTACCTGGAACGTTTTCATACTGAACATCCTCTATAGGAACTGTTGCGGGTAATTTTTGGGCAGATAAATGCTCCGGCAACTAATGCATTCGCAAAAAATTGTCATATTTTGTAGTCAAGATTTTTTTCCTGTTCGTTGTATGTGGATCATATGCGTGCTTATAGGAGCAAATAAATATCGGGAAAAATAATCAATGGGCCGGCAAGGCTATAGGGACGTCGCCCATTAAACTAGAAAGAGCCAGATCACATCGCTAGGGCAAATCCTATACATCGCGTACCGCACGGCGATTCGCTCCCCTAGATGGACGGCCCAAGACATTGTCTTTCAGGTTTTGGTAACTTAGAAGGTTTCGGCCCGTGTTTTTCGGGTTTCCCTCTGTTTCCCCTTGGTTATTTTTTTTCTCTGTTTACTTTCAGTATATCCGAATTTTCCGTTTCTCTTTATTTTTTTATTTTTAAAAATGTTAAGGTTTAAAAATTGTTCAAATTTTAAGTTAAAAAAAAAATCAGATTTGCCAAATCTTCAAATTTTAAAAATGTTCAAACTTAATTTTTTTCATTTGTAAAATGATTCAGATTTGTAAAAATGGTCACATTTTTGAAATTGTTCAGACTTGAAAATGTTCAAATTTAAAAATGTTCATTTTAAAAAATGGTCACATTTTTTAAATTAGATTTCGAAAAAATCATTTTTGAAAATGGCTCAGATGTAAAAATTCATATTTGAAAAAGTTTACTTGTTTACTTAAAAACAGAAAAGAAAATAAAAATAACAGAAAAAAATAACACGTACGCATTGGAAGCGGCCCAGCGAGAGCTGCAGGCGGGAGCGAATCGCATGATAGCGGCACCCACGCATGATAGCGAGTCACGACGTCTCGGCTGCTGTTTCGTTGGCCTATCATCCTGCACGAGAAGCGTCATAGGGATTTGCGATCACATCCCTAGGCTGCCGCCGCCATTAATCGGCCCCTCCGGCATTGTAATTTTGTGCACACCTCTTTTCTCTTCGTGACACGTGTCGGCGTGAATCTTGAATTTTTGATCTGTAAATTTTCTACTAAATTCCTCTAATATATATTGTTAGTTCATCATCTTGTCGATTTCAATGCCAGGCCCCCTGATCGTGAGAATACGCCAGACTAATTTGATCAATCTGAGGTATATAGTATTACTATTCTCTAATCTATTTCTCTAAATTCACATACACGATGCATAGCTTGTATCATTCACATTCATTATTTGATGTAATATTTTTCTACCATTATGTGATTGTGTCGACCAGAAGGAATCCATGTGGTAGCGCTAAGAGGAAAAGAGAAAACATGTGGATAATTTGGTACAATCACAGAGAGGAGATATTCACAAATTTTTTCCAGGAATAATACTAGTGCTTCGACAAACCCAGATGATGAGTTGGCGATAGTTGTCGTGGAGGAAGAGCAACCAACTAATGCGGATTTTTAATTTAGTCAGCAACAAGACAATGTCGACACGACATTGCGATAATAATGTAAGTGGCTCTGAGAATGTAGCTAATTCGTCAGATGCACTAACACTGTCTCCTAGTGTTGATGAACAATCAGTTCATACTTATGATATTTATAATTCAAGAATTTGGGATAATCTTGAAAACAAAGCAAGAGACATATTAGTTGAGAAAGGACCTATGAGAGATTGAAGAATGGAATACCATCTAGAGCATGAATCCACACATTTTCCATATTCTCATTATTATAGGGAATTAATAAATGGAGAGAAACATGATAGAAAATGGCTAGTTTACTCAGAGGATGTTGGCGAAGTGTTTTGCTTCTGCTTTTCCAGTAAAATGACGTATTACGAGGAAGAATCAGTTTGATGAAAGTGATTACCAAGATGAAATTCTATAAGCTCAGAAGGCTTTTGAAGTTATTTTGTTTTGTTTTGGTTGATATGGCGATCACTTCTTTGAAGAATATATTTAAAGAACTCATGGTGTTTAAGGATATATTCGGTGTTTTACCGAGCTCGGTCACCTTGAAGCCCTTAAATGATAATCAAATTGAAGAGGGTTGCACAAAATTTGCAAAAACTTTTTTCCCATTGTGGTTCATCAGATGTTGAGGTATATGATCTTATTTCCGAATTAAATATTATGAGATTCACATTGCCAGATGTTGTAACGTCTGCTATGAAGATTTTTGAGCATGTCAGAGAAGTTGTTTGTTACCCTAATATCTCCATTGCTTATTGCATCCTATTTACTGTGCACGTGACTGTGGCATCGGCCGAAAGAAGCTTTTCAAAGTTGAAATCATTGAGAACAATTTGCGTTCAATAATAACTCAAGAGAGGTTAAATGGTTTGGCAACATTATGCTTTGAGAAGAAATTATTCGACGAGATTGACATCGACCCCATCATAAGTGAATTTGCATCGAGAAATGTTAGATGAAATTTCTAAGGTAATTTGCACAATTTTGTTTGATATGTGTACTTCTTTTGGATGCATTTAAGTGTTATTGGAAACATATCTTTTGGACGTATATTCATTATTATTTGTATGATGTCTATATTAGGGCCCCAAGTATTAGTTTCGCCCCGGCCCTGATCCCCACCATGTATAGCTCTTAAAATGAATAAATTAGTTTCTGTACTGTACAAGATTGTAGACCACAAACACTTCGAGAGAGGGATGGAAAGGTAAAATGGCTTATGAATTATTATCAAGAGTCAGGACAAAATGCACCTGCTCTTTCCTTATACTCATAAGCTTCTTCTTTCAGGTCTCCACCCACATTATCAGGCCAAAAATGTAGAGTGGTGCTACAAAGTTAAAACTTAACTCGGTTTGCATTTTACGATTGTACTGCTGAAAAGCTAGTCACAACATGTTATCGGGAGGTCATAAAACCTGATGCAGTACCAAGTGCGTCTTGCCACTGACGCCAAAAGACCAAACAAATATGTCTAATTTGCTAGATATACCCATTATATTACTACTTTAGACTCCCTGATTATTTCATGGTTCTACTTACCACTGGCACCCAAAAACCAAAGAGTCTTGTCAGCATTTGTTTTTTGTTAGCCCTTTGGGTGTATTAATAATCAGTCCATGTCACAACTGAAATCCTAGGTAAGGATCGACATATGGCATTGTTCTTTCTGCTTGACAACGGAAGAATCTCTTATCTTTCTACCTACAAAGTTCCACTAGTCCAGGAATGTTCAGAAGAAGCACATAGTGAGCGATGAGATTGAGAACTGTCCTGTGTCCACTATTGTTACTTCCTAAGACCAGCTGTTGTTTGCAGTAACAACAGCACTAATCATTATCATTATCAATGGTTGTGTCCTGCTTCCCGGTTTGGTGATTTGATTCAGCTTCCGCGTGTGGTAGCCATTTTTCTTCTTTTCGACATGAGCCCCTGCTCACAAAGTGAGAAGATCTTTTGTTCTGTTCCGTTCCGTTGTTCTTCTGCCTGTGCATGGCTTGTCAGAAATATAATATATGCATTGCACAGCCCTTTCCTATCAGTTCGGACTTTTGGGATAATTGGCTAGTGCATCAATTTAATATGGTATCAGAGCCAGAGGTCTAGAGTTCAAATCCTGGCTAACGCAGTATTAAAAATAAATATCTGCGGACACTCTAAAATCCACGTCCTAGGCTCGTGAGAAAAGTCCACAGCCTGAACGTGAGGGGGAGTGTCAGAAATATAATATATGCATTGCACAGCCATTTCCTATCAGTTCGGACTTTTGGGATAATTGGCTAGTGCATCAATTTAATATGGCTTGCACCATCGTCATCAGTCAACTTCAATATCACAAACACGTCAGGTTGGTCCTGCTGCTGGTCCGCTGATTCCTATTTGCCGCGTAAGGCGGAGCATGTACAACACAGGTGCTTAGCCTGAGTGCTTAAGGAAAAAACCGGACTTTTTTTGCCACGTTAGAAGCCTTGGGTGCTTACGGAACGCGAGGGGTGCCAGGTTTGGCATCGATGCCTGTTCGCTGTTAACGAATTAACTGCTCGTTTTTACGTACAGGAATGCACGGCCGAAGCACCCAGATAGAGCTGCTAGCAATGCAGAGTAGAATGCTTAGGCGCTTAGCGCTCTCTCTCATTAAGCACCAGCTTTTAGGCACTTTGCGTTGTACATGCCCTCATGGGCCGGTCCAGAGTTTGCTCTCTCCGGTGTCCGGCTTGTTTTTTTTCGGGTTTTCTATGTTTTTCCAGTTTGTTTTTTTCCTTTCCTGTTTCCTTCTTTTTAGTATTTATTTTTCTAATTTTATTTTTAATTTCTTGTTCAAAGAAGATAAATGTGAGGATTTTTATTCAAATAACATAAATATTCATATTAAAAAAATATTTCAAATCATATAAATATTCATATTGGAAAACCGTTCAAATAATGTAAAATTACTTTTTAAATCGTTCAAATAACCTAAATGTTCCTTTTGAAAATTCGATCAAATAACATAATTTTGATATTTGAAAAATCGTTCAAATAACATATTTTCATATTTAAAAATCGTTCAAATAAGATAAATATTTTTATTATTTTTAATATGTGAACTTCTTTACAACAAATTTGTTCTTTTCTTTTATTCTTTACCTATGAAAAAAATTAGAAATTAGAAATTAAAAATTGTAGCTGTTATTGGGCCGCATTCGGAGCGGCCCATGAGGAAACCAGTGAGACTGAATCGTTCCGGCGCAGGTTGAAAAATAGGAGCTCCCTGATTGTCAAGTCTGTAGCATCCGACTACACGCGCTTAAAGCATCTTTGGCGGCCTCCCCGAACAGCCCCCATCGGCCCGATTGGGCTCCGTATATGATAACGCCTTCCGCGAGGTTTGTTTTCGCGAACGACAGCTCGATACATGGCTCTCGTCCCCCTTACGTAGAAACATGGGTTGTTTATTTTCCACACAACACAGCTTCTCGGAAAGAAACAGGAAAACGTTGGATTGGACGTGAACATTTTTTGTCTGTTCGAAGTACAAAGTACGAGAAGGCCGACTTCCCTACAAGTAGGCAAACTTCATCCGCATTAGCAATTACACTACCTACGTACAAAAGCACAATGTACTGTACACACTACTGAAGTATAGTAGGAACCGAAGTACAAAAATACACTACTCAAAGTGTGGAAAGTACACCAAAGACGGATTACATATACACATAAGACAACATGGAAAATGGAGTACAAGTATGCGGTACACCCCCACTCCATTTGGAAAGTACGCATGCGATGCACCTGAAAAATATATCAGCGTTGCACGCCCGCGCTGCATCTGAAAGTACATCCATTATAGCCCAGAAATTATGACTCGCTGTATCTGAAAATACATCTACGATGTATGCTCGCTCTGCAGGTGTAAGTACATCCACGCTACACCGGAAAGTACGCACGCGCTGCGCGTGAAAATACATCTACTTTTGGAAGTTCGATCGCCAGTGAAACATTTGAAAGTACGTCCACATTACAAATGTATGCACTCAAACCGAAGTACACTTATACCACAGCCTGGACTACGACCGTATTAATTTTGAAAGTACAAAAAGAAAGTTTGTCAAAATCTATCAACATGGGATTTTGTTTTGAATATCTTGATGCGAGTAGCTCAAAAGTGAAAATGGTAATTTGGATAAACGGTTATCAAAGATATTTCGTTTTGAAAATTTGATTTGAAAAATAAAGGGAAAAACTGCATCTTCTACCCTCTTGTGAGGACTTCATGAACCTAGTCTCACCATGACTTATCTCCTTTATCAGCCATCCGTTTAAAATTTGACGTATCACATTGACCCATATTCCAAACTAATTTTTTAAAGTGTTTGAAAAAATTATAAATGTTTCGTTTTGTGTTATGTCAAAGTTTCAATCCATTGCATGTTTAGTTTGTGAATAAACATTTTTATGTATTTGATCTCAAAAGACTATTTAATCACAAACCACATATCCAAGTGGGTCAAAATTTTCAAACAATACAAAACGGAACACTTACGATTTATTGTAAATTTTAATTTTTATCAACTTTGGTGTTTGTGTTCGAATTTGGGTCCATCTGGTGCGTCCGATCTTAAATGGGTGGCTAATAAAGGGGTTAGTCACCGTGATACTTGGCTTCATGAAGGCACTAAATCTGAGTCCCTCTCTTGACCCCTTCCATCACAATCTCATCCCGCTTTTATTCTCGTTGCGACACATGTCGAACATGCTAACACCCACGAGGGATTACGCGAAAGGAGGAGTTGACACTTGGCACCATGGGAGTGTTTGAGTAGGACCTTCTCAAAGATCGACCTTTTCTAGTGATTATGTCGGTCCATCGTGCTCTTAAAATTCTGTGTGGTCACAGCCTCTACGTGCAGGGGTCAATCGGGCCTACGGGTAAGTGAAATAAAGCCCCAAATGTCGTAGGCGAATCGGCACAGCGAGGAGCACAAGGTCCCTGACGAGTGAAGTGGCCGTGCGATGACGGCCATGACGGCGTATGTAGGAGTGCGACTCGAGCTCGCCGGATCGCCCATGGAGGCGGAGGACGCAGGCGTGCACACATGGAGGCGAAGGACTAAGAGCCAACATCAACGAGCGTGCATGCCAACCCGCGGCGGATGCGACATGCTCCATGCCAACACACAGCATAGAATCCGTTGAGTGGATTGATTTAAGTGAACCAGCCATGTTAAAGTGGCGATCTTCCATTTATTCGGGCCATACAACACACCCATGTTCCTATATCTAGGTGTCCAAAGATCCTATTGGTGGTGCCGTCCTTCATCTGTCTGGACGTCCCCAAATGGAAATAATATGAGAAAACAAGAGGACACCGTTGGAGGTCCACCACATGTCGGGGAACGAGTTACAAAAAATTTTAAAAACTTGCGTGCAACTTCAAACCAAGATCACTATTGAGATGAAGGTAACGGTGATGTACCTTTGACGACCGTCGATAAAGCAGAACACGTGATGCTCCCGCAGCTAGGTTATACCTCCCCGAAACTCTCATATCAAGCGTCGAAATAGATAGCACCTCCGAGGTATCCATGCATTTTGGAAGTAGCGTAACTATGCATTTTGATAGATGGCACTCCCGCGATCAAGTGTCGAAATAGAAGTCATGGTCAATGGCGTTTTAATAGAGTTCAGATCTAGTTAATTTTTTCAGAACTGCCATTAGTAATTAAAAGTTTGTTAAAGGGCCATTCAGAACACATTATACCATTCGTTCTGAGATCTGTTTGTCTAAATACTTCTGGGAAATCAATGTTAATAAACAAGACAGTTTGAAACATGTATATTCCGCGTGAAGGTATTACTCCCGCGTAGTACGTTTTCTGGGATTTCACTATCGCGTTGATGGCAACATTTACAAACCTCCAAAAACGACCATGAGCCGTGTTATTAGGTCCGAACATTTAGACCAAACCATACCAAATTACGGTCAGGTGTGAACACTTGCCCAACTTTAAGCAGACCATAATGTGAAACTGTATGGACACTACTTGTCAATCATTTATGCATACTCAAGGTAGATTAGCTCCCAACTAAGGTTAATTAACAAGACAATGCTGACAGTACGCTGATTGTGTCACTTTTAGCTCTACTTAATCATCAATCCCGTGTAGACATCATCGTTCTTTAGCAACTTCTTGCCAAGAAATCAAACCGATGGTACACGTGTTTGATTGTTTTAATTTCAAAATTAAATGTTCTATGTTAAATCAACAAAATGCTCATATATACGCCTTGGTATCTGACACGTGTAACTGAAATTCTGTAGGAACATATGGCAATATGCCATTCAGGTTCACTAAAAACACAGTTTACGATATTATTTTTGTGCGAATCATTTAGGATACTATTTGGTTCACATGATGCAATTTTTGAAATTACGTAACAGTTGTAGGTATGCTCGTCGGCTCCCTATATGGCTGGCGCACGCACCAACTGTTGCACCTGCTTCTTTCAGTCTGACCAAATGCAGCACACTTTTCAGCAAAAACCAAGGGTTTTTAGTCACTGTACAACAATTATGCATCTAAACACACAACTATTTAAAAGATACACACCAATAATCCAATATGCAACGATCATGATGAGTACCAAACTCTACTGATTTTGGTTATGTCACATGGTAATTACTAAGCAAGATCATTAGGATATTTTCAGTCAGAGAACTTAGTTTGTAATTATTTTTACGAAAATAAGCCGTGTATAAACTTGGCTACGCAGATTACTAGGCCGCCCCCAATGCATTGACTGAAAGCAAGCTCTTCGGCCTGTGCCAATGCATTGTATCTTAGCACGTCATCATAGGTGTAATAAATAATTAAAAAACAACTAGTCCAATGCATTGTTACTTATATGTTGTATCTAATTTAATGATTTTGGGCTCATACATGCATGTGATTGGGCTAGCACAATTTTTTGCCTATGACCACGTGCAATGGTTGTATGTTAGCCAAGCTACAATCTCACATTCTCTCTTCATTAACTAACATGCCACATAAGCAAAATGCATAAGAAATCGTGCTAAGAGATTTGCATTGGCATAGGCCTTCTAGCTAGCGGTGTATTTTAAGATACGACTACACCGATGCGTTGTACTCTCTCTATCAATAATTACATACCCTTCATTATGAGTTTGGCCAATGTCAAACTAAGCATATGGTAAAAATATCAACATATCTAATACCAAATGCATATAATATAAAAATATACTTTATGATAATATAATAATATTTATGTTGTATTGTGGATGCTCATATTTTTTTTCATAGAGCAGGGCTACACGTACGACATAATATGTTTGATGTTCGTACTACTCTAAAGTTTTGTCCGTCGGATTTGTAAACTTAGTTGTCCATCGGATTTTCTAGTCGTACGTCGGTCGGACAAAAAAGATCGTACACAAGGCACTTCCGGTTTTCATATATGCTTAGTCAAAATGTACAATGTTGATTAATTAACTTCCCCTCAAGAAAGTGAGTATCAGGATAACCCTCCATCTATGTGTATCTTAATTACTTATCTCTATCTAAGTTCATTTACCTTTGTGACCTTATGATCGAGAATTATGTCTTGGCTAAAAAACCCAACTTATTTGCAGTCCAGTTTGGTAGTGTATGACACTTGGTTTTCAATCCCGCGTAGACATCATCGTTTACCAGCTCCTTTGGAAGGGAGTACATACATTAGCATTGATCGGATCTAGGCGTGTAATTAAGGTTGACGACGGTTTACTCGTCATTTTGGTGGAACCTCGTTTTGTGACCAATGAACTATAGATAATATACTAATAACACTCAATAATTAAAGACCCTAAGTTTTCATGATAGTAGACTGAAGACTTTGTCTGATCGCACTCCCTGTGCCATGTATATTTATACTTGGTCCTATCGCGAGGAGTTTCGATCACACGATCGATTAGGCTTAACTAGCGCTCCTAGACGCACGTACACGTAGACGTGCAGCGATAATCGTAGCTTCATCAGGTATGGAAAATATAGATATTACTGGTTAATTTATCTTGATATTCATGTGGCCTGTTTTGCTGGTTAATTGCTGATATATACTTGCCACAATATTCCAAGCACGCTTTATCAGTTGATCTATATATGTACAGCCCTTCCAAGGATTAGCTCATCAAATATATATATAGGCCATCTTGTCTTATCAAGTATGGGCGGGCAAGATTAGCTAGGAGTTGATGTATGCAATTCACCACCAAATTTCAGGGAATACAATTTTGCTAGAGTAAGATCAGTTTGTGTTTGCTGAACATATGGAACTCTCTTTGGCCGGTAACTCTTTTGCTACTTACAAATTATTCAAAATTTAGACTTTCATTAGACAAGTATATATGCGGGACATTCGGCAGAATCTGAAATTTCTTGTACAGTTTCTCATAATGATATTTGTTCCGAAGTGCCACGACCATCGCATATTGATTTTCATCAACGTTGCAGCTTTTTTTTGTGTAGATAATGGAAGAGGCCGCGGCCGACATCACTTTAGAATGGCAGTACGTACATACAACTCCATTCTATTTTCTTCCTCTTTCTATGAAGATACAACCCGTACGTAGTTCCTACGACACATAGGTACTATATATAAAAGCTCAACATCTTCAGCCCCTCTCCCTCTGTCCACGTCGCCCAATTTCCACACACCGTCGGATTTTCGCAACGGACGGTCGAGATGAAGCCACGTCGCTCTCAAATGGACGGTTACTGTACATGCGCGATTTTTAGCCAATCGCATCGCGCCACGTCACCCGGTCACTTCCCGGTTCCCAGCCGGTCACCCACCCGGTCGCTGCTTCTTTTTGCGAAAAAGTACTTCCAAAACCATCATTTTACTCACGTCCCCCGCTTCCTCGCTACGAAGGACCTACTTGCAAAAACCTGAAACACCAGGTACCTCACCGAAAAAACAACCCGCAGCTCCCCCCTTTCCTCTTCTCTCTCCCCGCAGCGGCGCCGGCGACGGCGGGGTCGGCTTCCTCGCCAAGGAGGGAACCGGGGCGGCGTCCTCGCCGGGAGGCGCGTGAAGGCGTCTTCGTCGCCGGGAGGAGCACGGAGGCGGCGTCCTCGCCTGTAGCCGCGCGAGGACGGAGGCGCGCGTGGCTGGAGCACGGAGCCATGCATCGGCCGCGCTCCGACCGGATTCCGCGGGCTGCCTAGTGGCGCTGGGGTGAAGCCCACGGCTGGTGAGGTCGGCCTGCTCCGGCGGGAGGTCAACGGGGCAGAGGGAGTTGGCATCGTCGACCAACTCCGATCCAGATCCCATATGTGCTGTTTTTGATCGGGATTCACTTCTTTTTTTCCCGGTCTGATTTTTTGCTTCACCGTTTGGGTATGGTGTGTGTTCCCGATCCAGATCCCATGTGCTTTTTTTTCGATCTGGTTTTTGCTTCACGGTTTGAAGAAATCAGGTTGGTACATGGCTGCCCACCTTACGCAAACAAAACTACAGGAAACAGCCTCGGATTGTGATGACGAAGAGCAAAGAAGCAACGGCAGATACATGGGTGAGGTCAGATGATTGCTCCATAAGTTTTTCTGTTGTAGCTCATGCATCCTCTCCTTCTTTTTATTACTTTGTTTTTTAGATTGGAATGTGCTTTCAAATAAGACTTCCTGTATAAATGATAAGACCTAGACTGAATTCGATTAGTGTATCTACAGTGCTTCATCTATAGGTTACAGATAGACTTCTGTTCTTTATTGAATTTACAGTGCTTTGGTTTCACAACAATGTTTATGTCAGATCTAATTAATTATATTCATTCTATAGGTTACAGAGGATTTGATTGGAGCAGCTTTATCTCTTCCTTCACCAATACAAATAATAATAAAGAGGTTTCTTCCTTTCATCTTTTTTATGTATGTAAATTACAGAACTCTTCGCAAACAAAAACACTACATGGTTGTGTTCTAAGTTTTTATTCTCTGGGATAAAATCCGTTCAGATTATCCTATTAGTTTTGAAGTAAGAGTTTGTTAAAATTAGACTGATTTGTATAGAAAAAAGAGAATACAGCAAGGATTGCGTAGCTCCTATTGACGTGTGATGGTCATTGTTTACATGCTGTAGAAAAGATAAATGTCAGTAGAACAGATTGCTAATCTGGTAATGTCTGTTTTAGTGTCGATATTCATACTTGCTGTCTTTTATATGGATCTGTTTTCTCGGGCCTTGATTATTTCTAGAGGGAATGACGTCGCTCTGCTTTATTGCCATTCCGATGGACTGACGTCGGTCTGCTTTATTGCCATTCCGATGGCTTCTACAGTTCAATATGAAAGCTGCTAATAAATCACAGAAGATGTTAGACATGTGTCATTGGTACTCTAATTAGGTACCATGGACATGGAGTTCTTTCTGTTGAAAATTATTATCATTACCTATCTGGATCAAGGATTTGAAGTTTTGTACAACTCAAATTGTATTTGTATTGTCTCTCTGTCCATTACTTTTTTCTACCGAAATTGAAAATTAGGAAGCTGAACAAAAATACTGAGATTTATTTTCATATAAGCTGCAATTGAAAATATAAACTTTTACAATTTATATACATTCACACCATTGCTGAGTAACACTGTCTTAGTTTCTCATTTGCTACCATCTCTTACTTTTTTCGAATCTAGGAGGACTTTTGGATAATTTGTCTTTGACGGCTTTGTATTACAAATGCTCTTTGATTGATAAATTCAAGACATGATCCTATTACCAATATTGGTTTGGTTGTCACTCCGAATTTTGTTGTAAGGTATTCTCCTCTCTGTCCAACTTGCTTTGACTACCTATTACTGAGATCGAAATCTACCTATTACTTTGTATTGATGCCTTCATGATGTCCTTGACAGAAGACACAACTTCTCTTGCATACCTGCTGGTTATTAGTGGTGCCTGCCAGATGTTCATCCACTACCGAAGTCTGAATTGAATATGTAAGATTTTTTTAGTTTATCAGGCAATGTGGTGGTCATAGGTAGCTTTCTTTTCTTGGTTTGATTGTTCCTGTTCCAAAACGTTCTAAGTATAAATGTGTACTGTCGTGTAAAGGAGGGGGATTAGGAAGAGCCGAAGAGGCCATCATGATGTTAAAGATGGCTGTTTGATTCTCCCGTGTTTTTTTATGATGTGTTTTCGTATATATGTTGTCAAATTTTTGTTAGTTTTGTGTGTCCAAAGCTAATTTGTGGTTCAGTTTATGACCCATAGCTCACTAAGGTCCCTTTGATCTCTGTCATAGTTATGAAATGAAGAAAAATCCCCTCACCTGTAATTTGTCAATTTTTTGTTAGTTGTTTGTTTCCAGTGCTCGCTAAGTTTGCTTTCATCTCTGTCGTAATTATTAATTATGAAATGAAGAAAATTCATTCACGTGTAATTGCGCCTGGCCATTGTAATTTTGTTGTATGTTTGCTATTACAGAATACTGAATGTCGCGTCCCACACGCTCAGCCGCCCGCTCCAAATCGCGCGGATGCGACGCCGGCGGCATCGACGTGGCCACGGTGGCCATTGCTGACGTCACTATGACATCGCAATGGACCCACCCTGTCAGTTTTTTCCCTTTTTAGAATTTCTTTAAAAAATACTAAACTCCTGACATGTGGGGCCAGCTGGAAAAAATGATAAATGTTTTACAATCAATACCTACAAATACAAATTTATTTGAATATTTTAAAGTAAGGTAAAATACATCAAAATGCTCGGGAAAAAAAGGCAACAAATATGAAATTTTCAAATTGCTAAAGAAAAAATAAAATAAAAACTCTTAGAGATACCAGCATGCTCACATTTCAATTTGCTAAAAATTTGGTTGGAGCTACACTAAAATATATCAAAATGCTCACAACAAATGCATGCAACACAAGTGAACATTTCAGTTTGCTAAAAAAAAATGAAAATACTCTAAAATATATCAACATAATCTAAATGTATTTCGCCTAATTACATTGATTCAGATTTCATAAAACCAATAGCTTCAAATACAAACTCAATTGAACATTTTAATATGCTAAAGAAAAAAACATTCCAAATTACTAAATTTTTGGCACTATGATAAAATATATCAAAATGCTCACAAAAAAATAAATGCAACTTATTTGAACATTTCAATTTGCTACCAAAAAAAAATAGAGATACTCTAAAATATATCAACATAACCTAAATGTATTTTCCCTAATTACATTGAGACAGATTTCATAAAATCAATAGCTTTAAATACGAACTCATTTGAACATTTCAATTTGCTGAATATTTGGAAATATGAAAGAAATACATCAAACTGCTGAGAAAAAAAATTACGAACAAATTTGAACATTTCAAATTGCTAAAGGAATTTTTTTTGGACAGATCTTAAAAATATCAGCATGCTCACATTTCAATTTACTAAATATTTGTAGCTACGCTCAAACATATCAAGATACTCACAACAAATACATGCAACACAACTAAACATTTCAACTTGCTAAAAAAAATGGAAATACTCCAAAATAAATCAAGATAATTTAAATGTATTTCCCCTAATTACATTGAATCAAATTTGATAAATACTCACATATTGCATTCTCCCTAATTATGGAGTTAAAATAAATATTTACGGAAAAAATACAAACATATCTGAACATTCCAACTTGCTAAATATCTAAAGATACTCGAAATGACAAATTGTTTCTTTTCTTTTACATGTATACATTTTTTCTATTCTCTTATCTTTTTCTTTACCTTCTTCCATTGTCACCAAATTTAAATATTTGTTGATAATACAACTACCTACAAATTTCGCATTTCAACCACACGGGTGCGGCGTGTCGCCGCACCATATTGCCTAGTCCAAATAACCACGCGTTGAAACGTTGATTGCAGGGTAGTAAAAAGAAAGAATGCAACAAAAATTCGAGACCGGGGTCCTGAAACAGTGCCGATGAAGTTCGACTGCAGTACCAATGATTACATGGACTTCATCAATAATTTCCGTCAACGGTTGTCCGTGCACCCAGACCAGCGCTCTTTGCAGGGCTGTCCCTTGCTCGCAAAATTGCATCCAGGGCATCCGACGAGGTGGATGCACGTGAAGCTAGAGAGCGGCGAGCATGAAACCACTCTTGCAATCCGGGACGACAATCTCTACCTCTTTGGCTTCCAAGCTGGGAACAAGACGTGGTACGAGTTCGGCATCTCCGGGAAAAGCGAGCATGTAATCAAGAACTCCACCTTTCTTGAGTGCCGCGAAAACTACGGTAGCATCTTGGGTGCGCCATGAGAGGCCTACAGATAAACAGTCCTGCGCCAGCTGTTCCGGGATGTCCCAAGCTGCCACCTAGGAACCCCAGACTACTCGTCGACGTCCACAAAGAACCCACCTTCGAGGTCGGTGAAGTCCTCCTCTGAAACAAAGCAAACGACGTTGAGTTCGACGAACTCGCAAGATTAAATATAGAGCTTTAGCTCGATGAGGCTTTCAAAATTTTATGGCTGTTTTGCATAAAGCTGATTTTATTTATAGAAACACGACTCCAAGGTATCGACTAATCAGAATATTTTCAAAAAGGGTAAGAAGTAACTCTTTTCTTTTGATCCTTACTCATCATCAACCACCATCATCACTGTACCTGTTCTACAAAGGCACCTCCCCGAATCACCCTCGAGTAAGTCAACCTTGCATTCTTGGTAGTACCTTTAGTACTCAGGTTTTAATTATTCCGTTCAAGTTTTCTATGATCTTATCGTCCTTTCCCAAGTCGTCCATAACCGTGGACACGGCTTTTCGAAAAGATTTAACCCTGCAGGGGTGCACTGTGTTTAACCTTCGGTACCGCCCGGCTCATTGTCTACGCTTAGCTCTCTTCCGAGGAAAGCCGGCTGAGTGGGAACGGTTACAACCTTTACCTTGCTTGAGACTAACCCAGGATCATCAGTGAGGACGGGACAGGTTCAGTGCCTCCAACACCCTGCCCCGTGGCCACTCATTTTCCTAAACACCACCATCCTCATCGCAGTCTTGGCCACCATCTCAACGCACGCGCAAATGGAAGCTCAAACTAGAGGACCCTGGCTAGCCCCGCACAAGTTAGTTGGTCGACGGGGGCTCCATATACCCCACCGAATGGAAGCGCGCTCATTCTTGGTTCAAGAGGTAAAGAACTCGCACCTAGGCGGCGAGAACGAGACAAAGCACCACCAAACCATAGTGGCCTCTCATCCCCACCTTTAAGCAGTTTATTACCTGTCACCACAATTCCTCCACCATCATCCGAACATTTCAACATCTGTTTCCAACATGAAATACCCATCGGACGACTAAGCATTTTAACTAAGCATGGCTAAGCAACATCATAGCATAGTTAAGTATCTCAGGCCAACAATACAAACCTATGGGTAATAGGAGGGAAACAGGTAATGGCATCGGAAACTTAATGCAACTATAGGATACTCTAATCCAAGCAAATTGACATTTGGAACCGCATGCAATATTATAGTGGAGAAAATATTTGCGGAAATATAGGATAAGACATGCTCAGAGGGGGGATTACGCTTGCCTTGTTCAACGTGCTGGTAGTACGGATCGTCGGGGTATTGCGGTGTAACCCCGGCTGCTTGATCTATCGAAGCATAACATCGAAGAAACAATCAATCACCACACATGCTTTAACAAATGCAATGCGCAAACACATGATGGCATGACAATTTAAATCCCCGAGATGAGGATGATTCAAGCTATTCAACTTAAACGGAGTTCGGATGCTTAAAGGGCGCATCTCGAATATACCGTGGACTGAAGTAATGTATCATCTTTACTTGTTGATTAAGATAGATGAAACCCTATGGTTAACTTGCATATGAAATGACATGATCTGGTGATGAAATGCAGGGTTTAGGTGATTAAACATTCTTGCATCAAATTAAAAAGGGAACTGAAAGTATTTGTATTACAGCTGAAGAAGGTTAATCGGATTATCCGATGCTGTTGGAATCGGATTATCCGATCCATCTGGCTCAAAAAAACAGCTAAGGACCTTAAATTGAACGTGGTCTGGAGTACTGATGATTTTCGGATTATCCGATTTTTGCTACCTCGGAATATCCGATCGCCACAGATGTCTTGAAAATCCACTAAGGACTGGAAGCAGCTACGTACTGGAGGTCTCCGGATAATCCGACTGTGCTCGAGTCGGAATATCCGAGCGGAGGAAACGGCGGCGAACTACGGCCACGGAACGCGCGCGAGACAAACGAGGGCACGGGGAGGTTCGCAGTCTCACCCTGGATGCGTGGGAAGGCTCGGCGAAGACGGGGAAGCCGGGAATCGACGGCAATCATGCCCGGAGTGCGGCGGACGGCGTGGACGGAGAGCTCGTTTCCCGGAGCTGCACGGCGTCCTGGCTCGATTCCCTCGGCGAGGACGGAGAAGAGGACCCGTCGGAGCTTCCTGTGGTCCTCGATTTGCTCGGAGACGCTTCAATCAACGGCGACGAGCTCGGCTACGGCGGGCTCGGTTTCGGCCGTGCCATGGTGGGGAAAACGAGAGAGAGAGAGAGAGTGGAAAATATCTGAGGAGGGAGTGGGAGCAGGTGAGGCTCGGGGTGCTTGTTCTCCTTGCAGGGGAAGGGCAGAGGGGGGGGGGGGGCGGCGCGGCGTCATGCGGGACGAGGAGACGGCATGGCGCCAGTGCGGCCTGTCTATAGGAGGGAGATGGTCATCTTGCGAAAAAACCCTTGGCAGTTTTGTTTCCATCACCAATAGGTCCTTTTCAGTTCTCTTTTCAAAACCTGTGACTTTAGGGATTTAATTAAGGTACTTAGACTATTTCAGAAATTATGAGAAAATTCATATAGCCTCTCCCTAACATGTAGGAGCTCCACAAAATTTGGTGTCTCAAAATAAAATGTTTTGAACCACTTTTGTTTAGAAAGGTTGGTTATGTTATTTTCTTACATACAAATTGATATTCCTTTGGAAATTTCAAAGCAAGTGCAAAATATCATTTTTGGACTCTTGGAACTTCCTTGACAAACATGTTAACTTGATAACTTCACTGTGTCAATTCAACAACAATTCCCTAACCCAATAACAATTCCCTAACAAAAAGTTAAAGGTTCCAAGTGGTACACATTGATGCATGGGTGCCATGATGCAATGAAACACAAAAGTGGAAATTTTACTCAGGTTTTTAGGTTCACAAATTTGGGGCTGTTACATTGAGGTATCTGCCTCTGGGAAAGTTCTTTGCGGAAGATGCCGTCCGTGCTCTCTCGGAGTACCGGCACGAGAACCGTGAAGTCGATGGTTACACTAAAGAGGCGTTGGCGGGCCTGATTGTCATGTTCTGCGAGGCCGCGCGGATGATTTCACACTGCAACACGGTGAGAAATGGTTGGTGGTGAAGTAAGGGGACTTCTAGGGTGACCCGATCTTCACGGATTGACGGCGGGAGTGGACGAACACACGCAAGAACACGGAGAAACACGAAGAACACACGAAGAACACCCCGAACACAAGAACACACACACGATACAAGGACCGTTTCCCTTACCGGTCGGTCCAACCGGCCCAATAGAATCCACACGAAGGTGGGAGATCGGCAAGTAGATACAAGAAGGGATCTTGGATGGTTGTTTCTCCAACGGTCAACCGAACCGCTCCAATAAAGTCACCCGAGGATGAAAGATTGGCAAGTAGTCAAACTACAAGTAGAGGTCTTGAATCCACAAGAGGGATCTTCTCCATTAGGGGAGGAACCATCCCCACAAGGGAGGAAGGAGACCGTCTTGAGGTGGAAAGCACATCTCTACTCTAATCTCAAAACATAGTCTATCTTAACCCTAGGCAGCCAAGGGGGTATTTATAGTCTAGGACGAAGGGGTAAGTTACATGACTTAAAAGTCAACGCGTGCAGGAAAACCGGCGAAGCTGGGCTGGAGGCCGGCCTGGAGGCCGGGCTGGAGGCCGGCGGCTTCGGGTTGCAGGCCGGCCAGGCCGGGCTGGAGGCCGGTCTGTAGGCCGGTGGCTTCGGGTTGCAGGCCGGCCAGGCCGGTCTGTAGGCCGGGCTGGAGACCGGTCTGTAGGCCTGGCTGGAGACCGGCCTGACAGTTTTGCCATCTTCTTCAACTTCGTCTTGTCGCTTTCTCCTCGTCTTCCACGCATACGCCTTGGATGATCTTGAGTCTTGTGCTTCCTTGGCATCTCCTCGAATGTCTGTACTCGTCATGTGATACCAAGCATAGCAAAGGGGTAGATGCTCAAGTAGTATACCATCCAATGGTGCACGAAAATGGGCTCTCATCGAGGAAGGAGTTCACCTTGGGATGTGTTGAAGGTCTTGACATGGTGATGGTCCTAGGTTGGGCTACATCATCTCCCCCCCTTTAAAAAAGAGTCGTCCTCGACTCTTGCTCTTCAGCACCATGCAAAGGAGGTAGATGTGTTGTCGAAGAATTGGAATTCACCATGCCTACAAACACCAAAGACCAAGCAAACCATGTGTGTGCAAGAAAGAGGAGCATATCAACAATGACATGTCCATTCTTTGTCATAGCACCGTTAGCACAACACAAGAATATGAAAATGTAGTGCAAGTGCAAGGTCAATGTGCAAGCAATCCAATGTAACATCTTCAAAATGTGGAAACACAAATACTCCATAAAAATATGAGGATGCCATCTAGGTATCTCATGTTGAACCATATGATTATCATT
Source organism: Poa pratensis (assembly GCA_947311845.1). Lineage (NCBI taxonomy): Eukaryota > Viridiplantae > Streptophyta > Magnoliopsida > Poales > Poaceae > Poa > Poa pratensis. The sequence continues at coordinate 69,874,639 of CAMZMU010000117.1, forward strand.
ACACACAAGGCATCGGAAAGAGAAATTTGTCAACATCCTTGAGGCAATAAGAGGAGAACTTGGCAAAGACACACAATGAAGAATGTCCAAAATATCATCATGGGTGCAAACAAAGCATATGAAAGAGCAAGTTTTCAACATATTTGTTGCAACACCAAATTGGTATAATCCAATAAACTCATGACAAGACATGCACAAAATGTCATTATGGTTGCAAACAAGTCATTGGAAAGAACAAGTGTTCATCATATTTGTGGCAACCCATAAATCATCCATGTGAAAAATCAAGGAAACATGCTTGTCATAAAGGAGACCAAAAACACCATCATGATTGCAAACAAACCATAAGTAAGAGAAATTGTTCAACTTGTTTGATGCAAAACATGAGAAAGATTTGAGAGTTGGATTCGATCCACTACTCACATGTATGCTCTCAAGAGCTCGTATTGTCAACTCATGCTCAATTGAGGTTGACATGATCATGCGGTTTCCGGCACACACAAGACAACATATGAAGAAGTTATGTGCACGGTATATGAACACATCATCCATCATGAAGTGTCTCTTCATTTGCACATCACCAACCACACCAAAATCAATTGAAAAATATGACATATGTGGATGGTCACAATACAAAGTGAAGGATGGAACAAGGTCCATAAGAGAAAACGAAACATCTCTAAAATGCGAGAAAGCTATAGGGGTAATCTCATTATCAAGCATTTCAACATTATTGCAAGCAACACATGTGAAAGAAGAATTGTCCAACATGTTGCATGCCACAATGGGAGAAAATGGAAACATTCATAACAAGACATGCTCATGGCAAAATCATCACAAATAGGTAATTCCACATGATCAACATTGGTTTCAAACAAAGTATCACATGGGAATAAGAACGAATCATATGTGACATCAAAAGAATCATCCATAGCATGCAAACAATCATAGTTCATCATGTCCACTAGCGGATCATGGTCACATCAACACCCATACCTTTGTATTCCCGCTCATGTGAAGTAGGTGTTGAAGTAGTAGGGGCTTCCATGTAGCCGACTTGTTCATCTTGAAGTAGACATGGGGTGGCATCATCATCATCCTCCATGTACATCTTCTCCATTTGAGGCACCGTCAAGTCGAGGAGTGGCGTCTTATCATCCATGGAACCTAGCACACAATGAAAAACACACTAGATGTAGAGATTAAGTTGTTAGAAATCGAAATGGCCTCACAAGACCTATCAACTACCTCTCTCAACTCAAGTGGTGTATCACTCATTCCCTCAAAGTGAAAGCACTCAAACTCACATATGGTGGAGGCACTCAACTCACTCTCACTCACACTCAAGTGGGCTAAGTGGCTCTCATTCTCACATGGGATTGGTACCATCTCATAACTCAAGCTCATAGGGATAGGCTCAATGTTCTCAAACTCCAAACGCCTCCAAGGTTGAAGGGAAAATCCCATGCTCAACCTTCTCGACCTCGTCGCCTCCAAAGATGCATGCCATAAGAGGTGCATCATCACTCGACTCCATTGCCAAAGGGAACATCCCATGCTCAGCATCATCATCACTTGACCCATGGTCATAGGTGATAGCATCATCAATGCTCGCCTCCTTGGTCGAAGGGAAAATCCCATGCTCGACCATCTTGTCATCGCCTTGGGCTCCATTTGTGCACTCCCACATCATGTGACCTCTTCTATTGCATAGTGGGCACAAGAGATTGGGACATTCTCGTGGATCATGGTCTTGGCCTTGGCAATTGTCACATATAAGGTCTTCTTCTTGCCATATGGGGACCAATGTGGTGGTGGCACTTGGTGAAGGAACCATGTCATGAGAAGTGCTTGAGAAGAGCTCCAATGTAGAGGTCGCGGTGGTGGCCTCACATGTGTGACCATGCTTCTTGTGGCGTCGACGTGAGCGTGATCGTTGCTCGAAGAACTTGTCGATGTCGGCCATGATTTCGTCAACAATAGAATCGCCGAAGATGAACTTTGTAGCTCTTGTTGGCACACTTGAAGTGGTAGCACGAGGTGACACCATATGATGCGCCTTTGTCGCCGTCTTCTTCTCATGTCGACGTTGACGCTCTTGAGTGGAGGGGTGACGCCGAAAGTCATTGGAATGTTTCTCCTCATGTTGACGTCGGCGTGCTTGTTGCTTTGGTGACCTTGTCTTGGAGCTCCCACTCGAACTTGGTGATATGTTCCGAAGCTTGGCGAGTGTGTCCATGTGATGGCCCTTGACGTAGTTACCTGCGTCAAAAGATATGGGTTAGGTTGAGACTCCAAGTGCAGAGTGTATAGTATAGGAAAGACGGTTTTCCCCACGAGGGGTGACTCGAGGGTTTAATATCGAACTCTCGGGGAATCAGTAGTGAAAGATTTATCTTCTTATCCTTCTCTTGAAAACCTACAAAAAAAGTAAATTGTTTGTGCCCTCAACCTCACCAAGTGGTTGTCAAGCACAAGGTGTGAGAATGATATGAAAATAAATGAATGCAAAACAGTAAATAAATATGCAATGATGATAAATAAATATGCAAGGATGGTGGAAACAATGATGGATGATATTTTTGGGTTTTGTATTGTGAATGCAAGATGTAAAAGTGTTTTTGTATTTTCGGATTTTTAAATGGCAGAAAATGTAAAGTGGATAAAAGTTGTTGGAAAGGTGTTTCTTATGATTAAAAATGGACCGGGGTTCATGGTTTCACAAATGCACTCTCTCTTTAATAAAGTGGTAGACAATGGAACACTAGAATTGACATATGAGATTGCAACAAAAAGGTTTCATGACAAGTTACTAATTATATGGGCATCACGTCCTAACATAGAGATCTTTTGTTTATTAATCTCTCTTATACTCCACCAAGATGCGAACTAAATCATAACACCTTAGTAATTAAGATAAATCAGAGCATAGCATTAAGTATCATGACATGAAGTTAAAATAAGAACATGCTAGATCTAGTCATGGAGTAGTGGCAATGGTCACACCCACATCTCCGGTAGCAAGGTATTTTTCTTTATCCCTAGTGAGGCAACAAAGTAAGGTAAAAACCCAAGTGGATCGCGGAACTTTCTCTCACGTTCACCGCACTAGCCACCCCCGTTACTCCAACTAATGCACACGTTCCCCCTCACACGCTCTCATACACATGCTTGATCAAACAAGTAAACAAGAACGGGGTACATAATATGCATCTACTTTCATAACTGAAACAAAACTATTGCAATCTCAAACATATATTAACTCATAAAAAGATCCACCACAAAGGTATTACATAGATGACCGTAATCATGTTCAGCAGCTCATACGGTACTAATTAGTGAAGCTCAAGAGAGGAGAGATACATAAGTTACTTCCACAAACCCATAGTCCAGGGTGGACTACTCCCTCTTCATCATGGAGACGGTGGAGAAGTCGTTGGAGAAGATGGAGACCACGCCGGCAGCGCCCCGCCGGAGTTTTCCCCCTCCAATCTGCAACTCCAGGTCTCTGTTTCGTGGTTTCTGTGTTTCTGCGGCGCTCCTTTCCGAAGGCGTCGGGGACTATTTTTATAGTCGTTTTTAGGTCAAGACGGAGGCTCGGGAAAAAAGATCGACGGCAACGGAGCCACGAGGCCCAGATGGTGGGTCCCACGCGGCCAAGGAATCTGGCCGCGTGGGCCCCCTCTTCTGGCCCTCGGGCCTCCGTTTGTTCGCTTCCTTCGCTCCCACGCTTTGTTCCTTCCAAAAACTGATGCTCGTAAATTTTAGGTCATTTGGACGTCGTTTGGGTCCCTGAAACATCAAAATATAGAAAATAGGGTTTTCTGCCTGTGCAGGGTTAATTCCAGAAAAATAGGGAAACAATGAAATATTCCCAAAATCAATATAAAACAATGATATAACCCTTATATGATGCAAATATGATTGAAATATAAGTAATATAATGCAAAGTTCATGTATGCATTTTACATGCATCAACATCCCCAAGCTTAACCTATACTCGTCCTCGAGTATGAAGGTGATAAAACTAACATGGACTTTGCAATTTAATACTATCAAAGGATATCAAAGATGATTACTATTGCTACATAGAGTCAAATGATTCATTCTTCAAAGGAGTAGCAATATACAAGATAGATTATGAAGTGATATCAAATATTCAATGTAAGGATGTTCAATGATAATTCACAAAGTGTAACATAGAAGAAAGTACTATGGACCAAATGTATGCATAATGAAAAGTAAAAACATCCTATAATGGTCATAGAGTATTCTTATAAATCTGAATATAAAAGGTGGACACTTTGGAAAGATATATAAATGAGTAGAGGTAAAACATGAATAAGTTTCATCTAACTTCCAAATGCTTCTACTTAAGTTAATGTTTGCAATGTGGTATTCATTGGTGTCAAGCTCTCATTACCCCTATCATAGCATCTTGAATGGTTAAAGTTTAAAGTGAAAGCAAATATGAGTAGTATGCTTGACAAAGTATGGGTTGAATGTCTCATGCCCCGTGAATACGAGTACCTACACCACGGTGTTACTCAACTTGGGACACAAAAGCAAGTTCAAGTTAAGGTCATTGTAAGTAATATAATAGCGTCATCAAGAGCGTCAACTGGGGTACCTCTTGTCCCAGGACATGGAACAAGCCCATGTCAAAATGACAAGACAAACAAACAAAATGAACAATCTCCACACCCTTTTTATTTACTATTGGTATAGCTTTTTATTGTGGGGTGCATCACTGAAGGTTCACCATAGCATGTAAGTAAATTTCCACCATGAATGATGCATGGCTTAGATTAGCGGCCCAGGCGTCTCTCTAGCCATTTATACAAACTCATTAAACTCACTAAGTTTCCACATTTATTTGGCACCATGATAAGCATCCATAAACAAAAGTACATGATATCAACAAAATATAAAGAGCACGTTGAAAGCTTGCCATGTGACAGCACATATGAGCTAACTCCCAACCAAGACTCTTGTCAAGCTCACAACTTCATAATTTTAATCACAATGGGTCATGTTTATTAAGTGCAATAAAAGTAAGGTGTGCATCAAGTTCGTGAGAGCTCTTTAACCAACTTTTCCCATAACAATCAATAACATAAGCATTTTAATTCAGAAGTATAGATAATACAAAATAACATGATAAACATACTCGGAATAGCATAAAGCTAATAGGTAGATATGGTGGACTCACTGGAAAAACTTTGGTTGAAGGTGTTGGAAAACAAGTTTTTACTTGTTGGAATTTTTGGGCTAGCAAGAGGGAGAAAGTTGACCGTCTAAATGCATGCATAAGTGTCCATAGAACTAACCAATCCATGTTAAACAAAGTAAAGTAACATTCAGCATCAAAACATGAATAAAAGATAGCTCTTGATAAAACACTTGCAAATTAATATTCATTAAAAGCATATGAATCATGCAACTATATGTATCTTTTTGAATCAACTCAAACATCCCTTTCCCAATCTTTTTAATAGCATCCAACTTAATTCAACCCAAATTTCCAGTAGCTCTCTCATATATAAATGATAGTGGTGGTCTCAAGACAAACAAAAATCAAACCGAAATAAAAAGCAAATAAAAGACGCTCCAAGTTTATGCGATAAAGTGCATTGATCGAAAAACAGAAGTTAGACGTGTGCAAACCGAGAGTGTGTTGGTCCAGTGGGGTTGTCTTCACATCCCCAAGCTTATGGTCTTCACCATCCTTGGATAGCTCTTGGTGCATCTCCTCTAATCCCTGTGAAAAAACTTCAAAACACCGTTTCTCCCATTTCTTTTCTGTGGGGGACATTAGTAGTGATAGACAAACGAATTACTTGCTGCATAAAATCCTTAAACAAAAATTCATATGAATGTCCAGAAAGTGTATAATGTTGTATGCCTACTTATAAACTCAATTGGATCAAAAAGATTCAAGTTAAAAGTTCAAAGAATGCATCAAACAAAATGGGACAGAATCTGTCCAGAAAAACAGCAGCAGCAAAACGTATTTTTCTACCCTACTTAAATATGTCAAAAATTCTGAAAAATTCATGCTTACAGAGGATGAAAAGTTGCAACTACAGTTCAAATATCAGCTCATTCGGAGTTACAGAATAGGAATTAAAAATCATACCGTGCACAGATTCGTGCTGGAATAAAATCTCCGAATGCAAATAGCAACTTTTTCAAACCAAAATAGGTAAAACTTGGCACTTTATTAAAAATTCCAGAAACAAAACTAAAAACTAAGTCTCTTGTTACAGCAAGAGGACACAAAGAAAATCAAAAATAAAAACAACCGGGTTGCCTCCCGTAAAGCGCTTTCTTTATAGCCATGTAGCTAGGCTTCTTACTTGATATTTATTGTGGACGAAGCTCATGAGGGAGCTTGAACTTTGATGTGTCCCTCTTCCTTGGGAAGTGTTCCATGCACTTCTTGTGTGGAAACTGAAACTTCACATTCCCTTCTTTTGAATCAATGATAGCACCTGTGGTACGAAGAAAAGGTCTTCCAAGAATAATTGGACTAGAGGTTTTATTCCCCATATCCATGATTAGAAAATCAACAGGTACAAATGTCATATGCAACTCTACCATAACATCACTTACTTTTCCTAAAGCATGTTTAATGGAATCATCAGCAAGTGCAAGTTCAATAGAGCATTTTTCAAGATTCTTTAATTCAAGTACTTCATATAATTCTTTAGATAAAACAGAGACACTAGATCCTAGATCTAATATAGCATGGTGTGTCTCTTTTCCAATGGTTACTAGTACTTTGGGAATCCATATATCCCCAAGCTTAGGTGGTATCATAGCTTCTTGGTTGTACCTAGCAATCTTTTCTTTTAAAACATGATTAGCAATATAAGAACCAAAACCTGCTTGGTTAACATTAATGGAAGGATCACTTGCAAATTTTTGTAAGATAGATATTAATTCATGCAAGCTACAATTCTCTAAGTCAAGCAATGGTTCCTTGACTTCACTAAGCATTTTAACTTCCTCAACTTTTCTTCCCCTATTATATAGATTAAATATTTCATGACGGTCATCAAAAACATCTTCTGGTACTTGGGCTTTTTCTAAACTTTCTTTAATTTTCACTTCCAAAAGCAAGCCATCAAGTAGAATATGAGTGTTAGCAGCAGTAGTATTCATAAAAGAACCCCCACATTCATTATCCAAAAAGACTCTAGAGGTTTCAGACAATCCTCTATAAAATATATGCATGAGCATCCAATCTCTAAGACCATGTTCCATTCCAAAAGCTATACCTCTAAACCTTTCCATGTTTTTACCAAAGGTTCATCCTCTTCTTGTTTAAAGGTGATAACTATTTGTCTCAAATTACAAACTGTTTCAGTGGAACAAAATCTTTCAATGAATGAAGCTTTTAAATTAAACCAAGTGCTAAAGTTTCCAGGTGGCCATCTTAATATCCAATCTAAGGCTTTTCCAGCTAGGGAGTAGGGAAAAAGCTTAACTTTAATCATATTAACATTGGCATGGTTCAAATTTAACACTTTGCATCTTTCATTAAACTTCTTAAGATGAAGTATAGGATCTTCCTTGGGTTTCCCATAAAAACGGTGTTCATAAATCATTTTAGTGATATTATGATCTACTTCAAATTTTTCAACAGGGATATTCATATTTTGAGGAAAGTTCTTAACACTAAATGGCCAAAAGGTTCTCTTTTCCATTATGCAAGTTTTTATGTGTTTTTTTTAATTATGCAAAACTGAAAATAAAAATGCAAACCGAAATATAAATATGATATGCAAGACAATAACAAAACAAAATAAAATGCTTTGAAGGTAAAGATGGATAAGATGATGCTCACGTAGGTGCAACCTCCCCAAGCTTAGGTGTTTGCACAAGTTGGTGATGAAGTTGACTTTTGTGAGATACCCTTGGATAAACCTTTACAGCAATGATTCCCCGGCAACGGCGCCAAAAACTGTCTTGATGGCCCTTGACGTAGTTACCTGCGTCAAAAGAATATGGGTTAGGTTGAGACTCCAAGTGCAGAGTGTATAGTATAGGAAAGACGGTTTTCCCCACGAGGGGTGACTCGAGGGTTTAATATCGAACTCTCGGGGAATCAGTAGTGAAAGATTTATCTTCTTATCCTTCTCTTGAAAACCTACAAAAAAAGTAAATTGTTTGTGCCCTCAACCTCACCAAGTGGTTGTCAAGCACAAGGTGTGAGAATGATATCAAAATAAAATGAATGCAAAACAGTAAATAAATATGCAATGATGATAAATAAATATGCAAGGATGGTGGAAACAATGATGGATGATATTTTTGGGTTTTGTATTGTGAATGCAAGATAAAAGTGTTTTTGTATTTTCGGATTTTTAAATGGCAGAAAATGTAAAGTGGATAAAAGTTGTTGGAAAGGTGTTTCTTATGATTAAAAATGGACCGGGGTTCATGGTTTCACAAATGCACTCTCTCTTTAATAAAGTGGTAGACAATGGAACACTAGAATTGACATATGAGATTGCAACAAAAAGGTTTCATGACAAGTTACTAATTATATGGGCATCACGTCCTAACATAGAGATCTTTTGTTTATTAATCTCTCTTATACTCCACCAAGATGCGAACTAAATCATAACACCTTAGTAATTAAGATAAATCAGAGCATAGCATTAAGTATCATGACATGAAGTTAAAATAAGAACATGCTAGATCTAGTCATGGAGTAGTGGCAATGGTCACACCCATATCTCCGGTAGCAAGGTATTTTTCTTTATCCCTAGTGAGGCAACAAAGTAAGGTAAAAACCCAAGTGGATCGCGGAACTTTCTCTCACGTTCACCGCACTAGCCACCCCGTTACTCCAACTAATGCACACGTTCCCCCTCACACGCTCTCATACACATGCTTGATCAAACAAGTAAACAAGAACGGGGTACATAATATGCATCTACTTTCATAACTGAAACAAAACTATTGCAATCTCAAACATATATTAACTCATAAAAAGATCCACCACAAAGGTATTACATAGATGACCGTAATCATGTTCAGCAGCTCATACGGTACTAATTAGTGAAGCTCAAGAGAGGAGAGATACATAAGTTACTTCCACAAACCCATAGTCCAGGGGTGGACTACTCCCTCTTCATCATGGAGACGGTGGAGAAGTCGTTGGAGAAGATGGAGACCACGCCGGCAGCGCCCCCCGGAGTTTTCCCCCTCCAATCTGCAACTCCAGGTCTCTGTTTCGTGGTTTCTGTGTTTCTGCGGCGCTCCTTTCCGAAGGGCGTCGGGGACTATTTTTATAGTCGTTTTTAGGTCAAGACGGAGGCTCGGGAAAAAAGATCGACGGCAACGGAGCCACGAGGGCCCAGATGGTGGGTCCCATGCGGCCAAGGAATCTGGCCGCGTGGGCCCCCCTCTTCTGGCCCTCCAAGGAATCTGGCCACGTGGGCCCCCCTCTTCTGGCCCTCGGGACTCCGTTTGTTCGCTTCCTTCGCTCCCACGCTTCGTTCCTTCCAAAAACTGATGCTCGTAAATTATTAGGTCATTTGGACGTCGTTTGGTCCCTGAAACATCAAAATATAGAAAATAGGGTTTTCTGCCTGTGCAGGGTTAATTCCAGAAAAATAGGGAAACAATGAAATATTCCCCAAATCAATATAAATCAATGATATAACCCTTATATGATGCAAATATGATTGAAATATAAGTAATATAATGCAAAGTTCATGTATGCATTTTACATGCATCACCATGTCGTCTTGAAGCTTGGACATGTTGTGGTCCACCGTGGCATCTTTCTTGTGGCGCCGTGATGAGCTAGATGGGCCTTGGCTTGGCTTGGCCTTGTCGATGCACTTCTTGTGACGCCGTTTTGTGGTGGATGTAGAGTGTCGAAGCTTGTTGCTCTTGGCGATCTCCTTCTCATGGCGCCTTCTTGAAGTTGATGGAGATTTGGGACACTTGGCACATTTTGCAATGTCCGTCTCATGCGCCTTCTTGAAGTAGATGGAGCTCCAAAGGATGAGTGCATGGTGGTCTTGTAGGAGCACCGTCTTGAGCTTGAACCATAGTAGGTTGTGCCATGACGCTTGGTGGTGCCGCTCTTGAACATGGTGGTGATGGGGGGGTCCTCTCCTCTTGCATGTTGTCAAAGTCGTCGCACATGCTACAAGAGTAGTAGTCGTAGACGTTCTCCACCATGTCATCGGAGTAGTAGTCGTAGTAGTGGCGCTCCACCATGTTGTTGTAGTCGAAGTTGGTACCATGTGATGAGTCATGTGAAGACACTTGCGCCTCATTGTCGTTGGAGCTTGTGTAGTCGGAGTCGTGGTAGATTCGTATGTACTTGGAGTCGATACCATATGATGAAGGTTGCTCGACGTCATGGTACCGCTCCTTGTCGTGGACGCTCGAATAGTCGGAGTCGTAGTCGGAGTAGTTGTAGCGGAAGTCTTCGTGATGATCCATCATGTCATGGGGGTCATTGTCGGTGTAGTAGTAGGCTCCCATGTCCTCAATGCTTGGGACATCATAGTACATGTGACTCATCGTGTAGTCCTCCTCATAGGCTCCATAGTTGCATTCGCTCTCCCTAGACATGTCAACTCACAAGACAAGTGTATATATGTGGAGTGTAAAGGAACTAGAACACAACCTCTCACCTTGTAGATAGTATTGGACGTCGTGGACAACCAAGTGAAACGATCGCAAAGTAAAATGCTTGTGTTCAAGTATCCAAAGCAAAGTCCAAAACACACACGGCTTAAAAGTTGGTAGGAAGGTATGGTAGGTGGAAAGCAAATTGAAACAACCGGAAACCAAGATATTGTTAAAGCAAGTAGAGAACCACGATGATCACAAAGCAAAACAAGTCAATCTCCAAAGATAGGAAACACACGCACGGAGAGATAAATGGGACACATGCAACCAAGAAGTGAGCTAAAGACCCATATGATCCTAGCGAAGACTATAAGCTCGGTGTTGCACAAGTAGAAGGAGAGCCACTAGCTCGATTGCAATTTATTGGTGGGCTACAAGATTTGCACAAAATGTACCACCTACTAGATGTTCATCGAGTTTTTGCGCTTTCCTACTAGATATGGCAAGTGGTGTTTTTCTTTCTTTTCTTTCTTTCTTGCTCTTTTTGCTTCTTTTCTCTTTTTGCTTTTTGCTCACCCACTTTTTGATGCCAACACAAGATATGTCAACTAGCGCATACAACATTTGCTCGGAAACTACACGATGCAAATGTGCAAAGCCCAAGCAATCATCAAGAGCTAGGCTCAATAGGATAAGATAAACACAAGGGTATGATGGCTATCAAAGGAATGGCAAGGGGGAAAAGATTCGTGATGTTTATACCTTTCGTCGACGATCTTCACCCGTTAATGTAGAAGCTTCGTGCTTGCCCATGAATTTTGGTGGTGGTGGATGATGGATCTTCCGCAATGGTGATGAAGGCCTTGATCGTAGCTTCGAAACGAGCCAAAGAACACCAAAAACGGAGTCCAGAATCAAAAGATATGGCCAAAACAAAATCTGAAATTTTCAGTTTCGGGCAGTCCGGACCTGAGTCCGGTTTGGGCCGGCTGGGAGGCCGTTTGGGTCGGGTAGGTGTCCGGTTTAGACCGGTTTGAGGCCGGTTTGAAGACCGGTTTGACCCATGTCGAGTTGACCCTCGAAAATCCGCGATTTTGGCGGAAAATCGGCCCGAAAAACTTCAAATCGAAGGGGAAATCAATGGAATTTGGCCATGGGAACGCAAAGGAAGGTAGATCAACAAGTTTAGCAATAGATCCACGGATCAAAACTTACAAAAACGCACAAGATTCACAGATCGATCCAAAAGCAATTTAGGGCTATTTTTGGTGGAAATTTTCGAATTTCTCAAAATCAAAGAAAAAATTGGGGGATTTGTGGCGGAAACAAAGTCAAATCCGTGTCAACCATGCTCTGATACCATATGGTGAAGTACGGGGACTTCTAGGGTGGCCTGATCTTCACGGATTGATGGCGGGAGTCGACGAACACACGCAAGAACACGGAGAAACACGAAGAACACACGAAGAACACCCCGAACACAAGAACACACACACGATACAAGGACCGTTTCCCTTACCGGTCGGCCCAACCGGGCCAATAGAATCCACACGAAGGTGGGAGATCGGCAAGTAGATACAAGAAGCGATCTTGGATGGTTGTTTCTCCAACGGTCAACCAAACCGCTCCAATAAAGTCACCCGAGGATGAAAGATTAGCAAGTAGTCAAACTACAAGTAGAGGTCTTGAATCCACAAGAGGGATCTTCTCCACTAGGGGAGGAACCATTCCACAAGGGGAGGAAGGAGACCGTCTTGAGGTGGGGAGCACAGCTCTACTCTAATCTCAAAACATAGTCTATCTTAACCCTAGGCAGCCAAGGGGGTATTTATAGTCTAGGACGAAGGGGTAAGTTACATGACTTAAAAGTCAACGCGTGCAGGAAATCCGGCGAAGCTAGGCTGGAGGTCGGGCTGGATGCCGGGCTGGAGGCCGGCGGCTTCGGGTTGCAGGCCGGCCAGGCCGGGCTGGAGGCCGGTCTATAGGCCGGTGGCTTCGGGTTGCAGGCCGGCCAGGCCGGGCTGTAGGCCGGGCTGGAGACCGGTCTGTAGGCCGGGCTGGAGACCGGCCTGACAGTTTTGCCATCTTCTTCAACTTCGTCTTGTCGCTTTCTCCTCCTCTTTCACGCGTACGCCTTGGATGATCTTGGGTCTTGTGCTTCCTTGGCATCTCCTCGAATGTCCGTACTCGTCATGTGATACCTATCATAGCAAAGGGGTAGATGCTCAAGTAGTATACCATCCAATGGTGCATGAAATGGGCTCTCATCGAGGAAGGAGTTCACCTTGGGATGTGTTGAAGGTCTTGACATGGTGATGGTCCTAGGTTGGGCTACATCAGTTGGTTCAGCGACGGAGAGTCGATCAGTACTTTACAGGTGCTCTACTTGTGGAACTGGAAGAACATGTCGCGCTTTCTGTTAGGGTTGGAGACAAATCTTGAGCTGAAGAAGATCGGGGTCACGACCATGGAAGAAGCTCGCCGTATAGTCCACCTACTACTTAACACTCAACAGGCTGGAACAGGTGCAAGCCACAGAGGAGCACAAACTCAGCCACCTGCGGGCAATCGCCAATCCCCCGGGCAGCCATCGACGCCTGCGGGCAATCGCCAACACTAGCAGCCAACGTCGTCTAGAGGCAAGCGGCAACTCCAGCAGCCATCGACTCCTACTGCTCATGGCCGACGCAGGGGCCGACCTCTTGTGGAGGTGTTCTCCGTGCGTGTCAACTTCCCTGTCGTCGGCACCATAGCCGTCTTCGACGGCGAACGTGGGCAGATCATATATGAGGAACAAAGAGAAACTCACACGGGTAAGGTATGATGCGTGCCTACCTGCTCCCTTCGTTCCAATTTAATTGACTTGCTATCCACCAAATGTGGATGTATCTAGACATTAGATACATCCACATTTGGTGGATAGTAAGTCAATTAAATTGGAACGGAGGGAGTACTTGTGTGCTACATGTCCTAGATATGTATATGTCCTATGCTCTAGCTAGCTAGCAAGTGAAATTTTCTCTTAACGGAATATCTATGTGGACCGTGTGGGTGAATTCTCTTTCACAGCAAGGAATTATTTGCGCAGGATTTCATCGATTTGGTACTCACCGGCCGTACAAGGCCATCGCAGCTGATGGCGGGAGCTTCGCCATTAAAATTGATCCCGGCGAATCCGAGGATTCAATCGTCCCAGTCGACAGTGACACGCTCTGGGAGTTGGAGTGCATCCCAGATGAAAACGATGACGGTGACTCTGTAATCGAATCTTGCATCGCCATTAGCCTGAGCAAGACTGCAGAGGTGACCTACGCGGTGCTGAGTAACGCTGTGGAGGCAACCGTGGGAGCCACTCTTTAGCTCTCCGGAGACACGACTCATGGCACCACCCACATCCACGGTAAAATCACTGTGTCTCTCCAGCTCTTCGACCACGACGACAACGCGAGCGTTCTACTCTTCAACCGTGAAAAAGAGGAGAAACTGGTGGTAACCTCCGCTGGGACAATCCAGATTCCACTGTCACGATCCGTATCTGCGATGCCGCTTGGCTTACCTCTCACCATAAAGGCAAGCATATATGCAACAACTTTCATCCACGACAGCACCCCTGTTGAAGGCCATTTTGATCACATCTTCGATTTGCATATGGGAGATGCCTGTTCAACTAGTGTTGAAGGCATTGGTGAGCTTCGCATCTCGGTCGATGTCACTAGCAGTGACTATGGAGAGGGAATCATGTCCAATGATTCATAGGAAATCGACAAAATAATAGGGAAGAAGAAAGGGCTGAAAAGAAACAAGCGCATGCCCGTATCTGAGATACGAAACTTTCTCAACATATGTATTGCCTATGTCAAAAGAAGGATGTTCAAGTAATACCACTATTTATTCTTAAATGTCAGTTAATGCAATTAAAAAAATTTAAGGTTCAATTTGATGTTGTTGAACTGTGTTGTGCTAAACACCTTCTATAATCAACATCGGAGAAATTGTTCTGGAACGGTGCACGAATTAGAAGGGTGGCTTGTGCAATTTGCGCAATTTTTTTTGTTTATCTTGTGCCATTGTATAGATCAGTTTTCATTTTATCGCTCGTGTGACGAATGTGTTTTGTGTGCAATTTCTTTTCTATTTGCCAAGAATATTTCAATGGATGACGTTTTGTTTGTTGTCTTTAGTCCACATTGATGATATCATATCCGGTTCTACTAACAAGTCTCTTCACGAAGTGTTCTGTAAGGCGATGAAAAAAATGAGATATCATCGATGAGTTGTACTTGTTCCTTGAACTTTAAAATCAATAAACTCAATTAGGAAACATTTATATACCAAACCACTACATCAAAAACATTCTTAAAAGGTTTGAAATGTGAAGACTATAAAGAAAAGATCATGTCATAATAAAATGTGGATACCGCATATTTTCTCTCTCCTCTGTTCACACTCCTTTTATCCTTCAAATTTGAAGGCAAGATCCATATGTTACGCAAATCATTTATTTCTCAGCTGTGTGAAACTTTATGAACACTTAGTCAATTTTACGCCTAACAAAATAAAAATTGCACCCTTAGATCTAGAGTTATAAGATAAATATTGTTCTTTTTTAGGTGACTTCGATTACAATATTATTGGCACATTCAAATGAGCAACTATGTATGCTTATGTATGATAAGGAGTTCAAGCATATCACAGGGTTTCATTAAATTAAATCCTGAAATTTACCATTTGTAGGGCCTCTTTGATTTGCCAAATCCTCCCAGAAACTAGAATAGAAAAAACACGAGACTGGAGTATCTTGTCCTCTTAAATCCTTAAGATTCAATACAAGAAATGTGTTGATTTGTGACGCTTCATTTTGGTCACCAGATCGTCACTACCTTTTCTATTTATGGCGATTTTGTGACCAATGTATGTTAAAAAAATTGAGCGTCACTAATGAGATTGAGAAACATTTGGTGAAATTTTGTAAATGTTATGACCAATTATGATCATCATAAATTTTATTACAAGAATTACCGTTGTTGATGGTCTGATATTTCAGAGACATGCGCCAAGATCCTGGCCCTCAACTCTTGCCAAGCCACGAAGATAATAAGAAGGGGTACTACAATACAACAACGAGAAGGGAAAGAAGAAAACCCAATCCAAGGTGCATACCTCAGGGTTCCTGGGGTGTAGCCGATTTGGTTGTGCATATCCATAGGAATAGTCGGTGAACTCATGAAGGGACAAAAGCGGGAGTGCCTAAATCAGTTGACTCTAGTAGAAACCACGACGAGAACGCATCTCCTCTCCCTCTCGGTCGGGCTGCCCCCGCGCGACGGTCGGGAGGGAATCCTAGCCGCCGCCCACACCCTCCCCTTCCGCCGCCACCAGAGGGCGCGGCCGGGCAGAGTCTGACCAGCGTCGGTGATTGCGTGGATCACACGTTCGCTGGGAGACCCCAAGAGGAAGGTATGAAGCAATGTAGCAGCAGTTTCCCTCAGTATGAAACCAAGGTTTAATCGACCAGTAGGAGCAAGAAATCACTTCTGAAGGTTGTTGGTGGCGCCGTTACTCGATCATCAACGTGGAATCTGCACACAACACAATCAAACTACTTTGCCCCAACGAAACAGTGAGGTTGTCAATCTCACCGGCTTGCTGAAAACAAAGGATTAAACATATGGTGTGGAAAACAGTAGTAAATTGCAGAGAATGAAAAGGAACAGTGTTTGCAATTGGTTGTATTATCAGTGTAAAAGAATGGACCGGGGTCCACAGTTCACTAGTGGTGTCTCTCCATAAAAAATAACTAACATGCTGGGTGAACAAATTACTGCTGGGCAATTGACAAAATATTGAGCGCATGACAATGCATATATATATGACATGATTATTACTATGATATTCATGTGGGCATTACGACAAAAATATAGACCGTTATCCAACAGCGTCTATGACTAATAATCCACCGCCAGGTTGTCATACCGAGTTCCCCGTTGGTATTAAGTTGCAAGCAACGGATAATTGCATTAAGTAATGTGCGTAAAGTAAACAAATGCATTAGACCTAACGGCGTACCCTTAAGCTAAGCATCGGTTATTTTATCCCTAGTGGCAATAGCACATCCAAAATCTTAGAAGTTATTGTCACTCTCCCAGATTACCGGAGGCATGAACCCACTATCTAGCATAAATACTCACTCTTGGAGTTACAAGCATCTACTTGGCCAAAGCATCTACTAGTAACGGAAAGCATTCAAGATCATAAATAACATATAAGATAGATTGATAATCAACTTGACATAGTATTCAATATTCATCGGATCCCAGCAAACACAACATGTAGCATTACAATAAGATGATCTTGATCATGATAGGCAGCTCACAAGATCTAAACATGATAGCATAAAGTGGAGGGACAACCATCTAGCTACTGCCATGGACCGTAGTCCAAGGATGAACTACTCACGCATCACTCCGGAGGCAGGCATGGTGATGTAGAGCCCTCCGGTGATGATTCCCCTCTCCGGCAGGGTGCCGGGAAGAGCTTCTGAACCCTCCCGAGCTAGGGTTGACGGCGGCGGCGTCTCTGGAACTTTTCGTGGATAATGGCTCGGGTGTTTAGGGTTTTCACGTCGGGAAGAATAAATGGGCGAAAGGGCGGCGGCTGCGGAGCCACGAGGGCCCCACACCACCCCACGACGCGGCAGGGGGGGGGGGCGCGGCCCCATGGTGTGGGTGCCACGTGGCCCTCCTCCGTCTCTCCTCTGGACTTCGTCTTCGTGTTGGAAAAATAGGAGGTTCTGTCCAAGTTTCGTCCAATTCCGAGAATATTTCCAGACTAGCTTTTCTGGAATACAAAAATAGCAGAAAACAGGAACTGGCACTGTGTCATCTTGTTAATAGGTTAGTCCCATAAAATGCATAAAAATGCTATGAAGTGTATATAAAACATGTAACAATTGGTATAATATCAACATGGAACATCAGAAATTATAGATACGTTTGAGACGTATCAGTCGGCGGCGGCGGGATCTCTCCCGTCCCTTTGCCCGCAGGAGGCGGCGCGGGTGGCGTCCAGGGCTGGGCGTGGCGCGGCCGCCGGCGCCACGGCGTGGATGCTCCCTGCGGCGGCGCGACGGTGGCGTGGTGGTCCACTTCGGGCGGATCGGCGACGTGGCGTGGTGACCAAATCACGGCCATCTTCGGTGGTCGACGGATCTTGGAGATCGGTCGGTGCAAGCCCGGCTTAGGCTGACGATTGCGGCGCCTTTGGGTGTCGTTGCCTTGTTTAAGGGGTCATCGCCGATAATCACCAACCGTTCGCACAAAGTTCTGGGGGAAACCCTAGATCTAGGCTACCAGATCGGACGATGACGACACCCTCGGTGTAGTTTACCTTCTTGGGGGCTCGTTTTGGAACACGTGATGCCTGAAGGGGTTGCTGATGAAGCAGAGTCTCATCTACAACGACGACGGGTTATGGCCGCGTGGTGCAGCGAGGATCCAACGACGGTCGTGACATGGTGGACTCGCGCAGGGTGGGGACGCGGCTTGGTGTCTTGGTGGCATCGGCCGCATGCCTGGCAAGAGTTTTTGCTTCGAACTGCACGCTGGAGTTGGGTTGGCGGAAGATGTTGGAGGCGATTTCCAGAGTGTGTGCGCAAGGCGCTGTCTCTGAGAGCTAGCCAGGGAGCCGGCGACGGTTGTGGCCGGGGTACAAGGCCCCGTTTCCTCTGTCGTTTGTGCTAGTTTTGGTGTTTTCACTGTTGGTGGGTTCAGCTTGTATTTGTTCGTTGTAAGGCTTTTGCCAGCTATGTTGAATAAATGAAATAAAGCGGCCATATGCATCATTTTGATGCAGAGGCTGGGATGCCCCTTTTCGAAAGAAAAAAGTTGACTCTAGAAGATACTTGAAGACAAGGAAAAGGAATTTAAGACCAGATTGAAATGGAAGGGCATTGACATAGGTATACATCTCGGGTACCCTACCATGAGGGTACCTGGTGCACGTAATGACTAAGGCCTAATCACGAAGGGCCTGCTCGAAGCCCAAGACAGGAGGCCCAAAGAAGATGGAGTAACCTCCAAGATTTAGACATAGGCATAGTCGGTTAGGGCTTTCCTTATATGTAAACCAGGTCGGTTACGTACTCCCGAGACCCAGCCTATTTAAAGGCTGGGAGGGGCGCCGATCTGGGACAAGCCATACTCAAACCACCAAAGCTCTAGCGAGATCGACATCTCGCCGGAGCCACCTTGTAACCTCATAATCTCACGATCAATAACAGACAAGCAGGAAGTAGGGTCTTTACCTCCACCCGAGGGGCCTGAACCTGGGTAAATCTTTGCCTCTGCTTGTCAGCCGACGAAACTACCAGTACTACCACGTTCTCTCCCCATAATCTCAACCCTAGGTCCTTAACCATGGGATTTGATGAGTGTACCCCTCGTCAATTGGCGCCGTCTGTGGGAAAGAATAGTGCTGGACTCGCGGTTTCTTCGGTTCCATCGGAAAACGGCGACTCGCCGATCGGATCTACAAACGGCAACTCGCCGGCTGCATCGACAAACCAGAACTCGCCGACTCAGGCGGCACACGGCAACTCGCCGGCTCACTCGACAAACGGCAACACGCCAGCTTCACCCGCAAAAAGCACATCGGATCCTCTGATGGATTTCGAGCCACACTCGCCAGATTCCAGGAGGCCTTCTCCGATCTCGAGTCAGGTTTGGGTTTAACCGTTGGTTCGTTCAATTTTTTCGTCAACAAGCTTGGTGTGCAGGACTTGACGGATCCACGCCAACTCGCGACTTCCGCACCCGAGGCTCCATCGGTTGCGGCTCCTTCGACTGCGGATCCCTCAACTGCGTCCATACCATCGTCGATCCTCCAAGCTTGTCGTCTGCAACAACCATGTCCACACGAGAGATGCGCGAGCTCATTGAAGAACTCCAGGGCGAGGAGGCCGAATCAGCATACCGCACAAACGATCCCGAGCTCGATCTCCCACTCGAGGATAGTTTCGACTGCGGGATCTCCCTCAGCGACTTCGACGAACCTGAAACTCATATCGACAACCACGTCGACTCCGAGATCTGCACCAACAACAACAACCTCGACTTCGAGATTCATAACAACTTCGTCGACGCCGAGATGAGCATAGGCGATGAAGGCATCGACAGCGAGATCCGTCCAGACGGACCACTCGACGGGCATATCGACTCCGACATGAGCCTTGATGACGATGTCGAGTCCATGACGGGACTCGAAGACACACATACATACCCTCGGGTGATACCCCAGCAGGTCTACGTCGCCATCGCCGCAGAATCATCAGATGCTGCGGCCAGCCGCAGGCCTACAGAATTCCCGTGCACAGTTACTATGCCGGACGGAGTCACAACTCTCACAATCACTGCTGAGATGGCAGCAAAAGCAGATAAAGTCATCAAGGAGTGCACAATGATGCCAGCAGACGCAACACAAGAGGAGATGTTGACCTTCCAGTACTTCAACTGGCAGGAATCACTTCGACTGCGGCAGGTCAGAGCAACACTCGAAGAACGCAAAAAGCAAGCTAGCTTGTCGAGTGCGCGAAGAAGACAGCTCTCCCTGAGCTCCACCGGGCGAGCAGACACAAGACCCAGATCAAGGTTGTCACACCTCTCGCCAGACGAAAGGGCGGCACTCACCCGCAACTTAGGCAACTCTTTCATGACATACGACGAAGAGGGAGTGCCAGTACCCAAAACAGCTGCGGGTGCCCTCTTCACCGCTGCAGCATACCTAGAGGCAATCAAGCCTCCAGCTGATGACCCCAATGCAAAACTGCATCGCCAGCAGATCAAATCACTCGCCTTAGCGGCGAAGGCCATACGCCAAATCCAAGAACTCCAGGTGGGAGTCGAGACCGTGCCCTAGTCGACGCGCGTCGGAAGAGCATAATCACAGTGGTCACCGCCACCACTCGAAGGAAAGAAGCGGCTCGCGTAGGCGCAGGTCCAGGAGCAGATCACGCAGATCTTACAGTAGCGACTCATACTCTGATCGAGAGCCTGAGCCACATGGAGCTCTGTGCTTCACTCGACGCGTCCGCGAGACACGGATGCCCAAAGGGTTCAAACTCACATCTGAACAGCCCAAGTACACGGGTCGACAGGAACCTTCGGGTGGCTGGAAGACTACAGGCTGGCTGTCGCGTGCCAGCGAGGCACAAACACCACAGCCATGCAATACATACGACTCATGCTCGAAGGCACAGCCCGCGACTGGCTCAAAGCTACCTCCATCAACATACGACTCGTGGGATCACTTCCGCATGACTTCATCAAAAACTTCGAGCCTCTATGTGAGCGCCCAAAAACGTTCGAGGAGCTGCGGCCTGCGTTCAACGTCAGACGAAACGTTGAGGTCATACATCAGACGATGGACTGAGATACGCAACTCAGTCGGAGTAATTTCAGAAGATATGGCCATGGATGCTTTCATAATGGGACTCGCCAGGCGGACCTCAAAGAAGCACTTGGTCGCAAAAAGCCAACCTCTGTGGCTAACCTCTTGATGACCGCGACTGAGTGGGCAGACGGAGAAGACATGGCGCGCACCACACGCGGGTCCTCACCCCGTGACAATCATGAAAGCGGCAGTCGAAGCCGCAGAGACTCGTACAGAGACGACCGAAGGCGCAAGCGTTCAAAACGTCACTACGACGATGACAGACCCGAATTCATGGCGGCTGGGTTCTCCACACCCCAACGACCAAGACAGAAGCGACCGACGGTCAGAAGATCGGCGAGACAGTCGAGATGATCGCGGACAGTCGAGATGATCGTCGGACAGTCGAGATGATCGCGGACGAGACCGCGGCCAACGCAGTGATAGCTACAAGAGGAAGGACTGGCGCAAGTCACGATCCGGGCACAATCTGAGCGATCATTCGAAGAAAAGATGGATGCTGATTGCAGATTCCACCTGTACAAGGGGGACGACGGAAAACTGCGCTCCAATCACTCGATGAGAAACTGCAGGGAGTTCGACCAAATGGCGACTGATTACGTAAATCTCAGAAAGGCAGCAGCCACACAAGCACCTGCACCCGTGCCTCAGCCAAACAATGTGCCTGTTCTGATGGCACCACCTCCACCACCACAGCCTGCCGCAGGCGGAAATCTCGCGGGTGCCATACAGCACATACCTCGGGTGGACGAACCACAGTACCCTCCGCCCCAAGGGCAGATGTACATGATACAGAAAGGTCGCCCTTCCAACAGGGAGCAAAAACTTCGCACTCGACAAGTAAACATGGCGGTCATGTCACCTCCCGCTGTAACTGAATTCTTGAAGGGTTCTGAAACCGCAATAAGCTTCAGCAGAGAGGACCACCCTCCATCGGTTGTTCGTCCAGGGCACTCTGCTCTGGTACTCGACGCGCAAATTGGAGGCTACGCCATGTCCAAGGTATTCATGGATGGTGGCAGCGGCATAAACATCATCTTCGCAGATACGCTCCGCAAAATGAACAGGTCAGTCGAAAACCTGCCAAGATCTCAAATACCTTTCACGGTATCGTCCCAGGCAAAGCAATAAGCCCAGAAGGCACCATACAACTCGACGTAACGTTCGGGGACAAGAACCACTTCAGGACAGAATCGATTGAGTTCGAAGTTGTCGACTGGAAGTCACAATACCATGCTATACTTGGACGCCCGACGTTCGCTCGATTCATGGCGGTGCCACATTACGCATACCTCCAGCTGAAGATGCCTGGACCAAAAGGAGTAATCACAGTCAAGGGAACTTCCAAAAGTCTGACTCTTGCGACCGAGAATTCAGCAAAATCTCTGAGATGTTTGGCATGGAAGCAACACTCGCTGATCTAGCGGTCTCCAACGATCGAACACTTATGCCAGAACACAAAAAGGTGGCAGTCGACAGAGCATTCAATGCCACCAATGACACAAGATCGCATCAGGTGCACCCGACTGACCCGACCAAGACAGTCAATGTCTCGTCGAGTCTGCCTATCGCATAGGAAAGCGCGCTCGTCGAATTCCTCCGTGAGAACTGGGATATATTTGCATGGTGTCCAGCCGACATGCCAGGTATTCCCAGGGAATTCGCCGAGCACTCTCTCCAATTATTTCCAGATGCTAAACCAGTCAAGCAAACAATGCGCCGCATATCCGGCCCAAAAAGAACCGCAGTCGAAGCCGAAGTCGACAGGCTACTCGCAGCAGGTTTCATCAGAGAATCAAGAAATCACAATGGGTGGCCAACCCCGTACTCGTAGAGAAGAAGCACACAGATATCCTTCGGATGTGCGTAGATTTTACAGCACTCAATAAGTGTGTCCAAAGGATCACTTTCCACTACCTCGAATCGACCAGATCGTCGACTCCACCGCCGGGTGCGCTCGCTTGTCCTTCCTGGATGCTTACTCGGGTTACCACCAGATAAGGATGAAGGAAGAGGATGAAGAGAAAACGGCGTTCATAACCCCACTCGGGGTCTACTGCTACACCACAATGCCTTTCGGGCTCAAGAACGCAGGCGCAACCTACCAGCGCATGATGCAAGATTGCCTCAAGAAGCAAATTGGGCGAAACGTCCAGGTCTATGTAGATGACATCGTCATCACAAAGGAGGAAAACACACTACTCGATGACTTGCGAGAGACGTTCGCAAACCTCAAACGCTTCCACATCAAGCTCAACCCGAAGAAGTGCACGTTCGGCGTGCCAGCCGGGCAACTCCTCGGGTATCTAGTCTCAGCTCGAGGAATCGAGGCAGACCCGGAGAAAATACAGGCCATCTTGACGATGCAAAGGCCTTCAAAGCTCCATGACGTGCAAAAGTTGGCGGGTCGAGTAGCAGCACTCAGTCGATTCATCAGCAAGCTAGGGAAAAAGCACTCCCGTTCTATCGACTGATGAAGAAAGCAGACAAATTCGAGTGGACGCCAGAAGCCGAAGCAGCCTTCACGGACCTCAAGCGAGTCCTCACAAGCCCTCCAATCCTCGTCGCACCAAGGGAACGCGAGCCACTGTACCTATATGTCTCTGCAACTAACAGGGTGGTGAGCACCGTACTGGTAGTCGAACGAAGGGAGGAGGGACACCCAAAGCATACAACGTCCAGTCTATTACTTGAGTGAAGTGCTCTCCATCAAAGCAGCGGTACCCGCACTATCAAAAGCTGGCCTACGCCGTGTTCATGTCCTCAAGGAAGCTGACGCATTACTTCTCCGAGCACCCGATCACTGTAATCAGCACCTCAGGGATCGGGGACATCCTCACAAACCCCAACGCAACTGGGCGAGTCGCAAAATGGCTCATCGAGCTAGCACCGAGACATCAAGTATGATTACCCGAAGGCCATCAAAGCACAAGTTTACCTGACTTCCACACCGAGTGGATCGAAGCTCAGCTCCAGGAGCGCCAGATGTGTCCAACTCATGGACTATGTACTTTGACGGCTCGAAGAAAAACGAAGGCGCAGGCGCAGGTGTCATCCTCATATCACCAAAAGGCGACAAGCTCCGCTACATCCTGCAAATGGGGTTCGAGTTCCCATCAAAAACGAAGCAGAGTATGAGGCCCTGATCCATGGCATGAGGATGGCCAAAGCCCTCGGTGCACTCGACTGATGATCTACGGTGACTCGAATCTTGTGGTGCAGCAAACAATGAAGGCCTGCGATGCAATCGCAGATAATATGATCGCCTACCGTGACCTGTACAACATCATGGAGGGCAGCTTCGAAGGCTGCGAGTTGCGGCACATAGGGCGTGAGAGCAATGAAGAAGCAGATAAGCTAGCCAACATTGGGCGACCAAAGCACCAGTGCCACCTGGTGTCTTCTTCGAGCGCATCGAGCACAGGTCCATCAAGAAAAACGAGCATCTCCTACATCAGCGCAGCAGCCAAAGCAAAGCACCTAGCACAGAGGACCCGCCAGTCGAGGTACTCCTCATCGAGCCAACTTGGACTCACCTTTCCTCGCATACATACTCGCGGCGAGGTACCTGAAGACATAACAGAGTCAAGACGTGTCACTCGACGATCTAAAGCATACACTGTCATCAACGGTGAACTGTACAAACGCAGCATATCAGGTATGTTCCAACGTTGCATAGCATTTGAAGATGGCCAAGCCATCCTTCGTGATATTCATGCAGGTACTTGCGGGCACCATGCCAGCAGTCGATCACTCGTAGCCAAAGCCTTTCGCGCAGGCTTCTACTGGCCCACAGCACTCAAAGACGCGGAGGACATAGTCAAAAGGTGCATCGGCTGTCAAAAATTCGCCACAAAGCCGCACGCACCCGCATCGGCGTTGAAGACAATACCATTGGCCTGGCCCTTCGCCCAGTGGGGGCTCGATATGGTTGGGCCACTCAAAAAATCCTCCCATGGAGGGCATACTCACCTTCTGGTGGCAGTCGACAAGTTCACCAAGTGGATTGAAGCAGTCCCTATCACAAGTTCGACTGCCACTACAGCAGTCAATTTCATAAAATCCATCAAAAGAAGGTGCACAAACTTGCTTCGCCATGGGAGGGACCTTTCATCATCACCGAGGTCATTGGCGGTGGAGCGTACAGACTGAAGCATGCGAAGACAGGCGAACTCTCACATAATCCTTGGAACTTTGCGCAGCTGCGCCGTTTCTACGCTTAGGTTGCTCAGTCGCATAATGTAATAGGCACATATGTCGGATGGCTGCAGGTTTCAGACGCGCTCTTTTCCTTGCCAGGGTACCTAAGGGGACTGGAAGGTTTTTAATGAGGTGGCCTATAGCTTAACATTCAAAAAATGGAATATTATCAATGATTCCTCATATTTCTTCCTACTTACTACTCGCATAACTTGTTCTCACAAAATTAGCCTCACCCGAGTACTTGGGGGCTGCGCTATCTCAAAAGCATGAGCTTCCGCTCCTTCACAACATAATACCCCAGCCGCACTCGAATACTCGGGGGTTGGGTCATAAAAATCATACATCAACAAAAAAGTTGCTCCACCCCACTCAATTATTTGGGAGTTGAGCTTAAAAGCATAAGTTGAAGCTTCAAGTACTGCAAAAATTCACAGCCTTACATGAATACTCGGGGGCTGTGCAATTTATGTTTTATACTCTAAAGTATTTCTATCAACCTCACTCGAATGCACGGGGGCTGGATAGTCATAATTTTACAACAAGTAGCTTCATCCACCCTACTCAACAGGCTCGGGGGCTGCGGAGATACGAATCCTTAGTTCATAAATATTCACAAGTGTTGCGTTTTACACTCTGGGGTCACCCCCCATACACATAACCTATTCAACAGGTTCTTCCTTGGGCTCGGTCCACTTTTCCTCCTCCTTCAGCACAAGATGGATTAAGACCAATGCGTCCACCCGTGTCTCTTGGTAGTGCTCCTCCATTGGCACAGGACCACCACCTGGCACGGGTGCGGGTCCCATCGCAATCCTTTTAAAATCAAGATGCGGAAGGTGCGATCGCACAAAGGCAAGAGCAACATTAGCCCCGCTAATCAGTTGCTCGCGTACAAACTTCTTGATCGCCTTGCCTTTTCGAAATTTCTTCAGCAACGCAGCAAGGCTCTGTGGTTGCTCATTCAAAGGAAACAAAGTTTCGTGGACTCGAAATAAAGCCAACCTGCAAGTCTCCAGTCGAATGGCAGTTCGCCATGCCCGGTCCAGAAGCCTTACCAAAATGGCGCTCCTCGCCCTGTCTGACCAAAAGGGGTGGGCAGAGTACTCAGTACTACTCGCATGACCGTCGAGTCGATCCTGTATCCGTGCCTCCTCCTTTATCGGGTCAGAGCAAACACCTGCGCAAAAACAAAGGGGCTCATCATTGCCCAGTCGAGTCATCTCGCGAAGAACAGATCTCGATGATCCAAAAATAGCTTACATTCGAGTTGCAGATTTACTCTCTCCAACTCTTCAAGCAAAAAAGTCTCTCGCTTGTAGCAGGGGATGGCCTCGACTGCAGCTCTGCATATGCCTCTCGCATTTCCCTCAGCTCGTCGCTCACCTTCGAAAGCTTTTGCTGAAGGTAGTCCATAATTTTCTGGTCATTCACACTTCGCGACTTCAAGAACCACCCACAACAGGGCCAGCCGATGCTTTAGAGGCTCGGTTATACAGTCAGAATAATTAAGGGCATAAGGAAGCATTAAGAGCTCAAGCAAAAGGCTCGGGGCTGCGCCTCCCGATTACTGAAGTTCATATTTCATAAAAAGACAGATACGATGTCTGATAATTTACATATAGCAAAAGCAAAATGACGAAATCCCTAGACCTAGTCAACAAAGGGATCACTCGCTAAGTCGTCGACTTCTTGGAGGAAGCCTTCTTCGCCTGGACCCTGGCTGCCCTATCTTCAACAGTTGTTACAAGCTGTTGGGCATACTTTTTGGCGGCTTCCATCCAAGTGCCGAGCCCGACGGTTTTGCCGTCAGAACCCCGTGGGAACTTCGTCGTAGCTTTGTCAAAATCTGCCTCGACTCCGTGCGCGAGCAACATGAGAAAAGTAGTCTGAGCACCACTTACCATTTGCTCACGACAGAAATCGGTGACGGCAGTCCCTTCAGGCTTGAACAGCTCTACCAGTTCTGCAAAGGAAGATGGAAGCTCTTCACTAGGGAAGAAGCTGCCATGGAGGGCACCCAAGGCACTCGCGCCTGTGTCAGCATCTCCCCTGCTCTGCTACTGGTAACCTCTGAGACAGCCACACTTTCATCGAGTGAGGTGCCAAGGCTTTGCTTGCCAGAGCAGTAGGGCCATCCATCACGCCTAGCGTAGCACGTGGATAGCATAATCAGCATCATATTGCAGAAACCTCAAACATCTAAGGAACACAGCGAAAATTCGTACCGGTCAAAGTGGTGCTGGCGGCAGAAAGTCGACCAATCGCCGACTCCTCTCTAACCTCGGCTGCTTTCAGCCTCTTCTCCAGGTCAGCCACTCGACGGGTGGCGTTGTTCAAATTTTCTGCCGCATCAGCGGCAGCCTCTGCAAAACAAACATACATGGTCAACAGACTGCAAGAGGAATCAGCTTCAACAAGTGATACTAGCATACAGAAACACGCACTCTTCGCAGCTTCGAGTTGCTGCTGCAGGGTGGCGGCTTCCGTTTCCTTCTGTACATACTTGGAGCCAGCATTCAGTAGCTCCAGCACAAATGGCTACAACGCAATACGCGAAAGTTCAGAACAGGTCTATCAGGTCCATGAACAGCCTTACCACCCGCTAGTGATTCAACTATTATACAAAAGCACAAGCTTACGTGATTCAGGAAGGAGGAAGTCGAAGCAGGAACGCCTGTCGCTGCTGCCTCCTCTTTGTCAGCCGCAGCCTCAGGCGCAGGTGGTGTGGCTGTGGCGGCCGGAGTCGCAGGGGTTGGCGGTTGTTCTGGTGGCAAACTCTGAGCAGTCGATGCCGCACTGCTCTTCTCCATCTGAGGTGGTGGTGGCAAATCCTCATCCGAGGACACACTGTTTCACACATGCTAAGTTAACAACTTGGCAACATTCATAAACGGTCAAAAAAGCAAGGGCAAGTAATACTTACTCATCAGTAAGATCGACCATTCGATCAGGTGCAAGCACACCCATACTGGGGCGCGATTTCTTCGGGGGTCGAGGAGGAAGCGAGCGAATGGGAGGGATGTCGAGTGGCGCCATTGTGACTCCGTCTCGTTCCCCTCCTTTTTCTCTGAATCAGCGGTGTCTTCCTCCTCGCGTGCCCGCTTCTGCTTGGTTTGTACCTCAGCATCACCTTCTTCGCCGTCTGGCGTATGTGCGGTGGCGAGTGAGGCCATTTCATCATCAGAGCCCGCCTCGAGTGGCTCGTTGTCCGGCACTGGGCCGTTCTCAGGCAGAGGGGGCATCGACTCATACATTTTGTGTCCCTGGACACAGAAACAGCAAAGGAATCAATATCGCACATGCATAACATATAAACTGACATATAGTATCGACTGTTACCTCTGGTAGAGGGTTACTGGTTTCATAAGGAGCCACTGGCGAGTTCATCTCGCAAGGCTCTTCATCGTTCAGCTTGGTAAGGCTTCTTACCAACTTCTCCGCTTCCGCATCAGAAAGCTCCACTGCGCGTGAGCGGGTTGGATCAGAAACCCCACTGTATGCCCACAAAGCATGCGCTCGGGCATGGAGAGGCTGCACTCGCCTCTTGGCCATAATGGCTAGCAAGTGGATGCACGTAACCTCCCGACCAACAGTGGTTTGAAGCTTTAACACCTTCTCCATCAGAATGTCAGCCTCTTCGGCTTCGACTCCGGTCGGCTGGGCGATCCAGGATGGCCTCTTCTTCACCAGAGCGTCTGCGTCAAAAGGAGGCAACCCGACCGCTTGGGTGCCTATGGTCACATCCTTGATGTAGAACCACTTCTGGCGCCATCCTTGCACAGACTCGAGGAAGCTGATCTTGAAGTACTCGACGTCAGATCGAGTCTGTACTCCAAAACCACCAGGTCCTTTGGCGCTGTGCTGGCGCTTGATGTTGAAGATACGGCGAAAAAGCCCGAAGTGGGGCGCAACGCCCAGAAAGCACTCGCAAAGAACGAAGAAACACGCAATGTGCAAAAGCCCATTGGGCGTAAAATCGTGCAATTGCACCCCATAAACGTGCATCAGTGCACGAAGAAAGTTGTGAACAGGGAAGGAGAATCCCCTGTTCACAAAATCCACAAAACAGACCCGCTCATTGGGGCCTGGGCGTGGGATTACCTCGGCACCAGGGATGCGAACTTGCGAGGTGTCCTCAGGGATCAGCCCGTCGTTCCGCAGGCCGGTGAGCATCCTCTTGCTGCAGGAGGACTTGGTCCAAGCGCCCTTGTCCCTCTTCAAACCGCTGGCAGCGGCTCCAATGGCGCTGTCCGCCGATGCGTTGGCGGCACTCCTGCCCTTCCGGGTGGCAGGCTTCGTCATCGCGGTGGTAGGTTGCAAAAGCTTCGCTATGAGGCTATGGCGATGCGTGAGGAGGAAGAAGAAGCAGCGGCGGCGGAGAGCAAATGGCAAGTAAAAAGTACTATTTACTCCGCCGCACCCTTTTAACCTCAACGCAAAAGAATCCGCACCGTGGATGCGAGATCGTGGGCAAAGAAGCAAATCCAGCCCACACATGGTAGCCATGGAGAGCAACCGTCGCCGGCCGCTCCGCCCACTACGCACGGGAATCTAGGAACTGCCATCATAGCCCCGGAGAAATCGTGCTTGAACGGTCAAATCCAGTCCAAACGGCTGCACAATGGGCCCACATACGTGTCACGTCCCATCCATCGCAGCATAGCGCACGCCACCGCGTGTCAGGTGGCGCAGTCGCCATAAAACGTCATCCCTGACGTCATTGCAACAGATTTGTTCAGAAAAGATTTCGGGTTCGTCCAATGCATATGAATCACTCGATTGTTTTCGGGTGAACGGTCACTCGACCATTTCTTCGACTGAGGAATATCACTCTCATCGGGAGCATATCAAAAATTTCTTCGACTGGAGATGATCAAAGATAAAATGATTTTGAGATTATCCTCCATTACAAGCAATACAGCATAATCTCGGGGGCTACTCCATCGGGAGCACTGTCGTGCACCCGATAGAAATACGGCAAATTTTTTCTTCGATTAACATATGCAGGGTAAAATGATTCTGAGATTATCCTCCATTGCAAGCAATAAAGCACAATCTCGGGGGCTACTCCCATCGGGAGCGCTGTCGCGCACCCGATAGAATAATGACAAAGTATCAGTCGACAAAAGTATCGACTCTGTTCATATACAAAATCATACTCGAAACATTCCCGAGTTGCGTCCGTCGCAAATACCTCGGATGCTGCACGCATAGTGCAAAGGTAAGACCCGCCGAACTTTCGAGCTGGGCTAATGACCGTTCCAGCAACGTCAATCCTTATTCTTTCCGTGTCAGCAGACATGATGAAAAATCCTGACGGACGCGTTGGGTAGAATTCAAATCTATACTGCAGATCGACTCAGTAAGACCTCGCGGCCTAGTCGAATCTGACCAATTGGTACCAGATTCGAGTCCGGGGACTCAGTTTGATTGAAGGATAGTAAGGTTTTACCCGAATGTGTAGTTAACCTGTCCCGATCTGTCGAGTGTACTGGGCCTGCTAAGCCATTATCCCCTGATCATCATAAGCAAAAACCACAGTCGATGAAATACTCGACATAGCCAACATGTACTATTCATACAGGAATTCCAATTATAATATACAGAATACAAAGCATATGACGTGCACTTACGAACGAGTCCATGCCCGATTCTTCGAGTCAGACAAGTACTCGGGGGCTACTGACATAGGTATACATCTCGGGTACCCTACCATGAGGGTACCTGGTGCACGTAATGACTAAGGCCTAATCACGAAGGGCCTGCTCGAAGCCCAAGACAGGAGGCCCAAAGAAGATGGAGTAACCTCCAAGATTTAGACATAGGCATAGTCGGTTAGGGCTTTCCTTATATATAAACCAGGTCGGTTACGTACTCCCGAGACCCAGCCTATTTAAAGGCTGGGAGGGGCGCCGATCTGGGGACAAGCCATACTCAAACCACCAAAGCTCTAGCGAGATCGACATCTCGCCGGAGCCACCTTGTAACCTCATAATCTCACGCGATCAATAACAGACAAGCAGAAAGTAGGGTCTTTACCTCCACCCGAGGGGCCTGAACCTGGGTAAATCTTTGCCTCTGCTTGTCAGCCGACGAAACTACCAGTACTACCACGTTCTCTCCCTATAATCTCAACCCTAGGACCTTAACCATGGGATTTGATGAGTGTACCCCTCGTCAGGCATACAAGGAGCAACGATAAAAAATTATCCATAAATACACCCTCATGCAAATCCTATTCGGCGATGAGAGAGAGGGAGATCCTTCGCCCGTTGAAGGGGCCAAGCCGCCAAGGAGTGTCTTGGTGAAGGGGCAACCATTTACAGATCACATCATTCCTTGGCCTCCATGTTTCTAGCCACATCTTGAGCCCTCTTTGAGTAGAATCTCCTTCCAGGTGCCATGATCGATGATGGTGAAGATAATGTGCATGGGGAGACCTAATAGGAGTTCCGCGCGAGCTCTCTGGATGAATGTCACACAAAATATGACCAACCTGTACACTCAAGTGACCAACGCCTTCTTATCTTCCCATGAGTAATCCTAGTCGCACAATCATAGATCCACGATTTAGGATGGCTTTCTTTTATGCGAAGTGTCTAGCACGGAAGCCGAGCAATTAGCGAGCTCTAGAGGTAACATTAAATGTTATTATTAATTTTTTTCATAATTAATGTTTTTATTTCTGTGCTATAACTGCTATTGTTCTTAAATGTGAGATTCAGAGTAAAACCCATATGCACATTTGGAAATATAAGCACAAAGTATTGCCGTAGTCTCGCCTCTAAGACTAAGTCATGTTTTGTATATGACTCTTTTTCCTGGTCATGGGTATAAGGTATATCGACAACGAGCACATTGTACGCAAAATAATGAGTGTTGGACAGACCCAACCGTTTGATATGCGAAGCGATATCATAGTCATAAGGTTGTTAGTAATATATAGAAGTGTTAACGTACATGACTATCCTTAGACCATGAGGATATTAGTATCCTACATGTCAGACATTTTAGTTTAGTACTGTAAAATGTCAACCGTAACATGGAGATCATAACAGCAGTTTCCAGGTATCTTGGAAAAGCATGTCCATAACTTAATAGTTCAATACTGAAATTTGCTCCTCGGGCAATGGAAAGATATCATCCCACTCTACATTACGGTGTTCATCCTCATTTGCGCAGACACAATGTGATATGATTGTAACAGCCCGGTCCACCCCGGGCTGGCGGCTGTCATGTCTGGCAGCTCTTTAAAATCTCTAGAATGTCCTCATAGATCAACCCTAGTCTTTTATGCGCACTTTGTTCTCACTCTTGCGCACCCGGGGAGGACTTCCCGGCCGGTCGCCCATCTCAGTATTGCTCCGAGCCAAACACGCTTTAACATCGGAGTTCTATCGAGAAGAGTTTTCGGAAAAGAAGTTGCAACTTATTGATATGAGTACTATTAGGTCTGGGTATCAGGACATTCTTCTGGTTGTCCTCCGGTACCGAATTCTGAGCTGGCTTGGAGGGTTCCGGCACCGGGACCCCATTTGGAGACGTCGAGGTTTGATGCTCCGGGGCTTCCTGTTTCTCGGGCCTCACATCTTCTGCCTCTTCGGTTGGCTCGGGTTGGCGGTCCGAGCCACTTGGCCGAGCTGGGATGGAGTGTGTTCGTGCAATCGAAGATGAGGTGGAGCGACCCTAGTACATAACGACATATCGAACACCCCTCTATGGAAACGACATGAGTTAGGCGACAGTAATTCACGATTTCCCCGTGGCCGACGCGGTCTGACAGAACTGGGCCATGGCTTGCCCACCATCATTTGTTACGGAGATATTCCAATCTCCGTCACTCATTATGTTTGCAAGGGGTTTATGAAAGGGCTCGTTGCCGATGTTAAACCCTATGGCAACGTTCTTTTGTGTAAAACTGTTTGCAATATGCTTGGGGAATTGCGGTTGCAAACTCGATGAGCGCCTGTTAAATGCAGTTGAATGAACCAGAAATTGGAACCGCCCGCTCTCTGCTAATAAAATTGGATTCAAACCACATCAACCCACCCAGTTCTCGTATTCTGTCAACAATTCTTCTCTTCTCTCGTACGTTTTCTAGCACAATGATACGTCTCAAACGTATCTATAATTTTTGATGTTCCATGTTTGTTTTATGTCAAATGCTACATGTTTTATTTATAGTTTTATATCACTTTTATGCATTTTCTAGAACTAACCTATTAAAAAGATGCCCAAGTGCCAGTTCATGTTTTCTGCTATCTTTTTGTTTCAGAAATCCTAGTAAGGAAATATTCTCCGAAAGACCTTAAAATTGACGGAGATCAGTTTTACGAAGAAACGAAGACGGAGTCCAAAGGGCAGCCGGAGGGGGGGGTTCCACATCCCCTAGACGCCACCTAGGCGTGGTCAGGGGGTGGTGCCGCGCCCCCTACCGTCTGGGCCCACCAGATGCTCTCCTGCGCCCCCTCTTCGCCTATATATTCTCCGTCTCCCGAAAACCCTAGGCGCTCGATCAAATTTCCAGAAAGATATCCGAGACCACCGTCGTCGCCAAGCCTAGTTTGGGAGGGTTCTACAGCTCTTCCCGACACTCTGCCGATGGGGGAGATCATCACTAGAGGGCTCTACATCACCATGCCTGCCTCCGGAGTGATGCATGATTAGTTCATTCTTGGACTACGGGTCCATAGCAGTAGCTAGATGGTTGTCTCTTCTCCTTGTGCTACAATGTTTAGATCTTGTTAGCTGCCTAACATGATCAAGATCATCTTTATGTAATGCTACATGTTGTGTTTGATGGGATCCGATGAATTGTGAAGCTATGATCAAGTTTGTTCATCTATTTATCTATATGTTTTATTTATGATCTTGCATGCTCTCTAATGCTTGTGATTGCTTTGGCCAAGTAGTTACTTGTGACTCCAAGAGGAAGTATTTATACTAGATAGTGGGTTCATGCATCCTTAGTCTGTGCTCGAGATGACAGAAACGAACGTGACGGGGATGTGATGTTGCTACTAGGCGTAAAACAACGGTGTTTATTTCTACGTGTTATATTCATTTCTTACATTACACACTTTGCTTATTGCAATTATCTGTTGCTTTCAACTTAATAATTTCGGGTGACATGCTGGTTAGCGATCCCGGGTTGGATTATTAGTCATAGATGCAGTTAGCAAGCGGGCTATGTATTTTATTGTAATGCCCAATTAAATACTACAGTGAACTATAGCCTATCATGATAGCATTGTCATGCCTTACAATTTGTCAATTGCCTAACTGTAATTTGTTTTACCCAACATGTATGTTTATCTGTTTTATGGAGAGACACCTCTAGTGAACTCTGGACCCCGGTCCATTCTTTACATTGATTAAAACACCGTTTCCATTGCTTCCCACCATTTGCTCGCTGTTCATTTTTGCTTTCATAATTGTTTTCCACACCATGCGTTTAATTCTTTGTATTCAGCAAGTCAGGGAGATTGACAACCTTCCTGTTTCGCTGGGGGCAAAGTAGTTTGATTGTGCTGTGTGCAGGTCCACGTTAATCTACAAGCGCCAAAGTAGATTGACACCGTGTTGAAGTCTCTCAAGTCCTACTGGTTCGATAACCTTGGTTTTGAAATCAAGAGAAAACTTCTACTACGCTGCATCATACCTTCCTCTTGGGGTTTCCTAACGGGCATGTGATTCACACTATCACACAACAATGGCCGATGACTGGTGGACGAACGAGAAAGTGCCACGCGATGACGCGAGCAGTGAAGATAGCGAGTGTCGTGTCCCTTGGTTTGAGCAAGGGGCGCCGCCAAACGAGGACCCGTCGTGGCTGAGCGAAGAAGAAGACTTCTCCGACGAGGAGGACTCCAAGGAGGAGGACCAGGTGGAGGAAGAAGCACCAGATGACGACGACGATGATCCGCCGCCGATGACCGGCAAAAAACGACGCCGCGCCACAGATGAGTTGAGCAAGGTCATGTAAGAGTGACGTAGCAGCAATTTTTTTGGTGTTTTCCATTGTGAATGATACGGAAGCCTTTACATGTGATGTAAGGATTTCGGTCAAGCTAGCGCCTGAACCATGTAGATCAGGCAGGATTTGCACGAAACCATGGTGGGTGTCATACATGATATTGTTATAACACAATGATGAACCTATGATCTAGATGGAAGCAATGATGAACCCTAACTTCGTAGAAATGGCTATACGCCATGAAACCTGAGATAGACTCCTTAAACGAAAATCAAGTTTGGAACATGGTATCCAGTTTCGTATACTCTTTGTAAGGCGTGAAGCCTATCAAACATGAATGAATTTATAACAGACGTGGATGAACACACCCATAAAGCTTGACTTGTTGTTAAGTGTTTTCGCCAAGTTCAAGTGGTTGAATGTGATAAGATTTGATCTCCCACAACGACGCTTTAAAATATGTACGGATTATTCTAGTGCTTACAGCATATATCGATATCGAGATACAACAAGTGGATTTTAAATCTAGAGAACGCTAGAAAGGAATGCATACTTCAACGATCCATCCATGGAACTGAAGCATGTATCACGGAGCTGAAATCTTCGCTTGTGATAAAATGAGTAAAGTGTTTGACATCATCAGAGACGACGAAGATGGTCATGAATTCAAAAAAGTCAGTAGAAGCGCCGAGAGCCTTTGCCATATGTTTGAGGCACTCGACAAACCCTGTTTTTCCCTTAGTTATATGGCTTGGTTCAGACACGGAGGTTGTTCTCCAGGAACTTGAAAGGAGACTATTGGAACACCAACTGTTTAATAAACATCCTATTTTATCCCCCAAAAGGTCGTGAGCCTCATGTCATATTTGTGACGTCACCGCCTAGACTAAAGGTACCAAAATGACTTTGGGTTAGACGTAGCTTGCGTGTAGCGGTGGGTGCTTAGCACATCTGTGTGAAATGGGCCAAATTCCTGTCTTATTTAACTAGTCACAAAAACAATGTAGCAGTTCAGTCGTCGTTGCTCTTAAATCTTTTGTTTCGGAGGCGCTTCTGCCTAATCATTCATCTACACCGTGTAGACAGTAACATTTTACCTGCTTTGCAAGAAGTGAAATATACATCAGCTCGGCCGTTTGTTGAACAGCACGCGGTGCTCGTTATGTTTGTTTTATTTTGCGTGAGTGCGTATGCGTTTGATCTTATTGCTACACTCCACTTTTTTGCGAGTAAAATGGCTAGATTCCAACATACATGACATCCAATGCGATGGGTTTTGAAGAATTCCACGGCCAGCTGTTGGACGGTCTCTTGCTCCGCCTTTTGTTAAGTAAAATCTGATTGCTTGATCGATCAATCATATATAGTATGTGGTATGCTCACGCACTGATAATACGCGTCATGCTTCCAGTTTTTGGAGTGGATGCTAATGGTTTGCAACCCAATGCAAAACCAACCGGATCCAAACTAATCTGAACTAACCAAACAAAAAACATAAACTCCACACATTTAAAAAATTATAAATAACCCTTCATTGCTTAATTAACCCATATAAATCTCCTAACGTCGTCATCTATCACCGGATCCTAGCCTTCTGAGCCTTGCCAACATTGTCGACTCTAATTGATTGATATGACCCTCTCAGTGATCTTAGCGGATGCACTTCTCGCCCTCCAGCATTTCTTGGCCCCACATATGTCACGAAGTAGTAATAATCAAAGGGTTTTGACTCGACGAAAATACTCTGTGTAGGCATTCGCATGACTAGTATGGAGCGAGGCTGGTATGGAGGGAGGAAGGGGGAAAGTGAGGTCCTCCAACCGCGGTAGGTAAAACTGAGTAGTAAGTAACCACCGGGACCAAAATACAAACACCAATAAGAAAATTGATCCTAAGATTCCTAAACAGACATCGTTTTGAGAAACATGCAATCAAACTTTTCTAATATATAGATATAAGACCAATATAATTATATTTTTACTCAAAAAAGTAGCGATCAAATTTATATCATGTAAACGGTGACCAAGTCTAAAATGTCAAATATGCTATAGAGTAGATTGTATAAAACTGTAATCTGTGAAAATAAATTAAGCGAGAAAAAAGGAAATTGGAAAATAAAAATTGCAAATACAAAAAGGTCCATGAAAGATAAGAAAGAAACACAAATTGTCATATTTTTCTCACATCTGCAATTGCAGTTTACAAGAAATGATTAAACAGTTCAACGTGTTATATTCAACTGAACAGCTTTTAATGGCATTCATAACGCAAACTCAGATACAACAATAAATAGTCATAACTCATAAGTAGAAAATCATATAGAAGGATGCTTGCATATGTATACTCTATTTGTGTTTCCGCAATGTCCGTGGATGCTTAATTTACTAGCTTTTCCCCTTACGTCGACCACGAAGAGAGCAACAACAATCTCTCAAATTTCAACGACTTATACATGAAAGAAAAGTGTCCCAGCGTGAAATATAATTACTTCAAAATGTTCAATGTTTCAGGGGCTCTTCGATTCAAATGATTCCACAAATGTTTCGGGGGCTCTTTGATATAAATGATTCCACAAATGTTGTAATTGAATCGAATCGCTTCGCCCGTTTAATCCAAAAAAAAATCGATTGAAATGAACCACAAAACCGAAGGGGAAGCGGGGACCTCTTCTCCAAACCAAACCTGCTTTTGTAAAAGCAGAGGAAAAGAACAACTAAACCTACTATCTATCATTAAGACCTTCTGGTCATTTCCTCTTAAAATATGACCTTCTGGTTTCGTCGGGGCGTGCGTGAATTGAGCAACACCGTGAACACAATTTTGTTCTAAATATGTAAGCGCTTGCATGTTGTAGCTAGTACCACTAGTCTATATAAATCACTTCGATTCATCTTCCCTGTTGGTACCGCTACCACGTACACACACCCAGCCCAACAACTCCATCACCACCCCAATCTTTTGATAGCCTATTTAGCCTCGGCTTGAATTTATCCGTCGTACAGAACAGTCGTACAGAACATACGTGCAGCGATCTTTGCAGGCAGCTCAGGTATTCATCTGCCCACGTCTATTGTTACTTAGTAGTAATTGTTGTTATTTTTTCTGGTGATCCAAATTCCAGCGGTAGTACCGCTGGGATAAGCGGTACTACCGCTCGAGCGCTACCGCCTCAGCTGCCGTCGCCGCTACCGCCAGAATGACCTTCTGACGCCCTTGTCCGGTACCATGTGGTACCGCTGGCGGTACCGCCGCAAGTACCGCTGAGGTGGGAGAGCAGAACCAGCCCGCACCAGCGGTACTACCGCCCAACCCAGCGGTAGTACCGCCGACGCGGGGATGCTTCCAGGTCGGACTGCAGCCGATCCAGGGTTTCTTGCATCTAGGGTTTGATGTCTCCATATATACATCTTGTAAGCCGCCGTTTTGGGGTAAGCCAGATCTTGTAAACCCACGGCGTTTGTAATCACACCCGATATAGTGAAGTGTTGCTGGCTGGCGCCCGTGGTTTTTTCTCCTCCATTGTTGGGAGGGGTTTTCCACGTTAAATCTCGTGTCCCCTGCAGTGTTTTCTTATCGTTCTTCGTTATTGTTCATCTCGTACTCATAACAAGTGGTATCAGAGCCCGTGTTTGATCTAGGGTTTTGCGAGATGTCGTCATTGAAGTTCGATCTACCGCAGCTGGACTACACCACGAGATTTGCTCTGTGGCAAGTGAAGATGAGGGCGATTCTCGCCCAATCTTCAGATCTGGATGAAGCGATCGATGCTTTCGGCGGGAAGGCAAAGGAGACTTGGACCGATCCGGAGAAGCGGAAAGACCGTAAGGCTTTATCGTTGATTCAACTCCATCTGTCCAATAATATTCTGCAGGAAGTGCTGCAGGAGAAAACCACCGCCG
Source organism: Poa pratensis (assembly GCA_947311845.1). NCBI lineage: Eukaryota > Viridiplantae > Streptophyta > Magnoliopsida > Poales > Poaceae > Poa > Poa pratensis. Next base: position 69,913,768 of record CAMZMU010000117.1, read on the forward strand.
AGTTATGGGACAAACTAGAGGAGATCTGTTTGTCCAAGGATCTCACGGGCAGATTGCACGTGAAGATGAAGTTGTTCTCACACAAGCTGCAAGAGGGAGGTTCGGTAATGGATCACCTATCCTCCTGGAAAGAGATTGTTTCTGATTTGCAGTCTATAGAAGTTAAGTATGAGGATGAGGATTTAGGTCTTCTTCTTTTATGCTCGCTGCCTAATTCTTTCAGTAATTTTCGTGACACCATATTGTTGAGCCGTGACAAACTAACTCTTGCTGAAGTTTATGAGGCTCTCCAGCAAAGGGAGAAGATGAAATCTATGGTGCAGGCTGAAAGTTCGTCCTCCAAGGCGGAGGCATTACAGGTCCGTGGGAGGCCTGAGCAGCGAGACAACTACCACTACAACAACAACAGAGATAAGAGTAGGACCGACAGAGGTCGCTCAAAGTCCAAGGGACGTGACAAGTTCTGCAGGTATTGTAAGAAATCCAACCACACCATTGATGATTGTTGGAAGCTGCAGAACAAGGAGAAAAGAAACGGAACTTACCAACAGAAAAATAATGATGGTAATGGTAAGGTTGCCGTAGCCTCTGGTAAGGGTGAGGCTTCTGTTGTTGCTGGTAGTGATAGTTCTGATGGAGATTGCTTAGCTGTTTTTGCTGCATGTGTTTCACGTGATGATGAATGGATTCTTGATACTGCATGTTCGTTTCATATTTGCTGTAACAAGGATTGGTTCAGTTCTTATGAGTCTGTGCAGACTGGAGATTTTGTGCGTGTGGGCAATGACAACCAGTGCAACATTGCTGGCATTGGATCTGTTCAGATCAAGACCCATGATGGGATGACACGCACGTTGACAGGAGTGAAGCACATACCCTCCATGGCGAGGAATTTGATCTCTCTCAGTACCCTTGATTGTGACGGGTACAAGTACAAAGGTGGGAACAAACTTCTGAAGGTATCATCGGGTTCTCTCATTGTTATGATTGGTGATATGAATTCTGCGAAATTATATGTCCTTAGAGGTAGCACTTTGCCTGGTATTGCTGCTGCTGTTAGTTCTGATGAATGTAAGACTAACCTTTGGCATAAGCGTCTTGGACATATGAGTGAGCTTGGCATGGCAGAATTGGCGAAGAGAGAGCTGATTGATGGTTGCAACTTGAGTAAGTTTGAGTTCTGTGAGCACTGCATTTTTGGTAAGCATAAAAGAGTTAAATTCAATGCTTCCGTTCATACCACCAAAGGCATTTTAGATTATGTGCATGCTGATGTTTGGGGTCCGTCCCGTAGAACTTCTAATGGTGGTGCAAATTACATGCTTACTATTATTGATGATTACTCAAGGAAAGTGTGGCCATATTTTCTGAAACATAAATCTGATGTTTTTGCTGCTTTTAAGAAGTGGAAAGTTATGGTAGAAACACAAACTGAAAGGAAGGTTAAAATACTCCGTACTGACAATGGTATGGAATTTTGTTCCAATGAATTTGATGAGTTTTGCAGCAACGATGGCATGGTAAGACATCATACCATACCGTACACCCCTCAGCAGAATGGCGTGGCTGAACGCATGAACAGGACCATTATTTCGAGGGCTCGCTGCATGTTGTCTAATGCAAAGATGCATAGGCGTTTTTGGGCTGAAGCAGCCTCCACCGCATGTTATCTCATCAACAGGTCACCTTCTATTCCACTTGATAAGAAAACTCCCATTGAGGTATGGTCTGGTACTCCAGCTGATTATTCTGAGTTGAGAGTTTTTGGTTGCACTGCTTATGCTCACGTTGATAATGGGAAGTTGGAGCCAAGGGCTGTTAAGTGCATCTTCCTTGGTTATGGTTCAGGAGTTAAGGCATATAAATTGTGGAACCCTGAAACTAAGAAAGTTTTGTTAAGCAGGAATGTCGTTTTTAATGAGGCTGTTATGTATTATGATAGTCCTTCCACTGATATTTCTGATGCTATTGATTCTCCTAATGTTTCTGATGATGAGCAACAGAGAGTTGGCGTGCAGGTGGAGCACGCTAAGGAGAACGAAATTGTGGTTCCTGAAAATAATGATGATGTTGATGTTCCACCTTCACCGCCTATTGTTCAGCAACAAGCACGGTCTATTGCCACTGGCCGTACTAGGAGAAATACTGTGCCTCCTAATCGTTTAATTGAAGAGTGTGATATTGTTCATTATGCTTTGAGTTGTGCTGAACAGGTGGAGCAAGATGCTGAACCAGCTACGTACACTGAAGCCATTGCTTCGGTTGATAAAGAGAAGTGGCTAGGTGCGATGCAAGAAGAGATGCAATCGCTTGAAAAGAATGGCACATGGGATGTTGTGCACTTGCCTAAACAAAAGAAGGCTGTCCGCTGCAAGTGGATATTTAAGAGAAAGGAAGGTTTGTCTTCTGTTGAGCCTCCAAGGTTTAAGGCAAGGTTAGTAGCAAAAGGTTTCAGTCAAATTCCAGGTGTTGATTATACTGATGTATTCTCCCCAGTTGTGAAGCATAGTTCTATTCGTGCTTTCTTTGGTATTGTTGCTATGCATGATCTTGAGCTTGAGCAGTTAGATGTTAAGACTGCGTTTTTGCATGGCGAGTTGGAGGAGGAGATATACATGGACCAACCTGAAGGTTTTGTTGTGCCTGGTAAGGAGGATCTTGTTTGCAAGTTGAAGAGGTCCCTTTATGGTCTGAAACAGTCACCACGACAGTGGTATAAAAGGTTTGATTCATTTATGCTTGCACATGGTTTTATGAGATCTCAGTATGATAGCTGTGTGTACATGAAGTTTGTTGATGGATCGCCTATTTATTTGCTGCTATATGTTGATGATATGTTGATTGCTGCCAAGAGCATGAAAGAGATCACTACTTTAAAGGCACAATTAAGTAGTGAGTTTGAGATGAAGGATCTTGGTCCTGCTAAGAAAATACTAGGCATGGAAATTAAGAGGGACAGAAAGTCTAGTTTGCTATTTCTTAGTCAAGAAAAATACATTGAGAAAGTTCTTCATCGTTTTAATATGCATGATGCAAAGTTTGTTAGTACACCTATTGCCTCTCACTTCAAGTTGTCAGCTTTGCAATGTCCTACTCTGATGATGATATTGAGTACATGTCTCGAGTTCCTTATTCTAGTGCTGTTGGTTCCTTGATGTATGCCATGGTTTGTTCTCGTCCTGATCTGTCATATGCTATGAGTTTGGTCAGTCGTTACATGGCTAATCCTGGTAAAGAACATTGGAAAGCTGTTCAGTGGATTTTCAGGTACCTGCGCGGCACATCTAAAGCTTGCTTGAAGTTTGGCAGGATTGGTGAGGGACTCGTAGGCTATGTGGATTCAGATTATGCTGCCGATTTGGATAAGAGGAGGTCCCTCACAGGTTATGTATTTACTGTTGGTGGTTGTGCTGTTAGCTGGAAGGCTAGTTTGCAGGATGTTCCCGCACAATCTACTACTGAGGCTGAGTACATGGCTATTAGTGAAGCATGTAAAGAAGCTGTTTGGTTGAAAGGTTTGTTTGCTGAGCTTTGTGGAGATGATTCTTGCGTTCAGTTATTTAGTGACAGTCAAAGTGCTATTTATCTTACTAAAGATCAGATGTTCCATGAGAGGACAAAGCACATTGATATTAAGTATCACTATGTTCGCCATGTGATTGGAGAAGGTAAACTGAAGGTATGCAAGATTAGTACTCATGATAATCCTGCTGATATGATGACAAAGCCTGTTCCTGTGTCCAAGTTTGAGCTTTGCTCGAGCTTGGTTGGTATAACTGTTTAGCCCAAGAGGCTAGTTGGCGCCAGCAAGTGTTTTCTTTGTTGATTCAGGTGATTGTTGAAGTTCATGCTACAAGATGGAATTTGTCTCAAGGTGGAGTGTTATTTTTTCTGGTGATCCAAATTCCAGCGGTAGTACCGCTGGGATAAGCGGTACTACCGCTCGAGCGCTACCGCCCAGCTGCCGTCGCCGCTACCGCCAGAATGACCTTCTGACGCCCTTGTCCGGTACCATGTGGTACCGCTGGCGGTACCGCCGCAAGTACCGCTGAGGTGGGAGAGCAGAACCAGCCCGCACCAGCGGTACTACCGCCCAACCCAGCGGTAGTACCGCCGACGCGGGGATGCTTCCAGGTCGGACTGCAGCCGATCCAGGGTTTCTTGCATCTAGGGTTTGATGTCTCCATATATACATCTTGTAAGCCGCCGTTTTGGGGTAAGCCAGATCTTGTAAACCCACGGCGTTTGTAATCACACCCCGATATAGTGAAGTGTTGCTGGCTGGCGCCCGTGGTTTTTTCTCCTCCATTGTTGGGAGGGGTTTTCCACGTTAAATCTCGTGTCCCCTGCAGTGTTTTCTTATCGTTCTTCGTTATTGTTCATCTCGTACTCATAACAATTGTTTCCAAGTTGTTGATTTTCTGTGTCTAAGTTGCATATGCAGCTTGTGTTACTTCCGTACGGACCTGTAGGTGATTTATCCTTTACAATTTGATTCTGTGCTAAATCTATTAACAAACAAAAGATTATATATGTATGCTGCTTTTGTCCACCATATGGCTATAGCTTGCTCAGATTGAAGGATTTTTCTACCTATAAATTATGCTCAAGATCAGGAAGAGTTCTCGAGACGTGCAAAGTCCACTTGCCTCCCCCCATGGAAGGCATGATGGCAACGTTCAGCTCGCTGCAAACCGGATTAGCGATGATCGTCTTTCATCGGATGATTGCCTGGGCACAGTAAATTGCGTCCATGGAAAACTCAACCAAATCTATTCCTTCTGTCACAGTAGAAACCTTACCTTCAGGAAGAGGCCTGACGTTCATTTCGCATGCAGTTCTTTAAACCAGTTAATTCTAGACATGAAGAACATGAAGCTAGTAGCTTGACCATCCTTTACCTTATTATTAGTTCTGAGACACTTAAATTTGAATATACTTCTCCCAGAAGCCGAGCGACGCCTAGACACAGTTGATGCTGAGTTGAGGCATAATTTTTCTTTTTCAAAAGTACATAAATGAAGCGATCTAGAGGAAAAATACTCTCTTACACCTTTGGATACGAGAACAGCTCGCCGGAGCGACACGTTGAGATCTTGAGGAGACCTCGATCGGTTGTTGAATGGGAATCGAGGTCAAAAGTACATAAATGAAGCGATCGAGGTCAGCAGCAAATGCTCTTGGTGTGAATGAACGGGATTATTTTGAGCTCATCCAGATTTGCCACCTGGGTTTTGCGTACCAGTCAGGAAGAAAATATGGGGGAATCCGTAGAGAAGGTCACCCTCAGTCGGAAACCTGGCCTTTTGCCACCTGAGATTATTAAAGCAACATTTGAAATCTGTCCGAATTTGGGTTAAATTTATCGAGGTTACTAAATTTTTTTCACAACGGTATTGTCCAAACCGGTATGCTTGTTTACCGGCGGACACAAGTAAGTCGGGCTACTCGGCCCGTAATAACAATTGGTCGATTACTACTCCCTCCGTTTTGTTTTAAATGACATGGGGAAACAACTGAGCCAGGTATAGCATCTAGTATAACTTGCGACACTTTTTCGGAATCAGAGGCAGTACATCAAATCGGTATGGACCAGCAGAGGCCAACCTCTCATGTCGTCGTTGCCGCATGAGTCGCAGCAATTGATCTTAACTCTTAAGTAGTTTCCCTAGCATCCACACAAGGAAGCAACTAATTAACCACCGGTCACGCTAGGCATAAATGCTTGTTATTGAGAAATCTAGTGACGTCACACACTTAACTCTTAAGTAGTTTCCCTAGCATTCTCAGTTCCGTTCTTCAACTAGTCTTTTCAAAATTTACCAACGTGCAATTCCTTGATCCTTGTTATTGACAGATCTAGTGACGTCACACGATGTAGGATGTGAACTTCTGAGCAACAAATGTCAATCGATCATGTAGCCTGTGTCGAAGTCGATCTTGGACTTCAGTGATGACAATTACAAGGACAAAGCGACACCCTACAAGAACAAGTAGAGTCGACTGTAGCATAAGGACAAGAAGGAGATGAGCGGACGGGTGATCCGAGAACCATATAATCTTGTTAGAGCGTGAGGCCGAGTGATAGCTTGCAGCGCAGCCGGCGGGCAATATACTTAAATACAGTTAGACGATCTGGCTACCTACACGGAGCTTGCTGATGGGTTGGACAAGATCTCGTCCCAAACACGAACGGAGGAACACCAGGATCATGGGCAAAGCCGGCGCTCGCCAGCTGCTCAACTCGACGCCCAATGCCGAAGCTGCGGGCCCTGGCCGATCCCAGCAGCATCCGCCACTCGGTGTCTATGGCCGACCGTTGGTGGAGGTGTTTGGCATGAGGACTAACTTCCCCGTCGTCGGAACCATCGCCGTCTTCGACGGAACATGCGGCCAGATCATCTACGAAAGTGATCGAGGACAAGGACATGGTCCCAGCAGCAGCAACTCTGGGGTATGTTCATCATGCGCTCTTTATTCTTGGCTGTAGATGTAGATCGATATTAGCATATTACATGCAACCTTTACAAGTTAGATTTCGAAAAACTCATGTGTTCACGCACGGGGTCTAACGTGTCCCGCAGAAATTGCCTGGAATTCTCAATCAGGCTAAAATTGCACACTCTGATCCATATGACTGTATATACAGGATTTTACAGATTTGGTACTCACTGGACCACACAGAGCCATCTCAGCTGATGGCGGGAGCTTCGCAGTTAAAGTTGATGTCCCCGGTTCCGACGAATCTGACGATGTCGATGCCGATGGAGGCACTGAGCTCTGGGAGTGCCACATCGACGACACCGACGCCGTGGTTGAATCGAGCATCGTCACAGACAACGGAAACATCGTCGTGACGTGCGCGATGTTAAGCTATGCCGTGGAGGCCACGGTGCATGTCAAGCTTACCGCTACCACCAACACCCATGTCTATGGCAAAATATTGGCGCACATCCCACGGTTCGGCGACGAAGATAACGTGACTCTCTTCGACCGTGGAGCCGGCGAGATGGTGGAGCTCGCCCCCTCCCCTGCTGGCTCCGTTGTCCCGCTGGCTCGGTCTGTAGTTGCGGTGCCAATTGGTTCGCCTCTCGTGATCATAAAGGTAAGCCTGCATGCAGTAGCAGCAGCAACAACAACAACAACAATAGCTCATGTACATGAAGATACCGCTGTTGCTTTCGACGGCAATCTCATTTTCACCTTGGACGAGCATATGGTGGCCATCCATGCCCCCATTGGCGAGCTCAGCGTCCGTGTCGATGTCACCCAATGAGTGCCGGGAGAACCACTTCCCCGAATCGATTGATCTCAGGGGAAATGACGCCGAGTGGATCAGTTGGATATCCCACTGTCCGGGCTCCAAGCCTATATGCAAACGAGGAAATCCACTGGACCTCGGCCGCTACTTATAGCTACAGTTTAACCAAAGTATCTGGGCAGATCAGTTTCATCATAGCCACTAGGGATCGGGAAACTAGGTGTTCTGAATGTATATATTTTGTATGTATGTAATAAACGTGTTGTAATTAATTATAAATTTTGAATTACTATTTTTTGAGGATGAAAATTGTAATTACTAGGGATTGGGATAGAAATATGATGTTAGAAATATGCACTAACGGCAATCAGAGAAATTATCAGGTTTTATTGTATACATAGTCTATTGAATGATACTTGAATAATATAAGTAACATTAGCTCCTATCGCTCGCGTACCATACTTTGCTTATCATGCATCTTTCTCGAGAACATGTACTCCTACCAATACAGAACATCTTGCATTCCCATCAGCTGTCAACTACTACGTCATTTGAGTATGTGTATGTAAATTTGCTTTACAAAATTGGAGTTGGCGCCCTCTGGCTCTGCATCGACCGGTTCACAGCCATCACATACATGGCCCTGATCACACAGCTATGTGGAATAGGTTGCCTCTTGCCGGTTTCGATCACAAACTTCAGAGTCAATCCATGACACCGACAGAGAAACCTGGCAGTGCCGCTCTATTCATACACATGGTCACTATCAGTGCATAGATCCTCAGTCCCACTCTACCGTGCCATCTCATTCATCACCGGAACAATTCCGGGAAGGACCACATGATGAACCTGGCATACAAGTCGTTCTCCAGGAATTCGACGTGCGCAGCCCTACCGACAATGGAGTTGAGGTCCCGTCGTTGGGCGGACTGGTCGAAGCTCACGTCACAGCGCATGAACACCCGCTCCTCGGAGGTGGGCGCACGGATTTGGTCCAGGCAGTTGTTAAGCATTTCAGTGAACACTTGGCCCTTCTTCGAGCTATCTGACGACGAGGCCGGGCAGAGGTCGATTCTGGCTGAATGATATGGGACGTAACCATCCTAGCACAACACAACTGTCATCAGATTTACTAGTAAACTTGCTGCTCATCTACAAGAATGGGGAGCTGCATGTTCCAAAGAAAAGAGCATGCTTTTGAAGTACCTGCGGCGAAGATACCAAAATGATGTTTTTGAAGTTCTCCAATGTTTTGAGCTAAAAAAAAGATAGTAATGTAAGTGCATACACCAAGTTGGTCCATAGGGTCCTAGTTCTACTGTTAACTGCGAAAATATCAGAGACAAGTCCATGCCACGTGCAAGAAGTTTGGATTGGCAAGACATTCCAGCATGAAGAACATAGATTTAGTCAATGTACCTTGCAGAGCCTATAAAAAAATGTATTCTTGGGGTCTTGTTCATCAGTGAAGGTGAGCTGATGCATGCATTGCAGTCCCTTGAGCCTTTTCATAAGCCAGAGGCCGGAGTTGAACAAAGAATTTGAGCTGTACCAATAACCTAAGTGAGGCCCTGATATCGACATGTATGTGTAGAGGTTCTTCAAAAACGGCTGCAATTTGGGTTCTGTCGAATGGAAGGAACTGATTAGTTACATGCAGATGGGCTGTTTGGAAGAAATGTCAGGTTGAAAATACCTGATAGGGCACTTCTGATGATAATGTTCCCAATGGAGTGACCAACAAAACTAAGTTTCAATTCTTTGCATCCTCCATGTCTCAAATACTTATCCAGTTTGTTTTTTAGGAACGAGACTACTTCACTAGCAAGCCTTCTACCCATTTCTTTAAAATCTCCAAATGTTCTATCTTCATTTGTCTCGGACAATAAGCACTCAGCTCCAGGATCACGCAAAAGCCATTGGTTTCTAATAAGACAAAGATCCAGATGATGTCCCTGTTTTTAGCAAAAGTTCCAGTTAAATGTGTACTAGTAAGATCCAAATCAATGCACCAGTCCAAAGAAACTTACCTGAAATCCATGCACAAAAATGACAGCTCGTAAGATGTGTCCACTGCTTTTACCATCACTAGGACTCCCCGCTGAAGAATCTTCTTGCAGGTTAGTTGGTAAAGTAATATTACTTGATTCTGGAGTATTTCCCCACAAATCCTTGTTACAACCATGTTGTGGAACGACCATGACATGTTGTTCTATAAGAACAACAGGAACATGTGAAGGATTAGCATAAATATGCATATCCTGTACAGACCGTGCATTAATCTGCAGTGAACTTTGCATTAGTCTCTCCTCTTATTGAGCAAGTGTTTCACTTCTAAATTACTTCAACATCATCAAAGACTGACCTTCATTTGTGCAATACTTTTTCTGTGGAGTTCAGCTCGTGAAGAGGCATTTTGTACAGGCTACAAAAATGTATGAAATCATAAAACAGTGGCAAGAGAATCACACATACTTCATTGTAAAAACATTCAAGAAAAGACAATTACATCATGATGGAGCTTCTTTGAACTGGAAACCCTCCGAAGTGAATGGCGAGGAGACGAACTGTCAGCCACACTGTGCATGTAGCGGTGTGGAATCTCAATTTTTGAATGAACAATCCAAATTGACCATTCTGATTTCCGATCAACGTCCCAAATATCATGCAAGTAATCTAATATCTTGATTTTATTTGACCTGCAGCAGACCAAGCATACTTTGGCTGAATACAAGTGCCATGAAATAATCTAAGATGTTATAAAACAGTAGAGCCAAGCTGCTAAGTGCCAAGACATCAGAGCGATGGATAATGTGCATCTTCTGAAGTAACATTAATAAAGGAATTAACCTCACCTATGAAACTTTAGAAATCCATTCCATATAAGAGTAAGTTGGTTGCTCACAATTTCAAATAGTTCTAACATTTCTTCTTTGGAAAGAGTGTACAGCATAACGTCGCTCTGAACCACATCATCAGATAGCTGAAATAAAATAGAAGAGAATGTACCCTATCAGCAAAATTATCATTATTTAACTTTAGCAGTAGTTCATTTTTAACACAGAAAATGAAGTACCTCTAGAAGATCTTGTAAAATGCCAATCCGATGGCTAATGCACTTTGGGATTACAGGGAGCCCGTTAGTATAATTAGGAAATCTTGACTTTGTTGGGTGAACTGACTCGTATTTACCAAGAGTTAAATCAGTACCATCCAAATCTTCAAGACTCTTACCAATAGCATTACTGATAGTCTTCACTTCCTCAAACAACAGTTCTCTAGAAGTTAACAATGCCTTCAGAATATCATATGACTTTGAGGCTGAACCTTGATCGAATGCCTGCATATTAAAGGACACATTTTACTCCCTAACTTAACGAGAATATAAATAACGGAAGAAATAATTTTATTCTGGGGCTTGATATACCTATTGCCTGGCAGCAGCATATTCTTAATATTTTTATTTAACATAGATGTCCGGGATCTTTAAACTTTATACCAAATTTATTATAAGCATATATCTGCTTTGTTTCTTTTACCGTAAAAAGAAGAAAGTGTATATATGGTTTTTGTTATAGCAGATGTCTCAGACAAGATTTAGGAAGAAAGTAAGTATCTAAAATAATATTCAAGCTAAAAGCATCACAAACCTGTGTACCTTCAGTGACGATTTAGTCACACCAGCTTTCAGGTACACTACGTGTATGGTCAGATCAACAAGCACAGGGTGGAAGGCGTCGAAATGGACAGGACAATATGTGTGTAAACCCAGGAGTGCCCTATGTGGGATCCTAAATTCATGCACGGGGGTCACATATTTATCACTTGAATCTTCAGTTTCAATCCTGTAACATGAAAAAAGAACATGCACATGCATGTACTCCAAAATGAACAACATACAGGAAGCAGGCAAGAAAAGATCCCAAAAAAATGAAAACAAAATACATACTCACCTGTTCCCCAGTGTTGGAACATATAGGAGCTCAAACTTCAACATAACCGAAGAAGTTGCTGGACCCTAGAATAGACAAAGCTGTAGAGATTATGCTATACAAACATGATTCGAATAAAAAATAAAACTTTATAAAACCCAACCTCATCTTCACTGTTGGGTATGTAGAAAGAAACCATAAGTGATAGATAAATATCTTGTCTAGCATATTTAATTCTAAATGGCTGTGTATAGAAGCTGTTGTCAACATCATCTATTTTCCAAAAGCCAAATGCACGCTTCGCACCAACATCAGTAGCTGCACAATCCACCTACCATGTCATTATTAGACAAAAGATTGACAATTTCAAAGGATGCTTGACAACAAAAATGTACCAGAATGGAAAATCCAACCTAACACTTTGCTCTAGTAAATTATTTGCTTACAAGATATTTTCTGCAATATGAATCGATCTTTTTTCTCAAGCATGCATCAAAATGAGTGTCATGCTGTATTAGGATAAGTACAAAGAACACGAGATTGCACACCACAAGTGTGGCAGCAACCGGAACTGAACAAACCAAAACTGCCTAAAGTAAACAAAGAACTAAACTAGTTATGAATTGATTTAACTAAAGACACACTAGTCATGAATAGCGAATGGGTGTTACTTTAACACCAAATAATATGGTAATAATCAGATGTAGAGCAAAACTTTTGCTTCTATACGCTGCTCTAACATGTTGATCATGGTAATATAATAATCTGACTCTGGTTATCGATAATGGCACAAGATTGCAGAAAAATCGTGGAAAACTAGCTTCACAACTATTTCTCCCCAAGTATGGAACATACTTCGTATGATACGTCAGGCTCAATATTTTTTTTGAGGCGTCCAGGCTCAATATTGGATATCAACAAACCCAAATCGCAGTCTCCCATCTACCTAAGGCGTTTTGTTCTGTCTCAACACACGCAATATATTTCACGAGCTTTTGATATGTGGAAACCGCGGAGCAGCTACGTTGGATCGGAGCGATACACTACACAAAGCTAATTACAAACTTGGCAGATACATCATTAAGGCATCTATTTAGAAATTTACTTCCACCCATATAACCATCTCGAGATCATTAAAAAAAGGATCACCCAAGAAATGTAAATGCAATAAATAATTTTCCTTTTCCAGGTCATGGGAGATGCAAGAACCTTCGTATTGCGCTACCCTGGCCGGCGACACGGGTACCCTGCGGTCATCCTGCTCCCACGCTGCACTAATCTTCATCCGGTACCATCTGCAGGAAGACACAAGCGAAAATCATAAGAAAGAACCAAATTTCACAGCGTATACACGAACTTTGCGTCGAACATTTCTCAGAGAAAATTGGACGGAGGAAAAAAATTGCAATGTAAATTTACTAAAGTAGGCTCCCCGCAAAATAAAATAAAATAAAATAACCAAAGCAGTTAAATTCCGCATGGAAATGGCCACATGAATGAATCCTTCATCTCAAGAAAAATCGCATGCCAATAATCCATCTACCCGAAAGAGACTCAGGAAAATCCATGCCTCCATTCGAGAATCAATGTAAGAACAAACACCACTAGAAGGAGGGGAAATGTTTCTGGATCGTTACCCTTGGTGGAACAAGTCGAGGTTGTGGAAGCGGTCAATGTAGATGGCTACCTCGTGCGCCGTCTCCATCGCGCGCGGCGGCGGCCGGAGAAGGATCGGGCCCGCGCGCTTCCACTACCAACGCCGGTGGAATCACCTTGCCGCTCACCGCGGACCGTGCAGCGTGCAGGGCCAACCACTTTTACCCTCTCCTTCACGGGCTTTCATCCAAATGGGCCTCCGCCTCCTCGTTTTGCGGCCCAGTTTGAGCCCATATCACCCGGCACTTATTAGGCCCGTCAATGGAGAGCCCACTGAGGATCTGCCTTCTAGCTTAAGCCCTGGAGAAAGGGAGAAACCCCAGCGCCACCGCCTCCAGCTGCCCGTGGAGCCGCCGCAGCGGCAAGCGACGCCGGTGATCGCCACCATGTCCCGAGCGCTTGCACGCGGCAGCTACCCCGTCCTTCTCCTTCGTATTCAGGGGGTTCGCAGTCTCAGCTCGCATGCCGCCGGCGGGGGCGCGCCCTATGGCGGCGGCGAGCGGCGGAGGGATCAGCTGGAAGAGAGCAAGGCGGTGAAGGTTTCGGTGTGGTGGGACTTCCAGATGTGCCAGCTTCCGCCCGACGGTAACCCCTCCCGCGTGGCCCCGCGCATCACGGCGGCCCTGCGCGCCGCCGGCATCCGAGGGCCCGTCGAGATCACCGCCGTCGGCGACGTCTTAACGCTCCGACGCAGCGTGCAGGAGGGCCTCGCGGCTACCGGCGTCGTGTTCTCACACGTCCCATCCAGTTGCGTACTCCCACCTCCGTCACCATTTCCTTGCTCGCCGACTGTCATTATCTCGTTTTTGTGTCGCGTGAATTGGGGAATGCACTGCAGGAATGTTTGATTCTAGATATGCTTCTGGTTGTCTAGGATGCATGTAGTTGGGCAGAGGGTTGTTCTGGGATTGGATTTTTGCAAGAAGTTGCCATATTTCGTGCATGAATGCTGAAATATTCTACAGTAGATGATTCTTTGTTTCGTATTGCCTGATGTCAATAGATGATTGCACACTTTCTTCTTCATAAATACAGAGGGCTAATTTCAATTGACCTTACATTCTTTTTCCATTTCCTTAAGTTTTTATAAGTTGGGGTCAGTTCCTATAAAATCGGAAAAGGCTGTGTAGGCATCTGGCATGTAACAAAAAGGGCTGTTTAAACAGTATTTATGTCAACAGAAATTTAGCACACCAAAATTGCTAAATAATAAGTTGATGGCATTACTACATTTTGGGAAGTGCAAATTGCTGGACTCGAACTCGCAGCTTGTCTCTGAGTACTTCTAATCAACTATGCTTTTGTTACTCCAGTAAATAGAACTCAATTCTGTATTGTTCTTAATGCATAATTTTCACTTTTCTTGCTATCTTTTGCTGCTGTTTCGTTTCATTGTACTAATAATATAAATGACCTTGTCTAGGAAAGGAAAGCCTGAACAAAAAAGGAAAGGATAGTTCTGAAAGATCATTCATGGCTGATCTTATCTACTGGATTGCTCAGAACCCTCCACCAGCCCATTTCTTCCTTATATCTGGGAATAAAGACTTAGCAAATATTCTACACCGCCTTCGGATGAGCAATTATAACGTACTGCTAGCCTGTCCTGATACCGAGTCCAGCATTCTCTGCAGTGCAGCAACAATTATGTGGCCGTGGGATGCTTTAATTAAAGGGGTTGGATTTTCCCGGAAGCATTTCAACCAGCCACCTGATGGTTTGTCTGGTTCTTGGTATGGTCACTACAGGGGAGCTCTTGATGACCCCTTTCTGGAAGCAGAACAAAAGGACTCCATGAACGTACCATTGCATGCCGAGAAGCCAGAGATGCCACCTATTGTCCCCAAATCTATGGTCAACATGCCTGACTGTGTAATGGATTCTACGAGAATGAGAATGGATTCTGGGCAAAGTAATGGTGAGGGAAAACACTCCGTTGAGACTAGGAATGAGAAGGCATATAATGTCAGACCTTCTCCATCAGGTATATATTCTGCAGAACAAAAGAAGATTCTTGTGGATGATGACCCCTTCCTGCAAGCAGAATCAAAGCACTCCATGAATGTACTATTGCAGACCAAGAAGCCAGAGAAGTCACCTACAGTCAGTAGAAATGTGGCCAGCCGTATTAGGGTAGTACTAAACTCTTATCCTGAAGGGGTCAATCTTCAAGATCTTCTATCAGAACTTAAAAGGAAGAGGATTGTGGATAATGGATTATTTGGCTTCAAAAACTTCTCTGACCTTCTCCAGTCTATACCTGATCATGTCAAATTTATAGATCCTCTACCAGGTGATAGTCAATCTGCTGTAGTTAGTGAAAAAAGCTTTGAGAGAATGAGTTCTGGTGAAAGTAATTGTAAGGTAAAATGCGTCATTGAGACAAAGAATGAAAAGCCAAAATCATCTAATGTCTCATGTTCCCTGTCAGATATATTGTCTCCAGAACAAGAGATGGTGATTGATGCTCCGTCTTCCCCGTTTGAACCGTTATCTAGAGAGCAAAGGAAAGCTCCACCCGTAGATTTTATTGCGCGATCAGAACCACATGCCTGCCATAAGGAAGCTGATATGGCAGCTGCTGGAACTCCCTCTTCAGGGCTGCAAGGTAGTAAAAGGGGCTATTCGAAAGGATTCAGATTCTATGGAATGGCCCTAAACCCACTAAGCCTCAGGTCTATTCATCTCATGATGCTACTTTTTCTAAAGGGTCTAATGATGCAGCAAGTCAGGGAGGGCATGATGCTGACCAATATAACATACATTTGAAAAGGGTGATGAAGAATTATTCCACAACTGACACTCCTGATGGGAAGGGTCTTGTTAACAATTCAGCAGTTAGCACCAGTTTGTCAAATGACCCTTCTAATGAACGTTCGGAATTAAATGTCAAGGGGAAATTGACAAATACAACAAACCGCTGTAACAAAACAGTTGACATCAGCGAAGCTGAAAAGATACAAGGTTTTGGAGAAAGCAACAAAGGCATATTTAGCTGGGCAGCAAGGTGGTGGTCATCAGGAAAATCAGATAAACAAGACAATGGAAATCATACAGATGTCGGAGCAAGGATAGACTCGGATAAAGGATCTGCATTTGTTGAGACAGCTCACAGTGCAAGTGTACATCAAGTAGGAGTTGAAATGTTTGAAAAGTCTTACTTCTGGGATTCACTAGAGGAATATTTGTTAACCCTTCATGGATCAAAACTTGTTTCAGAAGCAAAAGCAAGGTAAATCTGTTTACTTGCATGTTTCTCCCTTTATTTCTTATATCTACCCAGCATAAATGTCGGTGACATTGGCCTCAGGTTTTATAAGTAGCAAATATTATGCATGTAACAGATAATTTAACCTGGAGTAACAATAGCTCTTTGGTTAAGAACGATGATGATCTATAACTGTGATCACAAGAGTAGCCTGATGTCCAAAAAACTATAAGGCCACAATTTTACTCTTAAGCTGATCCCTAGGTACCTCCTCGGGTGTTTTGCAATTTTTGAGAAAAATACTGAAACTTTATCTTGCACTCATAAACATAACGAGAATACTAGGCATAAGATGCATGGTAGTAGTGTTTTGCTCATGGAGAGTGGATTGTTTTGTCCAAGAACCCAAGCTAATCCCTTCTTCGATCTCCAACTTATTAGAAGATCTATGTGCATTGGTCCAATTATCCTGTTTACTAGTAACCAATAAACTGCATTGTCATATGTAGAGCGACAAACATTTTACAGTGAGGTTCTAAGTGTGTGATCCATCATACTATATTGCAAGCAAATGTCTTGCCCATAAGCTTTAGGCCGTTAGCAGAAACCTATCCCCGGTGGAAGCACCAAAATAATACGAAATCGCATCCTGTACTGCCTGTGTTATTAACGTGGCAGGTGATAGGATAATGGTCCTAAGGCTGGTACGAGATGGCCCTGGACAGATGAGGTGTGACACCCAGCCAAGAGGGGGCTGCCGCACAATAAGAGCAGGGAGAAACTCAGAAGGATAATTGAGACCATTTCTTGCTTGCCAATTGATTGATGTGGCTAGGTTTTATTTAGCCAGCTTACAAACGTGGAGGCTAAGACGAACTAACAAACGTGGAGGAAGTAAGAGATTTGACTGTCAAAACTAACTAACAATAAAGGAATCAAATAAAGATAAACTGGGGACTTTCCCTGCCGTGGCCAGCCTGCCAGATAAAAATAATAATTGATAATATACTAGTTACTTGCTTTTCCTTGACTTTAAATTACACTTTTGACGTCTTTGTTCATGATACATTGTTCTTGACTTTAAATATGGATGGTATTTCTTAAACTGGGTATGTTATATGCACATGCTTGTGAAACATATGCAATCCCAAACCAAAACACATTATATTCATCAAGTTGCACTACGATTATTTTATCTCATGCAATTCTCATTCTATGGTGAAAAGTACTCATCTGAAAATGTAATGTGAAATCACAGGTTGATCATTTGTGTATAAAGTATTACTCTTCTTTTTGGTAGGGAGGAGTTGGCACATGGACTACAGAAGGGCTGTTGGCTTCTTAAAGGGCTTGACGAGAAAAAAATCCATCAGTTGTTACATCTGTTAATCTCTGAAAAGAAATGGATCAAAGAATGTACTTCAGAAACTTTCCATTTCCAACTTACACTACCTCCTAGAGCAAAATGTGCTCCTTTTCATTCCAGTAAACTAGAAGGGATAAGTTCTCCTCTTGTAAATGGGAGGCTATTGGAGCAGTGTAATTATGTACATGACAGAAGCAAAACCAAATCAAGTAATTTGTCTGCAAGAAATGGAAAAGGCCAGGCCAGCTACAAGGACAATGAGAACCTAGGTAATGACTTTGACTGGGAAGAGCTTGGCCCTATATCCAGCGTTGTTGATCCTCATCCAGAAATTGATAAAGTGGTGCGCTATCAGCCTCCTACCCCTTCTGACGATGAATTTTCGGATGTGGAAAATCACCTGTCAGGTCAACAAGCTGGGAAAGATTTGGATGCCGAATTTTCCGAGGATGAAAGTCATACATCAAGTCAACAAGCAGGACAAGATTCAGATGCTGAATTTTCGGAGGAGGAAAGTCATGTGGCAAGCGAACAGGTGACAAAGGATTCGGATGTTGAGTTTTCTGAGGATGAAAATCATTCAGCATGCCAACAAGCAGGAAGAGACCCATCAGCGAGTTCACTCTTAAAAATTCTTGCCTCGTGGAACACCAGCAAGGATGATGACTCTGGGAGGAGAGATCGTGGTGTTGGCAGGCTTGGTGGAAAACCGCCAAGAAATACCACGGTGGATTGCTCTGGAGCTGACAGAGGTTATCGTCAATGTTGGCGCCCTACAGCCAAGCATCACTCGTGATGTCAAATTTGTGGTGGTGCTTTGGAAGTACAAGATTTTGTCAAAGTTTAGCTTTGTTGTTTTGTGTTCTCTCATTTAGTTGTTATTTCTAACATCGACATGTTTCTGGTTACATCAGGTGATTGCCTTTTGTAATTATATGTTGCTAAAATATAAAGATATGTAGAGGGTTTGGTTGAAGTATAAGCTGATTATTACACAATCAGAAAGATGTTTTTTTACTGTACGATAATCATTGATTGATGCACACAACCACATATTATATACTCCAGATAATCCTGACATTGAAACCGAACAAGTGGATCATATGTTTACCAGTAACCCTATGGTAAAAGGGTGGAACAAATAAAAACAGAAGTCACGACTCATAGGTCAAGCCTTTAAAAAAGAATCGGTATATGTATGCCGATGATGAAGAGTGCATTTAATTTGATCTCTGGATTTTCATCCCATAGGCAGGTTTCGAGCCACCTTATTCAACACGGGCATGCGGCAGACACGTCTACATTGCCTGATCAGTAAACAAGGAGGACATGTGCTGCTTAGGGTCACTTTGGGCTGCTTAGGCTCACATGTACTTCCCCCAGGCTACTCAACTAGGGCTTCCGCATCAAAATCTGATCCTAGACAGGCTCAGGCTTAACCGTCTTGCCCTGTGTCGTTCTACAAACAGTTCTGTCATCAGCGCTACATTCAAGACGATGATATCAGAGGTTGCCTTGCAGGGCTCCAACATCAGCTCGTTTTCACATCTTCCTCGCAACCAGGCAACTTGTGTCCCGTTGCACGCATGTACTCAGACGATGATATCAGAGGTTGCCTTGCAGCATTCCAGGTTGGTTCATGTGTTCTCTCTAGTCCAGGCATTGAACTCGTCCATTCTTAGCGAGAAAGAACTTGAGTTTGGCTTTCCACCTCCACCGTATGCCTAAATTTGTAATGACGTGTCAAGGTACAAACAGTTAAATAGTAGTACTAAAACACGTCTAAAACCATGCAGATTTACAGAAAAAAATCAGGAAAACGACCCACCTTAGCAATCTCTGCTGTGTTGGTTGTACTGTCCGTAGTCCTCAAGCAGATCTTCAGCAGACCACGTTGCAAAAACACCACTGCTCCAATTGGTCTATCAATGAAACAAAGCATTCATGAGAAATCACTGACGCGGTGAAAAGTACACACATGATATCTGTGTTCACGTGCTTCGAAACATAGATAAAGTTTTATACGTTAATCCGGCGGCACTACTCATTTGGCTCAACTCCAAGCCAATTTCGTGGCTCAGTTTTGAATTCTCGTCGGCTCTGATTGCCTACAAGTAAAATAAAGCATGTAATGTCAGATATAAGATTTTTTTTCAGTGCTACATGCAGACCAACGAAGAACTCTTGAGTTTGTTCTACTGGCCAATATCTAGTATCAGAATGTGGGCCTAGGTCATGCTACACACATGAAAGGAAGTTTGCAGCAATACTGAAGAAGCATAACTGCACGGAAATCCCTGAAAAGCTCATGTGCATAAAAATTATGTATCTTACATCAAATGACGATTTTGAACTTAAGTTAATGATGGATTATAGGCGAGAAACTATGATGTCCAAATGTCACTCCTCAAACATCAGATAGTCACTAAAATCAGCTAAATAAGGAAGCCACAGTATTTGTCATCTACAATTGACGTAGAATACTAGAATAGTATGTACCATTAAAGCGAGAGTACTCCTGGATGCACACACTACGCGCTTTTGCAAACAAAGAAAGAGAAAGACACTATTCAGATATCACGTATCAAAAGGTACATCAAGGATAACTACAGTGCAAGAGCACGTGTTAACTTACAAGGCATTCACCATATAACCCTCTTCCAAGATAAATCTTGAAAGGATTGTATATTAGCTTCCTTGCAGACTCTAGACGATTTTGCACAAGTGAATTTCCCCTAGCAAGCATATCGCTGACATCAAGTTGCATTAGCTGTTTGGAGTACCAAAAAATTGGTCATTGACCATGTCATCGCTAGGGGTACACAAAAGAAGGTTATAACCACGATTGCAGACGGTAGAGCTTCACCTGCTCAAAAACATGAGGATTCGTGACACAGTTTAACTTTGCACGCTCTTCCCTCAGAGCTGTATGAAATTCCCTACTGCTGGGTTGCTTCCACTGTCGCAGATCAGCATCCTCTATGTATTTGACAACATTCAGAACCCGCTCCTCGTCTTCTTGGCCCAACAGGTTCTCACACATCTCCTGCATGAAAAGAGAATAACATAAATTTCTTGCTTCCCAAGTGGCGTGATATGACCAACGGGAACATGAAATGATTCTCCAGCTCACAGCATCGGGGTTTGACTCTGCAAGCTTCTCGGAGAAATAATCGAATGCAGCTCGGGCACTACTCTTTGCCGTGTCGATGCGAAGCTCTAGGTTATTTGGGCACCGACCCAACTGGGGGATCCTTGCTAGTGTGCTCTGCCGGTGATCGAATGCCACCACACTGCATCATTTGGAAATGGCATGTCAGTAGGTTTCTTGCTAAATCAGTACATATATTCCAGCACCAAGTTGTTGCTCACTTAAACAAGCCCTTGCAATCTTGCATAGCTAAAAGTATTCATGATCATTTGTGTTCTTTTGTCCGTGATAAAGAGAGAAATATTTAAGTTGCAGATTCGTAGCGTGGCCCAAAAGAAGAAATGCTGAGATTTCTGTAACTTGTTGCACGTACCTGGGGATGAATCGAGAGAGCTCCAACGCGAACTTTTTCGGTCCGATAAAATCCAGAAGATAGCAAGAATGGAACCCTGCAGCCTTGAAGTCCTCCGTTCTGGTTCCATTGTTCATAGAACATCACATTTCAGGAGGCGACCCAAGAAGAAGCCAGAGCAGTCCGAGGGAATCACGAGACAAGAGGTTAGAATGAGACCTTAAGGGATCGATGGAGGAGCAGGGGAGGATGAGGAGGCGTCTTCGGAGGCGGCGGTGGAAGAGGTCGGCGGCGAGACCGGAGTAGGCGCCGGCGAAGGTGGGGTAGTTGTAGAGGGCGAGGTGGGCGGGCCCGGCCTGGTCCTCAGGCGAGGAGGAGGAGGAGGAGGTCTTGGATGGGTGGGAGTATGAGAGGATGGCCTCGATAGAAGCTGCCGAGCGGAAATCTCGCCGGAGGAAGGATGCCGCCGGCGAGGGGACGCCACGGACGAGTCGGGGGCGGCGGAGCATTATGGTCAACTAACTAGGGGAGTAAGCGCGGACTTCGCCGCGCCCGTGGACTTGAAAGTTTTTTGTTTTTTTTAGGAATTTAATTTGAAATTTGGTGAAGCTATTCGGATTTGAATTCTTCTGACACTCGCAAAAATGGTAGAATTTGAAGAGAATTTGGAAATTTGCAATATTCGAATTTAAATTTTGATCGCATGGCGTAATTAGTGAAGTTATTTGGATTTGAATTCTTCTGACGGTCGCAAAAATGGCTGAATTTGAAGGGAATTTGAAAATTTTAAATATCCAAATTTAAATTTTGATCGTATGGCGTAATTAGCTAGCATTTATTTTTGTAATCGTTTTGATATATTTTTAATATTTTTCCGATGAATATATTTGAAGTTATTGAATTTGCAATTTTTAGGATTTTTTTAGAATTGTTTAAATAATCTGTACAAAAAAACGGAAAAGAAAAAATCTGACATTCAGGGCCCCGGCGGCGCGCCACCGCGCGGCGGGACGCGCGCGCGGGCGCTTTCGACGCGCCTTGACGCGAGGATGCCGGACGCGGCGGCGCCGCCACCGTTTGGCCGTCGGAGCGGCCGGGGCGGCGCGTGGACGCGGCGGACGACGGCGACTGCGGCGGCGTCGATTCCGGCAGCCGTCGGGCCTCCCGGCACGCCGTCCATGGCGAGGGTGGAGAAGGCACCGCGGCGGAGCGCCCCGTGTCCAGCGATTTGGCCGGGAAGGGCCGCAGCGGCGGCGTCGGCGAGGTCGGCCGCGCGGGGAGAGAGAGGAGAGAAGAGGGAGTTGTGCGCGTACTTTTGCAGGGAGGCCCCTAAGGTTTCGTCAATTTACAATTGGGTCCCTGGCGGGCGGTTTTCTGCAAAAAACAGGGTCAAAAATCGTGCGGCCGAGGTGACCGGCTGGTCACCGTCGCGACCGGGGCGACGTGGCGCTATATCATTGGAAGATAATCGGCGGGTACTGTAGCTTCGCGCGGGAGGGCGTCGTGGCTTCATCCTGGCCGTCGGTCGCGCCGATCGGACGGCCGTGGTTTGCGCGCGACGTGGAGGGCTAAGGGGGCGCGGATTCTGCGAGCCTTTATATATAGTAAGATGGGCTTAGTGGACCTGTGTTGGGCTTCAAAGTGAAGTTGCTTCATTTCATCCTTTGCAAGTTTGCATAATAGTGTGCACATGCAGGTCTCTACATTTGATATTCAGTTTCTATGTTTTATTGGCTTTTCTAAAAAAGTTGCCTTATCTTTTTATAAATCAAAATGCTAAATTTGGGCATAGAGGAACCACTCACCAATACTATATTAATGAACATCCCGAATCATTTTGGTTTTCTCAAAATTGGAATCTTCCTTGCTATAGGTTCAGATGTTTCAAATATCTTGGACATCTTCTCATTTGACATCCCATCATATTGGTTGACTTTTTCTTGTTCCCTCTCTTTTTTGCCAGCCTCCATGCATGTTTTTTACACCTCCATGATCCATCCAAGTTTGATGCGAACTTCAAATAATTAGAAGGAGAACCACCAGTTACATAGCATATTGAAGTGTGTCGCATTTGTAATAATAAAACTGTCTCTTTGAAGGTTTAAGTTGCAAGTTTCTCCTCCAAGTACTACTTTGTTCATGCGTAACCTAGGATTCCATAAGAACTCTATGCACTTGAGAGGGAAAACCTGCGTGTCAATTTTCAGTGAAACTTTCATGTTCCAACCAAAAAGGAAGTGCTAACATGATGTGTGGTTCTATAAGTGTAGTCAAATAAATGGAACTTAGAACTTGTATTGAAATCTTTGTAAGCAATTTTATTTTATAGGAACGCACACCCCTAGTAGCCATTGAAAATTTGTCCAATGTACAATAGAATTATTGGTAGTACATTGGCGGTATTGGCATATGTGCGAAGATACGAGATTCATCAGTTGGCGTATGATAGCCTTGCACGAGTGCCTTGGATACCAATTATATCCTTTTGATTATCCAGACCTTATGTGTGATATTTTTCAAGGAACCTTAAGTGATGATAAGCCTGGTTATCTGAACTATAGACCTGCTTAGCTTTCATGCTTGTGAACCAATACAAAGATAAGCAACAATAGTCGTGCAAACATTGCATATTACGTTGGAATATGAAATAAATACATGAGGTGGTTGTTGATGATGAACAAACAGAGCATATTATTTAATTTTTTTTAATACATACCTGAGTACAGAAACCATTTTTGCCTGCATCCATGGCAAAGGAGGTTCATTTATAAGAGCTAATGAGTGAGGACATGGAGAATATGTTCACTTTAATTACATTTTTTCATAATGAATGTACAAAAACTAAGAGTAAACCATGCTCAATGATGACAAGCTGCAAAAACTTAACATTATCAACAACCTGGAATCTGGAATGACCAAAAAAATAGTAAAATGCATATACAGTTAGTACTAAGAAGATCCGAAATCACCGAGGGAGAGCGCAAGACAGGCCTGTCACTGAACTGAACTGGTAGCATCATTTCAGATGAAGGATAAGTGAGGCAATGTAGACATAATTTCCAGTAAAGTCTTATAGGTGTCCAACAAGAACAAATGGTCATGAGCGACAATATCGGAGAGTGAATTGTCAGCTAAATATCTGTAGCTTTAGCTTAGTTAAAATGCACAACATAAGGTACATATCCATATGAATGTTAATCTTTTTGCATCCCCACTAAAGTTCTAACATCAGAGCAAATGATAATCTTTCGGAACTCAAGGCACATATCTAATTCTATCACACTCATAAAGACAAAATCTAACCCAGATACTTTCTCACAGCTCAACAGGTCACAATCAAAATATTTCTAATGGCTCTAGGTTTTATGATAGCAGAGAAAAAATACATTAGAGATCTTGCAAACATGCATACATTAGTTGATTATCTAACTGCAGAACCAGCTCTGGCTATTGGCTACATGTCTCTGTTCCTGTGGCAACTATGTACTACTTGGAACTATCTCTTCATTTTTCAGCAACTTTGTTGGAGCTAATTTTAGGCTCAAAACCCTTAGCATTATGTCCTCAATACGGACTGTGAAGTTTTAGTGCTAAAGTTTTAGTAGCACTGATAGTTCTGCTGCTAATTTTAGAGAGGAATGCACACCTGTGTCATCGACTAGACTTGATTCACTCAGCAGCCTCGCATGTATAGGACGGACTCAGGCGGCAGAGCTGCGTAGTTGACACAAGTGCGACACCGAGAAGACGATGTGGCATGACATGTAAAGCGCGATGTGACGGTGCAAAAATGCAAAGCAGGCAGCCCAACAACTCGGAAGAGAAGCCTATGGATAGAGCAGAGAAGGGACGAGATTGGGAGTTTGGTATGTATGGTGAGGTTTGGCCTGAGGCTTAGGGCCAGAATGTTGCAACCCATATTGATTGTAATAACATCTTATATTGTGTTATGGGAGAGAATAGTATTTTGAACCATGTAACTTTCATAAACTTTAGAGTATTTGCCACTTGTTAAGACGTGTGTCGCACGTGCACAGTTACTAGTTGAAAAAACAAAAGACTTGTGCTAACTAAGCGGCAAAGAACTTCAGGTATTTGGTTATTTGTCAATACATGTCTTCTAACTTCATAACTCCCTAGTGCAACCTGTTTCTTTAAAACCCCATTTCATTCAGCACAAAGTCATACACAACTTAGCATAGTTACAAGGAAATGGCCGTTTTTTGTTTGTTAAAACTGATGACCAGAGTGAACTCAGAGTCTCGGAACATACTTGCTCGGATTACATAACAGCATACTGGGCACAAGTATAAAAACAAGACTTCATGGCACACAAACCTTGTTACATAAATAAGACTAGCAGTGCAGATGTGACAATGTGTTCTCTTGACTTTTGTCGATTCAGCATCACATTCTCATGATACCAGCAAAAAGATCATGTGCATAATATGCATTTCCTTTCATGGCTAAACTGATCTTCGCACTAGACTAGCTAGATGCTTAGAAATCTGTATGTATGGCCTGGGGATTCCATATGCAAATTAAGCAAGACCATTCATCCATACATAAACTCTAACTAGATACATACACTAGGATACCAAGTAAACAAAATGAGCTGAAAGAGTGCACATTTGCATACTAAATATCTATGAAATGGATAGTTCATCTGATGCAATGGACAAAGATAAACAGTCAGCTAGCGTATGGTTGCGTGGCACCAAGCCACCCCAGTTCCTCCCTCTGATGCAATGGAGAAAGATAGACAGTCAGCTAGAGTATGGGGGCGTGGCGCCAAGCCACCCCAGTTGTGACAGGTACGTTCGATGCTTCCATCTATGAGATGATATGCACCAATTTGACTCTTCTGTCTCTCCAAAATATCAAAGCTCAAGTAGACGGTGTCAGCACTAATGGAACCGGAGGGAAAACACTCTAGAGACACGGAGAGAGAGCAGTGCATGTCAATGAACACCGCACGCCCTGGACTGCAGCCTAAGCTCTTGACCGGGAGTAGTGTCCCGGTGTCCAAATCAACTCGATATGTGTCGTAGGACCAACCTGGTTTATTCCCCGATGCGAATCCCCTTCGACGGTCCACCAGCATCAACTCCCCACCATTGTTCACTAGGTGCACAGTATGACCCTCTGATGGGACAAGCATACTCAGGTTGGCAGCCAGCTTAAGGTGTGGTTGCTGGTCTGCACCCATTTCCAGCACCATGACACCTCCATTGAGGTGAACGCAGTAGAAGCGGCCTGCAAACATGAGGGGTGCCGTTGTCGGCCCACGACCAGTGTAGTCCTTGTAGTCCAGCAACGTCCAGCGGTCGTCACCGGGCTTGGCCATGCCAAGCATCTCGAGCCGGTTGAAGCAGAGCACCACTGTTGAATCGTCACAGGCAATGCCGGAGCCCCACGCTGCGAAGAAGGTCTTGAAGTAACTATCACCACCGAAAATCAGGTGGTGGTGCTCAGAGGGCAGCAGCGTGGTGAGTGGCGGGAGGTCGGTGAGGTGGCGGGTGAGCGGGTTGAGCAGGCGGACGGTGGTGAGCGGCAGCTTGGGGAGCAGAACGAGGAGTCCCTCGGGGGCAACGGCGAGCAGATCGTGGTCGCGGAGCTCCGGGATGTCGACCTGGACGCACTGGCCGGTGGACGTGTTGAGGAAGGAGCGGCGGTCCGGCGCGGCGAGCTCCTCCCGCAGCATGGTCCACCGCCATGGATGGAAACGGCGGTCCAGGACGCCGTGCGCGCACGGGTCGGCAGAGCACCGCCGCCAGGAGCTGCATACAGCGCGGAAGCGGACGTGGTCGGCGACGTCGAAGGCCAGGACGCGGTCGGCGATGAGCCCCGCCGGCCCATCTCCAATACCCGCCCAATCCCTCCTGCAAAGGCACGAATCAGATCGGAATGAACTCTCACTACCCATAGCAGAACGAAGTCAGTGGCAACAACTCACATATCTGGTAGCAGATCGCGGATACGGAGAAGCCGCTGGTTGTCCTCGACGGCTTCACGTCCCTGGCGCTCCCGGCTCTGCCCCGCTGTTCCACCTCGTCCCAGCTGCTGCTCTGCCTAGGGTTTGCAGCGGTGCGGCCTGGCCAGGGAAACGAGTGGGCGAGGGGGGGAGGGAGAGGGGCGATGCGGAGCTAGGAATGCGACTGGGGCTGCGGTGGCGGCGTTGGGCAGCCGGGACGCTGGGCAGTGGGCGGCGGCGGCGGCGGGAATGAGGAGAGAAGCAGAATGAGCGAGAGGACTTTGGTCTTTGGGCTCTTCAAGTTTTTTTTTTTTTTTTTGAGAATTAACACTTTTAGTCTCACAACTTGCGTACCATGAACGTTTTAGTTCCACAACTTGTAAAGAGGACACCAGTGGTTCCAACCTGTTAAGTCAGGACAAATAAATCATTTTAGTATGAAACATGGCATATTGGACACTGACCGGATGAAAATCTTGCACTTAAGTCCAGCAAGAAAGCCCCTAATATTTTTGTCTATTGTCTTAATCACAAACACCTTTTGTGCACTACTGCCATACCACCGCCCCCTAATTTTTTTTTGACATCTACCAAATCAAATACGGGGTTGTGGACTTGTGGGCTTGTGGCTCGTCTTCAGAATAGAAAAAAAGGCACCGACCACTTAGTAATCACTTGATAATCAATTGTTATTAGTCACTGATTTAAATACACTACTCCAACGGAAAGGGTTCGGACCCCACCCCCGCGTCGCTCTCGCCCAGGGCGACACGGGGGCGACTCCCCAAACCCTACCTCCGCCGCCTCCCACCCCCTCCTCGCTCGCGCCGCCGCCGGATGAAGCCGTCGGGCGAAGCCCGCGCGGCCGACGGCGGCGGCGGGGCGTCTCCTCGCAGCCTACTGGGTCCCCGGGCGGCGGGGCTCAGCCGGAATCGGCGATTCGGCGGCGCTCCGGCGTCCTTCCCCCTGTGTGCTCCTGCGGGCTCCCTGGTGGTTTGGCACGGCTGCGGCGGCGGCGCCCAGCGTGTGGTGGCGGTCAAGCGGTGATGCTCTGCAGGCTGCGGCCCGATCTGGGCTTTGATGGGTCGGGCGCCCCATCTCGATAGTTCGGCGCAAATTCGCCCCTGGCGGCCGTGTGATGGCGTGCATGGGGCACGACGGTGCACGCGGCAGGCTACAGCTCGGGACCATGGCGGGTCTGGGCCTCGGGCAGTGCTCCTCCGCCTCTGTCGGCATGGTGCTCGGCGGGGTGCGGTGGTTGGCGTTGCGTCCGGTGGCTTCGGAGGATTTGGCGCTTGCACTGGAGTGTGGCCTTCTGTGGTCTCCGTGAGGTACGGCTGGCTACGGTGATGGTTGGTGGTGGTCGACTGCCTTCTTCTGTACAGTTGCTCAAACTCCGGGTGAGAACCCCGCATCGACTTTCGTTGCCGGCGGCAGCGGCGTCTTTGGACGCCGTCTTCTCGCAGGAGTGCCGTTGTGGAGCTCCAGCACCTACAGCTCTTTGGTGGTCTCCGGGTGAAAACCATGTACCCGGCTCGCCGGGTCGGATGACGGTGTTGTGCCCTTGACAGCACTACCTCCTTGGAGGGATCATCTTGGAGACCCCAAAGTTTGGCTTGTTGTTGCGTGAGTTGGTGGTGCTGCGTTTTGGTGGTGTTGGTTCGGCCAGCTTGGGGCCGACGGCAGTGTGTTTTCTCACTTTGGCAAGCCCTCACGTGGTCTTGATCACATGGTTGTGCTTGTCCGGGAAGCTCCAGTGGTCACTATTGCGGTGTGGGAGCTTCGTGCTCTTGGTAGCATCTCGGCTCGCCTTTGTTCGATGAAGACACAATGTATGGCTCCCCACCTGCTTTTCGTCTCGACCTCCATGGCGGAGCTCCCTGTCTAGGGTAGTGCTAGGTGCTAGGCTTGACACTCCGATGATGATGGTGGTGCTCCTTAGTTGTGCCTGGGGTTCGAGTCGCACGCCGGTGCGGTGCGTGAGGCCGATTGCCGACTCTTGGCATTTGTGATCCCTCGATAACACCCCTCACCTCTTGTGTCTTGGCTCTTGCTTTTCCCTCTTCTAGTTGTATTTTTTTTCATGTATTTCATTGTTTCTCTTCCCCCTGTATCCCCTGTACAACTGATATTCTGTTGTAAGAACATGGCCCGCCAGGCTACTTTTCGATGAATGAAACAAGCGGTGGGGATTTATTCCCCCCGTTATCCTCGAAAAAAAAATACGCTACTCCTACTTCCCATCCACTTGAAAATCTTTGCCAAACCAAATTATGGGATCAACCCAATCTGACCATACCATCCTTCTTAATCCACATACCAAACACACGCTTAGAGAATATGTTCCGCCCGACACCGTGTGATACCGCAAAATTGAAATTTGTGACAGTTGTTTCAAAACTTTTTTGGAAACACAAGTTCAAACTCAAAATTCCTCGAGTTGTGGGGGAAGGCGAGGTGTTAGTCACAACGGTGCCTAAAGTAGAAGAACTGGGATACTGAAGTTTGCAACTGTACGTTAAAAAAGACGATTTTCCTAATTCTCAGCGAGCTAGAGCATGTGGAGAGTTTGTGGTTTCAAGAAATTTTTGTACTCGTGTCTCAATTTTTTTAAATATGGTCAGAGAGTTTAGCTACCCATGTGGTTCCATCTGTCAGGATTAAACAACAACTTTTCTACCGCTGCGGTGTTGGATAAGTATTTGAAAAGAACCAGTTGTGGGCAACATTTGCAAGTATATGTGTATAAGACAATCCTCATGTATAAGAAAATTTTCTTAGCCATAGGATGCTCCAACGTTTAGACATAGGTCTAAGTTCTTTTGACACCACTGTTGACCAAAGTTGCACACGTCCTCAGTGCTCAGTCAAGTCCTACAACATGTGATGTGTATCATGATTCCTGCACCTATCAGTTTCAAATTGAGTTGCAACATATATATTTTTGAGTTACAGGTGGGGTCGCAACTGTCAAAAATATACTGAATTGTTTGATTGCTTCGTGATTTGAATTAGCCATGAGTTACAATATGACTTGTAACTAGAATTTAATGGCATAACCTGACTAGGAATCAGGTTAACGCTTAGTCTACTCAGAATTGGTAATTCCCTTAAAATAGAGTTTCTGACTGTTATTTCAGGAAAAATACCTGCAAAGAGTTAGCTCAATGTCTACTTCACCGCTTCAGATGTGAGATTGAGAGGTGATGGTTCTCGAGAGGAAGATCTCAGCAATGTCTAGCACTTGTGTTGCATTATAAATTCGTGGGCGTAGTCTTTTCTAGGACCTGTATATTTGATTGAACTGCAATGCACGCCTACGGTACAAGTACAACCAAAATACCCGCGCGAGGCACGGACATGCGCGCGTCGCCCCATAAGCTGCCCGCCGCCGGCCGGCGCCGCCTGCTGCGTCATACCATCGACGGAGCAGGTAACCATGCACGCATACGGTAGTGCACGTAAAATTACAACCTGAGAATGACCGAACGCGCAAGCGGGCCACGGGCGCGCGCGCTTCATCCCGCTGCTGGCCGGCGCCGCCTCCTCCACGACGCCACGACCGCCACAAGCGCGAGCAGCACCGCCGCGGCAGCGCCGACAAACGTTCGCACGGGCAGCCCCCTTCGCGGCCTGCTCCTACCTCTCCTCCTCGGTAGGCCCCCTGATCTCCTTCCTCCGCCACCGGCTTCTGCCACATGGTAGTCATCCTCGCTCTCGCTGCACGAAGACTCCATCGACTCTTCCGCTGCGCTGCAGCTCTGAGTATGATCTGCGGCAGGGTCCTCGACGTGAACCGATTCCTCCACCGGCAGCGCCGGCCAGTGCTCCGACGACGCGGACTCCGTCTCGACGTCGCCGTGCTCCACGTGGAAGTGGCGATGGTGATCGGCCGCCGTGTCCTGCCCCTCATCCTCCGGCTCGACGTCGCCGGACTTGGAGGCTGGCTTCCATGACCCCCACGGCCAGCGCATGACGAGTTGACGACCTCAATTCTAGTTATCTTTCTCAATCTTGGATTCTCGATCACATGGACGGATGCATGGTTACATATGGTAGGTAGCCAGAGACGCGGGGTGTGTGCGTGCAGGTTTGCATCAGCAAAAGCTGTACGATTTGCCTTTGGCCGCACGTATGCATCAATGCTGTCTACTACTGTATGTCCTTGGCGGCAAACATCCCATCGTTATGTGAAGTGAAAACCCTATTCGAAAATACACCATTTTCACCAGCCAGTCGTCTAAGGCCCTTCTTTTGGGGTTATGCTTATAGAGAAGAGAGAATTTTTGTTCGAACACCGACTAAATTACACACCGTCTTGGCTGTTCAGAGGTACATCAAGAATCCGTTTTTTCTATCAAACAATTTTTTTTTTGTATTTCCCATATCATATAACCTGTAGATTTGAAAGTTTGCAGTTCACTGAACATTTGAGGGATAATGGGTGAAAAATATATCAGGATTAAACTTGAAATTGCATAAACAAAATTCCGAATGATTTTTTCCACATTCTACTTATAATATTCCAGTGACCTGCAAAGACATAAAAAAAGAAAACTCGAAAGTGTGAAGGTGTAGGTGTCATGGGGTTTAATCAAAACTTGCCCAAAAGATGGAAGGAGATATTTCATAAAACCGATTGATGACGATACTAGATTCTGCTATGTTTCAACTGGCGATTTTGTGACTACCGAGAGATACACCTTTGCGGATGACTTATTCGTTTTTACACCCCGCGGTTTAGAAAACCCAACATGAATGGAAAATATACCAATTTAAATAATCTATTGTGAATGACATTTTCTGGGAGGTTGGATTTGTTTTGAGACACCATTATGACTGAACTGTTTTTGGCCGAAAAGTGATTGAAAATTTAACAAATGGCTATTTAGGAGAAGTAGCCCGACTAAAGAATATCACCGACAAGACGGTTGAATTGCTTTTTCTTTGGGAAATTGGGGAGGCAGCGCTTGCAAAAATATTTCAGCGATTTGCGCCCTCGCATCCTTCACGGGAAATAGGGAAAGCATTTTGTGCAAGTGTTCATTCCAAAGCTAGAACTAGGGACAAAGTTGTATGATTTGAGGCCTCGGAATCTATTCTAAATCCTACTCCCTCCGTGTCAAAATATAAGGCGCACTATTTATAAGGTGGTTTTTGACGTTCATATTTGACCACCAATACATTACAAAATATATTGAATGAGAATGTATATGTGGTACCGTTGGATTCGTCTTGCAAAATTCTGTAATTTCATATATCTTTGTAATAATTTTGGGTACCCAAGCTATTCTACAACCACTTGTAGAATAGCTATTCTACAACCCCTTGTGAACTTCGCTCATCTTATAAGTGAACTTCGGTGATTCATAAGTGAACTTCACAGGATTTTCGTTAATGAACTTCTCGGCTGACCATAACTTTTTCTGAACTTCGCTCATCAGATAAGTGAACTTCAGAAGATTTTTCGCGAATAAAATTCTTGGCAGAACATGACTTTTTTGAACTTCTCTCATTTTTTTGAACTTCTCTCGTCTTTTTTGAACTTCTCTCGATTTTCATAAGTGAACTTCACAAGATTTTTTTGAAATTCTTGGCGGAGGCGGCCGGAGACGAGCAAGGATCCCGCCGGGAGGAGTAGGGGAGGCACTCGCCGCGGAGGAGGAGGGCACGCGCCGGTGAGGAGCAGGAGCGGCTCGCGCCGGGCGGGAGGTGGGGGCCCCCGGCGGCATGCGGTGGCGGTAGGGCCTACCGGCGGTGCGCAGTGGGGATGGGAAGCCTCCCGGCGGCAGGAGGATTAGGAATGGATAAGGTTCGGACGGTGCGGTGGCCTTGCTCCTGTTGTGCTTGAGGCGCGGCCCTCCTGGGCGGCGCGCGGTCAGACCCTACCGGGGCGGCGGGCGGCGCGAGGCGGAGGTTGAGGGCCTCCAGGGGCGGCGAGGTGCGGCAGTCGGGGCCCTCCGAGGGGCATGCGGCGGAGGTCGGGATCCCTCCGAGGGCGACGACCTATGGCCGGGAGACACGCGGCGGCGCTGGGTACGCGGTCGCCGGCGGCGACGAGGGCAGGTGGTGCGTCGTGCGTGTGATGCGTGGGTAGGTGCGTGGCTAGGAGTTGGTGGGTGCGGGAAGAAAGTCTTTTAGACTGGGGGTTCGGGATAAGAAGCCTAATTTGTTTGGGGAGTTGTAGAATAGTTATTCTACAATGTTTTAAGAGGGATTGTAGAATAGTCCCACCCTAATTTTGGGTGCATATTATAAGTACAAATCATGGTTAAAGTTATATGACGTTGACCAGCGGAATTAAATGGCGCCTTATATTTATATTTTGAAACGGATGGAGTATTGCACACCGTTGTAAAAATGGACAATTGCCCGGTTAAGATTAGATCAAGATCCTCCATTCGGGCAGGGAAAAAACACAAACAAATAAACCAACGACTCTGCTTTCTTTAGCAAACTCTGCATAGCTAAAAGAAGATGGAGAAGAGGAGGACTCTTTCAAATCATGCGTCCCTCAACACCTCCTCCATTCCCTATCATCTCTCTCCACCATTGCATGCCCTCACGAACCATTGCACGCCCGAAGCGTCGTCGTGCGCGCGCAGGGGCATCCCATCCGCCATTGCTGCACGGAGCTCCATCGGCTTCCGTCGCTGCTAGCCGCGAGAGATGGAGAGGATACCGATACCCATCGTGATGGTGCCGCAGAAGTCGAGCAGCTTCTCGCAGGCAACCGTTCGTGAGGAGAAGCTCGGCCGGAACCTCTCCCTCGGCGCCATCAAGCTTACCGAGCACATTGAGCGCGTCAAGAAGGACGCCGAGGATGCCGCCGCTGCCGCTGCCCCCGATAAGGATAAGGACGCGGCATCGGGAGGTGGAGAGGGTGAGGACGCCGCCGTGGACGGCGAGATGCCGGCGCCGCCAGTGCATGAGGAGCCGAACCTCGCCGAGCTGTCGGCGGAGATCGACGCCTTCCTCGCTAGCCGCGAGGGGGGCGCGCCTTTGAGCATCTCGGAGGTGACGCTCGACAGGTTTGCCTCTGCCGTGGAGGTGGAGATCGCGCAGTCCGAGGGCGACGAAGACAAGTGGGCGCCCGGGGAGGACGGCAAGGAGCCGCTGCTCCTGGACGCGATCAGGCGCATCTCCACGCTCGCGTCATCGCTCACCGCGTCCGGCGGCGGTAATGGCACAGAGGGGGCCGTCCGGTACACCATCGGCGTGCACCGCGTCACCGGCGTGCTCCACCGCGCCATGACGTTCGTCGAGGACGAGTTCCACGCGATGCTCGAGGACCCCCTCGTCGCCAAGTTATCCCACGCCACCGACCCCGGCAGCGCCAGCGCCAAGAACATGAGGCGTCCGCCGTCGTTCGGGCATGCCACCGGCGCCGAGTCAGACAGATGCGCCATGCCTTCCTCGGAGGGCGGCGGTGGCGGAGGCGGCGATGCGACCCAGCCGTTCCCCGCGGAGACCGTGGAGCGGCTCCGCGCAATGGTGGACGCCATGGTCACGGCGGGGTACGGGACGGAGTGCACGGAGGTGTTCCTTGTGGCCCGGCGGAACGCGCTGGACGCGGGGCTGCTGAGCCTCGGGTACGAGAAGGCGAGCATCGACGACGTGGTGAAGATGGCATGGGAGGGGCTCGAGACGGAGATCGGGACGTGGATCAAGGCGTTCCGCCACACCGTCAACGTCGGCCTCTCCGCCGAGCACGACCTCTGCGCCCGCGTTTTCGCCGGCAGCAACGCCGCCCTCGGGCGCGACATCTTCGCGGACCTCGCACGCTGCGCCATGCTCCAGATGCTCAACTTCACGGAGGCGGTGGCCATGACCAAGCGCGCCGCCGAGAAGCTATTCAAGGTGCTCGACATGTACGAGGCCATCCGCGACGGGGCACCCATCGTCGATGCGTACCTCTCCTCCTACTCGACCCCTGAAAACAGTGCCGACAGAAGCAGTAGCGGTGCCGACGCGCTGGCCGACCTCAAGTCGGAGCTCGCGTCCGTGCGTGCACGCCTGGGAGAGTCGGCGGCCGCCATCTTCTGTGACCTTGAGAGCTCCATCCGCGCCGACGCCGGCAAGCAGCCGGTGCCAGGCGGCGCGGTGCACCCGCTGACGCGCTACCTGATGAACTACCTCAAGTACGTGTGCGAGTACAAGAACACGCTGGAACAGGTGTTCCGGGAGCACCACCGGCCGGACTCTGACGACGCCCCCGGGCACGACAGCGAGAGCAGCAACCCGTTCGCGGCGCAGCTGATGGAGGTGATGGAGCTCCTCCACGGGAACCTGGAGGCCAAATCGAAGCTGTACAAGGACCTTGCGCTGAGCAGCATCTTCCTGATGAACAACGGGCGGTACATGCTGCAGAAGATCCGGGGGTCGCCGGAGATCAACGCGGTGGTGGGCGAGGCGTGGGCGCGGAAGCGGTCAACGGACCTCCGGCAGTACCACAAGAACTACCAGCGCGAGACGTGGGGAC
Organism: Poa pratensis; assembly: GCA_947311845.1. Lineage (NCBI taxonomy): Eukaryota > Viridiplantae > Streptophyta > Magnoliopsida > Poales > Poaceae > Poa > Poa pratensis. The sequence goes on from CAMZMU010000117.1 coordinate 69,949,150, forward strand.
GCGTGCTGAACGTGCTCCGCGACGACGGCGGGATCACCGTGAAGGGGCACGTGTCGAAGCCCGTGCTGAAGGAGCGGTTCAAGCAGTTCAACGCCGCCATGGACGAGATCCAGCGGACGCAGGGCGCGTGGGTGGTGAGCGACGAGCAGCTGCAGTCGGAGCTCAGGGTCTCCATCGCCGCCGTCATCGTGCCGGCGTACCGGTCGTTCCTCGGCCGCTTCTCGCAGCACTTCACCGCCGGGAGGCAGACGGAAAAGTACATCAAGCTAAGCGGAGAGGACCTGGAGGGCATCATCGAAGAGCTCTTCGAGGGCAACGCCGTGTCCATGACCAGGAGAAGAAATTAACCATCTTAACAGAACACATCCATCAGTCCATCGGGCGGGACCTCCTCTCCCCTTGAAATCGGCAACAAAATGTACCTCTGTTCATACGGTTTTGCTCTGTTTTTTTACTGCGTCGAGTAACTAATCCTCCTCAGTCGCGGCAGACAGATAGATGTGTGCGTGTGTTTATCCGTTGATCGATCCAAGCGTTGATGCGTGTTGATTAATTACATGTTTATATATAGTAACATTCTTGATTCTTTCTGAGTGGCCAACCGTATTCTCTATACGCGATGTTGCCTGCATGTCTCGAGAATCTTATAGCTCCTTCAAGCATATAAAACTGGGATCTTGATCCGATCATGGCGGAGTGCCACACTGACTACTGCATATGGAGCTCACGATGTTCTGTGCTGCATGATTTGTTTGACTTCATCCTTTATATTTATTTTCAGATCGTAAAAATGGTTGCGCAAATCTGATGGCACATGAGAAATGACATGTGAAATTGGGAACCCGTCCGTGTGAGCCCTTTTGCAAGTTTTGAGCTCTTGAACATCGAACTGAGCTTTTATACATTCAAATGTACCATAAAAGAGCAACTAAAACTTGATATACAGGAGAAACTCTCGTCCTGGCCGCTCCCGCGAGCGGCAGGGCGAGCGAACCCTAGCCTCCCTCTCCCGTCCCCGCCTCCTCTCTCCCCTCCCCGCCGCCGCCGGAGGGCGTCGCCGGGCAAAGCCCGGGCGGCGTCGGCGGCGGCGGGGCATCCTTCTCTCTCGCGGCAGGGGCGACGCGGGGCGTCCAGGTCGGGGAGCGCGCCGTTCTCGTGGGGCGGCGCGGCGTGGCGGCTTCGGCGGCGGCGTGGAGACTGCGAGTTCTCGGCACCTGCGGCGACAGCGGCGGCGGCTCGCCGGCGCGGTTGGCGTCGAGGGTGGCTCGGCTTGGCCGGCCCACGGGTGGCGGCGGATCTGGAGCGCTCCTTCGGCAGGCCGCCCGGCGCGGCCATGGAGGTCATGGCCGGCGGCGTTCGGCGCCCTGCAGTCGTGCGTGGAGGCCTCCCGGCGTGGATGCTCGGGCACAGCGGCGGTGGGACGGGGCAGGGGCCCCGCTCCTTTGCCGTGCTCGCGGTCTTCGTCCCAAGATCTGGCGTCGCCGGTAACCGCGGGGGTTGCTGGCCGTCGATCTGGTAGTGGAGCTCTCCCTCCTGTTCTCGCCTCAGCGTCGGGGGACGGTGAGCCTGGACGCCGGGGCAGCGACCCTGGAAGGTGGGGATCTTGTGGGTTGGCGGGCGAGCCCGAAGATCTGTTGGTGCTGGCTAGGACCATGGCCGTGTGGACGGGTGGTGTCTGGCGAGCTGTGCTCCGCGGCAGTGGTGTGGTCGCCGTCCTTGCGGCGCCCCTTGCGCTGTGTCGGAGGTGGAGAGGTCATGCCGGGGGAAACCCTTACCTTGGTTTCTTCCAGGTCGCGGCGGCGACGTCCGTGGACGCCGTTCCCTTCTTGAAGGCGCCGTTGTGGCTTTCCTCTGCCCTCCTTCGTGCTCCGGGTGAAAACCCAAGATCTTCGGATCGGGCGGTGGCGGCGTTCTACGTCGTGATCTTCTTGAAGACGCTGCCTTGGAGCTCGCGGTGGTGGCTCTCTGGAGGTTGGATGGCGGAGTCTCTTCGGCGTGCTTCCTCCGGCAAAGCTTGTTGCTTGTGCTGTACCTCGGTGTTTCTTGCTCAGGGCTTTACCGTTTGCAGTGGTGGTGATGATCCTCTTGGAGGTGCCCCGGTTGGTGGTTGCGGTGTTCGCCGGGCCTCACCTTATCTCTCCGGCGTCTCTCTGGGACCCCTCGTTGAGCCTGGCTGCAGTTGTGGTCAGTGGCGCTTGTCGCCCTAGTCTCCTTGGCGTCCCGTTGAGGGGTTTGTGGAGCCTGTCCTTCTGGACGGTGGCGGTGATCTCCGGTGACCCTTGTTCTACCTTTCCGGCGTGGCGGGCCTTGGTTGGTGGTTGCGGTGTTCGTCGGACCTCACCTTTTCTCACCGGCGTCTCTCTGGGACCCCTCGTTGAGCCTGGCTGCAGTTGTGGTCAGTGGCGCTTGTCGCCCTAGTCTCCTTGGCGTCCCGTTGAGGGGTTTGGTGAGCCTGTCCATGTGGACGGTGGCGGTGATCTCCGGTGACCCTTGATTCACCTTTCCGGCGTTGCGCACCTTGGTGTTTCACCTGTTTCTCGGCGGTAGCCTTGTCTGTCTTCGTGTGCGTGCAGTGCTGTGTTGTAAGCTGGGTTCAGCATCTTGTACTCTGTCACCGTTGTGGCGTTATTAATTTAACGTCGGGTCTTTTAGGCCTTTGGTCTAAAAAAAATGTACCATAAAAATACACAACATATTCTGAATAGGGACAAACCCATTTTCACGATTGTTTTTTCCAATTAGACCATATTTTCATGATAATAGAGTAAAGAGGTATACCTCAAATTGTAAGGCACATCTTGTCAATTATTTCTCACTTCAAATTCCCTAAAATACCAACGAAGAGAGACTACAGATACACAATGGACAATGAAAACCACAACACGACACGATTGTAATTCAGGTTCCAAGTTCCAACCCAATAACACAGATTTAAAATAAATCAACATCCACGTGCAAGGTTTCTCAGTTCCAAACTTCCAATTCGACAATACAAGTTCAAATTTTAGCAAGATCATCATCCATCTCTAGTTTTTCTCCATTTAAATTTACATTAAAAGCTAGACAATTTAATGAACACTAAGCTAAAAGGATGGGCAAAATGATAACTTGGGACATGAAACCCAAGCACAATACAGAACATACTCGCTATAGGAAAAAGTGAGGACATCCAACGCTGTGAAGCCCAAGGCAGCCTAAAACACGCGTTTATGGTATGCAAAACATATACGCTTAGTGAAGGACATTCAAACGCGGTGCAACTTAGGCCCCCGCTTGATGAGGAACTCCGCTCGTACTTAGGTCTTCCGCGTCTCCCAGCGGCGGCGGCGGAAAAGCTTTTCCTGCTCCAATCTCCGGCGATTGTGCTGGGCCCCTCTCCTTCTGCTTGCCGCTCCGGCGGCAGGAGGGAGAGGGACCCCGTTTTTTGCATGGTACTTAGGGCTAGGAGTTTTCTGGCATGGCGCGTCGTTGGGGTGGTGGGAGCGGCGTCCGGGCAAATAAATCTGCCTCAACTCTTCTCCCACACCGGCGTTGTCCTTAATGGCGGCGTCTCGGAGTTGGTGGCACTGTGTGCTTGCCGATCTTTCAGATTGGTGGCTTTAGAGTTCATGGATGGTGTCGGCGAGGCGGCGGCGACGACTCCATCAGATGGTTTTTTCCTCCTGCTCTGTCCCCGTTGCTGCGGCGTTGTCTCCGGCGCCAAGGTGGAGCAGAGAGGATTCGTCCAGGAGTACGTGCAGACGGTGGTCTGCACTGGTGACAGCTGGAAGATGGTGCACCTTGTGGTGGGTTCGTGGTTGAAGGCTGATGGTTCTGGTTCCCTACTCCGACATCGTCGTGCGTGGGTGCTAGTGCTGAAGTTCGATGGCGTGTCCGGGGACATGCTGCCCCGGTCTGATTCTTTCAACGGCAATGGTTTGTCCTATGGCAAACTACATTGGAGGTCCGAAAAGCTGATGATCAGCGATGGAGCCGCGTCGAGCTCGGGTGAAGAGGTGATCTGTCTATTTTTTCCTTGGTGGCTGCTACGGTGGTGCCGAAAAAGATGGATAGGCGTTGGTTTGTCACATAGGTTTATCATATCTTTCCAGATCTGTAAGATCGGTGTATACGTACTTTGTATCTCGCCTTTTATTTATCAATGAGAATCGTATTACCATGCAAAAAAAAAAAAACTTAGGCCCCCGCTTGGTTCAATGGAATTTAGCCCATTCCGGGAGTAAAATCCCACGGACTTACTTAGCTCCAGCAAAAATTACGGGCCGGTCGTACATGGGCGGAATCCAGCGGAATTCTATCAGACATTCCAAGCGGGGCCTAGATAGGGAAAATGCACGACTTACATAGTGAAAAAAACCAATGATAATGCAAAAACCCAAAGACAGCGCAAAATTGTAAGTTGGCGCAAATTAGTGGCAGAGCTAGCGCACGGCGACCTCCGGTCGGCTGCCCGTGCTCCTCTGAGCATCCGTTGACAAACTGTGGAGACTTGCATATTGAAGCTAGTATTTCCTGGGCAAATCTTCAACCATGCGAGCATACGATGGCGTTGCCCAGGCTCTAATTGTCGGCTAGCTCCACCACTGGCGCAAACCATCTAGTCTCACGTAGCACGCTCCTTTTTACTAGTCGATCCTTCATTCTACTCCCTCCGTTCTAAATTAGATAACTTCCATTTATTCACATGTGGATGTATCTATACATGTAACGTGTCTAGATACATCCGCATGTGGATACATTTAGAATGGGAGGGAGTAAAAGATATTCAAATATCTAAACATATATACATTTTCACACATCCACTTCAATAAAAAAAAGTATCACGGCGATTACTCCGCTTAAATATCTCAAACACTTCAAAGATAGAAAATATCATGGACCAAAATATGACTATAGAAGGCTCTGTCCATGGAAATTGTAAAATCGGGGTGCCTTCTATGTTGCCTACCAATGGTTTGTCTCAATATTTCTATTTTGCTAGACTCACACAATAGCACACTATCCAAATGATACTCACGAAACAATCTCTCTATCGAAGTGCTCTTGGAAGAGTGGATCTTGCTGAACTTTAGGAGTATTTGGCTTTGCACCTCCGTGAAAAGTCAAGGACATGCTATCTCTCTCTTTTTCGTATGGTGTTATGTTTAGATAGCCACCTGCCACCATGTATACGGTCATACGGAAGTACTGTAATTGCCTACACATAACAGGTTTCGCAAATATCCCAATTCCCATCCCCTATCGTGACCAACCAGGCCCATCCAAGTCAGGCTCGTATGCTAGCGCGAGCACTTGCCCTATATCTCGCTCATTGCGAGATGGATGAGCCGTGAACGAGATGGTGACTCGCCTGTACAAGTCTTCGTTGTGGGCCAGCCCATTTGGACTGTTTCTAGCCGTTTTTGTTTTCTTTCCTTTTTTCCGTTTCTTTTTTGTTTTTTCAGGTACCACATTAATTTTATAAAAAATCTGAAAAGTAACTACAAAATACTTTTTAAAAATCTGAAAATAAAGCAAAATTCGATTTTTAACTAAATAATCTTTTTTTAAAATCAAAACAATTTAACTGAAAAGTAACCTTGGGCCGTACAGTACTACGAAAATCGGCCGTCCACTGCAATCAAACGGACCTCCTTCCTTGTTCGGCCAAGCCGGCCAGCTTGCACTGAACTTACTCACTTGTACGTTGCCGGGCAGCGACCAACTTGCACTGAACTTGCTCACCTGTAGGTGGGATAAGGCAAAGGCAACACAATCAAGAAAGGGCGTCGTGTTGCTGCCGGCGGCGAGGTTTCTCAGTCAGGGCTGCCGGCGGCGAGGCACTGTGTGTTGCCGTGTCTTTCATGGCCTGACTGATCCTCGCGCAAGGAAGGAGGTCCGTTTGATTGCACTGGACGGCCGATTTTTGAAGTACTGTACGGCGTACAGTAATACTAGAACTGCAGAGGAGCCCAGCCCGTAACCTTGGACCACGTTCATCTTTCCCAGTCTATACAACAATAACCCGGCTTGTGATGGACTCTACACCTACAAGGTAGGTATTGACGAGGTTATTATATTCCAATATCAAGGTTTCGTTCAACGTAGCTCTGCAGTTTTGTGTTTTCCTCCGGAATTCATTTAGACTAGTTTTCAATTCTTGGCGCATGATGTTTATCAAAACTCTTTTTTAAGATGTAGTTTCATATTACCGTTTCACAAACTTTTATGTTGTAAATTTTCTATTTCAAAAATCATAGCCAGAGTGTCTACCTTGTACGTGTAGAGTCCATCTCATAATATACGCAGGGCACAATCATCTTAATGCAGCCAAGCAAATTATGAGATTAATGCATGCAACCAAACACGGGGCGTTCTTTCCCACTCTTATGCAATGCAGACAACCATATAAAATGTTCAAATATCTCTCCGACTTGTCCCAGCCGAGACAGGCTCAATGCAAGTCGCTAGCACCTGAAAACCAACTAAGCAGCGACTATAGAAATACTCAGCATCTACATTCTATGGCAACATTAGAGCTTTCATTTGGGACATAACCTTCTAACCAAGCTTCAGCGCACCGGATTAATTCATCGCTGTTTACAGGGGCTAACCAAATCTTAGCGGTGTTGGAAGGGACTAGTGTGCCTGCGATGATTTTCTTCTCTGTTAAAACATGAAGCACCGAGTAGAGGGAAATAACAAGCAAATTATGATATTTGAGCAGTACCTTTTTCTAGAGTTGGCGTTTTTTTTCATCAGTGCATAACTTCACTTGGTCGGGCCACACGAGAAACAACAGAGTCTAGTAGTTTTTTTTTTACTTTAACTTCATTCACTGCTGTGTTTCCAAGAGCACTTGACACTTACCGCACAATTAGGGCTTAGACATAATCGACGATTTCAACAAACACCAAGTATTCGACTGATATAACTACGCCTAATCGAGTTCGGAAATTGTTTTTTGTTTTTCTATGCCATCATGCTTGATCCCTGACGTAAAGTAATTGGATGATCCAATGATAGTGAAATCAGCCTTGAGAATGCAGCTCGATCCTACAAGATAGCCCCTGGATGGGTCCCTGAGTTTGCTGAGTGGAATGAAGTCGGATAGTCCCCAACGACTTTTACCCGCAAACACAACGAGACCTGCCATGACAACAAGGTCAGATCGACTGATAAAAAAACATGGTGGTCGCTTCACAGTGCAGTGATAGGTGCTAAGGACAGAACTGAACCTGGGATTTTTTTGGTGAAGTGTTTCCCATGCTTTTGGTCCACAATGGTAAGTCTCAGTTCAAGAGCTCTTCCGGATGCAGGACTGAGCTCGTCCTCGGAGGCATCCATGCATAAGTACAAGGAGAGGCAATTCTTGCTGTACCGGTCTCCATGTGGATACACGCTAAGATACCTGGGAATGAATGTGTTCAACCCGTTAATATGAACCTATGAGATTAATAAGAACATATAACACTAATAGCATCAGAAGAGATATTTTAATAATTTTGTTAAGTTCAGCACACTGGAATGTGCTGCTGCGTATATGTAAAAATATTAGAACTACTGGTGTATGCATATGATTTATCTGAATCATACATACCATTTGTGTCCATCAAATTCATCTGTAGGAGAACAGATACAGTCCCTCGCGCTCGATTCAAGAAAGTTCATTATGTTCAAGTTGAAGGTCCCTCTGATGAATCCGTGATTTTGGATGAAGAGATTCTGAACTGTGGTAGCCTTCTTCTGAACCAGTATGCCATTATTTTCAGAAGATAAGACATTAACTTTTAGTATCTTAGCACCAACGACACAGCAATCATCAACCAGAAAATCAGATGATTTCAATAGTGTGTACAGAGGAATCAAGTATTCCACGTCCGACTGCGTATCCAGGCCACTGTAGTAGTAGCTACCTACGTGCATGCAAAGATAAGAAGATTAGAGAAAAGGAATTACCTAATATGAAAACATCAAAGGGTACACTCTAAATGGCCAAGACGATACAAATAAAGTAGTCAATAGTTAAGTCAAAAGATTTTATCATATACCATTTTCTTATAAATAATAAACTATAAAGACAGGGTTTAAATATCATGTTCAATGTAAATAAATCCTCACGGGGTTACAGCTCAAATTAATAAACTATAGAAGACTGGGGGTGGGAAATCCTAGCTGTAATAGGCTGGATGGATGTGTACAAATAACAATTTCAAAATAGTACCTGTGCATCCACGATACATTCCATCGGAATGATTGTACATTGACAGCTCAAACACTACCTCAACAATGTAATCTGGCTCCAAGTCCAAGCTTCCTATGCTCAGTCCAAGAGAAACAGCAACATATGGAGCTATAGCACAAGAACTTTTAGGGTATAGAGACACCAGCAGGTACCTGGTGAATAAATTGAAGAGCAAAAAGATAAGTAAGAGTAGAACTAACAGCTGAAATAAAAATGAGAACACAAATTTCTTCAGTTCATACGTCGTGTCAATATTTAGCTTCTGAATGGTTATGGGATTGTGATTGCTGATTTGACTAATCCATTTCTGAAACAATACTTTATATGGATAACGGGTTACTACTATATCACCCCTAAATGCAGATGGTTGATGAATGATGTGTACCGCTCGGTATGCATCATAACTACATCTAACAGCGATTACTTCTATGATGCTTACCACTTATAGCCAGAGCAGTGGAAAGAGGCAGATCTGGTTGTCAAAAATCCCCTCTTAACTAGGTTCGAGAAGCCATGAATCTTCCATACGAAGCCTGGATCATGGGTCTTCCCCAGCAGCGCAGGAGCTGAAATGTGAACAAGATCAATAACTCACAAGTTAGTGTAAAGAAAAAACAGTTCTCTAGTTCAGAAAAAAAAAGGAAAGGAGAGAACTCATGCTACAAGCGAATTCAGGTGAATATTGCAGTTCCATATAAGCAGGCTAAATTGAGTACTTAATAAAAGCAGGCGACCATATCCACTAGAGAAAATAGAAAGAAGCAGAATGTTAAATACTTGTTTCCCTCCAAAAAAAGAATGTTAAATACTTCTATGTATACAAACAAAATAGCACTAAATTATCTGCAAAATAGAAAAAGCAGTAAATTTCGCAAAATCATAACTTCAGATGTTTCTATAGATCTATACCACGCCTTTTTAAAAACAAATCTGAAAATCTGTGTTATGTACCTCTGACGTTGTGGGTTTGCGAAATTTACTGTTATGAAAGACGCAACCTATGAGTTAATCACAAATACACTTACATGATGAACCTGTAGTGGCCGAGTTTCCCATGGCTCTGCCTCTTCCGGTTGTGTCCTCTGAAAGTCAAATTAATCATCAATACAATGGTGGAGAGTGAAGACCATAATTAGTTGTGCAAGGTAGTGCTAATTCTGATGAAAGCAACTATGGCATATGTGGAAAAGAAATCTTGATGAACTGACCAGAGCTGTCGGTCGCTCTCCTCTCCCCTTCTACAGTGAACGGGAAAGGCGATTTTTGAGCTCCTCCGTCCGGCCACCTCGCTCGCCGCGGATCCGCGGGATTCCTCCCCTCCGTCGGCCGCTCCGGCGGCGGGAGGGTGGGGGATCCCCGGATCCCGGCCTGTACATAGTGTAGGTCGAGATAGAGACCCGCCGGCGGCGTCGTGGAGGCGGCGATGGTGTCGGTGGCTAGGTGGGGGTCGGCGCGCTTCCTCTCCTGCGGCGGCGTTCTCCGGAGCTTCGTCGCGGCGCGGGCGACTTTTGGGCGCTGCGGATCTTAGGACCCCGCAGCTTTTTGTGGTCCTTTGTCCTCTTTGCAGGCCGGCGAGGACGAAGACAACTCCGTGGGAGTTTGCAGGCGGGTGGTTCTTCTCCGTCGGCGAGCTGGGTGGGTCCTGTGGAAGAAGGGTGGTGCCCTCGTTCTCGTCTCCGGCGGGAGACGGCGAGGGCGTGATGGCGGTGGCCCGAAGCCGAGGCTCGTTTATCGTCAAGATTCCGGCGCCTGCGCCGGATGGATCATGCGGCTGCTCAACAAGGTTGTTCGGGCTGCTGGCTTCGGAGCGCGGCGTGCTTGCCTTCTTCCTCCCCGGCGGCGTGCTGCTGGTGTTTGGATCAGGTTTGCTGTGTGGTGGTTCCCGGCGTCGTTGGGGTGTGAGTTCTTCCTCGCCTCTGTTCGTGTGTGCGTGTGTGTTGTATCTCTGAGGATCACGAACTCCCTTCAAAAAAAGAAATCTTGATGAACTGGATTACACCTTAAATAATCAAAATAAATTAGGAAAATGAAGTTCACATCTCACATATTCAGTTTAGACTTATCAGGAAGCACAGTGAGTTCACATATCAACAAATGAGTAAGTTTCCTTGCTAGGCCCTAAAACCCTGCTCCTGAACCCCTGTCCCATTTCAACCAAACACCACAAGAAAACTGAATAGTATGGTTATTGTACTACAGCATTGCTTAATGAACAAGAGATACAAGATTGATGTGTCACCGTGGGTGCAGTTCTCACTATCTTTCTTTCATGACTAGATAACGAAAAGAAATCAGTAATTCAGTGTAGACAGAGGAAGGAGGGGGAGGCGGAGAGGGAACGGGTCGCACCTTCTGCCGGTAGGGAGGATCGAAGGAGGCGCAGAGGTAGGCGGCCAGCGTCGAGCAAGAGGGTGGTGTGAGGGAGAGTGAGCGTGTCGAGGGGCAGCGCCACAGCGGAACGCGTCGTGAATCGCGGGAGGGTCCTGGTGCGATGTGCGAGCCTGCGAGGGATGGATATGGCTGCTCGCGTCGTGGTCGTATTAGTGTTCCCTTTTCAACGTCTCCTGTTGCTGGTACGTCACAACCCAAGCATTCGTTTATGTCCTTTTCAACGTCTACTTTATCTTCTAAGTTGTCGGCGGTAGGCGTCAGTCTAGGCAGAAATGAAAAGGAGGTGGTGCTTTCGGCTAACGTTTTGAGACACGTAGAGTATGACCGTCGTAGGGTTTCTCCTAGTGTTTCGAGTAAGACGGTTGTCTCACCTATAGATGATGATGAGGCGAATGACACAATAGATGGACAGCTTCTATCACATCTTGTAGGAGAGGTTACTGAAGTGGATTTGGACGAGGCTGGGCTGGGATCCTTTGATGACCTGTATGCCTCAGGCCGGAGATCCAAATCTGCTAAAAATAAGAAAAATCAAACATCGCGCAAAAACGCGAAAAAGTCAAAATCCCCAACGGTTTCCCGATGAATGGCATATTTGAAAATAGCAGAGGTCTAGACGACTTGGCTAAACATTTAAATATTGCGCATCATTTAAGGGATCATAAGTTGGATTTTTTGGCTATTTCAGAAACGGGTAGACGAGATTTTCCAAGTAACATTCTAGATCGCCTGTCAGGTGGAGTGGATTTTACTTGGCATTCTTGTCCTCCTCGCGGTAGCTAGATCGGGGGGCATGCTTCTCGGCATTAGAACAGACACCATGGAGTTATTGGATGTTTCGGTTGGTGATTTTCATATTAAGTTTCACATCTATAACAAATCCGATAACTCTATTTGGAGTTTAGTTGCCGCGTATGGTGCTGCCCAAGAGGATTATAAGGCGGCTTTTCTTCGAGAGTTGGTTAACCTAGCTAAGGATAAACCTTACCTTATTATCATAGGCGGGGATTTCAATATGCTTAGATACCGACACGAGAAAACCAGGGGAAGGTTCGATAGTCATTGGCCTCACTTGTTCAATGTTGTTATTGATAGCTTGTCCTTGAGGGAGGTTCATATGACGGGGAGACAGTACACTTGGGCAAATAGTCTTCCCGAGCCAACATACGAGAAGCTGGACCGAGTACTGATGGACTCCCGTTGGGAGGATAAATATCCATTAGTAACGGTACGTGCCTTGGAGCGTATTGAGGCCTTTTCGGACCATGCCCCCATACTTTTGTCTACTGGTACATTTTTACCTCCCGTAAAGCCACAATTCAAGTTTGAATTAGGATGGTTGTTGCGAGACGGTTTTGATGAGCTGGTCAAAAAGATATGGTCTCAACCGGTTGTGGGTGTCAGCTCGATGAACGGTGGAATATTAAAATGCGCGACTTGCGTAAATTCCTCCGTGGATGGGCGAGGCATACAACTGGTATGTTAAAAAAAAAGAGCGCCTGTGTACCATCATTGATGAGCTTGATAAACTAGCAGAAGTACGTCCTCTATCGGCACAGGAGATTGAACTAAAAAGTCAATCAAATGTGCAGGTGGGACGTATGTTGCGGGAAGAAGAGCTTAAATGGTACCAAAGATCTAAGGCTCAATTCATTCTGCAAGGGAATTCGAATACGAGGTACTTCCACAATGTCGCTAATGGCAGACATAGGAAGAAACATATTCATTCTCTTCATCAGGATGAGGGTCTGATCGATGGTTAGGACAAGCTCAAAAAATATATTACGGACTACTATAAAGGTCTGTTCGGAGATCCGGAGGAAGGAAACTTCACTCTAGACGAGTCACGAACGGATGATATTACCCAAGTAACTCCTGAGGAAAACAACCTGCTCATCGCTCCTTTCTCGGAAGAGGAGAAAAGCAAGGCGGTTTGCCAAATGGAGCATAATAAGGCGCCTGGGCCTGATGGATTCCCAGCTGAGTTTTACCAGCATTTTTGGGAAACCATTAAGTCCGATTTGTTAGAGTTATTTAGTTGTTTGCATGCTGGACAACTCGAGTTTTTTCGTCTTAATTTTGGGGAAATCGTTTTGTTACCTAAGATTCAGGCGGCTAAGAAGATACAACAGTATCGGCCTATATGTCTGCTGAATGTTAGTTTCAAGATCTTTACAAAAGTCGTGACTATTAGGTTGAATTCAGTAGCAGATCATGTGGTTAAATCTACCCAAACTGTTTTTATGCAAGGGAGGAATATACTCGACGGGGTCGTGGTTCTACACGAGACCGTACATGAGATGCATACGAAGAAACTTAATGGGGTAATCTTCAAAATCGATTTTGAAAAAGCTTATGACAAAGTGAAGTGGCCGTTCCTACTACAGACTCTGAGAATGAAAGGGTTCTCTGACGAGTGGTGTGCATTGATCTATAACTTTGTTGTGGGGGAAGCGTGGCGATAAAAGTCAATGATGACGTCGGACGCTACTTCCAAACAAAAAAGGGATTAAGTCAAGGTGATCCTCTGTCGCCTATCTTTACTATTAAATAGGAGTTGGACGTACCTTGGTGAAACCTCCATTTTCCGCCTCCCTTTTCCGCCAGATCGTTCCCTCGCTCGTGCGCGCAGCGCAGCCCATCTAAGTTGACGCTTCGTCCGGCCCAGCAAAAGTATCACGCCTGGCTGTTGTCAACGCCGCTCGTTTCCTTCCTTCTCCCGCAGGACATGTTGAGCAGAGGAAGCTAGGGTTAAGCGCCGCCGCCGTCCGTCCCGCCCATCCCTTCATCCGCCATCAGCCACCGCTGCCTCCGTTCGCCCATCACCGAACCTACGCTCCACCCTATCTTGTGTATGCGAATCAATATCCGGAGATGAGCGGTGACGAGGGAGGAGCTTGCTGATCCGGTCGGTGGCTGGATGTAGGGCAGGAGGGGAAAACGGGCTTGTTGCTGCGGCTGGTCCACGCCGGCGCGCCGGCCGACAGGCTGTCCGCTTCTTGATAGCCAAATTCTCACTGCTGCTTGCATGCGCTGTATTTGGTGGAGACAGGAGCAGGGGATACGCTCAACTGCGTGGCCTACATGGAGGACCAGGAGTCTGTTCTTTTCTGATGCAGACATAAGTTCGGTATTTATGCTTGGCTTTAACGAGAGATCCGACTACACTGAGTGAGTTGGAGTGATCTGTTGGTAGTGCATAGTGCAGACCAGTTGTGCATGGTGAAATGTTGGTTTGCTTATCTGCTGGTTCTGCCAATTGTAATAAAGCTCTCCATGTGTTGTATCCTCTTTATTGGATTAGTTGGATGTACTACATTAAGCATCAGTTGTATTACTTTGTTGTTTAAACATAGCTTTTCTCAGTATGTCTGTCGTTAGAATTTTGTGTCTGAACAATTAGATCTTTCAGTTTGCAGCTCCTTGGAATTACAGCACATGTATGGAGCCACACTCTCCAGCTCTGATATTCATCCAAATTTTATAGTAAGATATTCCTTTCCTTTTGACAATTGTATTGTTATCAGGAAGCATTCCTATCTTATGCTGAATTTACCTTCCTTTCTGGCAGTGGGTTGGACCATTGTGTTGGTACTGACCAAATGCATAGCAGTAGTTGATTACATGCAGTCTAACCCAGTCAAAGCTCTTTAGTTTTTTATATTTAAAACTGCAGCACTCTGTTTTTTTGTCTCTCGTGTGAACCATGTGCTTAAATACCTAAGATGAATTTGACAAGCTCAACAGCTCAAACGTGAATCACACGATATAAGCATGGCATGGTTAAATCTTAAATGTGTCCTTTTTATGAACAAATTATCTTAAGGGAACTGTTGGCCTGGTTTAGTTGAGGGGTGTACTTGCTCTAGGACACAGTTACATCCATCTCGGATGGAAAAGAGACACGCAACAGATTTTGTGGGACAAAAGGCTCATTTAACAAATACTGTGGAATGCATGTCACAAATCAAGTATTTTTTCTCTTTTATTGTTGCAAGGATAATTCCGTTCAGTTGTACTAACCAAACCAATCTGATTGCATCTGATGATTGCATGAGGATGTTACTTTATATCACCTGCATGATCCTCTCCTGACGCATATGACACTTTTGACATATATGTGTGGAAAATGTTGTATTACTTTCAAAGCATATGCCGCTCTCGGTCTGAAATGTCAATTTTATATTTCCCCTGTTGCTTGCCAATGAATCTTTTTCTGTTTCAGGTTTTTTATTTCTCTATATTTTCATTCTCATTCTTGAGCTGGCTTTGGTGTTCAAGAATATCACTTGTGCAAGGGATCTCACGGACGTTTTGGAGAATCCTGGAAGATAATGAATGTCTGGTGTTATGAACGAGCTTGGAGGATTATGGAGGATAATTGCTAGCAAAGCTTTTCGTCACCTGAAGCATAAAGGTGAGGGAAACCTTCGAACTTGCACCTCCATGATTATTAATAGTCCTCAGTCTTGAGGCCAAATTGGTACCGGCAGACGGCAGCTAGGCCGCTAGCACACCATTCCCCTCTTGAATCTATGTGAAATTGGAGGACTTCGTTCCCTTATAATTATTTTCCGTTCCTTGATTGCTCTCATTTTTATGAGACCATGTTATTTTCATTGATCCATCCCTTTTCTCCAAATACAAGTATAAATGTGCATATTTATATTAAGGAGATCAAATTCATCTTGTGACTGAATGTAAGGTTACTTTTAGGATTGATATCGTTATGTAAATACCAAACCTTTTTTCATTCAAATCTTAAGGTTCAAAACTATTCGAGGGAATTGTACGAGCAGATTTTGCATCTTAGAAGCACTTTCATAACTAAATTTGAATCATCCAAGGGAATTAATTAGCCGTAGAGATTGAGGTGGCATAATATCGGCACAAATAAATTAATAGATATCTTCACCAAGCATACTTGTAGTTCTCTAGACACATTGGGGCCAATTACACATCTTAGAAGAGTACCAGAGGCAGAGGACAATGCTCTGTGGCAGAGGTAGAGCTGATAGGGCATTGCAGCTGGTCTCTGGTCTCTGTTGCTGCAGTATCTTTTGATTGAAGTTGGATTGGACTATTACATAGATTTATTATGATTATTCGTTGTTTTGGGGTTCATTGTGATGCTTTACAAAAAAGGTTGCATCAGCAAGACGAGGCGAAACCAGACGCAGAAAGCGGTCATTTGCATGTTAACTAATTCACTTCGGAGGCAACGATCATTTTATGATATCACCAGTTCATTTTGTGTTTGCTTTGTTCACTTGTTGTTGTTTCACATGAGTTCTAGGTGGAGTGAGGAGAAGAAGACCCCAACACTTTATTCAGCATACAAGTGCAACACCTTGCTTTTCACTCCATTCTTGAATCTAAAAAATGGAAAATGCAGTTCTTTGCTTTGTCCTAATTTATGTAATTTATTAGGGTACACCAATTATAAACATGATGTGTGTATTTTGTACCAACAGCGGGGAAAAGACGTTTGGTGTGACGAGTGGTTATTCAAATACAATGCTTTGACCTGTATGTATTTACACTTTCTGTTACGTTGAGACTATGAGCCTTAGGAAGCTGATAACATCGCCCGGAGGCGCATCATGGAGAGTGGAAAGGTTGGAAGAAAGAGTTTAAAAAGATATAGTTATGTGATAGCGAAAGGATCACAATGAACCTTAATCACTGTATTTGTACGTTTTTCAAACCGCAGCTATGCATTGGCAGTGTGAGAATATCTAAAGCGTGCCAAATAGTAATCTCAGATAATAATTGTTCCCTTTGCTTTCTATGCATCTGACTTTCAGTTAGCTTTTACCAACAATTCAACAAAAGTAGAATATTAATGTTTCTAAAAAAGAAAAAAAAACAAGTGATCCGTAGCAACGCACGGGCACTCAACTAGTACTATTTAATATAGTGGCAGACATGTTGACCATGACGATTTAACGGGCAAAAATGGATGGCCAAATTGAAGGGGTCTCACCACATCTTGTCGATGGGGGACTTTCTATACTTCAATATGCGGATGATACAATTCTTTTTATGGAACACGATCTTGATAAAGCGACGAATCTGAAATTGATATTATCAGCATTCGAGCAATTATCAGGATTAAAAATCAATTTCCACAAAAGTGAATTGTTCTGCTTTGGCGATGCACGGGAAGCAGCTGCTCAGTACGCCGAAATATTTGGTTGTGAGCAGGGTCAACTTCCTATAATGTATTTGGGCATACCAATACATTATCGGAAACTGACTAATACGGAATGGAGACATGGGCATACCAATACATTATCGGAAACTGACTAATACGGAATGGAGACATGTCGAGGAGCGTCTGCAAGCAAGGCTGTCTAGTTGGAAAGACAAATTACTATCCCTTGGTGGAAGGTTGGTTCTCATTAATTCGGTACTTACAAACATGGTACTGTATATGATTTCCTTCTTCCAGTTACCAAAAGGAGTCTTGAATAAATTGGATTACTTCCGATCAAGATTCTTTTGGCAAGGGGATGGTGAGAAAAAAAAGTATCGACTGGCTAAATGGGATGTTGTTTGTCGACCAAAAGATCAAGGAGGGCTGGGTATTCATGATCTCTTTGTCAAGAATTCAGCTCTCCTCGGCAAGTGGCTATTTAAGTTGCTGACCGAAGATGGTATTTGGCAAACACTTCTTAAAAGAAAATACATCGGCACAAAGGCGGTATCACAGGTGTCGTGGAAACCTGGTGACTCCCACTTTTGGGCCGGCTTAATGGCGACATAGAAACACTTCTTTCGCTTCAGCGTATTTAATATTAAGGATGGCACGGAGATTAGATTCTGGGAGGACAAATGGTTAGGAAACACCACCCTCCGGGAGCAATATCCGGCGCTATACAATATTGTTCGTCACAAAGGGGACACTATAGCCATTGTTATGCAGTGCTCACCACCCAATGTGACGGTCAGACGAGATCTATTTGGGCCGAGATTGACGTCTTGGAACGCCTTGCTGGCACGGTTGGCTTCAGTCCAACTTACACAAGGACCCGATGAATTTCAATGGAATTTATGCGGAATGGAAAATTCTCAGTAGATTCTATGTATAGGGCGCTTGTGCATTCCGATATACCAGTCGATGACAATAAAAAAATATGGCAAATGAAGATTCCACTTAAAATAAAAGTATTTACGTGGTATCTTCGTAGGGGTGTCATTTTAACCAAGCATAACCTTGTCAAACGGAATTGGCATGGAAGTACTAAGTGTGTGTTTTGTCCACAACAAGAGACAATAAAACACTTATTCTTCGAATGTAGTTTCGCACGTTCTATATGTTCATCTATCCAAATAGCGTCTAACTTATATCCACCCAAGTCTGTTGCAAATGTTTTTGGCAACTGGCTACATGGGATAGATAAAAAGCTTAGAACAGTTATTAGGGTGGGAGCAATTGCCGTTATATGGTCGCTATGGCTTAGTAGAAATGACAAGGTTTTCAATGATAAAAATGTTTCTCATATGCAGGTTCTCTACCGTTGCACAAGTATTCTCCGTTCGTGGTCCACCTTACAACGAGTGGGACATCGAGACCTCTTTACGAAGGCGTGTGCACGACTGGAAGAGGTGGCGAGGGACATTTTTTCACAACATGGATGGCCACTTGATCGCCGGATTGGTCCTCCATAGGCCGTCGAGCTAGCCTATGGCGTAGGCGTTTTACATTATCATTCTTGCTGATTGTAATTCGTCTTCTATTGCACTACTTTTACTTTCTCCGTTGGATTGCGGCTATGTGCATTGTTGATGCAGAGGCCGGGTGTAATACTTAAACTTTTAAGTAATAAAACTCTTTATCTAAAAAAAAATAAGTTCGGCCTTTTGATTTAGTTGGCTCGCGAATCGATTCGATAAGCATATATGGCAGGTCCTGAAAGAAACATATCATGAAAGCAAATTGCGGTTAACTGAGTTAAACGAGCTAACTCACACGCTTGCCGAGTCGACTTTTTAAATCCAATCTCGTTGTGTTAACAATGTAATCTAAGCTAATGCGTTGTTTTAACGAGGTGGAGCGAGATGAGACGTGTTAGGTATGCTATAGGTTGGTGGAGGCAGCTCAGACTCAGTCCCACCTCGCCTAGGCAAGGGGCTACAACCATCTTATAAGGAAGAGTATCTTCCTCCTTTTAGTCAGACTTTTGGAATGAAGTGGGCTATTTGCTTGTAGCTGGGTCGGATGCGCATAAATGTCCGAACCTAGGCCGAGTACTAGGCTAGGCATGAGTGGACGCTAACATCTGATATCAGATCCAGTATCGCCATGCCTTTCTGAGGGGTTCCTTTGGGGGATGAAATGTTAGAGCTGTTGTAGGCCGTTAGAGGCTGGTCAGGTTTAGTCCTACTCGCTTAGACAAGGGGGTTGCGGCCAGATTATAAGCGAGAGCATCCTTCCTCCTATCAGTCTGGGCTTTTGGAATGGAGCGAATCTCTGCTTGTTGCTGGGTTGAATGCGCACGAACATTTGAACCGAGTATTGAGCTAGGCCTGAGTGGGCACTAACATTTGGTATTTTAGCCCGAATCGCCACGCAGGATCGAATTCAGCCCTAGGTGGCAACAATTTTGGGATTTGATTAGGGTCGTTTTCTCTAAAACCTTAAAAAGCAATTTATTCTTTCACGCTTTGTATTGCTTCTTCTGCCAGAGATGCTCCAAGTTCCATGTGAACCCCACAATTCAACTTAAGTTACAAATGCATAGAGCGGAGTAATATTCAAAGAGTTCATATTCAAACACACACAGATACATGAGCTGTGGGAGCCGTGCATGATCATCGCCCCCACTTTTTGTGAATGAAAAAAGGAAAAGCAACACCACTTATTCAGCGCGCGTACGCACGTTAATGGAGAAAATCACGCGCAGGTGAGGTGAGCGCACGACCGGGCCCACGTCCCAGCTAGCCTCTCCCGCTTGGTGGAAAGAAAACACACACGTAGAAAGGTACACGCCGGCGACGGCAAGGCTTGCCGCCCGCTGCCTGCGCATAGACGATCTAGCCGAAGAGGTGGTGCTTCTTCTCGCCGCTCTCGTGCTCCTTGGCCTCCTTGTGGTCCTTCTCCTTCTCGTGGTGCTCGTGGAAGACGTAGCCGCCGGAGCCGACGGCGGCCGCGGCGGCCACCTCCTCCGCGATCTTGTGCCTGTGCGCGTTCTCGGGTCCTTCTTGGCCTCGTGCTTCTCGTACTGCACACGCAACAGGTTCATCATTGATTAGTTAATGAATTAATCAGGACGTAAATCGTGCAAAGAAATCGATTAACAAGTTTATGAGGTGGATCCGGGCGTACAAGGGCAAAGGCTCCGGCGGCGACGGCGCCCATCTCGCCGAGGTGCTCCTTGTGCTTGTGGTGCTTCTCCTCCTTGGTGATGCGCGCGTACTCGCCGTCGTCGTTGGTGGCCACCACCGTCTCGGAGGTGTAGGTGTACTCCTCGGCGCCGCCGTCCGCGGCGGGCTGGAACTCCTCGCCCTCCTTCTTGTGGTGGAACAGGTGGTGATGCTTCTCCTCAGACATGGCCGCCGGCTGATCTGACTAGTAGGCTTGTGTGTGTATGTGACAGTAGGACAGTTTGCTCTGTGTGGCTTGTGTAGGCTTCCTACTGGCCGGGTTTTATAGGCTGAGGCCACTGTTAATTAGGATGGACGGTGGAATTAGTTTAACCAAATCCTCTCTCATGGATTATGTATACACCGAACGAATATCCGGAGGTTGTCTGGCTTCTAATCCGTGGCATAATTTGACTTTTGGCAAAGAAGGAGACGATGAGAGAGGGAGGAGGGAGACGAGATGGGGATAGTAACGTGTTCCGGAGTCACTGGAGTCGTAGCCCCCAGGGAAGGTGAAGGGAGGTTGGGAACATGGCCCCAGTTGGACGGATGGTGACTACCACGAATCCAAGATCCTACTGGCCGAGTTGCTGCCTGGGTAGCTTTATCTGAAACTGTCGGCATACAGACATGCCGTATGTAGCGTATTTTTTTTAAATAATACACGAAATTTATTTAATTTTGGAAATATTACGCAATTTTTTTTTCAAAAATATTATCCAATCGTCTTCGTGGAAGCCGACAGGCCCTACTCGTCCTTGCCGTAGACGACTAGGCCTGTCGTCTTCGCCCACGACGAGAAGGCGGGCCCAGTCGGCTTCGCCCAAGACGACAAGGTGGCTGGTCATGGCGGCCATGGTGGCGCCGAGCTCGAATTCGAGCGGAACGCCACAGCCACGGAATCAAAGAGAGGATGCCGGGAATGGAACGAGGAACTCACGGCGGGGTCTAGGCGTAGACGTTCGTGCTCGAGGAAGACCCGGGGGTGGCGAATTCCGGTGGCGGCCATGGCCGAGGGCGACGAAAACGGAAACGATTTGCTCGCTCTCGAGCGTCCCGGCTCGAGCTTGGAGGCGAGGAGGAAGAGGGAGTCGGCGCGCAGCTTCTAGAACTCTTGGACGGCGACGGGGACTACTAGATCGTCGGCGCACCCCATGCCGAGGCCCGCATGGACAGCACGCAAATATTCGTCGGTCACGGCTGAGTTGGTGGCCTGTCGTCTTCGACAAGGACGAGTAGGTCCTGTCGGCTTCAGCAAGGACGAGTAGGTCCTGTCGGCTTCAGCAAGGACGATTGGATAATATTTTTGAAAAAAAAATTGCGTAATATTTCCAGAATTAAAAAACTTTCGTGTATTATTTTAAAAAAATAGCCCGTATGTATGGCGACGGCGACGTGGCACCCGCCAACGTCTTTCCCTGCTCACCGCGTCCACCAACAAGCAAAACTGCAAAAAAAATTAATTCATTTGGAATCGATTTGAGATCATGGGGTAAATTTAACAGATTGATTCACCGCGTAATTTGAAACATAACCGCGTCCGGTGCTTAGGAGAAGTGAGGCAAAAAAAAACCAATACTCGTACATGAGTAGGAAAATATTCAGGTAAGCAGCGTTTAATCGAGATTAGACACATACATGTTTTAATGAACTCTAGCCACGCACTGTCTGAATTAAAAGTTAGCTTAGAAAATCAACAGTTAATTAATGAATAGAGCTGGTACCTATTTTGACAAAAATATATATCGCATTGCCTACAGCTGAAGTAATCTCCGCATCTAGTGGATGTGGGAAGATATGCAGCGAATCCGCTAAAGAATTACATATTATAACATTATTGGAATAAAGTTGATTCAGTAGTGATCACGATGTACAACAACTTAAAACCGGCCACTATTAATTATATCGTCAAAACATTAACAAACACAATAGGAGGAGACTGCCTTGTGGCTCAGCTCGAGCAAGACAGGTGGTGACATGACCACTCTAGCTCTAGGGCCTCCATCTTCGCCGCGGTCGGTGTTTGACGGACTTTGTCGTGAGTCGTGACAGGCAGGGTCCACCCAATTGCGGTGGACCCCGCTCTGCTGCTGCATGCTTCCGCACCCGTCGCCGCGCGTGTGTGAACCTTTCCTGTTGACGCCTCACGTCCCATGCTCAACACCAACCTAGCTAGTCCTTTTCGGGTGGAGCTTGATGCCAGTTTTTACGGGTTCAATATTGAAACCATTATTAAACACGTATAATTGTGGTGACAAGTGCACGTAAAATAGTGGTGATTCGGTGGATAGACTAATTGTCTCATCTAGTGATTTTCTTATGTATCCTTGGCTTACTTTTTCTTCTCCCTATTTTCGTTCAACTAATTATTACTCCCTCCGTTAGGAAAAAAGACGTCCCTGAAATGGATGTATCTAGTAGTAGAATATGTCTAGGTACATCCATTTTAGCGACATACTTTTCCGGACGAGGAAGTACCTTTGATGTGCATCCCGGTTCGTGCACCTCATACGAAGTAAGACACTTTACGAGACGCCTTCTTACAAAGGGATGCCGATGCAATGGAAGTGACAGAGGTGGTCGCGAAGCCCTGGCATGGAGGAAACTGTTGGCAGTGTCAGCAGTGGACCATAAGAGCGTTCAGGCAACTTAAATCTCTGGTTAGAATTGAGTAGAATGGAAGATCTACACATTGAGAATCGGCCGCACGGTCTGCTGTTGAGCAAAACTGGCTGGTTTGGTTTTGGAAGCGACAGTGTTTATCCAAGTAGCTGGCTTCCTGTGATTGGATGATCTCTCGATCTATTAGGAACCGCAATGACACCGATTGATCGAAAGCAGAAGAGATGGAACCCAATCACGGGCATCTCGATCGGGAGCGTGCCCTGCGTCCAAAGCAATATCGATTCGGATATTCCACGGAGCAATAATGCAAATCTGAATCTGCAACCACTGCCCATTATCCCCTCGCCTCGCGCACCTATCCTGCTTTCTTCTGTACGATCGAGCAGAGTGAGTACGAATTCGCAAAAAAAAAAAAAAAAAGAGTGAGTACGATGGACATCCATTATCCGTCTCCTTTTCTTTTTTCGGAAAATTGCTCAACCTCGTGAAAGAAACAGAACTAGTCGTGTTAACATGGCGGGTGCATTTTCTTTACATCTTCTTCTCGCGCGTGTTTTCTTTTCTCTTATGGATTACAAGCGAACAGTCCACACCATTGCATGGACACAATTGCGCGAGCGTGTCTCCTTATCACAAGCTAAAACTGAGGGAGACCAATGATCAATTCATTAAACTTACTAAAAATCTTGTCGAACGTATCGTCTGTGTATAAATGCGAACATTAAGATTTGAACATATATATCATTGAAATAGTACACCACGCCCTGCAAAGAGATTGTTCCTCTCTCTCACCAAGGTCGCACATGCGTCACGTGGATCAATTTGATATTTCTGCAGAGTCGACAAATAAAATTTATGATTTTACTCCAAACGAAAGATTTTTATTGTAGATTCTTATGGTTTTCTTATGTGAATTTTTCATGTTGAAGACTAGGCATGGCACTAAAGTGGATGTATCACTACAAGAAAAAAGTCAAAGTAGTATTAAAAATTAATGTTTGCAGCATATATAGCGTCCACATCTTGTACCGGTGAAGGAATTTATGTCAAGATCTTTCTATCTCAAGAGAAATAGTAAAGAGAGAGAACATTCAGAAGTGGTCACCTGAAAAAACACTTATGGGCCTCCCACGCACACACTCAACACTCGTGTTGGCCGCTCGGTGCATGGGCGTATCTAGCGGGTGGGCAAGGGGGGCCGTGGCTCTCCCAGAATTTTCGGAATTTTTTTGACCCCCACATATACGTCCATGTTTGTTGGGCCATCCTGAGCTTTTGACCTTTTTTTGGTACCGCACAATGTCTAGAATTTGTGATTTATGTTTGTAAATACAAAAAATAGATTATATATGTTGTTTACAAATGGAAAAAACCTTTCATTGGGATGCCACATGTGAAACATACATATTGAATTACAATATTGTGAGTCGATTGCCTATTTATACTATTCATTTGGCAAAAAAAAAATCTGCGGTGCGACATTTTTATTGCAGTGTGACCCACCCTCCAATTTTTTTCTGGATCCGCCACTGCTCGGTGGCTACTTTTTCTTTGGAGGGGCAAGGGAGCGCGGGCCGTTTATTTTGCATTTTTTTACCGCTTTGTTTTCCAAAGGTTTCTAGGCCATGAATTGCGTAACATAATTTTCTATAATTTTTCTTTCTTCCATTAGTGTTATATAATATGATAGCTTCGAACCGAGTGTCATGATTAAGAATCAATTTTATTTTTCTTGTGGTGATGTTCTTTTATCTAACCAAAGACATCGTGATTGCTACACCGAATATTGTCTTCAACTAATATACACATCAACACATGACATCTTTCTATTTGTATAGAATTAAAGTGTAACAACGCCAGGACTCCCCACGACCTATAGGACACCAAGTTGTATGTCGTCTTTGACAAAAGAAAAGAATAAAGAATTGTCCAAAGAAGAAATGAAAATTAAAAATATAAGGAAAAGCGAGCGCTTCGTGTAAGATGCCAAAGGGGAGCAAAGGACACCCACATACCCCAACTTACCGCACCAGCATATAGCGGTATGGTTTTTGTATCCTTTTTTATCTATCTATTATACATCTCGTATTTATTTTTGCGTCTTTTCTATCTTCCTTTTCATTTGTTACATTATATATTATTTCTCCTGTTCTGTATTTTCCTTTTGATAGGTTACATTATATATTTTTTTCTTCCATTTTTAGTTAACATAGACAATCCAATGATGGTTCTTTATTTCAAAGGTGTGTTTAACATTTTTTCTTGTCGAGATATCTAATTCTTTCATATAATAACTTTTGGATAAGAAAATAAAATTCAACACAAGGGGACTAACTATTTTTTGTTATTTTTCTCAACATAGATGAACATGTTTTCATAAATAGGAAGACATATTTTTAAATATACGACCCATTTTATCAAATCCCATAAATTTCTAGAAGATAAGTGAACTTTTTATTTGACACAAATGAACATTTGATTTGGTATAGATAGATACTTACGCTAGAAATATATCTTCATAAGAAAAAAAAATTGTGGAGACGAAAATTTGATACATGAACATTCTATATGACATGCATAAAAAATCATAAACAATGAAATAATATTCGGAAAATATTCTGACATTTTGGCATGATATTTAATAAACATGATTTGTATATATTTAGGCATTAAATGTTCTTAGCATTTTATTGAGAAACATCCAGCAAAACTAAAAACATGACACATAGACGGCAATGCTTATTTTTTTCGTATTTCAGATTGCTTCATAGAAAGTGCAAGGAGAAGAAGGAAGAACTATTGGCCACCACGAAGATCTTTTTGCCAAGACGAAGAAAAAAAGTGACCGGGGACCTTTTGGAATAGAAAGAAATAGTCGATGGACACATAGATGAGAGAAAGCACCTAGGGCGCATTTGGTAGCCCGCAGCAACTCCAACCAGGCCCGTGGGCTTTAAAGTTGGGTTGTTTGTTTGGTTGCATCCCACCAGATTTTTAGCTGGCACGGACATTAAAGCACCTCAGAGCTAGTCCCGATGGGAACTGCCGAATCGGAAGTTTCCATGGAGCCAGGCCCCAGTGCTGCAAACTAGGGAGGCCGTCGTGCGCGCGGGAGCAGTGCGGGGATGGCGGGAAATGGCGAAATCCTGGCCCCGCGTTTCGCGCCAGACATAGCTCCCCCCTCCTCTATTTTGGGTCACCTCCACATTTTCCCCAATCCACACCGGCGGCTCCTCTCTCCGTGACCAGATCGGCGACCGGATCCACGACTTCCTCTCCACTGACGGTGGCTGCTCCTCGTGGACGGCAACGGACCAGCTGCAGCTTTATGCTGTCCTCTGTTGGAGGGATCCGCGGCGTCATCTCCACGGACGGCAAGAGCTCCTATTCTTCATCTCCGACAGCGCCGGCTCTCCATTGTCTCCAATGGCTGGAGCCAAGGTAAAACTCTTTCTTGCAGTGCGAAACCGAACGGTAGAGTAGATCTACACCGTACTCATGTCAGATCCATTTTATTAGGACGAAGCAATGGCTTTGACCAAGCAGACGGCATCACTGATAGCCGTGATTCAAGCATGGGTCATGATGATTCACAAGATCTTAGTTAGGCGTGGTGCATATCCTAGAGTCACATATGATCCTATGTTTGCTCGAGATCAGGAGAGGATTGCTAATTTCAACTACATCTACAACTCGAGCGAAATTGAGGCTATACAAATGCTTCGGATGGGTAGAGCCCCCTTCTATGAACTTGTCAAGAGGTTTAGGGAGGGGGTCTTTTGAAGGATGGCATCCACACCTCCGTGGAAGAGCAAGTTTGCATGTTTCTTCATGTTGTAGGCCATAATCAGAGGTTCAGAGTCATCCATAACACATTCAGAAGATCATGTGAGACCATCTCCCGGTACTTCAAACAAGACTTGTACGCTATTGGCGAGCTCAGGCATGAGATGATCAAGGCACCGACTGGCCAAACGCCTACCTAGATTAGAGAGAGCTTCAGATGGTACCCGTATTTCAAGGTAAGCACTAATATTGTAGTGTGATCAGAGTTACTGAATGTGTAGGACAGATTAATCACTCACTGTTCTTCTCTTTGCAGGATTGTATTGGCGTCATCGATGGTACTCATGTCATAGCTAGAGTGCCGAAAGAACAGTCGAAAGCTTTTAGAGGGAGGAAGCACTACACCAGCCAGAATGTGCTTGCAGCAGTGGATTTTGATCTGAAGTTCACGTATGTCTTGGCTGGCTAGGAAGGATCAGCACATGATGCAACCATTCTTTTAGACAGCATGTCTAGACCTGATGGGATCAGTATCCATGATGGTAAGTTCTACCTTGGTGACGCTGGATATGCATGTCGGCCCAGGTACCATCTAAACGAGTTCAGTGCAAGGTTCGGTCCAGCGACTGCCAAGGAATTATTCAATCTCAAACACTCTAGTCTTAGAGTAACAGTTGAGAAAGCTTTTGTGGCACTGAAAAATAGATTCAAGATTCTAGACCAAAAGCCATTTCACACTTTCGAGACCCAAGTGAAGCTAGTCCTTGCATTCTGCATTCTTCACAACTGGATCCTTGGTTGGGGTCTTGATGAGGATGTCCCAGATGAGGCGGATGTGACAGCAGACGCTGTTGATCAAGGCCATGGTGTGGCCTTTGATGACAATGAAGCTCGGAAGAGTAAAAGAATGGAGTGGGCTGAAGTAATGTGGGCCGAGAAGAAGAAGAAGAAGAGGGTGATGAAGAAGAAGATGATGAAGATTGAACTACCGCCCCCCCTATATCAGCATTCACGAACCATCCACCGGTATACAAATACTACTATTTGATTCGTACTAGTTAGGGTTGTACTTATTAACTGCCATTCGTGTTAGCTAGGACTAAATTATGGATGAATTGCTATTGCATATTGTGATGTCCTCTACCGCGGTGTTGGATGCAACCAAACACAGCACATTGCAGCAAACTAGCCTTTTGGGCGTTGCTATAGGCTACCAAACGGTTGGCACCAAACTGTGGCACTGATGCGATGAGGGCGACCAAACAGGATGGACAACATGGTTTTCGGGGCTGCTCCACGAGGTCAGGCCCTGGCCAGCCCTGATCCACAGAGCGCAAAAGTAGCTGCTGACTACCAAACGCGCCCCTAATGGACATTGCGCAACTAGGAAGGCAGGGCAAGCAACCGGACATCGGGAGATTCCGGTCTCGATGATTGAGAAAAATAGGCCCCCAAGGACCCAATAATGGGTTATCACACAAGTAGAAAACAGGCCTTTGGTTCGGACCTTTAGTCCCGGTCAGGTTTAGAACCCGGACTAATGTGACCTTTAGTACCAGTTCCAAAGGCTAGGGAGGCCGCACGGACTAGTCCCAGTTCGAACGCCACCTTTAGTACCGGTTCGTGATACGAACCGGTACTAAAGGGTCACGGCAGGCAGCCGCAGAGGTGGGGCCAGTGCCAGACCCTTTAGTACCCGTTCATATCACGAACCGGTACTAAAGATGGACCTTTAGTACCGGTTCGTGATATGAACCGGTACTAAAGGTATCCCTATATCATCTTCCACCCCGAGCCAGCTCTCCATTTTTCCCTGCTCGAACACATCTCCATTTTTCACCTCGGTTTACTCTCCCGAGCTCAAGTTCATCCCATTTTTCTCCACCATTTGTCAAGATTGGCGGCACCCATCTATCCAAGGTTAGCAACATCATCCTTTCTTCCGGCGTTGCTAATTTAGCTCATTTCATTGCTTGTTTAGCTCAATTCATTTTTGTAGTGCTAGCTAGGTGTTTGATGAAATGCCTAAGTTAGGGAGTTCATTTGTTTTATATGTAATTTGAGCTCAAATTAAAGTATGATTTGTGGGTTTTAGTGTCGTCCCGTCCCCGTCCTCACCGCCGTCGATCGCGCGCGCCGTCCCGTCACCGGCACCACCTCGGTGAGCCTCTTGTTTTCATCTTTTATTTAAAAAAATCTTTGTTGTATGATTTAGATGCATAGTTATTACTTGTATAATTTTCTTACTTGTATGATTGTTTTTTATATGTATAGTGCCATGGTTATGATATCCGTCCCTGTCGGCCCTCGTCCGGTCTATGATTCGGATGTGGTATACTTTTATAACTATTTGTTTCATTTCGTGTTAATGACAATTATGCCGACCAAATTGACATAGATACTTTTACCTAGGAGGTAGTTGAACCGGAAATTCCAACCGACCCTATTGTCGAGTTTTTTGAAAAAGAAATCAATGATTTAAAAGCAAAATTGAAAAGAAGTGAAGATCTTCATCTCCAATGCTTAGAAGAGAAGATGAAATTGGAGTTCAAGCTTGCCGACATCGTCGATGATCACGAGATCAAGATGGATGTAATGCGCTTGAAGATTAAAAAGATTAGAAAATATGCCATTAATCAAGAGGCTTGGTATCATTATGCTGTTGGTTCAATAATTACCTTAGTTGCGATTTTGATCGCATTTGTTGTTGGATTTAAATTCTTTAGATAGTTGTATGTTAGTTTCAATTAATGTATGTTTTATGAGAACTATGTATTACATTTGGTCACTACTCTAGTTTGCTTTTAATGTGATGAACTTGTATTAATTAATTTGGTCACGTATCTATTCATGATGTAGCAAACCTGGTCACATGGGCCCGTGCTAGCGGGCTGGCCCGCGAGCACGCGTGCCCAGCCCCATATGGGCCTGGCACGGCACGTGCCTTAACGGGCCGTGCTCGGCCCGTGGCCCGCCTGGGGCCGTGCTGGGGCCTGGAGGCCGAGCCGCGTGCCGGCACGGGCACGGCCCGTTTAGCGGCCAGGCACGCGGCACGTGACGGCCCGCCAGGCACGCGACGCACCGTGCGGTTGATTAGAGCCCAACGGGCAGAATTTGGAGGCGCGGGAGGGAATCTGGAGGGCGCAACGGTCGAATTTCGGCCCGTTGGAGCTTTTTTAATCGAGATTTGCACAGATTAGCCCATTTTAAGCAGGATTTAGAGTATATAGCCGTTGGAGGGCTGTTTTAGTCCGAAAAATGTCAAATTTTTGCTATAAAAAGGGTTGCACACCCCTCTCATTTCTCACACTCAAACATGGCTGATCACAATATGAATACCACCTTCAACCTCGGTGATCTCGACCCCGATTTTGTCGTTGATAGTGATCCCTATGCTCATTCTCCTCTCTTTGACCCCAATCCCTATGGTGATCCTTCCCTATCTCAATCACAGCCTTCTCAAGCTTCTCATCCCACCACCTCCACCTCCTCCACCGCAAAAAGGCCACACAAAAGAACCTCCAAGGTGTGGGATCACTTTGAAGAACAAGCAGTAGTGCCGCCGGGGGGAGGTGCCCCGGAGATCAAGGCCAAGTGCAAATGGCATGGATGCACAAGTGTGATGTCCATGAAAAGCAAAGGAGGAACCGGCCACTTGACGAGGCACATCGAGATCCACGAGAAGAGGGCTAAGAAGGACGCGGCAAGTTCGGCCGCCGGCGTCCAGAGCACGCTCCAATTCAACCCCGACGGTTCGGTACGTAATTGGACCTATGATCCCGCTCTGCAGAGAGAAGCTCTTTGTGCTTTGATTGCTTCTAATGATTTAACATTAGGTTTTGGTGAGTCGGAAGCTTTTGTCGAATATATTCAAACTACTCAAAATCCTAATTTAAAACCTGTTTCTAGACAAACTACATCTAGGGATATGAAAAAATTATGCAAAAAGAATCTTGCTAAAATTAAAGAAAACTTTGTCGAATGCACATTTTCTGTCGCTTTAACATCTGATATTTGGAGTGGTCGGGCTAAGCAAGACTACATTTGTGTGGTTGCCCATTATGTTGATGAAAAGTGGCAACTACAAAAAGAGCCATAGGATTTGAATTAATTGATGTTTCACACAGTGGTCTGAACAATTCGAATGCTATAAATAAAGTTGTGCAAGATTTTGCTCTCACCTCCAAAATTTTTGCAATAACTCTGGATAATGCTTCGGCAAACACTAATGCAATGAATTACCTCACTCCTTTATTTGACCACTATGCTTCACCCTATTTAATGCATCAACGTTGTGCTTGTCATATAATTAATCTTATTGCTAAATGTGCTTTAAAGAAGGTGAAAGACCACGTTGAAGTATTGCGCAATGCAATTACTTTTCTCGGTAGTGATAATTGTCGAATTGCCAATTACAAGAGATATTGCATTGCATTAGGCACGGTAGCTCGCAGATATAGTTTAGACATGCCTATTAGATGGAACTCTACATATATGATGCTTAAGTCACTTATGAAAGACACAAATTCTTTTAGTGGATTTATTAATGCATCATATGGATATGAGGCACTCACTCCGCAAGTTTGGCATATTTGTGAACATTTGACAAAATTTCCGGAGATGTTTTATGATTATACTATTACTTTGTCGGGGGTTTATTATCCCACATCTCCTATGATGGTGCATGTAATTATAGACATTGCCAGTCACTTGAAAACATATGAGCATAATATAATTTTACACGATTCTGTTGCTAGAATGAAACGTAAATTTGAAAAATATTGGACGGATATTCCTCCATTGTATGCTTTTGCATTTATGTTGGATCCTATGGCTAAAACAGAAGGGCTTGGTATTGCTTTGTCTTTACTAACGGAGGCCACAGGTAGAAATTACGATGGTGCTTATTTCACTGACATTCGCGATAAGCTTTCTACCCTTTTTGCTAAGTATGAACAAAGGTATGGTGCTCGAGTACAACGGCCTCCACCAGCACCAAGTTCGGGAAGAGGGAAAGGACTTTGGAGCAAGATTTATCGTGGATCCTCCTCTGCTTCGAGCTCTTCCGGACGAACAACGCCTATTCTTGCAGGTGACGGGGAGCTAGCGAAGTACCTGAACAGCCCTATAGTCCCCTACGCCGACTATGACGCCAATGAGGATGAAGAAGAGGCTGCTTTCAACATACTACAGTGGTGGGAGGACCACAAGGTTACATATCCGGTGCTATCAATATTAGCACGGGATGTGTTATCTGTACCAGTGTCAACTGTATCCTCGGAGTCTGCTTTCAGTCTAGCTGGAAGAATAATCGATGATAGACGGACCAGTCTCACTCCTGATATGGTGAAAACACTGATGACCGTGAAGGATGCTGAACTAGCGAGGAGGAGATGCGAACACACTGTTGAAAACAAAGAACTGGCAGCCACGTTCTATAATCTTGTCATTAATGAAGAAGAAGAAGAAGAAGACCAGTAGTTGTAGCATTTCTAATTTTTTTTGCATCTTTTTGTAATCTCTTTTCCTTTTTGTAATTTAGATTAGAGCAAGCTGTACTCTTTTTCCTTCCCAGGGATGGAAGGTTTTAATGAGGCAGCAAATAATAAAGCTCACTTTTATCCCAAATGACACTTTGCCTCATTTCTACACTGTTTTCTTTATCGAATGAATATTTTCTGTTTTCTACAATGTTTTCTTTTCATCCTATTCTTTCGAATTTTTGGGGCAAAAATAAAGCCACAACACAAATAAATGAGAAGGGAATCTAGTCCGCATGCTGCATGCATTATTGCATTGGAGTGGAGTGATTTGGATTGGACATTGCAGTGCAGTACTGGAGTGGCCGCATGCATTATTGCCCAAGATGATTGTCTGAGTGCATGCATACAGCATAGTGCATGGCTTATCACTGCCAAACTTTGATGTTTGATCACTGCACTGAGTGCATGCATACAGAGCATAATGCATAGTGCATGGCTTATCACTGCAAATCTGCAATGCATGCACGAGGCCGGTCGGCCACTCGGCCGTGGCGACCAATTTTTTCATTCGACATATTTTGTAAAATGCAAACTCTAGATCAATTTTTCCTGCTATAAAAAGCTCTCACCACCCCTCTCATTTCTCTCACACAACTACACACAACCTCACACAAACACACACACACACACCATGGCTGAACCTGAACCCCAGCAAAACAACCAAATTGGTGGAGTTGGATACCTTAGGCCTCGGCCTTCCCCGGTGTGGCGGCACTTCGATGAAGTAATTACCGTAGTGGATGGAGTGGAGCAGCTCCAAGCAAAATGCAAATTTTGCTCGATTCTGCTGCACGTGCAGAGGCGTGGACCAACCGGCCACTTAATTCGGCACCACGACGCGCATCTCAGGAGAGGAGATGTAATCGGCTAGTTTTAGAGCAAAGCTAGCAATAAATCTGTACTCTTTTTCCTATCTAGAGATAGAAGGTTTTAACGAGGCAGCTAGCAATAAAGCTTTGTTTTATCATGTATCACATTTTACATTTTTCTATATTTAATTCTGATTTTTTCTGAATATTTTCGCATTTTTTAAAGCAAAAACAGTCAAAACTGGCACGTGGGCCAAATCTGGCCCGTCGTGCCTACGCGGGCCCGTGCCGGCACGATTAACTGAGGGGCCGTGCCTGGGCCTTAAGGCCAGGCCCGTGTGCTGGCACGGCACGGCCCGTCTAGTAAACGTGCCCTGGTGGGCCGTGCCGTGCCAGGCCCGCCAAGACATAAACGGGCCCGTGTCATGCCGGGCCGGCCCGTTGGCCAGGTTTGTGATGTAGTGTAATGGTTTTTGATATACTTATATAATGCAGATGAACCGACAATGGATGTACGGTGACCGACGTAGTCCCGAGTTCATTAGTGGCATGCATAATTTTCTCCACGTGGCTGAGGCAAATGCTAGCGCTAGGTTGACGAGGGAATATCTCCCCGGCAACAGCACCGGAAACAATGCTTGTACGTCACACGTCAGTTGGGAACCCCAAGAGGAAGGTATGATGAGTGTAGCAGCAAGTTTTCCCTCAGTATGAAACCAAGGTTTAATCGAACCAGTAGGAAAACGAGGTTGCTTCGAAGGTGTTGGTGAAGGAATGTAGTGTGGCGCAACACCAGGGATTCCGGTGCCAACGTGGAACCTGCACAACACAATCAAATTACTTTGCCCCAACTTAACAGTGAGGTTGTCAATCTCACCGGCTTGCTGAAAACAAAGGGTTAAACGTATCGTATGGAAAATGATGTTTGTTTGCATAAAACAGTAGAGAACAATGATTGCAGTAGATTGTATTTCAGATGTAAAAGAATGGACCGGGGTCCACAGTTCACTAGTGGCGTCTCTCCAATAAGATAACTAACATGCTGGGTAAACAAATTACAGCTGGGCAATTGACAATTGATAAGTGCATATAACATGCATGTGTGAGTTGTGGTATCTACTATGAGATTCATTTGGGCATTACGACAAAGTACATAGACCGCTATCCAGCATGCATCTATGCCTAAATAGTCCACTTTCCGGTTAACATCCGTACCCCTTCCAGTATTAAGTTGCAAGCAACAGACAATTGCATTAAGTAATATGCGTAATGTAAACAATACATTCATCCTTGAATAAAGCATTGCTGTTTTACCCCTAGTGGCAACAACACATCTACAACCTTAGAACTTGCTGTCACTATCCCAGGTTAAATAGATGTTGAACCCAACTATCATGCATAAATACCCCCTCTTGGAGTCACAAGTATTCACTTGGCCAAGGCTTCAACAAGTAACGGAGAGCATGCAAGATCACAAATGACATAGACATGATAATATAATATTCAGCTCCACATAGGTATCAATATAAGTCAGATCCCAGCAAACACAACATGTAGCATTACAATAAGATGATCTTGATCATGATAGGCAGCTCACAAGATCTAAACATGAAGGCACAAGTGGAGAAGACAACCATCTAGCTACTGCTATGGACCCATAGTCCAAGGATGAACTACTCACGCATCACTCCGGAGGCGGGCATGGCGATGTAGAGCCCTCCGGTGATGATTCCCCTCTCCGGCAGGGTGCCGGGAAGAGCTTCAGAACCCCCCGAGTTAGGATTGACGACGGCGGCGGCAGCGAATATGTTCTGGATGAAAGGCTCGGTGTTTTAGGGTTTTCACGTCTCGGGGAATAAATAGGCGAAGGGGCGATGTCGGCGGACCCCCGAGGGGCCCAAACCACCAGGCGGCGCGGTGGGCCCCCCTGCCGCGCCGGCCTATGGTTTGGCCACCTCGTGGCGAGTCTTCGTCTCTCCTTCGGACTCCGTGTACGTGTTGGAAAAATAGGGACTTGGCCTTTTGTTTCGTGCAATTCCGAGAATATTTCCAGAAGTAACTTTCTGAAACAAAAAACAGCAGAAAACAGGGAACTGGTACTGTGGCATCTTGTTAATAGGTTAGTCCCAGAAAATGCATAAAAGTGATATGAAGTGTATATAAAACATGTAGCAAATGGTATAATATAAGCATGGAACAACAGAAATTATGGATACGTTGGAGACGTATCAGCAAACAAGCGGTCGAATGGTTTTATTTGTTGTCCATGTAGTGCCTGTAAGAATACGATGGATTACTCTACCTCAAAAACCCTTCACGTCCACCTGTTGCAGTCCGGTTTTATGTTCGGCTATAATTGATGGACCAAGCACGGAGAAAGAGGGGTTATAATGGAAGACAATGAAGAAGAAGAGGATAATGACAACTATCCTATGTTCACTGAACACGGTGGTACTACAATGGGGGAAGACGAAGCTGAAGAAGAGCCCATTGTTGATGAGCCCGATGATGATCTTCGTCGGGCCATTCTTGATGCGAAGATAAACTGCGGAAGTGAAAACGAGAGGTTGAAGTTGGAGAGAATGTTAGAGGATCACAACAAATTGTTGTACCCAAATTGCGAAGATGGCCAGAAAAAGCTAGGTACCACACTGGAATTGCTGCAATGGAAGGCAGAGAATGGTACATCTGACAAGGATTTGAAAAGTTGCTGAAAATATTAAAGAAGATGCTTCCAAGGGATAACGTATTGCCCCCAGTACGTACGAAGCAAAGAAGGTTGTCTGCCCTCTAGGATTAGAGGTGCAGAAGATACATGCATGCATCAATGACTGCATCCTCTACCGCGGTGAGGAGTACGAGAATTTGAATGCATGCCCGGTATGCGGTGCATTGCGGTATAAGATCAGGCGAGATGACCCTGGTGATGTTGAGGGCGAGCCGCGCCCCAGGAAGAGGGTTCCTGCCAAGGTGATGTGGTATGCTCCTATAATACCACGGTTGAAACGTTTGTTCCAAAACAAAGAGCATGCCAAGTTGTTGCGATGGCACAAAGAAGACCGTAAGAAAGACGTGATGCTGAGACACCCCGCTGATGGGTCGCAGTGGAGAAAAATCGACAGAGAGTTCCCGACATTTTCAGATGACGCAAGGAACTTAAGATTTGGTCTAAGTACAGATGGCTTTAATCCTTTCGGGGAGCAGAGCTCCAGTCATAGCACCTGGCCTGTGACTCTATGTATCTATAACCTTCCTCCTTGGTTGTGCATGAAGCGGAAGTTCATTATGATGCCAGTGCTCATCCAAGGCCCGAAGCAACCCGGCAACGACATTGATGTGTACCTGAGGCCATTGGTTGAAGAACTTTTACAGTTGTGGCGTGAAGAAGGTGTACTGTGTGGGATGAGCAGAACAAAAGGAATTTGACCTACGAGCGTTGTTGTTTGTAACCATCAATGATTGGCCTGCTCTTAGTAACATTTCAGGACAGTCAAACAAGGGATACAATGCATGCACGCACTGTTTAGGTGAGACTGAAAGTATATATTTGACAAACAAGAATGTGTACCCGGGGCATCGTCGATTTCTTCCAAAACAGCATCCCGTAAGAAAGAAAGGCAAGCATTTCAAAGGTGAGGCAGATCACCGGACGAAGCCTACCCGCCCTACTGGGATGTTATATATGATATGGTCAAGGATTTAAAAGTAATCTTTGGAAAGGGTCTTGGCGGACAATCTGTTCCGAATGACGCTGACGGACACGTACCCATGTGGAAGAAGAAATCTATATTTTGGGAGCTACCCTATTGGAAAATCCTAGAGGTTCATCTGCAATCGACGTGATGCACGTGACGAAAAATCTTTGCGTGAACCTGCTAAACTTCTTGGGCGTGTATGGGAAGACGAAAGATACACCGGATGCACGGCAGGACCAGCAACGTATGCACGAACGAGAGACCTGAATCCAGAGAAGTATCAAGGTCCTGCCAGCTACGCTCTTACCAAAGAAGAGAAGGAATCTTTTTTGAAGTCCTGAGCAGTATCAAGGTCCCGTCTGGCTTCTCGTCGAATATAAAGGGAATAATAAACATGGCAGAGAAAAAGTTCCAAAACCTAAAGTCTCATGACTGCCACGTGATTATGACACAATTACTTCCGGTTGCATTGAGGGGGCTTCTACCGGAAAATGTTCGAGTACCCATTGTGAAGCTATGTGCATTCCTCAATGCAATTTCTCAGAAGGTAATCAATCCAGTCTCTACCAAGTTTACAGAAGGATGTGGTCCAATGTCTTGTCAGCTTCGAGTTGGTGTTCCCACCATCCTTCTTCAATATTATGACGCACCTCATAGTTCACCTAGTCGAAGAGATTTCCATTCTCGGTCCTGTATTTCTACACAATATGTTCCCCTTTGAGAGGTTCATGGGAGTCTTAAAGAAATACGTTCATAACCGTGCTAGGCCAGAAGGAAGCATCTCCAAGGGCTATGGAACAGAGGAGGTCATTGAGTTTTGTGTTGACTTTATTCCTGACCTTAAGCCGATCGGTGTTCCTCAATCGCGCCATGAGGGGAGACTGCGTGGAAAAGGCACGCTAGGAAAGAAAGCAATAATATGTAGGACGGGCATTCTTTCACTCAAGCACACTACACAGTTCTACATAATTCCAGCTTGGTGGCTCCGTATATCGAGGAACACAAGAATATTTTACGCTCAAATACCCGGAGCAACCTGAAGATTGGATTGATGGAGAACACGTGAAGACTTTCGGCGGTTGGTTGCAAACACGTCTCATTAATGACACCACTGTTGGAAACAGCTATACTTGTTGGCCAAGTCACCATCTTCGACTATATTGACTTTTCAAGGGTACGAGATAAATGGGAATACATTTTACACGGCCACCCAAGATAAAAAGAGCACCAACCAAAACAGTGGTGTCCGCTTTGATGCAACAAACAACAATGGGCAAAAGGACACATATTATGGTTACATAGAGAGATATATGGGAACTTGACTATGGATCTTTTAAGGTCCCTTTGTTTCGGTGCAAATGGTTCAACCTGACAGGTGGGGTAAAGGTAGACCCACAGTACGGAATGACAACAGTGGATCTCAAGAATCTTGGGTACCAGACCGAACCATTCGTCCTAGCCAATGACGTGGCTCAGGTTTTCTATGTGAAGGACATGTCTAGCAGACCGAAAAAAAGAAAAGATCATAAGCAAGCGAATACATCATACGATGAGCAAAGCGCCACATAGTTCTTTCAGGGAAAAGAAACATCGTGGGAGTGGAGGACAAGATAGACATGTCAGAAGATTACAATAAGTTTGATGAAATTCCGCCCTTCGCAGTGAACACTGACCCAAGCATCGTGTTAAATGATGAAGATTGTCCATAGTTACGGCGCAATCAGAAGAAAGGGACACACACGAAGAAAAAGTTTATACCACAACACTAGATAGGGATGTTGTTGGTGATGTGTAATAAGGTATTAAACCTTTTACGTCTTACAAGCGCTCGAAAAAGTTGGAACAAAACACACGGTTTCCCCTGCATACAGCCCGATGGTGGCTCGTGAGTGCCCGCATATCAAATGCACTGTCGGATGTATGCAGGGAATCCGAATGATTTGTATTCGGTCGATGAACTGAAGGATTTGTAGATAGAACAAAACACACAGTTTCCCCTGCATATAGCCCGACGGTGGCTCGTGAGTGCCCGCATATCAAATGCACCATCGGATGTATGCAGAGAATCCGAATGATTTGTATTCGGTCGATGAACTGAAGGATTTGTAGATAGAACAAAACACACGGTTTACCGAAAGGTGGGCTACAAAGGAATGGGCTACAATGAGTACACACTGAGTGCCGAACATGTCCGAGAGGTGGGCTATATAGGGTCGTGTGGCTCACGAAGTGGTCGTGATAGTGCTGATCCAACAGCTCACAAGCCCTCAAAAGAAACACACCCTTGATCCAACGGCTCACAAGCGCTTGAAAGAAACACACGATCCGTGTGCTTCTTTAGTCCCGGTTGGTAACCGGGACTAAAGGCGGGCTTTGCTGCCCTGGCCACGTGTCCTCCCCTAGCGCTGCTCTGGGCACGTGTCCTCCCCTAGCGCTGCCCTGGAGGTCTTTATGTATTGTCGCCGACGGGGTAAACCCTAATCCACCATTCCTAGCCACGAACACATCGTCTCCACGAGATGGATCCGCCACGCCCGCCGCAGCGCCTTCTGGACGAGGTCGAGCGTGCTCGGCAGAGCGCGCTTGGGCGCTACCGCGGGAGCCTATCCCGACGTATACCCACGAGCCCGGCGTGGAGAGGAATGCCTAGCTACCGGCCTCCTGCTCCGGTGCCGGATCCGGTGCTGAGGGCGTATGAGCGCGCGTGGTCCGACGTCTCCGACCCCGACGAGGATGCGTACGCCGTAGGGGTGGCATGGGGATCCGCGGCCGCATACGGCGACTTCGACGCGTCTCCACCAGGTGCCGCCGCACCTCCACCAGGCGTCGCCGCTCCTCCCGCTGAGGAGGAGGAGGACGACGACTCGACTGGAGCGACGACGGGGAAGAGGGCTGTGGGGCGCAGATGCAGAAGGCCATGGAAGCCTCCTTCCAGTCTGTCCGCGACGACCGTGTCCAGCGAGCCAAGACTGCCTGCCAGCTCAAGGCGAAGGAGGCCTCCGAGCTGGCTTGGGCGCTGAAAGACTCATCCTCCATGGCTCGTGCCCTCCGCCGCAAACGTGCGCGCGAGAACCAGGCGGCCGCGAACGGGGCTGGCTCCTCCCGCCGTTCCTCCTAATCCTACGGCCTCCGAGCCAACAAGTCCGTTTATGTAGTAATGTAACTGTTAGTGATGTGTAAAAATGTATTAAACCTTTTATGTAACTGTATGGGATGTTGTTAAGGATGTTTTTAAAATAAAGAGATGATTATTACAAATTTTAAGACAATTAGATATTTGAAGAAATCAAAAAAGATATGATTTTCAAATTCAAACAATATTAGTTAATGCATTTTTAATTGAAAATGGCAAAATGGTTAATAGTTTGAATAGTTAGAATAATTATTTTAGAAAACGAGATGGATCCGCCACGCCGTCGCATCGCCTTCTTGACGAGGTCGAGCGTGCTTAAAATAAAGAGATAATTATTACAACTTTTAAAATTCTATTAAAAGCATTTTTAAAATTCATATTAAAAGCATTTTTAGAAATTCAAATTATATTAAAAACAATCAAACATGCATTTTGTTTAAATTTTTTGATGATATGGATTTAAATCTATGTCAAATTTACTCGAATCATCCATTTGAAGTTTGAATTTATACAACATAGTCAAATTTGAAAATAACCAGTACCAAAAGATTCTACATGTCCAGGGCTTAAGTTTTATATAAAGTTTGTCAAATTTGGACAATTAAATCAATAGAATAAAAGAAATCGAAAAAAGAAAAAAGAAAATTCAAAACACCCTTTAGTACCGGTTGGAACCACTAAAGGTGGGCTTGGCGCGTTAAATTCTCGGCCTGCCGAAAACACCTTTAGTACCGGTTGGAACCACCAACCGGTACTAAAGGGACCTTTAGTACCGGTTGGTGTTACGAACCGGTACTAAAGGCCTTTAGTGTCGGTTCGTAACACGAACCGGTACGAAAGGTTTCGTTTGGCCGTTTTAGATCATCCGCGCCCCTCTGTCCTCCTCATTCGAAGCAGTTGTTCCTCTCCCCGACGCCGTCGCCCCGAGGTGCTGCTCTGCGCTGCCGCGCCGCCGCCCCGTGGTGCCTGGCCCTCCCTGCCCTGCCATGACGCCACCGTCGCCCTCCCCTCCCCTGTCTCGCGCTGCAGGCCGGAAGCCCGCCGAGTTGCTGCCCTGGCCGGCCTGCTCCGCCTCCAAGACGCCGCCGTCCACCCGCACCGCCGTCCACCCGCACCACCGTCCGCCCGAGGTGCTGTGCCGGCGCCGCCCTGCCGTCCACCCGGCCGCAGCGCCGCCACCGGTGGTAATTTTGTTTATGAAATTTAGGAATTGTTTTTAGGAAATTTGTTTAGGAAATTTTAGGAATTTTGTTTAGGAAATTTAGTATTTTAGGCACTGTTTTGAACATTTAGGCAATGTTTAGGTAGCATTTTAGGATTTAGCAGTTTAGGAAATTTAGTATTTTTGGAAAATGTTTAGGATTTTTATCAAAAAAAATCAATGTTTAGGAAATTTAGGAAAATGTAGTATTCGCTATGTATATGAATTTGTGTACAGGGACCTAATTGCGTTTTCTATTTTCTGATCAGGGACCTTTTTGCAAAAAACAGGGATCTGTTTGTTGTATATGTGGAATTTTAGTTATTTGTATAGTACTATGTGCATAGAAATTTTGTATATATAGTACCATTTTTGTTATTTGTATAGTACTATGTGCATGATCGTCTTATTGGAATGATCGTCTTATAAAAATTGTGTTTTTAGTTTATTGTTCTCGGCGACGATGTCCCTGTTGGACCAGAGGGGCGATGTTCCGGGACTGGGCTCCGCCGGGCTGGCACTGGGAGGTGCTACCTTCCGGGACGCCAGCTTGGTGAGGAATCCGGGTGACGTCGTCGATCTGGATCTTCTTTGGTGGCAGTCGCGTGGGCCACGCTCGGTGCAGAGGGAGCCGGCCCCCGAGGAGGTGGTACGTCGCCGTATCAGGGAGGAGGACGAGCACGTCCGTCGCTACATGGATTTGTTGGATAGGCAGTATAGCAATAGCTGGTCGTTTCTTCAGAGGGTTCCTTATCACGTGGGCTATGACCCTGTGAGGGTTCCTTGTCTTTGGATGCGCAGCGCCAGCGGCTCAGCACCCCGCGACTCAGGACCCGGTCGAAGTTAGTTTGAGAGGTTCATGCATGGGAGATGTATTAGTGATATTATTCGTGATGTATTAGTGATATTATTCGTGATGTATTAGTGATATTATTTGTGATGTATTAGTGATATTTTAAATTTGCTATATAATTTATTGCAGTGACATTGAGCTATGGACGCCCCCTTCAGAGACGACGAGAATGAAGACCGAGTTCAACAAATTATTTTTGCGAGTGCCCGTGCAACAGATGCCGGTGGAGAAGACGATGATTTCAGCTCACAATTTCTTAACGACTCCGGTGAGGGACTTGAGTCTGAAGAAAGAAGAGACGACGAAGTGTCCTTAACAAACTCCGGCGAGGGAGTTCAGCAAGAAGAAATTTGCAGAGAGGAGGAAGTGCCTTTAACAAACTCCGTCGAGGTATATTAAGCCTCTGTTGATCGATCACTAGATGCATTAATTGAGTTGTATTGCAGTTATTAACGAATCATTTTTTCTTTTAGCCCTCCGGATCGAGCAAATCATCAGCTGCTAAAAAGACGAAACGAGGCCCGACCAGAAGGTTGGCCGATGGTGCAAGGATATCGATCGACAAAGTTGGTGATAATGGCGATCCGCTGGAACCCAGAGAGAGCCGCCGTAAATTTATAAATCAATGCGGAGTTCTTGTTAGGGACTTGGTCCCGATCATCCTTGAAGAATGGCATAAGCCGAAGGACGACAACAAGGCAGCTAGTTATGTCGATGACAGAAGAAAAAATTTGCTTTGGGACACGCCAGGTCTCTCAGAGGACAAGAAGGACAAAGTCAAGCAGTGGACTTTGAAGAAGATGGCCACACAATTCCAGACCTGGAAGAAAAATTTATGGAAAAATTATGTAGCGACGGAGGAACAAGATCCAGAATTCACTGGACCACTAGAGAAGTTACAAAATGACTGGCCCGCATTTGTGAAGTTAAGAAAATCGGAGGCCGCTGTGGCCCGATCGGAAATCAATAAGGTAAATACTGCGAAGAAGACATATCACCATACTTTGGGCACGGTGGCTACAAGACTGCCGTGCCTAAGTGGGATGCCTTTGAAGCAAAACTGCTTGATCGAGGGATCATTCCACAGACAGCAGACTGGCCCGAGAGGTCCAAGTTGTGGTTGTTCGCGCATGGGGCAGGGTTGGACCCACAGACAGGGCAGATTGTTACAAAGGGAAAATGGACGGAAAAAATTGAACAAGTAACCAAAGATCTTGTGGCCGCAATAGAAAAAGTTTGAAAGGGAGAGTACGTGCCCGACAGAGAGAACGACGAGCTGACACTCGCCCTCGGGAATCCTGAAAACGTTGACGACTTCGAGGCTATGGACCCGGTGTTTCGTGGAAGGAAGGGTTTCCGAGGACGTTGAAACTTATAGAAGCCGTCAGAGAAAGAAGAAGCAGGAGTTAGACCGGTTATCGGAATTGGAACGCAGGGTGCAGCGGCAGCAGGAGCAACTAGACTCAATTAGTCAGCAAAGGGCATCTCAGCAGCAGCTAGAAGGTCCTGTAGTCGAAGCCGTCCCATCTGATCAGCGGAAAAGTAGCGTGGGTTCCACGCAGCTAGAAAATTCTGAATTCGAAGCGCCGGCGGCTCACTACCCCGTGGATGATATCACGGAGAAGACAGAACGTGAGCTACATATGTCAATGAAGAACATATCCTTCAAGGTGGCGGTCGGCTATGCTTTACCAAATCCATCTGAAGCAACCTTCCATCTCGGTGGGATTCCAGCTGGCTATGCTCGTGTCGGGGTTGATCAAATTATGCCGGGATTTGAGACACTGGAGCTTGACATTCCTGGAGGTGACGAGGAGAAGACACTGGGAGAAGTCAGGCGTGGTATTGTTCTATGGAACAAGAAAAACATCGTGTTTCCAAACTTGGCGCCAAGGCCACCGACTCCTCCGAGTAGCAATCCCCCACCTCAAAGTCCATCCCACCCCGCCGATTGGGAGCCCGACCCAAGTCCATCGCCCGTGCCGTCCCGTCAGCCGACTGCGCCCACTACTAAGTCGTCCATCGCCCACACCGTCTCGAGAAAGCGGAAACTAAACTTCCCGTCGACATATACACAGAAGAAAAGTGCATATAAGGAAACTCGAGAGGAACGCGAGTTGCTAAAGCCTCTTCCAAAGAGAAGTTACGACAAGTGTTCGAGGAACTCGACGCGGATGTGAGTGCCGATGTGAAAAGACAATTAGCACCGAAACGGCCCCCGTCAAAGGAGATAATACCACCGAAAAAATTGCGAGATGTTTGAAAAATCTATCGAGAACCGCCACAACCGCCTGCTTTGCGAGATGACTATGACGCTGTATTAAGAAAACATATAGTCAACAAGGAGGAGGAGGAGGCGGCATATAAGCTAAAGAGGGAGCAGGAGCGGACGACAAAAAGCGGGAAACAAGTGGCCCAGCTCGGAGAACAGGCAAATCAGTCGATCCCCCTCAAGGTGATGCCCGACGTACAACACGACACTGGTCGCATAGGCGACACTGGTTACCCCATAGAGTATCAGTATGCATGGACATATGTCAACGGGAAGTCACTGGTCAGACCTGAGGCGGTCCAGTCTCTAACAACACAATTGCGCCACTTGCATCAGTGGTACATGAAAGCCGCAACGGACGGGCATGACCACTTCTGGGTGGCATATAGGAAAGAGCATTACTTCACGGATGACGCGATGTATATTCCGTTTTCTGAAATTTTCAGTTATTCAATCAAGACGCCCTCGACAAAGCCCTCGTCAGTTGCTATTGTTTGTAAGTGATTTATTTCTGCAATTTAATTAAGTCTCTAGCTCAGCTCGTTCATTGCCTGTAATTATCTCACTATATTCTTTTGTACGCTATTATGCAGAATGAAGATTGTCGAATGCAGAAGGAACGCCATCTTTGACATTGGGTTCGTTGACCCTTATTACAATCATGAAGTTACCGTAAGGGACCATGCCGAGGACACAGAGCAAAACTTGCTCCGGTTTTTAGTGAAACAAAATACCTGCACAGAAATACTTTTTCCTTACAACTTCAAGTGAGTGTTACTGTCTTCTACACATTTATTTTGCTTACTCGATGTTTAGTGCAATCGATGAGTTATGTATGCATGTATATAAACGTGCGCAGCTTCCACTGGATTCTGCTAATCATTAGAGTTGACTAAGGATTCGTTGAAGTC
This sequence comes from Poa pratensis, assembly GCA_947311845.1. Classification (NCBI taxonomy): domain Eukaryota; kingdom Viridiplantae; phylum Streptophyta; class Magnoliopsida; order Poales; family Poaceae; genus Poa; species Poa pratensis. Next base: position 69,993,962 of record CAMZMU010000117.1, read on the forward strand.
ATGGACTCGTTAAGGAAAGATATGGACAAGTACCTCAACTTGCAAGAAATGCTCCAGAGGTAATTTCAATCATTATCGCTCTATATCGACCTCTTTCGTTCATTTTGTGATATCAAGTAATTAATAACTCTTTTAATCATTTTCTTTTGCCGGGCAGGGTTTGGAAACGGTTCATCGAGAAGGTTCCAGGGGATTGGAAACCGGAGCTGGATTTTTATACCACCAAGGTAAGTAGTACTATATATCTAGGTCCGCGCAACTCTTTAATTCTAGTTTCAATACCATTATCATGCTTGATTATTATTTGATTGAATTCTATTTTTGTAAAGTGGTGTCTGAGGCAGGAACAAGGGACTAATTTTGTGTATACTACGTTTGCGAGTTCATACGCTCTTGTGTCACTGAGCGGAATAGAGATAAGAGATCATTTGAAGTACGTAAACACTATTCACAATTTTTATTACCATATTGTGTTGAGTTACATTCATAATTTATTTTATGATGATTTCATATATATATACACACAACTCACATATTCATATTGATCTAGATGGAACGAATGCGGGACAAGCTCATACCAATGAAGCGTCTAAGAGCAATTCAAGAGGAATTGGCGGGATTTTTGAACTGGGGGGTCATAAAGGAAACCGGAGAATTTCATCACCGTAGTAATTATATTATGCCTCCATGTAAATGACGTGATCTCGACGTGAGAATTTCATTAAAGCAACTTGTATGTGTATGTATATATGCATCAACGTGATCTCGATGTAGTATAAACTCTATGTATACGACTTTTTTTTTTGCGCATCAACATGATTCCATACAAAAAGAATTGAATGGAAAACACAAAATCCAAACCCCTAAACCCCTAATGCCCTAAACCCTAAACCAGGAAAAATAAATAAATAGAAAACAAAAAACAGAAATCTTTAGTCCCGGTTGGTGTGTTACCAACCGGGACTAAAGGTCTTCCCGGGTGGGCGCCCGGCCGTGGCCACGTGGAGGCCCTTTAGTCCCGGTTCGTGGGCAACCGGGACTAAAGAGGGGGGGGCTTTAGTCCCGAATTTCTTGTCCCGGTTGCAAAACCGGGACTAAAGGCCCTCTGGAACCGGTACAAATGCCCCTTTTTCTACTAGTGATAGTCCTTGAGCGGGCCTGCAGAAGCATGCCCAAACCCGAAATTGTCCATGTAGCCGGAATATTAACTTTTTGGGTGCTATAGCTGCTATAGTAAGCAAATCATTGTGAAATTTCATGTTCACGCGCTTTGATATAGGGTAGTATGCAATGGATATGCACACCTCGGCCTCTAATATTCAGGGACAAGACGGCCTTATTGCTTTCTTGTGTGTTGAATACACCGAAAGCAGGGTATTTAAGGACAAACAACTACTGGAACGTCACACACTCTACCATATCCTATTACTTGAAGTACTAAGATAGACGAACCTATTCCATGAAACTATGCTAGGATATTTGTTAGACTCACATATATCTATGTAAAGATATTTATGGATGTTTACGTAGGCACAAATACACCATATTACAACTTAGTGGCACAAATTATCCCGTAGATGGATGCGATTTGATCATATTTTAATGCTTTATTTAAAGTTAGACAAAATTAGTTTAAGGACATGTAGAAAACTAAATTTTGAAACTAAGACATTCAAAATAGTTCTTAGCATACTTGTTTTGCTGTGACATTAGAGTCGTATGACGATTTTAATATTACCAACACAGTTGTGCAGTGAATGTTGTTGCTTATAATATATAACAGCCAAGGGTTGATTGCATTATGAATATTGCACTGTTAAAAAATGTTATTTTTTAGTGATAACAAAATGCAAACAAGTAAAAATGTTTAGTTCAAATATCTTGACTCTACTAATTTTGACTCACCTAGTGCCCAACAAATTAGTAAAAATGTTTGGAGAAGTGAGAGATGGGTATGCAACGAACCTTGCTGTTCGCTGATGGGGTCACTAGAGAAATCACTAAAAGTGGGATCATCGGAGGATCCAAATGCGAATAGTGGGAGGCTATATGTCATAGTGAAAGAGTGGGAAAGAAGATGAAAAAGTATGAAGAAACCAAGATGGATGAGATTTCCTTCTCGACAACTGTATTGTGGACGCCGAGTAGACTTTATAGATTAGCACGCCATCCTGCTATAAATTTGCCAGGAAATGTGATGCTGTATTGTCTCGTCACTTCAGTTTGACACTGAGAAATGATTTGTTTTTAAAAGCTTGCAATTAAATATATTTGTGACCACAAATAATACTAGTAACATAATCTGGACACATGTACATCATCTTAATCTGTCACATGCTGATGTTTTACCTGATATGCTAGTCACACGAATGTCCAGAGTGCCCCTCTATCACACCCAAAAACTATTTTAAACCAGAGAATGTAATACGGTTATGTCCTTAGTAATTTTGGCATGATGCTTGTGTTTATATATATTCTTGTAAAAACATGGTCTAACATGTGGGCAACATGCAACCGCACACCTATTGAGATATGTAAGTGGTGCATGCATTGTGCCTCGGAGTCATTAGAGACAGCAACGGACAAAATACTGCTTGCATACAAAAGGTGTTTGATCAAAGTACGAACTATGCACCGACTGTAGAGTACAATAAGGTAACAACTGAGGAGAACCAGTAGTGATACAATAGCGATACAAATATTTGGCAACGTAAATAGTTCAATGAAGCCAAGACCAACACACAAACAAAAAGGTTTTAAACATTCACATATATGTTCCTTTACTAGAAGGATAGGTGCGCTTTGCCGCACTCGTTTTTGAATTTTGCAAAAATTGGTTTCATGAACAAACATCTATACCAATATAAAAAGAGCGAGAGGGGGCAGATCCAATACATCCTGACCACCCAACTTTCGATCTAACGCTGCAAATCACTCCCGTCTTTGACGGTAAAACATTGTCTGTCGCTTGATTCCGCCCGCCTCGCTCCGACATCCGTTCAAAACGGGAATCCCCGAAATCACGTTAATTAACACTCTCCACGACCTCCACCATGAACGACTCCCCGATGCCTCATGCGTTCCACCGCGCAGCACGCCGCCTCCCGCCTCCCTGGTGATTAGTATACAAGACTACCTGAGTAAACATTGCAGTTATAAATACTATTGCCACCTTGTACTAGATGGTTGTATGAATAATATGCAATATGGTTTGCTAGCTTGACGGAGTTGGATTTGGCATGCAAAATGTTGTTGCAAGTTTTGTAAGGCTATGCCGAAATTTGTTAACTATATTATGTTGCCAAGTCAGTCTATGTCATTTAGTGTGTATTTTAAATTATGTTCACCAATCAATACGTGCATTGCACGTGCACGATTACTAGTGAGAACAAAAAGCCTACCAGCCATCTACCAACCATCAGTGTTGGATTTCACCTGGCACAACCAAAATTATATAACAATTTCTGTAGGACAATCTAGTTTCCTCACTCGAATTTCAGGGAAGCCTCTTAGTTGTTCTCCGCCGGTTCAGTTTTTGGAGCCAAATGGAAGTACAAAAAGCCTCTTAGTTGTTCTCCACATCGATTACTCGTTTTATGTCACTACAAAGTCAGCATAAACTCATTTAGTTCTCATCCACAAAAGGAAGAGCCACATTGCATCATGTCCATAAGAGCTGTGTCACCATTCCCAGCAGGGACACGCATCTGTCATCATGGCTAATATAATGGCTTTTATAGTGTACCCTTATGGATCTGAAACATCTTGTATCCGCCTGGATATATTTATACGAAGGATTATGACGTTTAATCAGCAAAAAAGATGTGTCAATGTGTGCATGAGCTGAAAAGGGGTATTAGTGACTGAAATAGTGCATAACATGTGATGAAAGGTTACTTGTTGTCCTAAGAAATACTGTTTGCTAAAGTGACCGGTTCACTATGACCACTTCACGTTTCACACTTGACACATAGTTGCCATTTGCCAGTGGATACGATGATTCCTGAAACAAAGATTCGTTTGAGAACCTGCCTGTGGCAGGATGGTTAGGAGGGTGGTTGTGCCCCTATTCCATCAGAGTTTAAACCCCAGGTTTGACGCTGATGTTTCTCATTTAGGCGGAATATTTTTCACTGGGAGGCGATGTTCCCGTCGACAGCTAGACGCCCGTGGTAACTTCATAAATCTTAAGACCTGATCCGCCGGCTCAGTCTTTCGGAGGTAGTCATAGGGGTAGGGTGTGCATGCGTGCGTTCATAGGGGAGTGTATGTGAGTGTCTACGTTATACTGTGTTTTGCAAAAAAAAAAAGGTTCATTTATGAAGAATAATCATATAGTTCTCAAGTGCAGTGTGACAAAAATTACTGCATTATATAAATTTATTTCTATGAGAAACCTAGAGGACATATCAGAGAAAATTTGTAATATCCAGATATCATAGGCATGGGACCGTAGAACAATACTTGCTTGCAAGAAACTTTAACTGTTGTGCACATAAATGGAGTAGAAGGGAATATGTTGTCTAAATCATGGGCATAAAAACATGCTTGAAAGCAAACTTGCCGAACTACCAAATACATGGACTCCGCTCTAGCCGACATTCTTACAAATATTTGAAACATGTGAACAGTACACAAGAAAACTCCACACAAAAATAGTGTAAGAATATGGCGTGAAAATGAAGCTAGCAAACGGTGATATGAACTGTACTAAAATGGTGTACAGAGTCGCCACCCATCAGATCAGTCATCCAGTTGAAGAACATCACCGGTTCGGTCACCATTAGCTGTAAGTGTATAGCAGTCATCTTCGCTGTCAGAGACAACAAAACAGAGATTAATTATAAGTCAGTCTGTAGCAATTGACATCTCAGCTGATGGCTAAGACTGAACAACAAGCTCTCTCTAGTAGCTAGTTAAAGAAGGAGAGGATTCTTGTTGGTTGTTCCACCTATACAGCATTTTGATCCTTGACGACTCTCGGATACTTGAGTAAATAACATTCACCTGAAGGTTCCCAACAAAAAAAAGCAAATAGTAAGTTAGTAACCTACAGAATCGGCTCTCGGTTATCGTTGAGCACAAAAACCTGCAGTTTTTGCAATTTCAAGACATTGTTTTTTGCAGGATGCAACTCTAAGGCTGTAAAAAAAAATTAGTAGTATTAGACAATTGCATAGTCTGGTGACTCCACTGTGTGAACAGGTGGAGGATCTGCCGTGTTACAAATAAGATTGTGACTGACTATCTATTTACTCGTAGTCTGAAAACTGCCATTTGTTTCACTTGACAACAAAGATTCAGACAGAAAGATGACTGTATTTTACCTGTCATGAAAGCACTTTCTTTTTGGCCTTTTTGATACATCAAATATTTACAGCTTACACGCAGTTTCAGTGTTCAGCTCAACCAAAATAACAAAAGCCTACCCTTATGCACTAACGCATAAAAAAAATATACAACAAATATCTCACCTGAAATTGTGGAATTCTCATGACATAGAAAACAAAGAATAGAGTAGAGCGGGGTTGACCTGGAATTCAAAGCACCGGGATAGCCGGCTGGCGTGCAGGAGAGCAGCAAGCATGGAGTGCCGATTTGTTAAAATTATACAACAAATAAATCAATCACCCAATTTGTTAAAATTCCAACAAAATAACTTTCAGCCACTGAAAGAGACACCTGCGCCCCAGCGCTACTACACAAATCTTTCAGCCACTGAAGCCCCAAAACAAACATCACACTGCATTGGACAAGTAAACCACAAACCCGGCCTCGCCCCATCCATCCAACCACAAAGCAACAAAGAGCAGTAAAAATCCACTGTCCAAGAACCACGAAAGCATGAAACATTAGAACCTCTTCACATCCCAAGATAATAGGCGCAGGAAGCAAAAAAAGCTGCAGAAAACCAGAGAAAAAAAAACAATCCCAAGCAGAGAATCGGCCGGAGAAACGCCGAGCATGGAGCGACCAGCTCGCTTGCAGGAGCAGCGGTGCCACTCCAAGTCCTCCAGACTGCAGCGCCGCAAGAATCACCGCAATGGAGCGTATCGAGGCATTCCGCGAACCAACTAAAAGGGCAAGTGCACAACTTTTAGGTAGGCCATGTGACACATAACCCGAGCCAAATTGAGAAGATGCCACAAAGCCCCGACATCAAGGCTCGATCCAAACTAATTTCTCTCACGGCATGACAAGTCGGGCTAGCAGAGCTCTCTATTCCTAGGGAGATTAGAGATTAAAAGGAAATCAATATAAGCTGAATAGGATCCCAGATACCAGGAGGTGCTCTAATTGCATAATTTTATCAAGAAAAAATAAATACATGTCCTCCCGAAATGTCACAGTTAACCACCAGACAACAAGATTACTAACAAGATATTTCACAACATGCTCGTGTATGCATTACAAAACTGAACTTGTATATCACGCTAATCTGCTTACTCGCTTTACCATTGCAATACTTAAGAAAATACATCTTTCTAGGTGAGGCTAGGAAAGCATTTGGCATGAAAGTTTAAATTCTAAACTCTCAAAACATGGTCTCCGTGGATCTCAGTCCGCTAATTTGTACAAAAAGTAATACTCAAGCATCTGGGAATCAAAATCTTAACAAGCATGACATAAAACCTACCTAGACCAGTCGGTGAAATATATCTATAAAGCGGGTACTAAAAAGTAGCTGAATTAATGAACAACTTTAAAACATAATTCTCTGCGTCACATAACTTTGCTTTCTAAAAATCTATGCACTGTAGGACTTGCTAGAACGACCTCTGAATCATGAATGCAATAGATATGGAGAAATACAATAATAGCATGAAATTTATGTTTCTGCAGACATGGCTAGCTTCTCGGTTCTTGGTTGATCATCAAGATAAAATGATAGAAGCCTTTTGCAAGCTTAAGTGCAAATAGTTTAATGCTGAATATCTGAAGAACAATGTACACGCTGTTTTCTCCTCATGCTGTTAAAAAAAACCAGCTTGCCTTATCACCCGAATCTGCAGTAATCAAAGTAAAGAACAGAAAGATCAATCTAATATGCATATTCTGAATAAAGAGCATGACCACCAGACCAAAAGCTCCACCGGAATGAACTTAGCAGGTGTTGTACCAGATGAGATGAATACACCTGCAAATAAGATGGATACAAGGTATGAGCCTACTGAAATACTAATGCTAAAATATAATCCTCTTTTTCTTCCCCTCCCCCTCCCTCCCGTTCCCTTCCCCTCCCTCCCGTTGAAAGTCGCCTGCGTGCGACCGGGCCGATCCCGAGCCTTCGACGGCGGCGCGGCCGGCCGGAGATGGCGACGGAAAGGTGCCGGAGTAGTTAGGTCTCCTAGTAGTATAGATCTAGTGGTAGGGTTTGTCCTTTTGGTTGGTTTTGTCGTGGCGGATGCCCGGTTTCTCGTCCGCCCTTTTGGTTCGTTTCCGGCGAGCTCCGGCGTTCCCTCCCGTTCGGCCGGCCGTGGAGGCGAGGGAGTGGAAGGGTTTGGCGCTGCAGCTTCTGGATCGAGGCCCCTTCTTCCTGGTGGTGGTGGTGCCTGCGTCTTCCCCTCGGCCGGCCGTGGTGGCGAGGGAGTGGAAGAGGCGGGAGGGGTGGTTCCGAGTCTGAGGTGGTGTGTTGCAGGTGAGCTTCACCACCCTTGCCTCTTTGGCCGGCCGTGGCGGCGAGGGAGGAGGCAGGTGGTCGGGGTGATCCTTTTCTGTTGCTGTGGTTGGTTTTGGGCTTCTTCTCCGTCGGCGAGCCGTTTCCGGCCGTCCATGGTGGTGCGAGGAGTGGCGCACGGAGAAGGTGGCTCGCGGTGGCTGGCCTGGGCGAGGTTGCCGTCGGCTGGAAGATGGGTGGTGCGGCGGAGGCGGTGCCGGGACCGAGTTCGTTCATCGAGTCAAGTTGCCGTTGCGCAGCGGCGGCCGGGCTTTGCGGTCATCATCAACATGAAGCGGCGCTTCCTCTTCGGCGGTGTGAGGTACGGCGACGGCGGCGTCGCGTAGGCGTCTTGGGTCAGCGGAGGAGCTGATTGCGTTCGTTCCTGGGTGCCCAGGGTGCTCTGTGCTTGTTGCAGGGGTCCGTTTGTATTTTCTTTTTCGTTTTGGACTTGCTTGTAATTTGTACTGGGTACTCTGGTTATATGAATCAGTTCCTGGTCAAAAAAAAAAAAAGAAATACTAATGCTAAATCAACAAGGATAAATAGTTGCCATGGATAGAGAATGCAATATTACTGACCCAAAAACTTGAAAATAAAGATTAACCAACATGAAAGGTCATACACGACATGGATAAGAGAATAAAGTAATTTATATTTAAATTATCAAAATAGCCACCAAACTTGCCATATGATACATCGGCTCATGAGTTTAGCAATATGCTAAGCTTTATCGTAAAAATTAGAATAAATAAGAAATCATTGAAATATCAAAAAGAGCAATTAGAGCCACACAAAAGATGGTTTAATCCACTACTGGAAAGGAAAATCTGATACGCCTATGTGATAAAACTCAGAATTTGCCATATTACTTACCAGAACAGGTCTTGGATTAAAGAGGAGCTGCATGATTTTGTTCCAATAGCACAATCCGGAGGAAGTTTGAGCACTATGAAAGCAAGTGCTGCAAAAGAACCTACAGGAAGCTAAAAAAATACGATCAGACTCATGGAACATTCCAAAATCTGATGTGGTAGTCAATTAACAATGCAAAATAAATGTTCTAGGAACAAGAGAAGTTCAGTTTCAGTCAAGTAACACAATTCAGAAAGCTTAACTTGTAACGATTTCTATGCACCGATTGGTTACGCCAATCGATACAAACACTGATCATGTTCTTAATTCTTTCGGTGGTAAAAGTACTCTAAAGTATGCTGAATAATCTCTAAATTATGCTGAATAATCTCTCCTTTAAAAGACCACAAATTCATAAGAACATAAGATTGGAGGGATTGGTATAATATTGTGTGGTGATAATAAATCAGTGAGCACTGAGGTGAAGGGAATTCATGACAGAAAGAAGAGAAGAGGGAGCGCCTACCTGTCCGGCCACCGCAGCCTCCCGCAGGCAGAAAGTCGTGGCGCTGCTCCATTTCTTGGTAAATCAGCCAATCGAGCGAAGAAGGGCCTGTGACCTTGCCCTGGTCTGATGCGCCCTTCGCCAGCCACCTCGCCGCCGGTGAGGACGAGGTCCTCCTACAGCTGAATACCACCCGTACTGCAGAGAACCTAGCTACCACCTTCGTTCGTCTCGATTTGGATCAAATCCCCATCCACCACCACAGCCCAATCCACCTATACCGCCGTCAATCTCTATCTCCGGCCGGTCCTGCTTCTCATCGTTCCTCATCTTCACGGCCACCCTCGGGACACGAAGAAGCAAGAAGCACCGCCCTGCCGACCTTCCACATCAGAGCGCTCCGGGGTGCCGCCGCGTCTGGGAGAGATGCGATTCGCCGGTGGATATGGACTCCGTGCCCGCCGCCCTAAGATGAGGCCAGAGGCAGCGGGGAAGAGCTAGAGGCGGCGTCGCCGGGACCTCCACCTCCCACAGCCGCCGGGACCTCCACCTCCCACGCCGCCGGGCATCTGCTGCCCCTCCAACTGTTGTGACCCGCTCGTCCTCTTCCGGTGCTGGAGATGGTCGGCGTCGGCAGGAATCGGAGGCAGGCCGTGGCTCTTCTGCTCGGAACCAGCGGAGCAGAGGACGAGAGGGAAATGAAATAGCGAGGTCCTGTGCGGGGACGGCGCCGAGCGACGGTTGTGGAGCGAATGGTCAAAAGCTTCTGCTTTTTCTTTAAGGAAAAGGCACAGCGGTATCGAACCGACTTTCATTGCGTCAGCAAATCAACTCGCTACACGTGGACGCTCTTATATGCTAGCAATTCTAGGGTGATTGTATGTTGTAGAGATAGATCCATGTAAGATGGGTAGGCTTCACGCCTTCCGGATGGTCTACCAAGTTCCACACTTGATTTTTGTACATGGAGTTATACCAGATTGCGTGGTGTCTAGCCATTAATAGAGTCACGCCCAGCATTACTTCTGCGTAGGTTACAAATCTCATTGTTCGTAATAGCAATATCCCGTGCCAGTCGTGTTAGATCTACGTGGTTCAGCTCTTGGCTCGACCGAAGTACCTACATCACATGTAAGGGATTTTGTATCAGTCATAGTGGAAAACTCTGGAACTATACTTCCTGTGTTGAGGCATTGAGCCACTCTTATCTGATTACAAAGATTACCTAATCTCGCCGAGTTGCACTGTCCTCCCACTCACCCCTTTCGTAAGAAACTCTTTCTTGGCAAAGACACATTTTTTGCAACAAACACTTCGCCTTCCATTCACCTACACTCGTTGTGCCATATGATCTTCAATAAGTCACTCGCATGTTCAGCATGGCCTTATAACGGCGTTTTTAGTCATTTCCATTAGAAAAAGTTCGCAAGCGTCAAATTATGATAACTAAATGACTCCAAAATACATCACTTTGAAGTTTCTTCATGCGTATCTTTCCAATATGACCTGAACGGTAGTGCCACAAAAATGTGGAATACGACTAGTTTGTCTTGCGACATTTAGTATCAGTGTTATGATTGTATGTGTTACTATATAACGATTCATAATATATAATCCAGTCATAATGGAGCACGACCATAAGTAAAACAACCATTTTTCTCACATGGAAGAAACAAGTAACAATTACTAAGCTGTAAAATAAATCATTAAGGTAATTAATTGTAGAGTTATGATGCTGACACCAAGCATAACAACCTTGACTATGTCCTAAAATACATCATAATACCTCGTCATTTGCTAGTCACTTAGGCCGCTCTAGTTATTGTATCGTGTTGCAGTTAAGAGAAACCGATCCAGTATCCGTGTGATTAACCATTAGTCACAATATCCAAATTATATTGTTTGATCAACAATGTATACATCAACAACTGGTACAACATTCATTTCTGAGCTGGCCTTTCCCATATTTTTATTCCTCCATATACTTTTGTAGTTTCCTCTTCAAGTGTCCCCTTTCTTTACAGAACAAGCACTAACAACCGTAAAGTTATTTCTAGATTATATCAGTTTTACTATCTCAATCCAGAATCATAATGGGTACGTAGATGGATAACACATGTTTATGATTAAATTGTTTACTCGAAATTTAAATTTTAATTAGGTTAGTCCCAGTGAAATCAATATCCTTCATAGTTTACTTTTAGCGATTCAAGATCCATGACTCACTTACTCCGCCATTGATGTGAACATCCTGATGGCGGAACAACGTTATTGGTAGGTAAACACACCAATCATATCCCTATATGACTCTTGTGAGTTGGTAGTAATAGATGTCTGGTTAAGTTGGTTTTTTGTCAGGTGTTGTGCTGCAAAAATTGTAATAATCGTAGACAGATCGGTGTTGAATCTTGTGAGAAAACACCAAAAAATACAGAATCGGTTTCAGTTGTTCATGTTCTGACAATACATATTATTTTTTCTAGAGAGACGCCCGCGTCCGCTCCCGGGGGGCGGCTCGGGCGGAACCCTAGCCGCCGCCGCCCCCGCATCTCCTCCACCCCAACCGCCCGCCGCCGCCGGAGGAAACCACCGGGGGCACAACCCCCCGCGTGGTGGACGGTGGTTGGCAGGCCTTCGTCTCCTCGGCTCTCGCGCCTCGGCGTGGCGAAAGGAGGCCTCCGGCCGGAAGCGTACGTCGGTTCTGGACGGCGCGCGTGGACGGCGGAGCTCGGACTCCGGGGCGGCGGCCTGGGTTCCCCAGGTGGTGGCTGGTCGTCGTGGCTGCGTGGGCGGCCGGCGCTGGCTAGGCGGTGGTGCCGACGGCGTGGCGGCTTGTTCCTCGGGCCGGCGGGCTTGCGGATCAGCCTGGCTGCGGCGTGCGGCGGGTATGGGGGCGGCCTCCTCGACAGCGAAGACGGGAGGTCGAGCGCGGATGACCAGGTGGCGGCGCGCGAGGGATTCGGGTCCTTTTGCCCGGATCTGACGGTCGCGGCGGCGGCTGTCGTTGTATGGGCGACAACAGCGGCTGACGTGGCGGTGGGTGCTTCCTGCAGCGCCCGGAATCGGGGCGGCGGCCCTCTTTCTTCGACGGTGGTGGTCGCCGGGGTCGTGTGGGCGACTCGGAGACTGGATCTCGAGGTGGTGGCGGCGGTATGGGACGTCCCTCCATCAACAGATTGGGTTCGATGCGGATCGGCAGGTAACACATGCGTCTCTTCAGACGCGTCAAGCAATGTCTGTCACCGGCTGGTGAAGCCTCCGGCGGATGCGCCGCCGGCGGATGCTATGCACGATGCCTCATGCGGAGGCGTCAAGTCATGCCTGCTACCGGCAGGTATTGCGCGGTGCTTCTGGCGGAGTTGTCATGTTTAGCCTGTTGATGCTGAATCGAAGGTGGTGCGACAGTGACGGGAGGCAGGCGGTATGGGACGTGCTGTCTTCCGGTGTCTTCTCCAGAGGTATCCGGTTATCGTGGCGTCGGTAGCTGGGTAAAGGTGGAGGGTACAGACGGCTTCAAGGAAGACATATGCACTCCGGTGGAAACACAAGATCTTTGATCAGGCTATGTCGTCGCGCGCTTGCGTCGTTTCCTTGCTGAAGGTGGTGGACTCAAGTTTGGGGGATGAGAATCTGGAGTTTCAACCTAGTGTTGGACTCGCCACCATCGGCGAACGTGCGGCGATTCCTTCTTGAAGGCGTAGACTAGGAGTTGTGTATTATTCGTTGTTTTCGTCTTGTATCATAGGGTTAGTGGCTATCTGGTGGAGCTACTGTTGCGAGGCATGCGGCCTCAGGGTTTCTTTCCGGGTCGATGTTGTTCGACTGCTGGATTATGCTTTCTTGTACTCCATCTTTTATATTAATAAAAAACCGGCTGTGTGCACCATTTTGGTGCAGAGGCTGGGGGTAGGACCTCCATTTCTAAAAAAAAAAGTTGTTCATGTTCTTAGTTTTGCGTGAGTTTACCTTCTGCCCCGACCATGTTGCTTCGTGATGTTTCTATTTGTGACGAGGCTTTGATTTTTCAGGAAAGCTTGTTCATCGATTCGTGTTATTACCGTTCTAGTAGTCAAGTTATACTTCCTTGCAGCGTTCTCTGAATTTTCATAGTCAAGCTGTTAGAAATTGCGCGCGTTGGTTATTTGATCAATGAGTTCGAAAACGACAAAGACATCTATATTCTACATCAATCAATGCTATCGGAGAGCACTGAGTTAGAAAACGACCCAATTGGATCTCTACACATGTAGGAACACACTAACTACTACGCTCCCTCCCGCACAACGTGTCGTGCGGGCCGTGTTAGTGTCTTCCGAGTAGGGTGAGAAGAGTTTAAGTGCTACAAGCACTTTGGTTACTACTACCATATTATGCTACCAATGCATTGTAACCCTCTATTAAGTTGTGGAATAGTGACTCCACAACATGTTTATAGAATCCTACAAAATTCTAAATCTAATTTGGTCCATACATGGCGTTTTGGCACCCGGGAGCATATGCTCCCGAATATAAAATCTGTTCTAAACACATTTCAAAATGTTAAAAATATCCGGACAAAAAATTCACGTGTACATCTCCATATTATATGTGATCACAAAACCATTTCACGGAAAAACCGATATGTTTTGTGTTGTATCTACAAAGACAAAATTTGGTGTTAAAAAGGATTTTTACGAGATTTATTTCTTTTTACAGAGGTCGTCGTTTTTTCGCGAAACATAATGTGCGCACATAGAATGTCGAGATATATGCGCAAAATCAGAAGCATATGCTCCCATGTGCCTAAGTGAATTTTCCCATACACAAGAGACAAACATAAATCCATCTCTGAACATTGTCACACTATTCACAACTAGATTTTTTTTCACTAGGTTCAGATTTAATTTAGATTCGAAAAATTCGTTGTACTAGGTACACGTATTTCCTTAACCAATGAATTGCAGACCTCGGCAAATCCCATGCGGCGCCTGTTAGCGCCGCATAGGGATTCCGCCGCCTGAAGGATTCGCGCAGCGAAGTTTACTCGGCCGGCCCGTTAGCGCCTTTTTTTTCTTTTCTGTTTCTGTTTCGTTTCTTTTTTCTTTTCTATTTCTTTTTTCTTTACTGTTTCTTTTTTTGATTTTGTTTTTGTTTTTCTTTTTTCTTTAATGTTTCGTTTTCGTTTTCTTATTATTTTTTGTTCTTTTTTATTTTTTTTAAATGGTTCCAAAATTGAAAATGGTTCCAATTTTGAAAACCAATTTTTGAAAATGGTTCCAATTTTGAAAACCAATTTTTGAAAATGGTTCCAAATTTGAAAATGTTTCGAAAATTGAAAATGGTTCCAAAATTGAAAATGGTTCCAATTATGAAAATGATTCCATTTTTAAAAATGGTTCCAAAATTGAAAATGGTTCCAAGATTTAAAAATGGTTCCGAATTTAAAAATGGTTCTGAATTTAAAATGGTTCCAAATATAAAAATGGTTCCAATTTTGAAAATGGTTCCAATTTTTGAAAATGGTTCCAAATTTGAAAATGGTTCCAAAATATAAAATGGTTCCAAATTTGAAAATGGTTCCATGTCTGAAAATGGTTCCAAATTTAAAAATGGTTCCATTTTGAAAAATTGTTCATTTTTTGAAAATGGTTCCAAATTAAAAATATTTCATTTTTGAAAATGGATCCAAATTTAAAAATGGTTCCATTTTGAAAATGGTTCCAATTTTGAAAATGGTTCCGAATTTAAAATGGTTCCAAATTTAAAAAATGGTTCCATTTTGAAAATGGTACCAAATTTTAAAATGGTTCCAAAATTAAAAATTGTTCATTTTTTAAAATGGTTCCAAATTTAAAAATGGTTCCAAATTTGAAAATGGTTCCATTTTTAAAAACGGTTCCAATATTGAAAATGGTTCCAAAATTTAAAAATGGTTCCGAATTTAAAAATGGTTCTGAATTAAAATGTTTTCAAATATAAAAAATGGTTCCAAAATTGAAAATGGTTCCAATTTAGAAAATGGTTCTAATTTTTTAAAATGGTTCTAAATTTAAAAATGGTTCCATTTTGAAAATGGTTCCAAATCTAAAAATGGTTCCGAATTAAAAAATGGTTCCAATTTTTAAAATGGTTTCAAATTTAAAAATGGTTCCAAATTTAAATCTAACATTTTTCCAATCTATTTTTTTTCAAAAATAAAAAATGTGAAAGTAAGAGAAAAACCGGAAAAAATACATACAGAAAATAAAGAAACAAGAAAAAAAGAAATGAAAAACCATAAGAGAATAGGGAAAAAACAATATTTCGGTGAATGGGCCGGCCCATTAGCGGGTGCCCTTCAGGCGGCGCGAAGGCGAACCGCCGCCTGCGGGCGCCGCAAAGGAGCTGCCGCAGACCCCTACACCTCGCTCGCCGGGGATCCATGGATCCCTCCGTCTCCGACGGCCGCTCCGGCGGCGGGAGGCTGGGGAATCCATGGATCTCGGCTTGTATATAGTGTAGGGGTAGGTAGGTACTCAGCTGGCGGCGCTATGGAGGTGGAGGCGTCGGTGGTGGTGTGTTTGGTGTCGATCTGCTCCTTCTCCGACGGTGGTGCTCTCCGGAGCTCCGGTGTGCGCGGATCGACTTCCCCGAGTTCTTCGGTCTTCGGATTCGTCGAGCTCGTCAAGCCCCATCCGGTTCCGGCCAGTCGGCGGTGCCGGTTTAGAGTTCTTGGAGGTGAAGATGTGTTGGGCCAAGATGGCGTCGCTGCCCATGGCGCAGGGTGGAGGCGTTTAGCCGAGGAGTATCGACTTCCTGGCCGCCGCGGGGTGCCTCCGACTCCGAGTCCAAGCTTGCGGAGGATTGGCGGCGGGATTCGCCGATGCAACGTTCTGCTTCAAGGGGACGAAGCCACTGTTCAGGAGGGACTTACTTGTATTTTCTTTGTTTTCCTGGACTGTTCTGTAAGAATCTTGGCTTAATGCAGTTGGATCCTTCTTCGCAAAAAAAAAAAAAAAAACGCAACCTGGCAACGGTCGTATTTTTTTTAGGGTGGCAACTCGGCCTAGTTTGCCCACATGGATGGCCCAACTGGCTACGGGCGCAGCAAGCCCATCTATGCTGCCCGATTCTCCTAAAAAAAACTATGCTTCTAAGTTTACTGACTGGAAAATACTCTGCAAAAGCAAAATTCCTTCAAAATGTAACCTCATGATGCACACACACAAGGCACATCTATTTCCTGGGAAGCTCAACTTAATGTATATGAGGTTCCTGTCATCCCCTGCACATTGCTGTTCAAGTCGGCTGCATCAGCGAAGCCAAATTCGATTGCAGATTGTTCAGATTCATTTTTTTTTTGTAAAGGAGACCTTGTTAATCAAGTAAAGTAATGCGCGTACGCATGCATGCAGTAGTTTATTCCACAAGGTCGTGTTACATTTGCGCGTGCGCAGTACACATATGCACTAGATTATTATTAGGCGCGCTCATGGATGCGCGGCCGGCGCCGGCGCCAGGGGAGCGGCGGGCGTGGGAGGAGGAGGAGCGTGAACGCCGCCGACCTCGGCGTGACAGAATCCGCGGAGGACGTCGGCCTCCTCGCTTGTGAATCCGACGGAGGCGAGCATGGAGGGCCAGCAGTGGCGCGTGACGGTGCGGATGGCGAGGCAGCAGTCGTTGCCCAGCCAGGACTCGCCGTTGATGAAGAAGAGTACGATCTCGTTCGTGCACGACCGCAGCTCCGTGACGGCGCCGAAGCACTCCATCATCCACCCGCCGCCGCCCTGTTGGCCCGGCTGCTGCCCTTGGCCGTCGTCCGCCGCCATGGCCGAGAACCCGAGGTGGAGGCGGGCGACGAGCGGCGCCGGAGCTGCCCCCGGGGAGCCAACAGCGTCGGGGGTGGTGGCTGATGAGACGACGACGCCGGGGCCGGTCACCGCGACGAACGCGAGCAGAGCGACGACGACGAACTTCACGACGGGCGCCATCGATCGGCCGGTGAGAGATGTCTAACGACTTTGCGAGATGCAAGATTGTACTTTGCTCCAATAAGCTAGCACGGCCGTGTGCGTGTTCTGCGACCTAGTACTGGCGTGTGCTTAAATAGTGGAGGCCTGCAGTGCGCATGGTTTGATGCTTGGAAGGCGAAGTGGAGGAGGCGCGCAGCGCGCTTACGTTTCTGGAATGCGGTAAGCCGCGCGGACACTGCAGTACCTATTATAGCTTCATGGTCCGTATTTGATGCCCCCACTAGCATATGAGAATGCGTGCTCTAATGATCATCTGGAGGAATTGGCACAATCGAAATGAGGTGATACATGGGAAGAAAGAAGCACCAATTGAAGCATCTCGATTGTTCTTAGAGAGTTATGCAAACTCTTTATTACAGATTAAATCTAATGACGGCATAGATGTAATAAAAGGGAAAGCGCCGGTCATGGTTGAAGGGAGTAGCAGGAAAACGCCTAGGGGAGCAAAAACCCCTGAGGTGATGACCTGGCCTAAACCACCGGAGAATTGGATCGGGGTTTTGTAGATGGATCATACGACTCAACACAAAATGAGGCAGGGACGGGAGTAATCATTAGAGATGCCAATGGGGATTTTATCTTGGCTTCTTGCAAATATTACGCTCACTGTTCTGATCCTCTTGAGGCTGAGGCACTAGCCCTCAGAGATGGCATCACCATGGCATTGGAGTACACGGCACAGAATGTTGTGTTTCAAACGGATTGTGCAAATGTGGCCCAGGCAGTAAAAGAGAAAGGTTTGAATAGATCACATATAGGCCACCTTGTGAATGATATTAAAAAGTTTTTAGTGGGAGAGAGGGAGCTTGAAGTTAGTGTTATAAAAAGAGTGAATAATAGGATTGTAGATCGTCTATCTTATATTTCGAGAGCGGAGCACCATATCGACTTGTGGTTACAGGATGCTCCTGATGCTCTGGTAGACCTTCTGTCTGCTGATTGTAATCATATCACCATTTAATAAAGCTCCCTGTGTTGCGCTAAAAAAAAGTTCCCAAATGATTTCGAGCGCGCACCCTTGTACAACGGATCACGCATGTGCTAGTTTCACCGCTACCGTGTACTAGTACTCTATAGATACATTCACATTTAGACAAATGGAAATCATCTAATTTAGAACGGAATGAGTATTTAGGTACAGATCGATTATATGCTGGTACATGGATCACAACAATGAAACTAGTACACGGTAGCAGTGAACATCGAGATAGCATCTGGATGTAAAAGGGTGACATAAATTTTTTGAAAGGGGAAAGGGTGAGATAAACTAATTGTCACGAAGAAAATAGAATTAGGAAAAAAAACTACGATCAGGCTTTCGCTAAGATCAAAGCTGGAGCAAAATGGGAGAGGATGAAACGGCCGGACCGAGACACTACGGGCCTGTTTGGTTACTGCACCGATTTGATTTTGGGTGGCCCGTCTCCGTGGTCCAACTCAGTCTGGCTCCGAAGAAACGTGCCTGAGCCATGTTGTGCATGTAGTTTGGTTGCCAACAATCTTCTAGCATGTCCCGTTTCGCTACATGTAACATTTCATGCTCCCGGCGTTTGGTTGCCCACTAAAAGCCCATGTAGCTTGAAGACAATACGTAAAAAACATGGTGCAAATACCTATATAGCTACAATGCAAGATCTACTCGTATACGATCATCAAAACAGAAAACTTACAACACGAAAGTTGTGCGGAACATTGAGATCTAGCTACAAGTCAAAGGGTTTCTCAAACGGTCGACCGAGTGCGACGAACTTGACAAAATCCGTCCAAAAACGTTCAAAAGGGAACTTCAAAAATCAGAAGCTACGGTCGACGAAACTCAAAACCGAGCACGGGAATGGAACCCCCTCGTCGACGCGCACATAGTTGATGTTCAACATTTTTCGAATCGACTTACGGATGTGTAGATCAGAGGCATACTTTAGTGGAGTAGTTTAAGAGGAGGAGAGAAGATGAGAGGAAGAACGCACCTACCTGTTGGGCCAAGTACTGTAGCGGCACGAGGGTGGCTCCAGGAGGAACGGCCGAATCGAGCGTTCCTGCTGGGCCTGGCTGAGGGTGAAGTTCTGTGCAGATGCAGGCTCGCGGAACGGGGCAGCCAACCAAACAGGCGGAAAATAGGTGAAAGGCCACGTTCCGGGCCTCCGTGGGCAACCAAACATGCCCTACTAGCCCATGTAGATCCCAGCACGAGGCCCGACTTGATTTTGATCCATACATTTGTCTTTTTTTTAGGTCATGGATGATTCTATATTTCGACGAAACATGGTAGGTATATGCTAGACCCCATCTCACCACTAGCTAGGGCCACTAGCATTAGGAAATAAGGATACGGTACCCGTGTATATATTTTTTATGGGAAATAGTGGGATACACATGGTGGTAGCTACGCACCCCAAATCAACCCTTGGATCACCCTATAGAGTAGTTTCGACCGCTGATTGAGTTAACGCCGTTTCGTCCACTTCTCTCAAAAAACACCACACATGTCCCCGCACGATGGCTCCTTTTCTCGAAAGAAGAAAAACACCACCGCACGGTCGTACCTTTTCCCCCAAACATGTCTCTCTCTCTCAGCTTCCTTCTTGGACTTGTGGCACAAATGGAGATATTCATATGCCCATGCCAGACAGTCCTGAATTGTTCTAATTCTGATGAAGCCATATTGGTTCTTGTGTACCAGGGAAATAATCACACTCTGTAGCCTGTTTGCCAGCAATTTTGTCAAGAATTTTAGTGGCAGACTCACCAAAGATATGGGCATAGTCATTCACACAGATAGGTGAATTCACCTTTGGGATTAATGTGATATATGCTGTATTGATACTCTCAATATTAGTATTTCCTGCATGGAAGTCATGACATAGCTGATAAAATTGTTCCTTAACAATATTCCAGTGCTTCTTCACAAAAGCACCATTGAAACCATTAGGGCCAGGAGATTTATCTGTAGGCATATGCTTTACTATGCCATCCATCTCTGTGACTATGAATGGAATTTCAAGCTGAGAGAAATCAATATGAGAAGCTGGCTGATATACTGCCCAATCAGATGAGTGGTATTGGGGTTCTCAGATATGCCAATTCTGTTTTTAAAGGAAGTCCAAATATGAGCTGCTTTAATGTCATGATCCAGGAGAATAATGCCATCATCAGTACTAATACTTGACATATAATTGCATCTAAAATTTTGTGAAGCAACTGCATGAAAAAATTAGTGTTCTCCCCACCCAGCTTGGCCCATTTAATCTTTGCACGATTTCTCCAAAAGATTCTTTTGGCTTCCAGCAGCTTGGCTACATGAGTTTTCAGTATTTTCCTGAAATTCTTTTCCTGTAAAGACAGGAGCCTTTGCTCTTCAATACCATCAAACAAGGCTAGCACATAGTTACAGGAAGAGATAATTTTGGTCAGCTGTGATAAATTCCTGCTCCATTTCTTTATTCCACTCCTCAGAGACTTGAGCCTTGCAGTAATATCTTGTGCAGAATTAGAGAAATAACCGGACTGCTGCCATGAGGTGCTGACAACTTCATTTAATCCATCAAATTCAAGCCAATATTCCTTAAAAAGAAAAATTGTGATTTGGGCACATCAGAGCCAATAGATATCAGGATAGGCACATGATCTGAAGATAAATTGGTCATGGGGGTAGCCAATGTATTAGGGAAGGTGCTGATCCAGTTAGGAGAGGTGAAAATCCAATCCAGTTTCAACAACAGAGGGGAGTCTTGCATGTTACTCAGGTGAATGCTCTGCCTTTTAGAGGAATTTCCTCAAGATCCAGGTGTTGTATAATGCGGTTAAATCTCAGCATATTATTCAAATCCCCCCCGGTCTGTTCCTATTATCAGGTGATCTCATAAGATTAAAATCGCCAAGGCCCCTGCTGGTCCCCTAGTTCCGCCACTGACCATCGGTTCATACAAAAATCTAGTCGGGATCGATCCACCAGCTTGACATCTTCGAAACTCATCTACGCTACCACGCGACCATGAAAAACAGGGAGTGTGGTCCGTACAAATTCTCACTTTTCACGACCATGAAAAAAGGAGAGTGTGGTCCGTTACGTCATTGCTAAGCAGTGTTGAGTATCGGCGACGTATAAAGTTTGCCCACCCCATTGCAACGCATAGGCATTTAGCTAGTACCAATAATATGCATTGACCGATCATGGTTGGTTTTTCCAATCACAAAGTACACCTAGGCCCATGCCACTAGCCGCTCGCGCGCCACCACTCCCCATGACCCGCCGTCGCTAGCCCTACACCATTTTCTAGTATTCTTATTGAACATTGTGGATACATCCTACCCTGACCCACCATTTCATTCCGCTTGTCGCCGGAGCTGGTCCATGGTCGTGGTAGCCGCCGGTGCTCTGTTGCGCGAAAGAGGACGGGAAGAAATAGGGAAGAAAAGGGGAATAAACCTAGCTTATGGTTTTTCTGTCTTTTTACTAAGGCTCATTGCCCCCAACTGGCCGGTTTTGACTTGACCGTTCCCAGTTCTAAAATAGTTACCCCATATTTCTGAATAGATGCTAGACAGTAACATTCATGCATCCGAATCAGCTATAACAAAATATGTAAACAGGAAGAAAATGCTATACGAGTATCCTAAGGTTTATTTACGTTTCAAAAGGTAAAAACAGTGTGCCCATGATATATTTTCTCATTATTTTCTTTAATAAAATGAAACTGAACAAATGAAGCTAAAATAGAAGAATTATACCATTGGTTTAGCGTTCACAATCCAATCACCAACACTGGAAGTTCTTCTTAGGTGTACACCCTGATCAAGACAGGTAATTTAATCATGAATATAAGTCTGCCATAGATTTAAAATACCCTAGATGGTAACTATGTTCAGAATAAGCTAAACCGAAGCACGTTTATTTGAACTGCTAGCTGCTGGATGAATAGAAATATTGTGTGTGTGCGTGCAAAAAATTTGGTCTGTTTTTTCGTTTCTCTTTTTTTCTTTTTACTGTTTTTTATTTTTTGTTCTTTCGCTTATTTCCTCCCCTTTTTCTTTTTGGGTAATACATCAATATATGTGATGATTTTTCTGAACTGGCAAACTTTTTTGAAAACGTTAACATTTTAATTTGACTATGTGAATATTTTTAACTGCTAAACTTTTTTGGATCCATAAACATTATTTTGAACACTTTGAAGAATTTTTTAGACACGTGTTTTTTTTGTAATTTTTTATCCGTGAACATTTTTTGAACATCATGAACAATGTTTTTAAACACATGATTTTTAACTCCCTGAACTCCTTTAAATATGTGCACATTTTCAGATACCGTGAACAATTTTCAAAACCCCAAATATTTTCTAAAACAACGGAGATTCTTATATTTTTTGAAATGCTTAACTTTTCTAACTATGTGAACATTTTTTTGAACTTCGCGAACAATTTTTTTCGAAACCCATGAACATTTTTTTGATTTTTTCGCAAGATCTAATAAGTATGTTCACAGTTTAAAAAAAATGTTCACATGTTCGAGATAAATGTTCGAAGGTTCAAAACTATGTTAACTAGGTCCGAAAAAAGAAAAAGGAACGGAAAATAAAACAAAAAAGAAAAGAAAAAGAAAAATACAAACCAAAAAGGTGAAATAAAGGAAGAATGAAAAAGTAAAAATAAAACAATAAACATAAAGGCGAAAATACAAAAGAAATGGCCACGAGGCGACCGCGTGCTACAACTTGCTATGAGCGAGAAATAGTGCATACGTATTCGCTAGCATCAAATCTAGAACAAACTTACGAAATTGCTAGAAAAAGGCGACCTTTTAGAAGGTCTGCCTCGCGCGCTCCTAACATGACAAGTGTCACATTTTCTTTTCTCTTGCACTCTCTTCTCGCGAAGTGTCAGCTTCTCTTTCCGGCGAGTTCTGGGATTTGTCAGCATGTGTGACAAGTGTTGGAATGAGAGAATTTTGGTGGGATTTATCTTTCCGACCCGGGCGGAGGCTGTAAGCGCATTTATTTCGAGATTCAAATTTTTAAAATGTAATATGTCAACTGTTCGACCAAATAGGAACCATTTTCACTTTTGAGCTACTCACGTCGAGATATTTATCCCATGTCGATAGGTTTTGACAAACTTTTTTTGTACTTCCAACAGTTGAATGTTTGTACTTCAGGTTTCAACGCACTTGTAATTATGGATTTGCAGCGTGTTTCTGTACTTTGGCTTTGAGTGTTTTGTACTTTGGGTTTTTAATATTTTGTACTTCGCGATTCTTTGTGCCTTCGTTTTTTGCACTTTGTGATTTTTTGTACTTTGGTTTCTTGTACCCGTCTTTATGTGTAGTTGTACTTCGTCATTCACGAATTTTGTACTTCGAGAACTTTTTACTACATACTTCAGGATTTTTGTACTTTAAATTTTTTACTTCGGGAATTTTTATGCTTCGTGTTTTGCACTTTGAAATATCTTACATGCGTAAGAAGTACAACCGTATATTGTACATACAAAGTAGGGAAGGACAAGCATAGGAGAAAAGTGAACTCTGCCTGCTACGAGGAACCGCGTACGAGGGTCATATACCAAGGAACTTCTTAGACATGTCACGTTGGATTTTTGCTTAGTTTTCTTTATCTGGATTTTTGCTTAGTTGGAGGGGAGAGAATGCTTCTCTTGCCTAAGGATTTTGTTTTCTTAGTATGTGATCTTTGTAAGATAAGGCTAGCCCATATAAAATTTCGGGGCCCAACCTCAAGCTTGTTACATGGGATGAAATTAAAACTCGAAACTCGTGAGTTAAACGAGTAGCTCGTGACTCGGCTCGGCTCAACTCGAACTCGCTGTCTCACGAGCCGAGTCAAGTTTAATTTCTGAACTCGTTTGTTGACCAAGCTACTCGTGAGTAGCTCGCGAGTAGCTTGATAACTCGTTTAACCCATTCTAAGAGTTCAAACATGCGCGCATACAAAAAACAAATAATTTTCCTACTAATTCTGACCTACAACAATGATGATCTTTCTATAATTTTACATCTCTAGTCAAATGATAGATCAATGCTGAAATATAGAACCTTTACACCATTATCAGTGCAAAAAATATTAACAGTTTGGTACTAATATATTAAAAATTTCATATTTTTTATTTGAGCGAGTTAAACGAGCTATTTGTTGAGCTCGTGAGTTTACTCAGTCGAGGCAAGTTTCATTTCTAAACTCTCGCTTGTTGAACGAGTTGAGTCGCCGAGCCGTCGAATTCCAGGCCCTTGTAAGTTCAGTCGGCCTAGATAAAACCCAGCCCATTTTACCTGGGCCACCAACCTATTGATCTCAACAGAACTTGCCAGCCCCTTGTCTTCTCATCGGCGGTGCCACCAAACCGAGGAGCGAGCGGAGGAGGTGTCGAGATCAGCTCACCGCCCCCTCCCTTTTCTCCGCCGGATCCAGCTGCTCCCGGTCGAGATCTGCTCCGACGGGCGAGAGAGCATGACGCCCGCGCAGGACCCCTTCTACATCGTCAAGGACGAGATCCAGGACTCCGTGAGTGACCTCCCCCTCCCCCTGCCTCCCCACCTCGCCGCTGCTCCGCGCCGTCTCATGTTTGTAATTTCTACATTTTTTTTGCGAATTTTAATTTCTACATTTCGCGAAGCTACGAATCTTAGGTGTTGCTCTCCAGCTCGTGATCTGCGGTTTACGTGGTCCACTGGATGTAGATTATCAGTATGGCTTTGGGGTTTGTGTGTACGCATCCCAGGTCCTTGCGTCTGTAGCTTTGGATTGGCTCTGCCGTCACATTTTGCAAGGCAATTGTAGGGAATGTAATTGCGTTTTAGTGAATGTCCACAACACATGAATCTGAGATGGGGAAACAGACTCGTTGGCTGCGTGCTGCGCGGTTTATGTTTCATCTTGTGCAGGGTTGTTAATGCTATTGCCAGTATTGCTGTTGCCCTGCAGACTACATAGAATCTTGTTTAGGATGACCGATTGCTTGCATCTATGCATACACAGAGTTGTTTGTTCATTGAGTTTTCCTTCTTTTAAAGTAAAGTGCTTCTTAAGAATTCCTAGAGCCAGTCCCTTTTCTAAGGTGACATCCATAACGACTTGTTTCCTTGCCCAATTGTTGTACAGATTGACAAAGTCCAAGATACTTTTAATCAATGGAAGCAAATACCTGAAAACACAGGAGAGTATGTGCATCTGACCAGGGAACTCCTGACCACCTGTGAAAGTGTCCAATGGCAGGTACACGAGCTTATGCACCATATATATATAGCACGATTCTTGTTTTTTTTTCTAGGATGCTCAGAAAGTTCCCATCACGTTTGTCATTTAGGGCAATGCTAGCTTATCTCATATTGACAAGGTTCAGAATTGATCCTGCCTTTAATGTTTCAATGAAGGTGGATGAGTTAGAAAAGGCAATTTCAGTTGCTGAGAGAGATCCAGCTTACTACGGACTTAATGAGGTCGAAATTGGAAAAAGGAGGAACTGGACAAGCACTGCCCGCAACCAGGTACAGAATATTCGTCAGTGCTGTTGCTAACATCAATGATTAAGCTACAACTCAAATTTTATGTAGCAAAATGAGTATGACTTATCGTGTAACAAACCTGAAAATGGCCTAGGTGGTCTCCATACGGCGAATGTTGAAGCTGGAAAACACAAGAATGCCTTTGGGCGTTCAGCCAATCCTTCTGAATTAGGCAGATCCAAGCAGCACATTGCTCAGGATAATGATGACTTCATTGCTTCAGAATCTGATCAACAGATGCTCCTAATGAAGTAACTTCTTTCCAAACTTAGCTTTTATCCTTAGATTTATGTTGCTCATGTATCAATTTAGAACGAAGAACCTGGAACTTAAAGATGGATTGAACTTGTTCACATAGAAACATAATACCATCTCTTTCTTTCGAAAATAGAATCATAATATCCTAAGGATGAGCTCTGTGTTTACACAATGCTACCTTCCAGAGGATTATTCTAGATATTTTTTGTACTTCTATGAACGGCGCTTCAACAACCACTGATAAATGGATGTATATCTGCAATAGGCGTCAGGATGATGAGTTGGATATGCTTAGTGCCAGTGTCCAGCGAATTGGAGGTGTAGGTCTCACCATACACGAAGAGCTTGTCGGACAGGTATTCACTAATAAATGTTGAATCCTTGAGATTTCCTTTGTTGGTTTCCTACAGATAATTCTTACAGACTTTCTTTCTATATATACATGAAGAGCTCAGTTACCTATATTGTGTCACCGAATGCCATTTTTTCTCACCTGAGTATTTATGTTCCTGTTTTACGTTCACAGGAGAAACTTTTGGGTGAACTGAGCCTCGACATGGAAACTACTTCCAATCGGCTCGATTTTGTGCAGGTATGCCTTGTATCTTTTGTTGTAGTCCAAGAGACATTTCAGGAGTTCACCCCACCTCTAGTTAAAGAGTGTGCTTTCACCACATATCATTGCAACATACACGAATAGGATATTTCACCTACTTTCTTTCGTCTAGATTCCAATGGCCTGTAACTCTCCCACCATTTTTGTTCCATGCAGAAAAGAGTGGCTATGGTTCTGAAGAAGGCTAGTTTGAAAGGGCAGATCATGATGATAGCTTTCTTGGTCATTCTTTTCATCATCCTCTTCGTCTTGGTGTTCTTGACTTGAGAGGTGGAGTTCGAGTTTTGTGGGTATTTGCCAACAAGTGTGTAGAGAGCATAGCATACGATTAATTCATGTAATTGCGGCCGGTATAGTTCTATTCTTCAGGGACCTGCGTCGGCCCAAGTAATATCAAAGTGATTTTTCCAGTAATGTTGTGGACTCCAGTTGTATGTATAAAGAACGTATTGGTCCTCCGTTATACTAACTCGACATGGAAAACTCACTGAAAGAGGACAAAGAAAAATACAGTACATTTTATGAAGTATCGTAATCGTAGATGATCAGATAATGCTATATTTGTAGTATCTTCTTATGACATACTTGGGAATTGCGCAATATTGTCCGGTAACATGAGGACTCCATCCTAGTCATGTTGCTGAAGAATCAAAGCTTATTGTGTATCGGTGTAGCAGTTCTGTTTTAAACCTGGGTTGGCCATATGAAGTGATCAAAGATCATTCTCCAAGACCTTCATGGCTTCGACCTCTGGTGTACAAGGTTATGCTTAATGTGGGTGCTGATGTTTTGGCTTCTTCAAAGTACAAACTGTATGGGGCTTCGAAGCGGTGAACATTGATCAAGAACCGCATAGGTACATATTTATCGTGGCTTTACGCTGCGGTTATTTCATCCATCGGCTCGAGTTTAGAGGGGAGATCGGTCTCTGTTGGGCATATTATCTTTGGTACCAAGCTGTTGGTGGATTTTTTATTTTTGAATTCTTGCTCTTGCATCCATGTCTTGGGCACCGGCAGACCTTAGTGGAGGCCAAAAGGGCCATGCCCCCCTTCACCCACAACTCAATTACATCTTGCACAATACTAATTAATATTTTCCTTGTTTTGACCATACAAAACACACAAAAAGTTTAAGTTGACCCCCTCAACTGCCATGTAATGTCTTTTGGCCCCTCCTACAATGATGGTCAAGGTTCGTCACTGTCTTCAGGGATGTGAAAGGCAGCACTATTTTCGGGGTGAAGCTGGTATTCTCAGCTGTCAAACTTTGTATGCTTCTATATGAATAAAACGTTGTATGTTCTTCAAAACATACTAGCTTGGCCATTGGTTGTAGATTGTAGACCCACAATCTAGAATCTAAGCTCTCCTTAGTGCATATTACAATTGTATTTGGTCATACATCTAACTTTTTCATAAATAGGAAAATGCTTCAAAAGTACGAAGATTAGACATTTTGTATAGCAACAACCTAGCTTTTATGGATTTACTAGTAAACAAAAGCACAATCGATCAAAGTAGCTAAAAATAAAATCAACACCAACAATAAGGATCCCTGATAAAACTAAAACGTACATCAAGGTTCTCTAAAGGCAACATGACATGTTCCTCCATTTCGTTGGTGACGAATCTACTAAAGACTAGACTCGCACATGGTAGATTAATCTCATAGGTTTACGGAGCTGCATGAGTCAACCACCCAAAAATATGACACCCTTAGGTCGTTGAAAACATTGTGGTCAGAAACACACACTCGAAAATGCAAGCCATTAACTGTTGCTCCATAGTTCGATCCACGATGAAGAAAATCAAACGTACGGGCCATCATAACCACCGGATCCATGGAGTAGACCACGACAGTAAAGACATGGCAAATACTGAGTCATGAGACGTTTACTTCATACAATCACGCTTCCATGGTAATCCGCCGCCATGAGGACAAAACTCACAAAGAAAGTACCTAATTTACATCGCTTCTGACTTTGGTATGTGGTTTCTGAAATGGTGGTTCTATTATATCCTACCTGGACCAAGGGTTATGAAAGATTGAAACCAATACTTCGCATGTCACTAGAATCCTCGCCTGTTTCCCAAAGGAATACTACTCTCTTAACGAAATTTTAATCGTGTTCTGAAAATGATAAGGTTTTCTGAGAGTGTATAATATAATTGGGATATATTTTCGAGGTAAGATATATTTTTAGTGGTGATATTTTTTTTCGAATTTTCTAGAGTTTTTTTTAGAACTTTCTAGAGGTGATAATGAAGGCGGATAACACGTGAAGAACACAATGGGCCGAAGCCCACACCCAGAACAGCGGCCCAAGGCTCCAAGCCTCATTAGCCCTAGCAACATCCCTGATGGGCATTTCCGTCATATCGAACAAAACCCTCACCCGGGGGTCCCTTTATATAAGCTCTCCTAGGGTTTACGTGCCCTTCTCCTCCACACACCACCCTCCCCCATCCGCCGCCACCTCCCAGGTAAACAGCGCCGCCGCTTCCCTCTTCCTCCTTTCGTCTCGCCTCTAAACGTTGTCGTCGGCGGCAGCCATTTTGTCGCCGCTAGGCTGCGCCGCTGCCTCCCTAAGTCGCGAACTCGCGGCCGTTTTTCTGCGTTGCGCCGCCGCGGATCTGATGGATATCTGGGTTGTTTCCTGCAGGGGAAGGAAGGAACGAAGGAAGATGTCGCACCGTAAGTTCGAGCACCCGAGGCACGGATCCCTCGGCTTCCTCCCCAGGAAGCGGTGCTCGCGCCACCGCGGAAAGGGTATGCTTGCTTACTTACTCATCACTCGCGGATGCAGGTCGCTGCTACGCTTTGTCTGTTCGCTGAGTAGATCAGTTGGGCGAGCCGGCTTGTTAGGATGAATATCTATGTGCGATGCGACCATTTATGCCATTGCTCTTGGTTGAAACTTCATGAAGATAATGCCCATTGTCGTCTGTAGTAGTAGGCTAGTATCCAGGAATTCACGCCATAATTTGGTTTGCTTCGGTTGTGCTATGAACCTATGACATAGTTGCTTAGTGAGATGTTTCATTTTGTGCTAGTATTAATCCTGGAGACCTTTAATGTGCACTTTTCCAGAGTTTTTCAATTCTGCTATGTTGGTGTTTTTCTACTGCATGTAAAGGAACACCACCCAACTCTTATTAACTTGTCATGTCAATTATCTTACATTTGGTGCACTGTTTGGAAAGATACTAATTATCTTACATTTATGGATACTGAATGACATAAATCATCCTCCCCAAGTAATTGTGTTTATAGCAGTTCTGGTTACTACTTCAGTGTCATGTTCGCATTTTACTAGTTTGTTTCTATTTCACTGCTACCATTGATTGGCAATCTGACAGTCCTGTGATTTTGCTGACAATCTTATGTTGCGTTCTCTGTTCATTGCAGTGAAGGCTTTCCCCAGAGATGACACTAACAAGCAGTGCCACCTCACTGCCTTCCTTGGCTACAAGGCTGGCATGACTCACATTGTGCGTGAGGTCGAGAAGCCTGGATCAAGTATGTCTACCAAGCCTCTATGAAAGTTTTTCTTGTAGGCAAAACTTTTCCCGCTTATCACTGTTACAGTGTTACTCATACTTGAAGTTGAATCATGTTTGTTAGCAAATCTCTGCCTTGAAATTGTTTTGTCCCTATTTTAATTTGTAAAATTGACGTGCCCTTTGTAGTATCACTCTCTTTGATATTCTGCAGAGCTACACAAGAAGGAGACCTGTGAGGCTGTCACAATTGTTGAAACACCACCGATTGTTATTGTTGGACTTGTTGCCTATGTGAAGACTCCTCGTGGCCTTCGTACTCTTAACACTGTCTGGGCTCAGCATCTCAGTGAGGACGTTAGGAGGAGGTTCTACAAGAACTGGTGCAAGAGCAAGAAGAAGGCTTTCACCAAGTATGCTCTGAAGTATGACACTGATGCAGGCAAGAAAGAAATTCAGCTGCAGCTTGAGAAGATGAAGAAGTATGCTACCGTTGTCCGTGTTATCGCCCATACCCAGGTCAGAATTGTTATCTTCTTTTCTTATGCCCTTCTTTCCCTCTTCACTGAGGTTTGGAAATGTTGCTCACCCTGCTTTGTTGATGTGATTCAGATTAGGAAGATGAAGGGCTTGAAGCAGAAGAAGGCTCACCTTATGGAGATCCAGATCAACGGTGGCACCATCGCAGACAAGGTGGACTATGGCTACAATTTCTTTGAGAAGGAAGTCCCCATTGATGCTGTCTTCCAGAAGGATGAGATGATAGACATCATTGGTGTCACTAAGGGTAAGGGATACGAGGGCGTCGTGACACGTTGGGGTGTCACCCGCCTTCCCCGCAAGACTCACAGAGGTCTCCGCAAGGTTGCCTGTATCGGTGCCTGGCATCCGGCTAGGGTTTCCTACACTGTTGCTCGTGCTGGTCAGAATGGGTACCACCACCGAACTGAAATGAACAAAAAGGTTTACAAGATCGGCAAGGTTGGACAGGAAACTCATGATGCCTCTACAGAGTTCGACAGGTTTGTTTTCGTTCTGTCAGCCCTTGCAGTTGGCAAATCTTATTCATGATTTTTCTAGAGTACTGTTCAAAATTCTGTCCAGCCATTGTAATAATATGTATTCAGTCCTTGTAATGATCCTGTTCCACTGCTTGTTCTCACAGGACTGAGAAGGACATCACCCCCATGGGTGGCTTCCCCCACTACGGTGTGGTGAAGGCTGATTACCTCATGATCAAGGGTTGCTGCGTTGGGCCGAAGAAGCGCGTGGTCACCCTCCGCCAGTCCCTGCTGAAGCAGACCTCCCGTCTGGCCCTCGAGGAGATCAAGCTCAAGTTCGTGGACACCTCTTCCAAGTTTGGGCACGGGCGCTTCCAGACCACCGACGAGAAGCAGAGGTTCTACGGCAAGCTCAAGGCCTGAGCTGCTTGGTCGCCTCAGCTATATCATTTTGTCAAAACGAACATCTGATACTTGTTCCTTTCCCTGCCCTAAGGTTTTGTAGCTGATGTTTTAAGGATCTGTGCGTCTATGAATTCGTGTCATGTTCTATTGTGTCTATGATTAACTGTTGAAACTTGAGTAGCTATTAAAC
The DNA here is from genome assembly GCA_947311845.1 of Poa pratensis. NCBI lineage: Eukaryota > Viridiplantae > Streptophyta > Magnoliopsida > Poales > Poaceae > Poa > Poa pratensis. The sequence continues at coordinate 70,025,455 of CAMZMU010000117.1, forward strand.
CTTGTGTGTACGCTGCTCAAAGGTGTATGCTAGTTATTCAGGGAAAATGGGCACGTTAAGACATGCTTCAGTGTTTTGAACCACAATGCCGATGAACTTGCTGAGGCCCTGTTTGTTTCTAGAGTTTTTTGGGAATTCGTGGGGATAATCCTCTAGTGTATTGGGTGAAATCCAAACTTCACCCAATCACTTAGGGGATTAGGGATCAATCCACTAGGTAGGGGTAGTGTATTGAACCCCCTAGTGGATTGAGAAAAAATGAATTAGAGTTTGGGGATTTGTGGGGAAAGACGGGAATAAAACCTGTCCAATACACTAGAAACAAACGATGTTTTGAAGTTCGGGGTTTTATTCAATCCACTAGAGGATTATCCCTACCAATCCCCACAAAAACTCTAGAAACAAACAGGGCCTGAAGGTGTTAGTAACTATGCCTCCATTGCCATTGGTGGCTCCATTGCAGTGATTATCTGTCACTATTTCTTCAGACAAGTCATCCACTAGCTCAGCTGCATTCTTGAGTTCATCAGTTAATGAAGATTGTAGTTTCGTATTTGCCACTTGCTTATTGGGCACATCGTCAACAGTATTTACTATAGTTTTTGGGATATCAGTTGGTGAAGATTGTTCCTTCTTATTTTCAACTTGCTGGTTGTCTACAGATTGATTATCAGCTCTTAACATACTGCCGACAGTATTTGTAGCTTGCTGGCATTTGATTAATGGATGTCCTGTGTCAGACACCGGATCCTTTGCAGCTGATTGGTAGTTTGTAAACTGATCTTCTTGATTGTACATAATGTTGTTGCAGGCCTAAACCTGCAGCGATTGGAGGTGGAAGAAGATGAAATTGAACTAACTGAATTTTTCTGCGCACTGACGCTTTTCTAAACTTTCTTCAACCCGAGCTCAACCTCGTGGTAGCAATGGAGATTACAGTGGGGGGTGGGTTAAATAGGGGAGATTACAGTGGGGGTGGGTTAAATAGGCGCTCAGGCTCGCACTAACGACGCCACGCCCGCGCACTCACGACGCCACGCCCAGCACGCCCCAGCTCGCGCACACGACGCGTTCCAACGCGATCGACACGGCCGGCCTGTTGCTCGACTCGGTCCTCCGCACACCTCGCTAGACCTAACAGATACAAACGCACGCACACACGCACTCGGGTTCGCCACGAACCCGTTGAAAGGACAAGGATGTCGCCTAGGGGGGGGGGGGGGGTGAATAGGCGATTTCCGGTTTAGTCTTGATAATTGCGGAATAAAACTAGCTGTTTAAATTAACAAACCAACAACCTAAATAATACTAGGCTCACCTATGTGCACTAACAACTTATGCTAAGCAAGACAAGCAACAAAGTGATAGCAAAGAATACTTCAAGCACGAAGGCTATCACGATGTAAAGTGCATAAGTAAAGAGATCGGGTATAGAAATAACCGAGGCACACAGAGACGATGATGTATTCCCGATGACGAGGGGTTAACTCATCAATTCCCATGGTTCGGTACCTAGGGTTATGATTAGAGGGGAGAGACGTGGTGGTGTTGGTAGTATCGTCGGCTGACAAGCAAGATTTACCCAGGTTCAGGCCCCCCGGAGGGTAACACCCTACTTCCTGCTCGTCTGGTTATTGATGTATGAGGTGTACAATGGAGCTACAGCGATGTCCTGGCGAGATGCGATCTTGCCAGGGCTATGGTGGTTCGAGTACGGCTTGTCCCCAGATCGGCGGCCCTCCCAGCCTTTATATAGGAGGCTGAGTCTCGGGGATTCGCAACCGACCAGGTTTACAGGTAAGTTAGGTTTCTACCGACTTAGGGTTTACTAAACTTGGAGCATACGTCATCTTCTTGGGCCACCTTCGTGGGCTTTGGTCGAGGCCTGTCCATGGGCCTTAGCTCGTACGTGCACCAGACATCCTCATAGCAGAACACCCGAAGGGTACATCCCCGTCACCCGAGTTCCTCCTTTTTAGGGGAGTACGTCTCGTTGGAGAGGTGTGAGACACCACAAAGGTCGATCTCAATGTCACAAAGGCTCACCCTATTCTCCGATGAACCGCACCACAAAGGATTGGTTCACCTTCCACTATCGGAATCCTTCAAGGCGGAATCCGGAGCCTTTACAACAACAATCCGAGGCACAACCCACAACTCGATTGGGGGCTCCCGAACGGCTACAAGTGACCACAAAGGTCTCAACCACCACAAATGCGTCTAGGGTCCAATGACCCAAGAGTAACAAGTTCACAAACTTTCAACTTCCACGAATCCTCGTGGAGAGCATAAACCGATGCACAAAGCAATGGCAAGAGCACAAGTGCTCAAATCCTTCACTCTCAAATCCCACCAAAAGCAACTAATGCTTATGGGGGGAGAAGAGAGGAAGAACAAAGAAGAACTCAACAAATGAACTCCAAGATCTAGATTCAAAGGGTTCCCCTCACTTAAATGAGAGATGGATTGGTGGAAATGTAGATCTAGATCTCCTCTCACTTTTTTCTCAAAGATATGCAAGATTCATGGGTGAAATTGAGAGAGGGGCAAGCTTTTCAAGGTCAACAATGGTGGGAGAGAGAGAGAGAGAAAACTAGCAGCTCAAGGTTGAAGAAGGGGAGGGGTATTTATAGCCCCTCCCACGAAAATAGCCGTTGCAGCCACACTTAGGCCGGAACTTCCGGCCACAGGGCCGGAACTTTCGTCCCAGAACTTCCGGACCCCAGAAAAACGGCTAAAAAGCGGTACTGGACTTGGGCCGGAACTTTTGCCGGAACTATTGCCGGAACTTCCGGGGGGCCGGAATTTCCGGCCTAAAATCCGTAACTTCCGCCCCTCAGAAATCTGTAGAAACACCAATACGAAAACGGCAATAACTTTTTCATCCGGACTCCGATTTCGATGATCTTGGGCTCGTTGGAATCGAAACGAAGAGCTTTACAAGATCATGCAGAGAAACATCATGATCCATCATGTGAGGAGGAGACCAAATAAGCAAAATTAAGACATCTCTATAAAAGACAAACCGGTAAAACCTTCAACATCAAAAGCGACACAAGATATGCATATAAAATCTGTTTTTGATGAACTAAAGCTTGGTATGGAAATGAACACAAGCTCTAGATCCTCACATGGATAAAAAAACAAATAAGAACCAAGAAAGATGATATGCCAAGTATGCAAAGGTTTGAGCTCTCCACAAAGATGCGATCAAGTTACTCACTTGAGAGCCCCTCTTGATAGTACGCCGTCTATCCTAAAATCCGGTCTCTCACTAACACCATGAGACCGGTAAAATAGAAACCCTATCAAGATCATACCTTTGCCTTGCGCATTCCACTTGAGCTAGATGATGATGATCTTGACTCTCTCAAGTTGGAACATCTTTCTTGATTGTGCTTGCTAGCACATGCTTGATGAAGACTTCTCCAAATACTCCCCCATCCTCCAATATGGGAGAGCCTTGCTAAGCTCCGTCTTCATGAATCCATTTGCACTTCATCTTCTTCTCTTGATATATATGATGGCTTAGAGATAAACATGAATGTTCACTCAAACTTCTTTTCCAAGCCATGCTTGCAATAAGCTCAACTCTAGACGACCATATAAACCCTTAGATAGAACCTTGGTCATCATATAATCTTTTAGAGTCCGACACATGAACTCCAATCTTTTCCCATGGACAAGATCTATAAAGATATCTCAATGCAAACATTAGTCCATAGAGATTGTCATTAGTTACCATAACCACACATGAGGGCACATGCACTTTCAATCTCTCCCATTTTGGTAATTGATGACAATCTCTTTTGAGAGGGTTTATAATATGGAAATTAACGAGCAAGAACCAATTGTACTAACATCAAATACTTCAAAAGTTTGTGATGTTAGTTCAACAATATATATAGAGCAAACTCCCCCACAATCTATGCACGTGTGTATGAATATGAATTCATTGCATATATTGTCAACTATTACCAGTGGTGGAGTTTCCACTATATACAAAACCAAGCAACGAATGCAAAGGCAAGAGGGGCAAATACTTAAGAACCAATCAAAGTAAAAAAGGTGAATTCCATAAACCCTCCAAAACTTCTCCCCCATTGGCAACAATTACCGAAATGGGCAAAAGGCTTCGGAAGGCCAACATAGTGAGAGTTCCTCCATGAGTTTTAATTGTCTCATAAAAATGAGTAGAATCAAATGGACGTTTCCATTGATCAATAATAGGAGGAAATCAAACTATATTGAGAATCCAAAGATTGCAACAAAATAGTAAAGGGAAAGATACCTCAACAAAAGAGGCAAGCAATCAAAGAATCCGAAACACCAATTGGACACAAGAAGATTTTATGATAAGATCAACCAAGTGTTCTAAACATCAAGAGAGAGCTCCCCAAGGTACATGCACAAAGTAGGATTTGCATTGCATTGAGAATCCAAAGATTTGCATTGCAATATGGTGTGCACAACATGGAATCCTCACTCCCTCCTAGACAATCTTTGAATGCAAACAAGTGCAAGAAAGCATAGATGGAAATTGAAGCAAAGCAACTAGGTCCACAAGCTTATTAAGATGCAAAAAGGGATATCAAATAAAAACCAAAGCTTGTGCCTTTTAGGAACCACCAAAGAATCAAAAGCAATAAAAGGTGGTCACTAACAAAATGGAATACCAAATAAAGATGTAACTACTCTCATGTGTATAAGTTTCTAAGTAGACATCAATCATGAAGATATAAGTCCACAAAGAAACATGCACACACAAATAGATACTACGGTAAAGAACATGATATCCAAGTGGAAGTCATATATACCAATAAGATCATTGCTTAAAAGCATAGCACAAAGCTCAATTTTATCTTAGAAGGATATAGATGAACTTCCAACACAATCTCATCATAGCATCAAAATATCCACAAGGGAAAAAGATAGTTGGGATGCTCCGAGAAAGATAACAAGTATCACAAAGGGCAAATGAATTTGCAAATTCATCAATATTGCATATGAGAGACTTTAGAAGAAATGCTAGATTAACATATTTGGGATTGGTGAATCAATAAAATGATTATGTATATTCCCCTTGATATGTAATCATCCCGGCTTGCTCACATTTGCAATAAAGATGTTTTGATAAAGGCTTTGCAAGAACATATCAATTGCGACTAAAGGGATTCATGCCAAGATACAACCTACACAAGGTTGAAAGCTAGTAAAGTATGCATGAGGTAGATACTTGTTACCGAGATAGCATTGGTGATGTAGAAGATAAGAGTTCACGATCATCCGAGCTTGGCTCCAATAAGCACATGGTGATAACACCTTCCTTGTAAATGAGACAAGCTTCCAATGCATCTCCAATGTACCTAAAACAAATTCAAGTACAAAATGGTACCCAAACTCATTGGGTCCAAAGTAGTTAGAGCAACTACAATACATAGGACAAACTCCACATAAATATGTGCATATTGATATGAAATTGAATTTCATGCACATCTTAGCCATTTAGGATTTGATGGAGTTTATCCTATATATTGGATCAACGAAAGTAAGCATGCCATAAGATATACATATAGTAAATATGCATGCACAAGACTTTCAAGAACCAAACGAGATACAAATTGGACAAAACACCAATTAAACCAAGAAAGCACACACAAGTGTGACAAGAAAAGAATTGTCCAAATTATATCAAAACCCAAATCAACACATGATTGAAGATACCACTTTGAAAAGATGCCAAATGAAAGTAAGATACCAATTGATGAAAATATCATCAAGGAATAAACCAAACCCTCTACACTTCTCATGATGGCACAAAGTACCAAGACGAGAAATGTTTGTCTTCCAAAGAGACACGTCATCGGGATCAAATCAATTGAAGACAACTAATGTTCAAAAGCATATAGGATGCTCCCCCAAGATTTGTGCATTATTTATGATCTTGCATTTGAATACAAAATGCACACAAATGGGATCATCACTCTCCATACATATTATTCAAACACTAGTCATGTTCAAAGAAAGCAATAAGATATAAACCAATTTAAAGAATGATGTTCTACTCAATGTAGGATAGCTTCCCAAGAATAGTGCATTATCTAGAAGTATGACTTTGAATGTAAATGCACAGAATGGATCATTGCTTTTCCTAAAACAAGAAAGCACAAAAAAATTTTGAGTAGAGCAAAAGATCCAAAAGATACAAGGAAGACAAGAGGAGTTAGATCAAACCAAATCCTTGGCAATAAAAATAAGGCAATTCAAAGCAAGAGCCAAAGTGAAGATGGTCCACAAATTTCACCACAATAGAGTATCACTTGTCAAGGACAAGGAGTATATAGAGATATTGAAGACCAATTTCACAACAAATAAGCATATGGCAAAAGATAAGATTTAAAGGCCAAAGCTTAATGATAAATATTCTTGATAGCTTCAAGTATTCACGCGATCATGCAAAGCCACTACAAAGAGTAGCTTGAAGCAATGGTTTCCCAAAAGATATATGCGAACATATTTGGGAAAGCCGTACCAAGAATGTCCATCACAAACAAGATCCAAAAGAGTGATTAAAAAAATCATTTTAGCAAATATGGAACTTGTTTGAGCAACATGCCACATAGGAATAAGATAAAGAAGAATATCAATTCTAGGTGGCAATACCTCACATGTTCACATTTTCTAGGTTTGTAATATGCACAAGCTTATTACTCCCCCATAATGTGATAATCCAATTTTTCTTAACAAGAGGCAAACAAAACCAACTAGAGATAATTAATGGACATTATAGAATTTGAATTTCTCATGAGAATGACATACCACATAGAGATAGATAATATTGATATATCAACACTAAGTGGTATTCCTCATGTATACACATTTTAGGATTGTGAAGTGCACGAAGCACATTACTCCCCAAAATGGATAGTCCATTAATCTCTCAAAAGAGAGCCAACAAGATAAGATATCAAATAAAAGCAATAAGGCTCAACACAAGTAAATGGTGTGCAAACCAACATACACATACTTGATTACTCAAGATAAGTAAGTAGAGAGCACAACACATACAAACACTAGCAAGGTACAAAACCTAACACATGCAAGGGTGCAAGCAACTTTCAATGTATATATGATTTAAATAAAAGTTACCGCAAGGAGGAACATTGGATATGAGATAGAACAATATAATCCAAATGACTTGGCTTGAGAGAATATAATTGATGAAGATCCCTTAATTCTTCATGATGTAGCCAAGTCTCCAATGCCCTCCAACAACACCTATTGATCAAGTTTTAGCTTGTTGGTCCCCAACCAAGTTGGGTCCTAAGAGGTTAGTCACAATAGGCTTGGCAACCCAAATGGTGCTTTTCTTGACACCACTTTGAGTACCAACATATTTGGCAAACACATTGCCAACCTTATCCTTCCGAAGAGAATAAACATCATCAATTATATGGGGTTGGATAAGGTACCATTAGTGCATGAAGAAGCAAAGTGACCCTTCTCACGGCATATGTAGCAACATTGGCTTCCTCCTTTCTTCTTAGTTGGAATCTTGACTTGAAGAGGGGTAGCTTGATTCTTCTTGGGAAGGGCCTTGCTTTACTTGAGGAACTTGAGTTTGAACTTGAGGCCGCTTCTTGTTGCTTCTCACTAAGAGCTTCTTCTTCAAAGGGCAAGATCTAACATGGTGCCCTTCAACTTTGCACTTGAAGCAAACAATCTTGGCCGAATCTTGACTTGTTCTTGGCCCTTGTTCTTCTTGATACTTGGACTTGTTCTTGTTGTTGGAGTTGAATCCAAGTCCACTCTTGTCATTGGGGCGTCTTTGAACACTCAACACATTGTCAAGTGTGGACCTCCCAACATGACGCTTTTCCAAGTCTTTCTTCAAAGAAGTGACTTGGGCCTTGAGCTCATTTAATTCCTCTACATGGTTAGTATCAACACAAACACTAGAGGAAGTAGATGCTTCATTGTTAGAGCAACAAGGCAAGGAAGTAATTCATCACAAGATTTAGCAATAGTATGTGATGTAGAATTACTAGGACTAGCACATGGCAATAAAGCATTGTGAGAGGAAGTTGTGCCATTGTCCACATGAGGCTCACAAGATGTTACCTTTGACATAATAGCCTCATGAGCTAACTTTAGCTTAGCATAGGATGCTAGAAGATCCTCATTAGAGCTAGAGAGCTTTTCATGACTTTCTTCCAATTTCCTATACTTGCTAGTTAGCAACTCAAGTTGAGCCCTTAGCTCAACATTCTCCTTCAAAATAGATGCTTCAAGAAATGGAGTTAGTAGCACAAGCATCATCAATATTAGAAATGGAAGAAGACAACTTGGCAAGCTCATCATTTTTAGATAGTTGAGTTTGGAGTTGATCATGAGACTTGATAAGGAGAGAGTGTTCACTTTCTAAAGCCTTGTGGGCTTTGTCAAGTCTCTCTATGTCCTCATTAGTCTAGCATTGTCAATACCAAATTCAACCTTTTCCTTTTTAAGCACTTTATATTTAGCAATAGCATGATCTATATTTAGCAATAGCAGCATCGGGGTCTTCTTGGCCCCACCTCTTGTACAAAAAAAAAGATTATTTTCAAGTCACGAGTTGTAAATCTAACTTCAGCTCATTATTGCTTCAATTCTAGAAGATACACATTTTCTTTCCATTTTGTTTCAGGTCCTAGGAGAGGCTTCTTTTTTTTGCTGCAAGAGATATTTAATTCTCACGCCACATGCCCGGCAAATTCTACTCAGATGACCCTGCCGAAGACGATGAGCAAAAGCAGAGCGAGTTCGCCAGTCGCCCTGAAGATATCCAACTATGCTAATGTCATCCTCCTGGCTTTCGAGGTGTTTTATCTATTGATCTCTTATGGGTATGATGTACATGGTACAATTGTCCAGCGGGTAGATTAAACATCTCTGACTCGCTCGGCTTGCTGGATTGCAGGTTTATGTGACGATCGACAGGTTCCTTGGCGATTGCGGCTTCCACACTTGACTTGCTGGTGGATTTGATGGCCAGTGACATCTGCTTTAAGCATATTTCGATGGAGAAGGTGAACATTTAAAAGTGCCCCATGGTCAAACTACGTGTCCAGCCGGTCGGGATCATCATCTTTGCCACTATCGTGACCAGTCTAGGTGTGATGTAACCACCATTTCTTCGAGTAGATCCATATATGTTTCTGTTTGTCATCTAGGATGTGATATATTGAAGTGAATGAGTTCCTCTTTTGTGTCAGTTTGTCAGATTTCCATGTCCCGATCTATGGTATACGGAAGATGGTGGAGAACAAACCGAATGACAAAATGACAGCGTAGCAAATGATATGGTTTTACGGCAGGAGCTCAAGGAATAGCTGCGTCCGGTAGCACGGAAAGGTATGTATGTCTGCCTTGAAGTTGATGGTACATGAACTGACTTTTGAACCATGGCAGAAATATGATTAGGCATTGCCATTTTTAGCATGAAATTCTTGCCTTGTTTAGTTAGTGCAAAATTGGTTCCCTGAAATGGGGATGCATGATTTTGGTGTTCTAAAATTGGGTTGTGTTTGTACCAGTCACATTCAAGACCACTATTTTGATATGATAACCAACGTGGTTAACCTTGTGATTGTTGTTTTGGGAGACAAGTTCTTTTGGTTGATTGACCCTGCAAGGGTTGTGCTTCTTGCAGTGTATACCATTATAATCTGCCCCGGAACTTAACTGAGCATGCGTGCGACTTCCCAAATGTATCTTCTTAATTTCCATCAGTGCTTTGGTTCTTTTCTTCAGAAGTTAATTTGAGATTGAAGTGGTTGGTAAGAGAATGTGAACTTTTTTGCGATTTATGATGATTATATATAAAATGGGAGACAACAACATTAAGCTTTAAATATAGTATGATGGATCCTTGCATGAGCTGACTGATGTGTGAGGTTGTAGTTCTGGGATAAGAGATGATTGGGGGTCTGCGACAGAATTTTAATTTAGATCATTGTTATGCCGGTCAAGTTCTTCGCATATGCTATTGCTCATCTTATAACAACTTGGCCTTTTTATTTTCTTTTTAAACATATCAAAGCATTTGTTTCTCGGTTGTTCTCAATCTTAGAAAAAGCATGTGATTTATCTTTGTAGTTCACCCAGGCATCATTTCGAGAATGATTTTTCAATGGAATCCACCATAGCGTATATTTACATCTAACCATTTGCTGATGCAGGTCCAATATCCACTCCAAGGTTTATGTGCACACAAAAGAGTTTAACTAGTCCCAGTGGTGTTAAGCCAGCAGCAAAAAGAATTCATTTCATGGGAATTCTGTTATAGAACTTCTAGAAATATGTAAATAGAACTTCTCAGTTTGTCGCTAGAGGCTGCTTATTAAATTTACTTTGTAACATCTGAAAGTCATGCATACTGAGAAATGTCTTCATGCTCCTATTTTTTACATCGTTCTTTCTCAATTAAATGTTGTACTGAATTTTCTGACATTTTGAACCGATGCTCAAAATGAAGAGGGGAACTCGGTGAAACCCCTTTCTTCATGTTGAGATAGTAAGGGTGAATCTTGCTATTAGGTTACATGTATAAAACTGAGTTTTGTTGTCTTGTACTACTTGTGGTGAGAATAAAGCATGCAAAAAATACATCCAAGTTCTGCATTACTTTGGTGGATTTCCATAGCTTAGCATGTGAATGTGATTTATATGTTCCAATTTTTTTTACTGAGTGAACTTTGTTGTATACCTTTGGAAACTGTTCTTAGTGTGTTTTTAGTCAATGCAAGAAAAGTTTGCCAAAAAATATCACTTGAGGGAAAACAAAATAAGTATTAACAACTGATGATATTTAATTACACGTGCACGATTACACTTTGCTTTGCTTACCACAACTCTCCGGCATACCTGAGATACGGTCGGTCCTCCCCTGGCGACACGCATCCGCCTCCCACTAGCCGTCTGACCCCAACTGGCAGCGACACGCATCCCTCGTTATCCTCGAACCGTCATCCCACACGTCCATCGACGCCACACCCGCGCGAACGAACGGTCAGGACCTCTCCACGTCATCCGCCACACGCCACTGGAGGTTCTCTTCTCTAGTTCCCTCGAGAGAACTCCTCCGCCCCTTCACTCCGTCCTCCTCGCTCCGTGCGCGCACAGCAAGAGCTGCAAGACCGTCCGTCCGCAAGGTGCGATCTGTTCCTCCTCCTTCTCCGCCCTTTCCCTCGGCCCGTCTTCGGTTCCTGCGGCAACTAGGAGCCGATTCGATTCCTCCTCGCCGTTCAGGAGCGCGCGTAGACGGGCGGGACCTTGTTTCTGTAGTACTGTGATGTGGCATGAAATTGGTGTCTCTGCCTTCATTCCCGTGGATCAGGGTATCGCCTACCGCCGTCCCATTTGCGTGTTGGTGTTTTTTTCCCGATTCGAGAAATTCCTGGGCGCGCAGTCATTTTGCGTGGTTTCAGTTTCACCTCTGGTTTATCCTTTGCTCCAACTTAACCTACTTCTTGTGTTAGGATCTTGGGTGTGAACCATGTCCAGCAGTTACCCCAATTTTGCCAATTCTTCTTTTTGTTTTATAATTCTAGCGAGGCCTTCTTTTTGTGAAACGAAAGGGCATTTCTTACTGTACGATATCGGATATTCCGATCGTTATACATACTCTGTATCTTATAAGTTCTTGTGCAAGTGTCATCTCTTTTCATGTCTATCTTATTTCTGTGTACTTAATGCTGCTGCTGGGATACTGTCATGCTAAAACTTATGTCATTTTATAGGCATGGATAGGTACCAAAGGGTGGAGAAGCCTCGAGATGAGACACCAATTGCTGATAATGAGATCAGGATTACTGCACTGGGGAGGATGAGGAACTATATCGGCTATGGAATGTCGTTGCTGGAGGTGATACCCTTTCTATGCTTCATCACATATGCGAGAAATCTGGAATACTTTGTATGCCATGTTAAAAGAATTGCTGGGAAATGTTTGCACTCTGAAAATCCTTCGCCATAGTAATATGATGTCAGATTATTTTACATTCCACACATGCTCGACTCCCAATTTTTAATGGATGTCAGTTTGGTTATAATTTGGCCTCCAGATACTCATTATCCTAGCATCCAGTACGCTTGCTCGCTATATTCACAGCTCAAATGACAGCTCAGTCAGAGTCACCTTTCAGTATTACCTATTTGTTACTTATCTCTTTTTACTTATGATGCATACTACATGGTTTTCGCCACTGCAGTACCAGTACCTTAGTTGAACTTATCGGGTTTCCTGATTTTTATTTTATTTCATATGCTTCTTTGTCAGAAAACAAAAACATTTTGGCTCCTGAACTCTAGTGAACCTGTCATTTAAAAATCAAAAATCATATTTACGAGTTTCAAAAAATCTGAAACAAATTCTGGATGTAGTCAATGATGTACCATACAATCATACAAAATCGCAACGCGAAATTCTTTGAATTCTGATCTACACAAAAATGACAAATTCTAATGAATTTTGGAGTTTCTAAATATATACTGTTCACTATACTCAGATCCATACAATTTTTTTATTTTTGTTTAGCTCAGAATACAAAATTTTGATTTGAGATTTTGCCCGTTTGTACTATACATCTAGAACTTTTTAATATATTCTTAAACTCATAAACATGATTTTAAACCTTTTGAGAATAAAGGGATCACTGGAGCTCGGTAGACAGAAATCCACACTCCCTGTCCCTTACTTTTCTGTGCTATTCTGAGAGCAGAACTTTGTGATGCGTATTAGTTTGAATTTCTTTCACTTGCTTACCATGTAATTATGAAGCCTGAATTACGTGTAGCTTATCAGCTTGAAATAATGATGCAAACTTGTGTGCAGTTCAAGTAGCTGTAGAAAAGATACCATTGCGATTTGTATCTTTCGTGTCTTCATCTTGTTATCTGATCATTTTTTCTGAAATTTTTTGGTGATTAGTGGTCAACAATGCCATTCCACCTTTCAGAATCTCTAGATAGTATTATTAATCTTGATTTTATTTTCGTTTAGTGGATAGCCGAGCTATATTTTTTTCCTATACTTACTATATATTTATTTATTACCATGTGTTGTTTGCAGGAAAATGGGCATGATGAGATTACTATCAAAGCCATGGGACGAGCCATAAGTAAGACCGTCATCGTTGCTGAATTGATCAAGGTAAATAGTAGTAAGTTATTCTGCCTTATAATATCTGCTATTAAAGTGGTTGCTTTGTTTTGCTGGTTGACACATAACTATTCATCAGAGAAGGATAGCTGGTCTCCATCAGAACACATCTACTGAATCTATTGATATCACAGACACATGGGAACCTTTGGTGGAAGGCCTTCTCCCGTACGGATGTACATATATTCCTTTCTTCAGAAAAAGAAGAAAGACTAATGGTTACACTAACGCACTTTTACCACAGGTTAGAGACAACTCGTCACATATCAATGATCACCCTAACACTGTCCAAGGAAGTGTTGGATACATCATCTCCAGGGTGAGTCAAATTTCGTCTTGCTCATTTGCACAGTTAGATAATGGGTTCAGTTCATATTCAGCTGCTTTGCACTCCCTTGTCTGGCTAATATTGTTTGATATTGGAGACTGTCTTTAAATTTTCTGTTTTTTTTGGTTATATGCCCTTAGGTACCAGCCACCCATACTAGCTGAAGAGGTGAAACCTGCTTTTGACTATGAACATGAAGGTGTTACTCTAAATTGATCATCTCCACTGTTTTTACATGTATCCCGTTTGGTCATAACTTTCTTTCTGGAAATTTAGGACCCTTTCCCACTGGTCGTGGGAGAGGTCGTGGTGGTGGCAGAAGAGGAGGCAGGGGCAGAGGTATAATTTTTTTCTCATGTCTTCTTGAGTACTTAACTTTCAGGTTGCTTCTGGACACATCAGTGCCTTTAGCTTTTATATGATTTTAGCATTCTGCACTGCCAGTTTACCCTATCTTGTTCCGTTGTACGGACTATTGGCATGCTGTACTCGTTTCATTGTGGCTGGTTTGTGTACTTGCCTTCTTAAACTTATTTTTTTGCATTCTCAGTTCAGAGTGCTTCAATTGGCTCTATATCGGGATTACTTTGTGTCCCAAGTGACAACCTTAGCCATAGTGCCTCATTTTCTTGCAAGTCCTATGGACAAAAATGTGTTAATTCTCCGATGATAAACGTGTACAGATATGAGCAAGGGACCTCCTCCTTATGATTGGGGCGAAGAGTGGGAGGAGGATGGATATGAGTACACCAGTAGAGGCGGAGGGAGAGGTGGGCCAAGAGGACGAGGTGCGCTGAGAGGACGAGGAAGAGGACGTGGCTACTATGGAAGTGGTCGACGTGGTGGCTATGGCTACGATTACGGCTATGGTGGCAGGGGCGGATTCTATGAAGAGCAGGGTGGATACTTCGATGGCGAACCAGATGAGTATCATCCCCCTCCAGGCCGTGGTAAGCTCAGTCTGATATATCATCTTCCTGTGGTTTTTGCATTGCCCCCACAGCCCTATATACCTCACATGTCTCTCTTTGGCTTCACAGGGCGTGGCAGGGGAAGAAGAATGGAGCAGAGTGAATACTTTGCTGACGAACCAGATGAGTATCAGCCCCCTCCAGGCCGTGGTAAGCTCAGTTTAACATATCATCTTTCCTTGGTTTTGCATGTGCCCATGTCTCAGACGGCTCCCATGCTCGATGCTTCGCAGGGCGTGGCAGGGGAAGGAGGGTCGAGCAGAGTGAATATTTCGATGGTGAACCAGACGAGTATCTTCCTCCAGGCCGTGGTAAGCTCCGTCCGACAAACCATGTTTCTGTGCTTCTTGCACGCCCTTACCTCTCACTGCTCACACTCCTCAACTCGCAGGTCGTGGCTGGGGAAGAAGGGGAGGGCCATGGCGCGGCCGAGGCCGTGGGCGTGGTCCGAGGCTAGATTAAAGTGGGGGCGTGCCAAGTGCATACCTGAAGCTAGCACTGTCTGTGCTTAACTATCTGATAGTGCTTGCTCCCTGTGTTGCTCCATATGCGGGGCTCTCTGACGTGAATCTTTTTGCCCTTTGACATACTGCCTCTGATGCTGTACGAATTGCGGGGCAGATTTTGGGTGGCCTACTCGTGGTTCGTTTAGTTAGGCTTGTCAGCGAAGTTGTAGCTATCAGGCTGTGAAATACTGTATGTTTCAGGTTTTTAGCCTCCTGTTTATATATCGTGCCAAAAACTGGATTGTTTTTTATCTCCCTATTTGCTTGATGGTTATTGCATTGTTTGCTACCTCCGCCGTTGCCTCAAATGCTGCCACAGCTTAGTACAGGTGTTGTGGTGGCTGCCATATGCCCAACTTTCGCTTGTTGGAGCTAGACGCATAAAATTAGCTTGAAAGAAGTTTAGCCATTTCAGCCTTAGCTCATAAAATAGAAAGAACTGTAACATCTTATTAGGTTTTTTTTTTTAATGTGATGTAGAATATTTTTATTTGTGTATAATATCCATGTCCTCTTCTACCCAGAAGGATATTTTTATTTGTGTATAATAGAGTAGTCAGCAGTCAAAGTCTCACTTTCAGGAGAAACAGTCAGCCGCAGCCTGCCGAACGCTCTTGACTCTACAGGCAAATCCCCTCGTCTTCCTGATCTTCCTCCATCCCAAAAATCAAGAGGTGATCTTCTTCCCGGCAGCCATGGACCGCGTGTACCAAGCACTGGTCGCTGCCGTGTCCGCCTTCGCGGCCATCTGCTTTCCCTGCCTCCTCCTCGTGTTCCTCTGCCGCCATCGCAAGAACCGCCTCCTCGAGCCGGACGGCCGCTCCTTGTCATCGTCGTCCCTCCCAGTCTCCGCCCGAGCCCGTCTGTCGTCGGAGCTGTCGTCGTCGTGGTCGCTGTACGGATCGGCCATCGACTCCTCGCTCAAGAAGCTCTCGCTGGACGACCTCGCCAGGGCCACCGGCGACTTCTCCCCGGACAACATCATCGGCGACGGCAGCTTCGGCTTCGTGTACCGCGCCGTGTTCCCCGACGGCGGCGGCGCGGTGGCCGTGAAGCGGCTCTCCGAGGACCACGCCGCTGGCGCCGGCAACCGCGAGTTCCGCGCCGAGCTGGAGGTGCTCGGCAGCCTCAGCCACCGCAACCTCGCACGCCTGCTCGGTTACTGCGCGGCCGGCCGCGACCGCCTCCTCGTGTACGAGCTCCTGGAGCGCGGCAGCCTCGACGCGTGGCTTCACGGCGACGCCGTGGGCGGTACGCCGCTGCTGCCATGGGCCGCGCGCCTCCGCGTCGCCCGCGGCGTGGCGGCCGCGCTCGCCTTCCTGCACCACGACCGCCACCCGCCCGTGCTCCACCGCGACGTCAAGTCCAGCAATGTCCTGCTCGACGAGGGCTTCGAGGCCAAGCTCGCCGACTTCGGCCACGCCAGGGTCGTCACCGGAGGCCCTGCCGCGTCGCACCTCAGCACGCAGGCCGCCGGTACAGCCGGGTAATGCCCTGCTCTTCTTTCAAATGACTCCACTTCAGGTCGATCTCACATTTTGCGCATGCCTAATTTTGTTGTCCGCAAGTACGCCAGTACAAAATCAAGTTTATAGTACGACGCGAGAAAGCATCAAAAGATGATTTTGATTCTCAGCAATGGGTGTAGAAGGCATGGAGTTGGGACACAATATTTACCTAATGTCTGCATAGTTGCATACTTGCGCAGCTAAACAAAAGAAGTGGAGTATAATGCGGAAATCTCATTTGGCTCCCGAGCTCACCTGCTCCTGCCTAATTTCGATTTTTTTTAACAAAATATGAAAACGCTTACAAATATATGAAAAAGGGGGCAACAAACATATGCTAGTGTTTTAAATATGTGCAAAGTTCCATAGTAAAATGATATTTATGGTGCTCTGTGCGAAAAAATAAATTCAATGCTCATTTGTGATTCGTGCCGGCCCGAGAGAGTTGCACATGGTTTTAAACTGACTGACATTTACTTAATTCTTAGTCGACTTCTTAGCAGTTAGACTTGCGTCATCATTCGTTAATGATGGCAATTTTATCCATGCATCCGAATATCCATGGATATCCGGCCCGGCAGACTAGGGTTTGGAGGGTTGTTTTTGTCCACAAATTTCATGGGGCGGATATCCGCTAACTCATGCGGTGGGCACGGGCAAAGGTTTTGCCCCAGTGGATACCCGGCTGACATGTGGGACCCACATGACTGCGAGACATGTGATTTTTCCTAGGCCCAGATCTCCCTATTCCTGAGGCCAGACTTGAACGAGGGCCCAACTCACCCAAAGCTCACGATAATTACTAACCCTTAAGTGAGATGAGAAATTATGTATTTTGTGGTGTGATTGTGCGAGATTCTACATATTTTAAGCACTTTGTGTTTGAAGTATCGTTGATTTGATACTCCGACGCATTACTTGTGGATATCCAAGTATCCGGCGGGTTTGGATATGTGGCGACATCCATGCCCATGGATATTTTTGTGGGTAGGGCATGGATTTGATATATCCGTCCGAACCCGCCCTATTGACATCCTTATCATTCGTGTTGGGTTGAGAGTTGCACATACATCAGATGTAGTTGCACATGATCAGTCGACTGAGCATTAAACAATTGGGAAATAATTTTCTAACATATGTCTCATATATTTTGTTGCAGTGAAGTCATGCCTGCAGTAGTTTCGAGAAACCTGTTTAGTTTGATACTAGTATATTATACTACTCACTCAATTCCCTTTTTATTGTCACAACTTGTACTGCAGATTTGTGCTTTCTCAGTTCTCTCCCAGCGACAAAAACAAGGGAACAGAGGGAGTAGTTAGTTAAAAACAAAAATCTAGCATACATCATTTTCCTCAAAATCACACCAATGGTCATATACAATACTTTGAATGACATATGCTATTTCGTCAAAATGACACATGTGATCTTTTGTTTATTCAATATAAAAAGGTACATGGCACCGGAGATTCGTGAAGGCGTGGGAGCAAGTGTAAAAGCAGATGTGTACAGCTTCGGTGTGCTAATGATGGAGATAGTCGTTGGTCGGCGACCAAGCTGGCCGATGAGGAGCATTGGAGGTAAGGAGGTAGAGCCGTTGAAATGGGCGAGGGAAAAGGTGGAGGCTAGCATGTTCTTAGAGATAACGGATTGCCGGATGAGAGTCGAAGTGGGAAAAGAAACGAACGAGGTGAAAGCGTTCTTGAACATTGCACATAGTTGTACAGAGGGGTGTCCTAAGAACCGCCCAACAATGAAAGAAGTGGTAGAGATGCTCCACAAGATATGAGAATCTCGAACAGAATGCTTATGAATAATAAATTTGAATAAGAAAATTTAAATGGATTGATCATGTCATGATAACAAAAATCTGCCTAGTGGCTAGAACGATGTATGGGTCTAACATTTGTACAACTTTTTTTCACATTTCATGTATGATGACACGTGCGAAATCTGTGTGTGTTTTGATCCACAAAGAAAATGGGGACCTCAGTGTATACTTTCTTTTTCTTCACAAAGGGTTCTAATTTATAAAACAATCCATCATGAACTCGATTATCACCGACTTAGAAGGTCAAACAAAACTGTAAGTGATAAGAGTTTTGAATTGTGCAGGAAGTCAATCTCCAGCCTTGAAAGAGTTGCATGATACTACTTTGTCAGCATACGGACTATGATTCATACATGTCCCAGATGCCTCAAATACGGGACCAAGTATATCCAACGCTTAAATGAAAATCAGACCACATATATGCTCACATGGATAACTTCAAAGATAACCCTAAGTGTTTAGAGGAAGTGGTGCATTTCTTCAGATACCATTTATTGGGTCCTGTGGCACGTAAGGTGGAAGAAGGAAAGATAGGGGAAAAAGGAGCCGGAGATGGCGTCGATGGGATGGACATGCTATGATTTCTTATGTCCTCCCGACATGCCACCGGATGCTATCAGAACTTCCTGTTATCCACATGACTGATACTCTCTCCGTACACAAAAGGATGTCTCAACCTACCCCAAATTTGCATGTATCTAGACATGATTTAGTGTGTAGATGCATACAAATTTGGATTAGGTTGAGACATCCTTTTGTGGACAGAGGGAGTAGTTAGCAAATTTCCCGTGATGCAACATCGTTGACCGAGCACATATCACTCTTTGCCTAACATAAATATGTAAGGTCCATGTTTGGTGGATGAATTATTGTAATGGAAATTAAGGAGTTTCATATGAATGCAATGAAACCTAGGCAAGCATTATGGTTAATTTTGTACCGATTGATTGAGTAGCAGATGAGTGATATGTGGTGCATATGCAAACACTATTGATAATATGATGATGGTGCAATGCCAGGTAATGTATGGACAATTTACATGGAAAATTACATTAATTGCTTCAAACACAAGTAATGATTTAAGTAATCTTACATTGTATAGAATTCACCAGACAACAATCTGTCGTATGCTATCACGGAGAGTTCTTGTCAAGAAGGATATTTTCTATAGATAAACCTAATTAAACTGTACGTTTGTGTCTACCAACAGAATCGTTGTGTACACACGACTTGGTCGGAGGGGTTCTTCCTGTCTACCTCCTATATATCCCATGATATCATAAAGATGTGCCTCAAATATTTACTCATTCACACTCATTCACCAAGTCTTCTTTACCTAGCCCTTTGTTGGTTGTTAATACTTGTATTGCTCACAAAGAGACATTATCTAGGACCTAGGCTATATCAATGATGGTGATGCTGGAGAATTAAAGTTTCGTACCTCGCCATTTCATGTCATGAGCAACCGCTCTAGCTAACCACCTAGGTACCATATGCTAGTAAATACATCAGCAATTTTTATAAGATGTCCTATTTCTGAAGCTATAATAACTTAAGCTACCTTGTGCATTTTCCATCCTGAAGTAACTTCTTTTCTAACGTAGTGAGGCCTTACAACTTTCGTATACACTTTTTGAACCTGTAGATGCTACTAAGGACAATTGGATTAGATGCAAATTGGTATCACGGTCCATGATCCCACTATGATGCTACAGTTAGAGGTGTCAAAATTTAATTTCATAAATATCAGAAAGCATTTTATGAACGAAAAATGTGAAGAACACCCAATGTCATAAATAGGGGTCAACATTAACATGAACATTGACGTTATCTCAGGTGGTTGAATGATACATGCAGTACTCCCACAACCAATTAAGAGATATGCTCACTTTCTTATTTTTTTACAAAACATTACGTATAAACATCCTAGTCCACTTTAAGAGCGATGAAGCATTCCATTTTTCAAATTCCTATCACATAGTTAATTTATTGAGTGAATTTCACTTTTCCATAATTGTGCAATTGTGACACATAGTACCCTGTTTAGTCAAAATTCTACCCAAAATCTCATGTAGGAAAATTTGAACACTGTTTTACTCTGTTTAGCATTCTCACTGTTTCGTTAGATAAGACTGGAATGTTAGGTCGATGTGGCAGGCGTAAATATGTAAAACTCTTCCATAGAAAAATGTAAAAAAAAATTGAGGGTGTCATCGACAATCATGTCTAGCCATCTCTTCGCCATAGGTTCTATTCCTCGGTGTCACCCTGATATTCTGGAGAATCAATCATCACGAATGTGCATACAAAAAAGAGTATTCAAATTTTCTAAAAGAGGTAATTGAGACACTTAATTTACTACATGGGTAATTAGTGTCACAAATGCATAACTATAGGGCAAAAGGTGGAATTCACTCCAATTTATTTTCAGAAACTATATTTCATAAACTCTTTTTTTATAATCTGGTTGGAAATGACTTTACTCAAGAACACTAGTACAGAACGACACATCGGAAGGGCCAAAACCCCCATTGGAAACAGAGAAACGGTCCGTGTCCCCGCCCGTGATACTGATGTGAAGAGCTCAATGGCAACAGAGTTGACTAACCGTTGCCCCTAACATGGGCAACGGTTGTTATATTAGATCGTTACTAATATGTTTCACATTAGACACGGAGTTTTGCTAATCACCGTTTCTAATAAGGGTTATAGGAAAACAAAAAAAACACGGTGACGGGCTGTGCCATCGATGGAGCCCCGCTCCATGCGACTAGACGGCCGCCTGGTCGTCACCGTATTCCTGTCCGCCCTGCTTTACAAAAGTTCATCGGTGCGCGTGCCTGGAGCTCTGCTCCTATGTCTTCACGGCCGCCAGATGATCATCAAATGTCTTCATCCTGCTGCACAAAATGTACTGCTCCTGGTGACGGTACCGTGTACGGAGCCCCGCTCCTAGGTCTTCATGGCAGCAGCATCGTCACCAAGCATCCACCAAACTTTTGACACAACGAATATTCTTTGTTGAAAACAGTAAACGGATCTAATAAACAGAGCCAATAAGCAGTAAACAAAGCAAAATACAGATCTAACTAGAGGAAAATAACATAGCAAACTGGAGTGGGATAAGTAGCTAACAGAGCAAAATAAGTAGCTAACAGAGAAAATACATAGCTGAACAGAGCAAATTGAGCTAAATAAGTAGCTAACAGAGCAAATACATAGCTAACATAGCAAAATAAGTAGCTAACAGAGCAAATACATAGCTTAGCAGAGCTAAATAACAGAGAAAACCGAACTAAACAAGTAGCTAACAGAGCAAATACATAGCTAACAGAACAAAATAAGTAGCTAACAGAGCAAATACATAGCTGAGCAGTGATTGCGTGGATCACACGTTCGCTGGGAGACCCCAAGAGGAAGGTGTGAAGCAGTGTAGCAGCAGTTTCCCTCAGTATAAAACCAAGATTTAATCGAACCAGTAGGAGAAAGAAATCACTTCTGAAGGTTGTTGGTGGCGGAATATGGCACGGCGCAATACCAGGGAATCCGACGCCAACGTGGAATCTGCACACAACACAATCAAACTACTTTGCCCCAACGAAACAGTGAGTTTGTCAATCTCACCGGCTTGCTGAAAACAAATGATTAAACGTACGGTGTGGAAAACAGTAGTAAATTGCAGAGAATGAAAATGAACAGTGTTTGCAGTTGGTTGTATTATCAGTGTAAAAGAATGGACCGGGGTCCACAGTTCACTAGTTGGTGTCTCTCCATAACAGATAACTAACATGCTGGGTGAACAAATTACAGCTGGGCAATTGACAAAATATTGAGCGCATAACAATGCATATATATGACATGATGATTACTATGATATTCATGTGGGCATTACGACAAAATACATAGACCGTTATCCAACAAAATCTATGACTAATAATCCACCGCCAGGTTGTCATACCAAGTTCCCCGTTGGTATTAAGTTGCAAGCAACGATAATTGCATTAAGTAATGTGCGTAAAGTAAACAAATGCATTAGACCTAACGGCGTACCCTTAAGCTAAGCATCGGTTATTTTATCCCTAGTGGCAACAACACATCCACAATCTTAGAAGTTATTATCACTCTCCCAGATTACCGGAGGCATGAACCCACTATCTAGCATAAATACTCACTCTTGGAGTTACAAGCATCTACTTGGCCAAAGCATCTACTAGTAACGGAAAGCATGCAAGATCATAAATAACATATAAGATAGATTGATAATCAACTTGACATAGTATTCAATATTCATCGGATCCCAGCAAACACAACATGTAGCATTACAATAAGATGATCTTGATCATGATAGGCAGCTCACAAGATCTAAACATGATAGCATAAAGTGAAGAGACAACCATTTAGCTACTGCCATGGACCCGTAGTCCAAGGATGAACTACTCACGCATCACTCCGGAGGCAGGCATGGTGATGTAGAGCCCTCCGGTGATGATTCCCCTCTCCGGCAGGGTGCCGGGAAGAGCTTATGAACCCTCCCGAGCTAGGGTTGACGGCGGCGGCGTCTCTGGAACTTTTCGTGGATAATGGCTCGGATATCTAGGGTTTTCGCGTCGGGAGAAATAATAGGCGAAAGGGCGGTGGCTGCGGAGCCACGAGGGCCCCACACCACCCCACGGCGCGGCAGGGGGGGCCCGCGCGGCCCCATGGTGTGGGCGCCACGTGGCTCTCCTCCGTGTCTCCTCTGCACTCCGTCTTCGTGTTGGAAAAATAGGAGGTTCTGTCCAAGTTTCGTCCAATTCCGAGAATATTTCCAGACTAGCTTTTCTGGAATACAAAAACAGCAGAAAACAGGAACTGACACTGTGGCATCTTGTTAATAGGTTAGTCCCAGAAAATGCATAAAAATGCTATGAAGTGTATATAAAACATGTAACAATTGGTATAATATCAACATGGAACATCAGAAATTATAGATACGTTTGAGACGTATCAAGCATCCCCAAGCTTAGTTCTACTCGTCCTCGAGTAGGTAAAACGATAAAAACAAAATAATTTCTGTGGTGACATGCTACAATCATAATCTTGATCAAATAATACTGTAAAGCACATGTTATGAATGAAGTGATCCAGGTCAATGGTCTATAGTTTGCTAGCAAGTAGATAATGAGCAAACAACTGAATCATATAAGCAAAAACTTTTCATGAATAGTACTTTCGAGACAAACATCAAGGAGTTTTGCATAAGAGTTAACTCATAAAGCAATAGATTCTAAGCAAAAGGTGTTTAACCAACACAAAGGAAGATTTAAGTTTCAGCAATTGCTTTCAACTTTCAAATATATATCTCATGGATATTTGTCAACACAAAGCATATAATAAGTGCAATATATGAGCATATAAAAATTGTTGCACCAAAGTTGACACTAGTGTTTGCTTCTAAGATAGAAAGAAGTAGGTAAACTGACTCAACATAAAAGTAAAAGAAATGCCCTTCGCAGAGGGAAGCAGGGATTAAATCTTGTGCCAGATCTTTTTAAGTTTTTGAAATCATATAGAGAGTAAAAATAAGTTTTGAGAGGTGTTTGTTAATTGTCAACGAATGGTAGCGGATGAAAACAGTATCTCCCTATCAACAGACTTTTAAGAGCGGCTCCCATGAAGGACGTTATTTCTACCAGCAAGGCGATCATCCCTCTTCTCTTTTGTTTACACATGCAGTATTTCACTGTTTGTCATTGCTTACTGATAAATTAGGGCAAAAATGTGAAGAGAATTAAGCGGTTAAAGTTGTAATTAATTGGGACTGGGCACCCCGTTGCCAGCTCTTTTTGCAAAATTTGGATAAGAGGATGTATATGCTAGTCCAGGTGTAAAGTCTGTTTGACAGTGAATAAAGAATAACCCACCTTCCTCATGAGCTAGTAAACATTGACACAAAAAGGAATAATAACAATTTTGAATAGTTTAAAGGTAGCACATGAAAAATTTACTTGGAATGGCAAGAAAATACCACATATAGGTAGTTATGGTGGACACAGATGCATGGATTTGGCTCAAGGTTTTGGATGCACGAGAAGCATTCCCTCTCAGTACAGAGTTTAGACTAGCAAGGTTATTTGAAGCAAACACAGGATATCAACCGACACAGCAAGGCTTATATGAAAACATATTGCAAGCATTATAAGACTCTACACTGTCTTCCTTGTTAACCAAACCCTTTTACTAGAAAATATCTAGACCTTAGAGATACCAAACATGCAAACCAAATTTCAACGAGCTTTACGGTAGTTCTTCATTAATAGGTTTTAACTACATGATACAAAAGCTTAATCATGAACTACTTAATAACTCAAAACAATTGACAAGTATCAAATTATCCAATACATCGATCTAAAATAATATGTAAGCTTTTTCCATTATACCATCTACCACATGCAACATTTTCTGTTCCAACCAAACATCAATCAATTTATTTCAACATAAACTCTCCAAACAATTATAAGCGAAGCAAGAGAGTACTTTCTTTAAAAGAACTAACAGCTCTGAATAAGAGATACATGAAAAACAGGAGCTAAAAGCATAGCAATAGCTAGACAAGAATACTCAACAATTATAAGTGAAGAATAGGAGTATTCATATGAAAAAGCGGAGCGTGTCTCTCTCCCAATCAAAATGCTGGGGTCCAATCAAGTTGACCATACGAAAAATAAAATACTGAAAATAAAAGCACACAGACGCTTGCTAATTTTTTTTAATAATACATTTTTTTAAATAAATTCGATAAATATTATGCGTTTTCAGTTTTTTTCACAAATAATACAGCCTCGGCCCAGCCGTGGCCGACAGGGACTTGTCGGCCCAGCCAAAGCCGATAGGGGCCTGCGTGCTGGGCACCGACAGGCCTATCGGCTTAGCCGTGGCCGATAAGGGCTAGGTCAACTCAGATCAGATCGATTTGAAAAAAAAAATCCTCAGATCAGATCGAGACGAACTGCTCGCGAAGGGCAGATCGAATCGAGCCGCCCATCGTTTCAGGCCGTCGCCGCCTGGAGACAGAGGCCACCGTGAGCCGGCTGACCGTGCGTGCTCGCCGCCGTGCGTGCTGGCCTTGCGTGCGTGCTGGCCGTGCGTGCGTGCTGGCCGTGCGTGCGTGCTGGCCGTGCGTGCTGGCCGTGCGTGCCCACCGTGCGCCGGCTTGCCGTGCGTGCTAGCCGCGCCCGTGCTCGCCGGCCCCCGCTTGGCCGCGCCCGTGGCCGGCCCCCGCCTGGCCGCGCCCATGCCGGCCGCTCGCGTGCCGGCTGCGCCCGTGCTGGCCTCCCGCGGCGCCTCGACCGCCACACATGGCCGACCTCCTTCCACAGCCAGCCATCGACGCCAGCCACGGATGGGTTCGCTTGTCAAAATCCAGTGCTGGAGCTGGAGCCAGATTGACGCCACGGAGGGATTCGCTAGGCGGACGACACGGACGCGTGCGTGCCATGCATCAGTCGGCTTTGCCTGGGCCGATTAGAGCATGTCGGCTTCGCCAAGGCCGATTAGGCTGACATGATGTGCGGCCTGCGGCCGACAAGCTAATCGGCTTAGGCTGGGCCGATTAGAGCCTGTCGGCCTAGGCCAGGCCGAGGCCGCAATATTTATGAAATTTTTGCAAAACGCATAATATTTGTCAAATTTCTTTAAAAAAATGTATTATTAAAAAAAAATTAGCCAGACGCTCCAAGTAAAGCACATATGATGTGAAAGAATTAAAATATAGTTTCACTAGAGATGACCTGATAAGTTGTTGATGAAGAAGGGGATGCCCAAGACATCCCCAAGCTTAGACGCTTGAGTCTTCTTGAAATATGCTGGGGTGATCCATGGGAGCATCCCCAAGCTTAAGCTCTTCACTCTTCTTGATCACATTATATCATCCTTCTCTCTTGACCCTTGAAAACTTCCGCCACACTAAACTCAAAGTAATTCTCATTAGAGGGTTAGTGCACAATCAAAAACTCACATATTCTATAAGGACACAAACATGACCGTTACTTTTAACATTAGCTACTGCCACTGATGCTATGTGAAGCTCTTCACCCTAAAAAAGAATTCCACTCAATACTAGTAAAAGAGAGAATGCGAAAAATAAAAGACAGAATCTGTCTAAACAGAACAGTCCGCAAAGACGAATTTTTTTGAGGCACTTACAATGCTCAGATCGAAAAATTTTAAACTAACGAAAGATGCGTACATATCTGAGGATCACGCACAAAAAAATTCAGATTTAAATAATTTTTCTGTGATTTTACAGAATTAAAACGGTGAACAGCAGAAATCTGTTCCTGCGCAGAAATCCAAATCTAGCATCATCTTCCTATTAGAGTCAATACTTGGCACAACAATGCGATAAAATAAAGATACAAAAGAATTGTTACAGAAGTAAACAACTCCTTGACTCAAAAAAAGAAAAAATTGCAGAAATAAAATAATGGGTTGTCTCCCATAAGCGCTTTTCTTTAACACATTTCAGCTAGGCGCAGAAAGTAAGAATCAACTGTTTCCAAGCGATGAGGCATCAACAATCTTACGCTTAGCTCTCTTACCTTTACCCTTATCTTTAGGAAATACTTGGTTACACATAGGTGAAGAGGCAAAATTCATAGTGCCTTGGCCCACATCTATTATTGCTCCAAAGCGTTTCAACAGAGATCTTCCAAGCGTAATTTGTCCTACTCCTACACATTCAATGACAAGATAATCAATAGATATTGTTATCCCTAGAAGTTTTGTAAATACTCCTTCGGCTACTCCTCTTGGTAATTTAATAGTATTATCACCCAAAATTATACAATCTTCGCATTTGGAAAGCTCCCAAAGATTTAAGGAATCAAAAATATCCTTGGGCATTAAACAGAATTCAGACATAATATCACAGCGAGCATGAAAAGTTTCACTATTGATAACAACTTTTACTGGGGGAACCCATCCCGATGGTTCAGAAGTTACCGGCACATTATCATAGTGTTCACAAATTTAATTATACCCTTCTTTTAGACCAGATATGTTTGTTTCAAGAGTATTAAGTCTATCACTTATGCTTGTCAAAGCCAAATCAATTTTACTAATTGGAGGACTAGAATTTGTAATCATTTTTTATAGCATTAAAAGCTTGATCCCCATCATAACGAAGGGAATCTCCTCCTACCACATCATCTAAAGCATATCTGTTGCAAAGAACAAGACCAAAATAAAAGCTACTAAGAAGCAGGCTTAAAGTCATTTTAGGTTCAGTTTTAGCATAAGACTCAAAAATTCTAGACCAAACATCTTTAAAATTCTCCTCACTCCCTTGCTTGAAAGTGAAGATTTCTTCCTCAGGTGACATGATGACAGGAACAGGGCTAGACATGATAACAAGACTGAAAATAACAATTCGGAAAAATAAAAGTAACTAATTTTTTTGTGTTTTCGATAAAGCAAATAAGACTTAAATAAAAATAAACTAAGCAAGACAATAACAAAGTAAAGAGATTGGAAGCGTGAAACTCCCCTTGCAGAACTCCTTTTGCTCCCCGACACCAGAAAAAGAGCTGTTGCAGGGAGTTAGAGGAGCTCTCAGAAATATTTCTTCTCTCCGGCAACGGCGCCAGAAAAAGAGCTTGATTGCGTGGATCACACGTTCGCTGGGAGACCCCAATAGGAAGGTATGAAGCAGTGTTGCAGCAGTTTCCCTCAGTATGGAACCAAGGTTTAATCGAACCAGTAGGAGAAAGAAATCACTTCTGAAGGTTGTTGGTGGCGGAATTTGGCATGGCGCAATACCAGGGAATCCGACGCCAACGTGGAATCTGCACACAACACAATCAAACTACTTTGCCCTCAACGAAACAGTGAGGTTGTCAATCTCACAGTTCACTAGTGGTGTCTTTCCATAACAGATAGCTAACATGCGGGTGAACAAATTACAGCTGGGCAATTGACAAAATATTGAGCGCATAACAATGCATATATATGACATGATGATTACTATGATATTCATGTGGGCATTACGACAAAATACATAGACCGTTATCCAACAAAATCTATGACTAATAATCCACGCCAGGTTGTCATACCGAGTTCCCCGTTGGTATTAAGTTGCAAGCAACGGATAATTGCATTAAGTAATGCGCGTAAAGTAAACAAATGCATTATACCTAACGGCGTATCCTTAATCTAAGCATTGGTTATTTTATCCCTAGTGGCAACAGCACATCCACAATCTTAGAAATTATTGTCACTCTCCCAGATTACCGGAGGCATGAACCCAATATCTAGCATAAATACTCACTCTTGGAGTTACAAGCATCTACTTGGCCAAAACATCTACTAGTAACGGAAAGCATGCAAGATCATAAATAACATATAAAATAGATTGATAATCAACTTGACATAGTATTCAATATTCATCGGATCCCAGCAAACACAACATGTAGCATTACAATAAGATGATCTTGATCATGATAGGCAGCTCACAAGATCTAAACATGATAGCATAAAGTGGAGAGACAACCATCTAGCTACTGCCATGGACCCGTAGTCCAAGGATGAACAACTCACGCATCACTCCGGAGGCAGACATGGTGATGTAGAGCCCTCCGGTGATGATTCCCCTCTCCGGCAGGGTGCCGGGAAGAGTTTCTGAACCCTCCCGAGCTAGGGTTGACGACGGCGGCGTCTCTGGAACTTTTCGTGGATAATGGCTCGGGTATCTAGGGTTTTCGCGTCGGGAGGAATAAATAGGCGAAAGGGCGGCGGCTGCGGAGCCACGAGGGCCCCACACCACCCCACGGCGCGGCAGGGGGGCCCGCTGATGCATGTAAACTGCATACATGAACTTTGCATTATTTTTACTTATATTCCAGTCATATTTGCATCATATAAGGGTTATATCACTGTTTTATAATGATTTTGGGAATATTTGACATGTTTCCTATTTTTATGGAATTAACCCTGCGCAGGCAGAAAACCCTATTTCTTTCCTTTTATGTTTCAGGGACCCAAACGACGTCCAAATGACCTGCAAATTTACGGGCGTCAATATTTGGAAGGAAGAAGACTTGTGGGCGAAGGAAGCGAACAAACGGAGCCACGAGGGCCAAAAGGAGTGGGCCCACGCGGCCTTGTACCTGGCCGCGTGGGACCCCCATCTTGGGCCTCGGAGCTCCACTGCCGTCGATCTTTCATCCACCGACTCCGTTTTGACCTAAAAACGCCTATAAAAATTATCCCCCGACGTTCTCTGGAAGGAGCGCCGCAGAAACACAGAAACACCGAAACAGAGACCTGGAGCTGCAGATTGGAGGGGGAAAACTCCGGCGGGGCGCTGCCGGCGTGGTCTCCATCTTCTCAACGACTTCTCCACCGTCTCCATGATGAAGAGGGAGTAGTCCACCTCTGGACTATGGGTTTGTGGAAGTAACTTATGTATCTCTCTCTCTCGAGCTTCACTAATTAGTACCGTATGAGCTGCGAACATGATTACGGTCATCTATGTAATACCTTTGTGGTGGATCTTTTTATGAGTTAATATATGTTTGAGATTGCAATGGTTTTGTTTCAGTTATGAAAGTAGATGCATATTATGTACCCCGTTCTTATTTACTTGTCATGATCAAGCATGTTTATGAGAGCGTGTGAGGGGGAACGTGTGCATTAGTTGGAGTAACGGGGGGTGGCTAGTGCGGTGAACGTGAGAGAAAGTTCGTGATCCACTTGGGTGTTTTACCTTACTTTGTTACCTCACTAGGGATAAAAAGAAATACCATGCTACCGGAGATGTGGGTGTGACCATTGCCACTACTCCATGACTAGATCTAGCATGTTCTTATTTTAACTTCATGTCATGATACTTATTGCTATACTCTGAGTTATCTTAATTACGAGGTGTTATGATTTAGTTCGCATCTTGGTGGAGTATAAAGAGACTAATAACCAAAAGGTCTCTATGTTAGGACGTGATGCCCATATAATTATAACTTGTCATTAAACTGTTGTGTTGCAATCTCATATGTCAACTCTAGTGTTCCATTGTCATAAAAGAGAGAGTGCATTTGTGAAACCATGAACCCCGGTCCATTTTTAATCATAAGAAACACCTTTCCAACACTTTTACCACTTTTCCATTTTCTTCCATTATTAAATCCGAAAATACAAAAACACTTTTACATCTTGCATTCATCATAAAAAACCCAAAAATATCATTTATCATTGCTACCACCATCCTTGCATATTTATTTACCACCATTGCATATTTATTTCTTGTTTGCATTGCATATTATCTTGATATCATTCTAACACCTTGTGCTTGACAACCACTAGGTGAGGTTGAGGACCAAAACATTTACTTTGTTTTGTAGGTAACCAAAAGAAGGATAGGAAGATAAATCTTCACTACTGATTCCCCGAGAGTTCGATATTAAACCCTCGAGTCACCCTCGTGGGGAAAACACGTCTTCCACTTACTACACACTCTGCACTTGGAGTCTCAACCTAACCCATTTACTTTTCACGCAGGTAACCACACGAAGGGCTAGCAACTGTTTTCTGGCGCCATTGTGGGGTAACTACGTGAAGGGCCATCAAGACTGTTTTCTGGCGCCGTTGCCGGGGAATCATTGCTGAAAGGTTTATCCAAGGATATCTCACCAAGTCAACTTCATCACCAACTTGTGCTAACACCTAAGCTTGGGGAGGTTGCACCTACGTGAGCATCATCTTATCCATCTTTACCTTCAAAGCAATTTTTTGTTTTGTCATTGTCTTGCATTTGTTATTTCGGTTGCATATTTATTTTCAGTTTTGCATAAAAAATTAAAAAAACACATAAAAACTTGCAATCATGGTTCTGGGAAACAAACAAGGAGTGAGTCCTCCATTGAATTCGGTCTCTAATTTTAAACAATATCATGGAGAAACATTAAAAGATGCTTGGGTAAGAATTAATAGGATGCACTATGAAGATCCTACACCTTGTGAAGATGAAAAGCTAAACCTTTACTTCTATTATGGAATAGACCCTTGGTACCAAAATGCTTTAGATGGGGCTACAGGGGGAAGTTTTGTGTTGTCAACACCACCTTGTGCAGCCATGACACTTAGAAGAATCTTTGGTAGCTTTGTGGGTAGCAAGAAAAGTTGGAGGACACCGCGGTAGCACTTGCATTATCCAAAGATAAATTTGAAACTAAGTTAGAGAAGCTACCAAGTAAAGAGGATTTTGAACAACTAGTATCTTATTCTGAAAACATTATTCCTAAGATAAACAATGAATTAGTTAATGTCATGCATAAACTAAGATTATGTGAGAAGGAATTTCTTGAAAAAGATGTTTACCTCAATAGAATTGAGGAAAAGCTGGTTTGTGTTAGTGATTCAATAAGAAAAGACTCATCATTTAAGCATGTGAAAGAAGTTCCTGTTAAGCAACAAGCTTGGGTTAAAAAAGAAAAGAAAGTTGAGAAGTTAAAATGCTTAGTGAAGTAAAGGAACCATTGCTTGACTTAGAGAATTGTAGCTTGCATGAATTAATATCTATCTTACAAAAATTTGCAAGTGATCCTTCTATTAATGTTAACCAAGCTGGTTTTGGTTCTTATATTGCTAATCATGTGTTAAAAGAAAAGATTGCTAGGTACAACCAAGAGGCTATGATACCACCTAAGCTTGGGGATGTATGGATTCCCAAAGTCCTAGTAACCATTGGAAAAGAGACACACCATGCTATACTTGATCTAGGATCTAGTGTCTCTGTTTTATCTAAAGAACTATATGAAGTACTTGAATTGAAAAATCTTGAAAAATGCTCTATTGAACTTGCACTTGCTGATGATTCCATTAAACATGCTTTAGGAAAAGTAAGTGATGTTTTGGTAGAGTTACATATGACATTTGTGCCTGTTGATTTTCTAATCATGGATATGGGGAATAAAACCTCTAGTCCAATTATTTTGGAAGACCTTTTCTTCGTACTACAGGTGCTATCATTGATTCAAAAGAAGGGAATGTGAAGTTTCAGTTTCCACACAAGAAATGTATGGAACACTTCCCAAGGAAGAGGGCACATCATTCAAGCTCCCTCATGAGCTTCGTCCACAATAAACATCAAGTAAGAAGCCTAGCTATATGGCTATAAAGAAAGCGCTTTACGGGAGGCAACCCGGTTGTTTTTATTTGTGATTTTCTTTGTGTCCTCTTGCTGTAACAAGAGACTTAGTGTTTAGTTTAGTTTCTGGAATTTTTAATAAAGTGCCAAGTTTTACTCATTTTGGTATGAAGAAGTTGCTTATAGCGTTCGGAGATATTATTCCTGCACGAATCTGTGCACGGTATGATTTTTAATTCTTATTCTGTAACTCCGAATGAGCTCATATTTAAACTGTAGGCAACTTTTCATCCTCTGTATGCATGAATTTTTCGGAATTTTCCGACAAAGTTAAGTAGGGTAGAAAAATACGTTTAGCTGCTGCTGTTTTTCTGGACAGATTCTGTCCCATTTTGTTTGATGCATGCTTAGAACTTTTAACATGAATCTTTTTGATCCAATTGAGTTTATGAGTAGGCATACAACATTATACATGTTCTGGACATTCATATGAATTTTTGTCTAAGGATTATATGCAGCAAGAAATCTATTTGTTTATCACTACTAATGTGCCCCACAGAAAAAGAAATGGGAGAAACGGTGTTTTGAAGTTTTTTCACAGGGATTAGAGGAGATGCACCAAGAGCTATCCAAGGATGGTGAAGACCATAAGCTTGGGGATGTGAAGACAACCCCACTGGACCTACACACTCTCGGTTTGCACATCTAACTTCTGTTTTTCGATCGAAACACTTTATCGCATAAACTTGGAGCGTCTTTTTGTTTGTTTAGATTAGATTTTTATTTTGTGAGACCACCACACTATCATTTATATATGAGAGAGCTACTGGAAATTTGGGTTGAATTATGTTGGATGCTATTATAAGATTGGGAAAAGGGATGTTAAGTTAATTTTAAAAGATACATATAATTGCATGATTCATGAGCTTGTTAATGAGTAATAATTTGCAAATATTTTATCAAGAGCTATCTCTTATTCATGTTTTGATGCTAAATGTTATTCTACCTTGTTTAACATGGATTAGTTAGTTCTATGGACACTCATGCATGCATTTAGATGGTCAACTTTCTCCCTCTTGCTAGCCCAAAAATTCCAACAAGCAAAAACTTGTTTCCAACACCTTCAACCAAAGTTTTTCCAGTGAGTCCACCATATCTACCTATTAGCTTTATGCTATTCCGAGTATGTTTATCATGATATTTGAGTTATCTATACCTCTGAATGAAAATGCTTATGTTGTTAATTGTTGTGGGAAAAGTTGGTTATATAGCTCTCGCGAACTTGATGCACACTTTACTTTCATTGCATAAATAAATATGACCCATTGTGATTAAAATTATGAAGTTGTGGACTTGACAAATGTCTTTGGTTGAGAGTTAGCCATATGTGCTGTCACATGGCAAGCTTTCAACATTGCACATCATCTCATTTAGTTGATATCATGTACTTTTGTTTATGGATGCTTACCATGGGTGAAATAAATGGGAAATGAAGTGAGTTTAAATGAGTTTGTATAAATGGTTAGAGAGACGCCTGGGCCGCTAATCTAAGCCATGCATCATTCATGGTGGAAATTTACTTACATGCTATGGTGAACCTTCTGTGATACACCTTACAATAAAAAGCTATCCAATGGTAAATAAAAAGGGTGTTGAGATTGTTCATTATGTTTGTTTGTCTTGTCATTTTGATATGGGCTTGTTCCATATCCTGGGACAAGAGGTACCCCAGTTGACGCTCTTAATGATACTGTTATTACTTACAATGATATTTAACTTGAACTTGCTTTGTTTTCTAAAGTTGAGTAACACATGGAGTAGGTACTTGTATTCAAGGGGCATGAGACTTTCAACCTGTACTTTGTCAAGCACACTACTCTTATTGCTTTCACTTTAAACTTAATCATTCAAGATGCTATGATAGGGGAATGAGAGCTTGACACCAAGGATTACCATGTTACAATCATTGACTTAAGTAGAGAAGTTCAGAAGTTAGATGAAATTTATTCATGCTTTACCTCTACTCATATATATATCTTTCCAAAGTGTCCACCTTTTATATTCAGATTTTCACCAATACTCTATGACCATTGTAGGATGTTCTTACTTATTATTATGCATACATGTGGTCCATAGTACTTTTTCTCTATGTTACACTTTGTGAATTATCATTGAACATCCTTGCATTGAATACTTGATATCACTTCATAAACTATCATGCATATTGCTACTCCTTTTAAGAATGAATATTATGTATGTTTGAGTTAATATATGTTTGAGATTGCAATGGTTTTGTTTCAGTTATGTAAGTAGATGCATATTATGTACCCCGTTCTTATTTACTTGTCATGATCAAGCATGTTTATGAGAGCGTGTGAGGGGGAACGTGTGCATTAGTTGGAGTAACGGGGGGTGGCTAGTGCGGTGAACGTGAGAGAAAGTTCCGCGATCCACTTGGGTGTTTTACCTTACTTTGTTACCTCACTAGGGATAAAAAGAAATACCATGCCACCGGAGATGTGGGTGTGACCATCGCCACTACTCCATGACTAGATCTAGCATGTTCTTATTTTAACTTCATGTCATGATACTTATTGCTATACTCTGAGTTATCTTAATTACCAAGGTGTTATGATTTAGTTCGCATCTTGGTGGAGTATAAAAGAGACTAATAACCAAAAGGTCTCTATGTTAGGACGTGATGCCCATATAATTATAACTTGTCATTAAACTGTTGTGTTGCAATCTCATATGTCAACTCTAATGTTCCATTGTCTACCACGTTATTAAAGAGAGAGTGCATTTGTGAAACCATGAACCCGGTCCATTTTTAATCATAAGAAACACCTTTCCAACAACTTTTACCACTTTTCCATTTTCTGCCATTATTAAATCCAAAAATACAAAAACACTTTTACATCTTGCATTCATCATAAAAAACCCAAAAATATCATTTATCATTGCTACCACCATCCTTGCATATTTATTTACCACCATTGCATATTTATTTCTTGTTTGCATTGCATATTATCTTGATATCATTCTAACACCTTGTGCTTGACAACCACTAGGTGAGGTTGAGGACCAAAACATTTACTTTGTTTTGTAGGTAACCAAAAGAAGGATAGGAAGATAAATCTACACTACTGATTCCCCGAGAGTTCGATATTAAATCCTCGAGTCACCCTCGTGGGGAAAACTCGTCTTCCACTTACTACACACTCTGCACTTGGAGTCTCAACCTAACCCATTTACTTTTCACGCAGGTAACCACACGAAGGGGCTAGCAACTGTTTTCTGGCGCCATTGTGGGGTAACTACGTGAAGGGCCATCACCCGCGCGGCCCCATGGTGTGGGCGCCACGTGGCTCTCCTCCGTGTCTCCTCTGGACTCCGTCTTCGTGTTGAAAAAATAGGAGCTTCTGTCCAAGTTTCGTCCAATTCCGAGAATATTTTCAGACTAGCTTATCTGGAATACAAAAACAGCAGAAAACAGGAACTGACACTGTGGCATCTTGTTAATAGGTTAGTCCCAGAAAATGCATAAAAATGATATGAAGTGTATATAAAACATGTAACAAT
The DNA here is from genome assembly GCA_947311845.1 of Poa pratensis. Classification (NCBI taxonomy): domain Eukaryota; kingdom Viridiplantae; phylum Streptophyta; class Magnoliopsida; order Poales; family Poaceae; genus Poa; species Poa pratensis. Next base: position 70,061,501 of record CAMZMU010000117.1, read on the forward strand.
TGTTATAATATCAACATGGAACATCAGAAATTATAGATACGTTTGAGACGTATCAAGCAGCGCTAAATAACAGAGCAAACCGAGCTAAATAAGTAGCTAACATAGCAAAATAAGTAGCTAACAGAGCAAATACATAGCTGAACAGAGCTAAATAACAGAGCAAACCGATCTAAATAATTAGCTAACAGAGCAAATAAATAGCTAACATAGCAAAATAAGGAGCAAATACGTAGCTGAACAGAGATAAATAACGGAGCAAACCGAACTAAATAAGTAGCTAAAAGAGCAAATACATAGTAAAAAGAGCTAAATAAGTAGCCGACAGAGCAAATACATATCTAAACAGAGCTAAATCACATAGCAAACCAAGCTAAATAAGTACTCTAATAGAGCAAATACATAGTAAAAAGAGCGGTCGTTTACCTTAGCGGAATGCGTCCTAGGCCCCGGAGCCACTGACAGAGGAGACCTCATCCTTCTCCTCCTCCGCCGCCGCCGCCGCTGCCGCATCTGGCCCAGGGCCCTGGCCAGGGAGAAGAGACCGGTGTATGGCCGCCCGAAGCTGCGTCTGGAACACCGCCTCCTCGGCGGCTTCTATCGCGTGCTCGGCGGCGGAGATGCGAACAACTCTCTTCATCGCAGACGCCCGAATGACACCGTCGGCGCGCTCGCGCTCAAAGGCGGCGCGAGAGAGGAGGAGACCGACCTCCAGATCCGAGTCCACATCGTCTGAGGAGGACGAGATCCGGGCGTCGGGGGCCGCCGCCGCCGTGGATCCGTTGTGGATTTGACGGCTCCGCAAGAACTCGCGACCTCGCTCGCGATGGACCTCGGTCCAGTTGTCGTGGAGGTTCGGCTCCGGTTGGCGCCTCGGAGGGTTGGCGGAGGAAGATGCTCTATCCTGACTTCCATCTAAGCTAATTCACATGGGAGGGTTGCCGGAGGGGTTCGCCATCGAGGGAGTGAAGTAGGTGGAGAGAGTGTGCGGCTAGGGTTAGGACCTGGGGAGAGTGAGATACACTGGAGTGGGTGATATTTATACGGGCACCACTTAATGGGCCTTCACATGGGAAACGGAGATTGCCATTATCCGCAACGGAGTTTGTTTTTCCTCCGTTGCCCATATGGGCAACGGAGCTGTTTTCTACCTCCTTTACCATTGTGTCGGGCCCATCGGCCGACCAGCGCGCGCGCACTCTTGCGGAAGCGCGCGGAACTCATTTCTTCCGTCGCCTAACTCGTACCGTTTCCATAGAGGGGTATCTGATCTGTCGTTCTATACTAGTGGAAGTTTACGTGTTTGAAGAATTAAAGACATATTTGGATCATATCAGATTCATGTTTTTATCAAAGACAATTGCTCTCTATCGCTTGTTTGTTGACATGTTTTTTTCTTGAATCCTATACAAACTGTGCCAGTTTCTATGAAAGTTTTCCTTGGGGAATAACAGGCAAAGGAGGAGGGCACAACAGCCTTTTTTTTGTGTGTGTTGGTATAGAACAGAGGAGAAAGTCAGAGGAGGTGGTATTGCTGATCAGATTGAAGCCAAAGAGGGATGCGGAGATCAGGTTGCACCTTCGCGGTGGAAAAGGAGCAGAGATAAAACACAAAGGTTAGAGTTACTCGATCCATCACAATTCATAGGGGTGAGTGGATCTGGCCGGCTCAAAGTTCACATGGCATGTGTTTTTTGAGTTAAAATGTATGCTTTGTGGTTGTAAGCATAAAAAGTCGAACTGAGAACCGTCATACGTTTTACAAGAGCGTTATGCAAATGAATATCAATCGACCATCTAAGCTAATTCAGTGGTGTGATGTACAAAACTAATGGACTAGCGGGTAAGGTGGGTAGTATTTTATGGTGGAAGTGCGAAATCAGTAGAAGGACCAAACAAAACCCCAGTTGGATGCCTGGGGTCACAACCACTATCAACATGCTTCTAGCATGATCATTTTCGTGATGAGGGCTATGTGTACCATAAATCATCATAGATAGTTGAGTAAGTAATACACTATCTAGCATGTGTAAGGTCAAACTTTAAATTACGGTGAGTCAAATCAACTCCTCTTTTCAGGACTATCCCTCGCCAAAGGCCTCACTTACCCAGCAGTGAGCCCGAGTGTGTGCACCTCCACACGGGATACTAAGATCTTTCCTAACTTTAAATTAGTATCAGCAAAAAATTAAAATTATTGAAAAGAAGATCTAGGATGAACTAGACACCAAATTGAGAGCGAAAAAAAAAACCTTGCTTGTGACCTAAAATATTACGAAAAGTTGAAGGGAATGAAAGCTAGTTGGTAGTGGTAGATTAGCGAAGTAATCCCCTTGATTGTTTGCTGGCGTGGGACGCAATGAGCTGCCGTGTTGTGGCACAAATACCATTGTAAACAACTTATCAATTCTACCTTAATATATAGAAATGCAGACCACCCATGAGTTCTAGAAAAAAGGTCGGTATAAACAACTTCTGTCAAACAACTAGTACCCATATCCAATTCATCCAAGTGGCAGTTCAGTTGGTCATAATTAAGAGTGCGTTTGAATTCTTTTTTGGGTGAAATGATGCAGTAAACACTTACAAATAAAACCCATAGAAAATAATAATCCTAAATCAATCTATGGCATGCACTCCTATGTGGCTCTGTTGGCACGAAGGTTTTTTTTCTAGTTTTACTTGCGATGAGATATGTACCTCATCTTCGCAGGTTCTAACATATCACATAAAAGAGGAGATTGTGTAAGAGAGCACACTAAAACAATTACCGAGTTTCTTGAGACCACATTGTGGTTCCCGCCTAAGGAATTCCTCCTGTTTGCCTCATGTTCCCATGATACCATGGAGATACAAAACTTTTAATTCACTCTCCCCGATTCATCTAGCTATATTTTGGTTGGTAAAACTTGTTATGTCTCACTAAAATGGAGACAATATATAGGAGCTAGGTCATATCAATGCTGGTGATAGTGTAGAATTGAAGTTTGGTACTTGCTTCTCAACATGAACAATGGCTCTAGCTGTCCACATATCTAAACATATGCTAGTAACTAGCGGCCATAAATATGTAAGATGAGTTACCTTGTTGAAGGCCATGATAGCTTAAGCATCAGGCTATTGGAACTCGTATTTCCTTCAACACGACATACCATCCTCAAATGGGAGGGCAAACTGAATGGACAGATATGATCCTTGAGGACATATTAAGGGCATGCATTCTCTCATTTTGTGATAATTGCGAGAAATATTTGTCGTATTCTGTTTTCATACAAAAAAGTCTACCAATCAAGCTTTGGGATGTCACCTTGTATACATTGTATGTGATGAGTTGTTACTGGATTTGTCCGAGACCAGAAAACACAGCTTGTCAAATCCGACTTGATCAAAGAGGCTAAAGAGCAGACCCGAGTCATTTGAGAGTGGCTTCCTGCGGCCCTATATCGTCAGAATGGCTACTTTGACACCAAAAAATCAGGAGGTGACTTATGAAACAAGAGAGAAGGCATGCCTAAGTTTATCCATTAAAAGACACACATCGGTTCAAGTCACGAGCAAGTTAGATCCCCACTACACCAGATCATACAAGATTCTTGCCAAATGAGGAGCAATGGCTTATGTGTAGGAGTTGCCTTCCTCGTTGTCAAACGTGAACATAGCTTTCATGTGCCACATCAAAGAAAGTGCCCTACTCTCATCGAAGAAGTATGAGCTGAATATCTCAAGCTGAAGGAAGATTTCACATATTAGGAGCACCCGATTCATATACTTGACTAAGCTAAAAATAAGACCCATTGTCGCACCTCAAGTTCTTGGAATTTCAGTGGAGAAATCATAACGAGAAGGAAGCACTTGGTAATGTAGAGACTTTTTGCGAGTGGAATACCTTTCTCTCGTCTTATATTGTTAGGAATCTCAGAACGAGATTCTTTTATGGAGGTAGATCGGTAGAATTTGTAACAACCCTTCTTGTAAAACTATGTGACAAGAAGTGCTTCATCATCATGTAAATATAATACATCTCATCCCATTTAGTTGCATGGTTAAACACCATCAAACTCAATGTTGTACAAAATGCTCAAATATGCTCTTAAACAAATATTGCATATAATTTGTCTCCAAATTTTAGGCTGGTATTTTCCCCAAGTCCCAAGTGTTATCTTTGTCACCTCTATATATTTTCAAAATAGTTTTACAAGATTTAGTATTTTACAAGTTTTCCGGTGGTTGGCATTTTTAATAACCGCTCATCCCCTCTGATCTAACGGTGTTAAAATAGGCGGAACCAGATTGACGGTACACAACGGTACCACGGTACCAAAAATTGTGTGGGACCAGTACCAAAATTATGTGGGACCATTACCTGTAATTGTTTCTTAATTATGGTATTTCTATATTTAGAACGGTCGCCTTGCGCGGCAGACTGATGCGAACCGTTCGATCATCTATGTTCGTATCTGAAACAAAACTTATCCTCTCGTCAAACGAGTCGAGCGCCACTTCAGCCATGCGCCCATGCCGCTCGCCCGCTGTCCGCGGCCATGGCTCAGCATCCGGTGGAAACCGAGCCCCTTGCAACCTCTCTCGCTTCCATCAGACCTCCCTTCCTCGCATGCATGGCGCCACCACAGGTGGGGGTGGGGGCGGTAGGAGGGGTTGAGGTAGGATTGGCTCGCGGCCAGCCGACCGGCGCCCGATCCTCTGAGCTGAGCACGAGAGCGAGGCTGGACACACCGACATTTTAGGCGGTGCGGACTTGGCCAACATAGACTCGAACCATGGCAGCCGCCGCGGCCATGAGCGACGAGCCAGCTACCCCTGATGAGCCGCCGCCGTGGACTTCCCGTAGGATATCAGAGGGGAGGAAGGGAGAGCAGGAGGTCGCGAGCGAGGCCGACGTGGAGCAGCTGCAGGTCCTGGAGGAGGAGTCGTTCATCCTTGGCAGTTGGCAGTAACGAGTTCTTCGCTGGGAGTACGCGATCATGATTTCACGACTGAGATCATCGGCGTGATGCTGACCACCACGGAGTTCGAGGAGAGGTTGCTGTACATGTGCGCATGGATGGAGCGGTCGCCGACGGGCGACAGTGATGGGTCAACTGCCGCCGTTGGACAGGCTGAAACTCGGATGTGTGAATGCTTTCTGAATAACAAATAGCTACTGTGTGTTGCCTAATAGTACTCCGGTAGTTTGATCAGTGCATGGACTCGTACTGATTGGTAGAGTCAAGGAATCGGTGGACTTCATCAAGATTTAATCAACGGCTAACAAAATCATTTTCTTAATCAACAGTTAAGAAAAATAGTAGTCGGCGGTACCGACGGTACCACGGTACCGTGCCAATCATCGTAAAAGAGCTATGTTTGCTAAACCTTTAAATTCAAATATTGGCAGAACTAAATGATTCTTTCAATAAAAAAACATGAAAATTTATATCGGCGCTAATATTTTATATAATGTTCCCAGTAAAATTTTAATGAATTTTAAGGTCATATTTCAACTACTTTCAGTTCAAACCCAAATCGGCACATATATGAATTTTGAACCTATGGGGCAAACAAATAGATGTCTGTTTGATCTTAGAAAATTCACATTGACCTCAGACGTTATGTATGGGGTATGTGAATTTTTTTGCAAACTTTAATATTAAGGTTAGTTAATGTTTAAATTTCAAAACTGTTTCAAACCAATATAAAGGAAATAAAACTTATGTACCCAACCGCCCTCTTTCCTCTTAAGATCTCAATACCATCAATGACCAAATGGCCGGGACTCACCGCTGATCTCTATCCATGGAGCAAGGAGAGCTCCTTGAATAGAGATGCAATACTTCACTTCCTCCACTTTCCAATTTTTTGATAAAGGATTATATATTAATATTAAGAAAATATCAAGTAGACTCGGCCTCTACAACAACTCAATATCACCACCGTCCAACTTGACTAGTAGAAAATAATTGCCACTATTATATTCTTTCTCACTCAGCCATGCGCTGGTTTGCATCCTTTCACAAACCTAATACCAACAGCCACCTCTCTCTCCTTCATATCCTAGTTGTTCACAAATAAACATTACTGTGTATGAGTGTATCCTCAACGTCGCACATAGCAATATTGTTGAGTGAGGTTGGCTGCAAGCGTGATACACAAGACAATCTAACCGGAGTTCTTGAAGATGTGAAACACTAGTCGCCCAAGAGGGACACCGTTAGGGATCACGGAAGCTATGTGATAACATTACTCGATTCACTCGCCCCCAGGGCCGGCCCATAGGGCGGGGCAGCGGGGCGCCGCCCTGGGCTCCCAGCAGGTAGGGGCCCCGACCCAGGTAAAAGTACTAGCATGTCTTTCTGCCTTAGGTCCACGAAAAAAGGAAACAAAATAGGATGGCCCAAGGAACAAATCAAGCCCACCACGCAGTTAGATAATGGATATGGGAGCAGCACTTATGGACCCAACTAATAAGCTAAAAATAATAATTAACCACCAGGCATGTCAATCGCTAGCGTACTCAACGACTCGTCTTCTCGTACCAATCTAGAGAACAACGTCGGGCCTTTCCGTTTCCAAGGTCGCGGCATTAATGGAGACCAAAGACGCAATTCCGTTCCCAAATATCTCTCTTTCCCTTCTCAATGGTCTACTCGCTCCATAACGATTCGTTCCTTTTTCCTTCCCCTGATCATGTTCCTCAATTCGATTTACCTAAAGCAGCTTTGCTCCCCGACCCTGACTACTCTGCTCTGACGTTGGGGAAGTTTTATCCCGGTGAAGATGGTGATGCAGTGAAGAGCACAACAGATTGGGGAGGAAGGAAACTAATGTAAGTTCATGCCCATGACATGTTCGTCCATTTACATCATCCAGTTTTGACAAGGCTATTTGTAAATGATTATCTCCTCGTCGCGCTTTGAAAAGCGAACTTTTGTAGAACTATATTGTTTACTTACCTAGCATTATGTAGTCCATTCGATTCTTGCAAACAAATCGTTTGTAGTTTGATTTTTATAGTGCAAAGATCACAGATCCATACTACGTACTCGATTATTTTCATGAGAATAGCTTTTGAAATAGGACAGTACATTCTAGGGGTAGAAAAATGTCAACAAGGCCACAAGGGCCCTTTCTCTTCGTCTTGCCCCAGGGCCCCAATATGTGTGGACCGGCCCTGCTCGCCTCTAGATAGATCACAGTTTGTTGCTCGTCAAAGGGCACGAAATATGGGAAGTAACCCAAGGGTGTAGGAGAGAAAAGTAGATTTTATTGATTAGACCGATGGTGGTTTTATGATTCAGTCAACCATCACATCTCATATATATATGTGAGGCGGCTGGAATTCCCGTGTAAAAACATGGTTACAAAACTCACATGTTTACAATGTTCGAATCCGAGTCTAACTTGTTTCTAAATTAGGCAGATCTTCCTTGATCTTAGATATAGTCGGGCTGCATGGGTTCTAGCAAGGGTAGGATTTCCTTTTCTAGCCTTGATCACTCGCGCTTCTGGTACCTTCTACGTGCTTTTAGGCTGCTCACGTTCGAGTTTGAGTGCTTCCTACTTGGATGCCTCCCCCTAGTACTTCTGTAGACGTGTCCGTCTAAATCGTTGTTGCGGCAGGATTTCTATCCATGGAGGTTGTCGACCAAAAACACATGGAGAAAAGAGAGAGTACACAATAAGGTTTACAGTCGTCCCAAAGCACTGGAGGTTTTTTTTAAGATAAAGAGTATATATTAATACCGCATTGATACCGATTACACATAGCGCGACTCTGCAACAATGCAATACCCTAATAACTTTACGGATGCACACAACCAAAAAAAGAAGAATAAGTTAAAAAACAAAAAAAGTCTCGCTATAGAGTTCCAGTCCTTGCAGCAGCAGCACAACCACCACCGAGAGAACACCTGATGTCCAAATTCTCCAAAAGCAACGCCTTCATGAAGGAAACAATGCACAACGCCGTCGTCACCCGATCATAGATCTTGGGTTTTCACCCTGTAGATAGTCCCCGCTCTCAAAACAATGTCTTCAACAAGGTCATTGTCAGGCATAACCAATTAAGCCCAGACCTGGATTTTCACTCTGAAAGGTAAGACTTTAAACTTCACCTGTGCTGTCCACCCCACTTACATACCGCTGCTACGATTCCTGAAGATTCAAGCAAGTTCCTCATCGCCGCCAAAGACTCCAATCACCATTACTAGTCCTCCGATCTCGGCCTCCATGACATTCTCCGTCTCTGACTTCACCACGGATTTGTCCATGATGACACCTCCGGCACAAACGAATTTCATCCGATCCAGCGGTCTCTAAGCATAAACATCCATGCGAGATCGTCGGTGGAGACTTCAGGAACCCGACACTCCGGCCAGATCGAGGAGGACGGGTGTCAGGCAGATCTTCGTCCTTGCGCTAGTTGGAACCCTAGGACTGCCACCATTATTTGAGCACACCGGTAGGCCCCCACGCGCCGGTCGGAGCAGCAAAGGAGGCGGTCGCAGAAGCCACCCCGAAATCTATCCAAGGCAGCTGGCCGATCCAGATCGGACCGAAAGGTCCAGATCCAAGACATGTCGTCGCACCGCCGGGAGGGTCCTCAAGGAGCCTCGCTTCCGCCTCCAACTTGCCGCCCCGGCTACAGGCCCCGGCCACGAAAACCGCGCCGCCTGGTGCCACGGCCACCGCCTCCGCCCATCTGGAGCCGCCGCAAGCCACCGACGGAACTGGGTGATGCCAATTCCACACCCACCGCCGCCGCCCATCAGGAGGCGCCGCCGCACGACCAGGAAGCCGCCTTGGCTGCCGTGCGCAGCGCCCTGCCCGAGGCGCCCCAGTCGCTTTCGGGAGCCGCCGCCACGTCCTCTGCCCTAAGCACCTATGGTGCCGGGTGCCGCCGCCATCGCGGCCAAGGCCGGCGGCAACGACGGTAGGCTTCGCCGGTCGATAGGAGGGGGTGGGCGGCGCTGGGATTGGTTCCCCCTGGCGTGCAAATTTTGGTCCCTTTGGTTCCCTTCGGTTAGAATCTGCAGGACCCTGTCCCTTCAGTTCCCTTTTCCGTTCTGGATCATGGCTGTAAATTTTGGTGTGTGCAATATGGAACGAGTTTGAACTTCAAGCCTTCAAGGCTAACCTTAACCCTTATCATGTCTTATCGTTTAAGTTGCAGATGAGGGAGGGCGTTAAACGATAAGACTTGATAAGGGTGAGAGTTGTTAGTAATATACATTCTCTTGTAATAATCGGTATGATATAAACGGATTTGCTTTCTTGTAAATCAAGCATGTAACACCCAGCCGCCCCTATATTAACAGGAAGACGATCCTCTCATAAAAAAAAAGAAACGGGAAGACGATCCGAGAGAAAGGGAAATCAATCATGAGTTTTCAATTTTTCATAGGACCGTGGGGAGGTTTTTGCTGCAATGATGCTGCTACGCACCTTACATATATTGAATTTTTGGTTAGTGGAAAACATCGCCCTCTCTCGGCCCTTTTCGCATGAGCCAAAAGTACATGTCGACGGCTCGCAGAATCCGCAGATTAAGAAACAAGAAAGAAATAGCAATTGGCTCGCGAGCACCCAACCGGCCGGCCGCCATGGGTAGGGAAGGGGCACTTGATCGAGCAGCCACACCGGCCTCACGTTTAATTGTCATGGATGATGCATGGAATGGATGGATGCTGGCCCAAACAGATTACAGATCGATAGAATCCAAAATGGCCAGATGCATCGCAACGCAATCTCCTTTCTTACCACACACAGATGCTGCCATTGAATCCAAAAAAGATCAATGTTTTGGAGCCAGGTCAAGTGCCCCCACTTATCCCTGGCACACTATCTATAGCACACTCACTCGCTGCGAACCCCACCAAATCACTAACCGCGCCTGTCGTCTCTTCACTCCACTCAGCTGCAGCAACAGAGTGAGTGAGGCAGAACGCGATGGAGAGGATGGTGATGAGGCTGGCGAGGAGGAACAAGTCTCTCTTCCGTGCTGAAGGAGGTGGAGGCAGCAGCGTCGTCACCGGCTCCGGCGCCGGTGGCTCCTCTTATGCGTTCTCCACGCTGCAGCAGCAGGAGGATCCCATCCTTCAGCATCCCGGCGTGCTCAACATCAGGGACACGGCCGCCCACGTACGTCCTTGGTCACTTATCTCGTTCATGTTGTGATTTCAGCTATTAAATCCTAATTCAATTGGGCATCCATGCATGCAGCTGATCGGCCGGACGCCGATGGTGTACCTGAACAAGGTCACGGAGGGCTGCGGCGCCCGGATCGCCGCCAAGCTCGAGTTCCTCCAGCCATCCTTCAGCGTCAAGGACAGGCCAGTACTCTACTCTCATCAATCATTCATTCCTTTTCGCGCCAACAATTAACTTGTCTCCGCATAATCCTGCATGATACAGTATTAATTAATCTACTGTTCACGTGCGTGGCCTGCATAGCTCCATCATAATATAATGCCGGTCGTGTGGACGACATATATTTTGCGATGATCTCATGTGACTGACGGGGACCGGTTTCATTTTCTAATGGCTGGAATTTATTTCTCATGTTCATGGGCGATGATAATAGAGATGGACTAGTCTGCCTGAATGTGATTGAAAGTGCTATATATGCAGTGGGATCCAAAAATAGAGATGGACTAATCTGATTTGTGAAGATATATTGAAGTCATGGTCGACTAGTCCACCTTAATTTGGTGGTTAATTAGTGTCCAAGTTTGGACAGATCCTACATCCTGGTCTAGTGTGGAAGGGATCTCTCTATTATTTATGTATGTTCAACCTGAACTTATTATACACAGATATGCAGGTAGAAGTAGAACGTAAATAAACCTCAAGCTTTACTGTTTAAGTATAGTTTTATAGTTATTTTCAAGACCACAATTAGCGGTAGGAGGTACAGACTTTTGTATGCTCAGTTGCACACAAGTATATACATGTACCAAAAACTAGAATGTCAAATGGAAGAAGAAAATCAGCTACCTTTTTATTATCCATCACACCAGCCCTTCCACAAGAAAAAGAAGAATACATTCCACCACTGTTAACAGTGTGATCGATTAATCTGTCTGTCGTATGATCGTTCCAGGCCTGCAGTTTCCATGATCGAAGACGCAGAAAAGAAGGGGTTGATAACCCCAGGCAAGGTCAGTTATCTCATGCTTTCGGCTACAAAAATCGACAACCGCAGTGAACTTCGCATGGAAATGACACTAAAATTGTAAAACGTCAATACAACAAGTGGCGTGTTCTTCGATGTATCTGTTTTGACAGAAATTTAGACAACTGTTGTTCTGCCTAAAATCAGTAAGTCGGTTACACCACATATGGACTGTAACTAACTGGAAGTCGCTCCTGATCTGAAACAGACCACGCTGATCGAGCCTACATCCGGGAACATGGGCATCGGCCTGGCGTTCATGGCCGCTCTCAAAGGGTACGAACTCGTGCTGACGATGCCGTCGTACACCAGCCTCGAGAGGAGGGTGGTCATGAAGGCCTTCGGCGCGCAGCTCGTGCTCACCGACCCGGCCAAAGGGATGGGAGGGACTGTGAGGAAAGCCACCCAGCTCTACGAGGACCATCCTAGCGCCTTCATGCTCCAGCAGTTTGAGAATCCTGCCAATGTAAAGGTCAGTAGTGTACCTTTGATTGATCTTACATGTACAATATTGGACAAGTAGTAGCTGTAATTTCAAAGTGTATGTTTGTCAAGTTTTTCCAGAGAAAATTTCCACTGGGACCCACATTAAATGAAAAATCCATCCATATCTCTCTGTCAACGACAATTCATCTTTTAAAATGTTAGGGCTTCATCTCGGGTGTTGTTTCTTACGATGTTTGGCAGGTACACTACGAGACGACGGTCCGGAGATATGGGAGGACACGCTCGGGCAGGTTGACATCTTCGTCATGGGGATTGGGAGTGGCGGTACCGTCACCGGTGTCGGCAAGTACCTCAAAGAAAAGAACCCCAATGCAAAGGTACTCCTCAAGCGGTCCTGTACCATTTTATTTCGCGGAATTCATGGATGGTGTATGTTTACATGTAGATCTACGGAGTTGAACCTGCCGAAGCAAATGTTCTGAATGGTGGCAAGCCAGGTAGACAACCAATTTCTGTAAATCATGTACTCTCCTTCTTTTCGAACTAGACCTTTTTAGTTTCTGCTCATGTGAACCTGATTGCAGGGCCTCACCTCATCACTGGAAATGGAGTCGGATTTAAGCCAGATATTTTGGACATGGATATAATGGATAAGGTTCTTGAGGTAAAGAATCAATTTTGACTTGTTTCGTTGAATAAATTCTGTAAATATCAAGGTTTTTGATTCGCGACTCAAAACTGAGTCACCGAGCCTGAGACTGGCTGTATAGTCGACCAAAGTCGCTGTATAGTCGCCCCAAGTCGCCTGATTAGTCCTGAGTCCCCCTGATTTTGAGAAAACAGACTTGGCGACAAATCAGCGACTAAAAAACCATGGTAAATATGACTGACTCCATGCATGTAACAGGTGAAAGGTGAGGATGCTGTCAAGATGGCGCAACAGTTGGCAGTGAAAGAAGGTTTGCTGGTAAGTTACACAAATAAATTTACTGCTCTCTTCGAAAATAAAGGACCAAGAGGAGGACTGAATCCTGATGAGATTGTTTGCTAATGTTAAAACTGAATCGTTTGCATTGGAACTTTTGCTGAAGTCAGTCAAATTTTCGCAGGTGGGGATATCATCAGGAGCCAACACAGTTGCAGCCATCGAACTCGCCAAGAGGCCAGAAAACAAGGGGAAGCTCATCGTGGTATGTCATATACATATATACCCATCTTCTGTGAACCACATCAGAAATGTTAACGTGGAGAAGTTTCAGAAGAGTTGACTGACCAGTGTATTGTGGTTTCAGACTATTCATCCGAGCGCGGGGGAGCGATACCTATCGTCGGCGCTGTTCGAGGATTTGAGGAAAGAAGCTGAAGCCATGCAGCCAGTGTCAGTGGACTAAGTTGCAACTATGGAGAATGCATACAGAATAAGTTCACTGGCTTACCATGTTGCAAGTGCTAGTTGTACCTCATTTGCAATCTTCACTTTGTGCCTCATGTGGACCTTATGTGAACAACAACTAGAAATGGTTGAAAAGGGACTTTGCTTTCCTAGAGACTTAGGGCCTTTTGGTTCACGGCCACACTTTTCCAAGTCAAAGTTTGGCAATTTGGTATGTGTTTGGTTTTTGCCACACTTTAGTATTGCCACACTTTATTATCCATATGGCCCATTTGTCATAGAGTGAACTTTTTGCCAAGTTTTGCCACACTTTGTGGCACCCATTTTTTTATGTGGCCGGAAACCAAACAGGCCCTTATGGTGGCCATGTGTTTGAGTTGTGGAAAATTACACAAGCCTCAAGAAGCCCTACATTGTGTTAGAGGTAAAGCGATAATATGTCATCAATATGTTGCCGAGGGTCGAACAGTCATAGCGGCATGGCCCTTCCCTGTCTGCCAGTGTGTGCAGTGCCTCTATGGCATGTCAGGCTACCTCAGGTGGCCAACTGAGCCGCGTCATAATTGGGGTAGGGTCGGCAAGCCCTCTTTGCTGGTGCTGCTGCAACATGAACAACCTCGCCCTTATCTTCTTCTGATTCAGCTTCCTGCATCTTCTTCTCGCCTCCTCCAGTTACATTTGACAGCAAGGCAGCCTCCTCTTCCTCGCCCACCTTCTGCAGGCTCTTTGCTGGTTCTGCTGCAACATGAACAACCTCGCCCTTACCTTCTTCTGATTCAGCTTCCTGCATCTTCTTCTCGCCTCCTCCAGTTACATCTGACAGCAAGGCAGCCTCCTCCTCTCCCTCGCCCACCTGCAGAAGCTGCAGGCTCTCCTTGCTGCCAGCTTCCTTCGTCAGCTCAGCGACTTCTTTGGCTCCTCTTCTTCCTACAATTGATGGTTTCTAGTTTCTTTGGTAAATAACGCATGCCGCAATTTCAACTAGTAATAGTAAATAGTAAGTGGTAATTGCCAACGACTTCCCCTTGTTCTGAATAATTGCCAGTCCGATACCCATTCGATTCGAGGCAAGTAACCATCAACATAAGAAATCATGCGCAAAAAGGAGTGAACTTTACCGGGTTCTATGTGCCCTTCACAGTCACTGTCCGAGTGGGTGTAGTGCCACACAACTTTTCAACTTAGTCAGTGGCGGATCCAGGATTCGAGGTTAGCCAGCGCAAATGTTTTAAGCTCTAAAAATTTTTAAGGCACAAATGCATGTCTGTAACAAATATATGGTCCATGAAGATTCAATTTTCAGGATTCATGAACACAGCTTGGGTTGCTCATCAAGATATTGATACTGAAACTGTGGTGTCTCCTACAACATCAAAGTCGAAACTGACATCAAGTATTCTATAGTTCTGGTTTTACACCTCTACTTACTGAAAAATGGCATGAAAAGTAGCAGTACTGGACACGATATAAATTGCCAAAAAAAGGGGAGAAATAATTGTTCCCGAAATTCATGCAAAATTTATGATGTGAAATATGTCAGATGCTGTACTGGGGCTTCCGAGCTTACATCTACTCTCTAAAAGAGAGGGGTTCCAGCAGTGGCTAGTGCTGTTTGATTTCATTGCCAGTTGCTACTGGCATCCTTCTCGTGCACGAGACGCTGACGTGGGAGGAACTGAAGACATCCTCTTTGCGAGCCAAATTCCTGGCCACCAATGAGAAGAAAATAGAGACCATAATTGGTAAGATACAGTATCAATATCCCTACACATCTTTTCTCAGTAACCTGTGATAAAAGTAATCAAAAGACATGTGCTCTGGCTGAAACATTCCGCAATGTCATATGCAAATGACCTATCCGAGAGACTCTGACCCTCAGCCCCTCATGTTTCCGTACATGTGTAACAAACAGAGATACCGAGATTACATAGATTGGTTGTTCAAAAAATGAAGATTGCGTCATCAGATAATTTTGTTAGAAGGTGGACTAGTCTGCAGCACACCAATTAGCACGACTGCGACAAGGTAATTTAACCAGCTTTACAAATCCCAACTGTTTAATCCTTGCACTGGGTCAGCACAAGGAGATTTATCAGAAGCGACTAATAAGCACTGCCACAATTAACCATTGACTACTATTGATCAGCCTCGGAGAACCGAACGAACAGAGACACTGAATCCACCGACAAATTCGGTGGAAACGAAGGGCTCGAATCACCACGCGGTACCAAACAAGGGGAGGAGGAGCCGATGCGGTTGCATACGAGATCTCACCTGATGGCGCGCAGGTGTGGGGAGGCGGCCGTGAAGGTTATCGCTGGAGGAGGCGGGAGGCCTCCGGGCGGCGCGACCGCTTCGAGGGCAGGAGCGACGTGCCCCCGCCAGCTTGCCAGAAGGGCTGTGGTGGAAGCAGCACCTGGGGACGATGCCCGGACACCGCTACTGCGGAAGCAGTAGGTGCGCCCGCCACTGCCGCTCCCTCAAGCCCTCCTGTTCCGAAAAAATCAGAGCACATTTCAGGAGCAGATGGAAAGATCTTCTTTTCAATATCAGCTACCATATACATCTGTGTTTCCTTCTTTAACAATATTCAGTACTGCAAAATCTTACAATGAACGAATTTCTTCTTACAGCAGCAGTGAAACCGGCATGTGTACAATTCGAGAAGAAATTCTCGACAATAGTATCGTTGTGTCCCCTACTTTGCTACCTTTATCAGTTGATGGGCCTTTGCCATTCATGTTGCATGCACTACAATAGAGACAATAAAACTGCAGGACAACCAACCGAGCAAGAGAGACTAAAAGTGTCGCTGCTGCATGACCCTTCCTTCTGGCATCCTCTTGTCGACTCGGCCGATTTTGTGAGGCGGCCAAACCACGTGCGTGACCCTCCCCTGCACTAGACCAAGAGGAACCTGCAGGCAACAGAAAAGATGTTCATCAGAAAAACTATCGATTGCATAGAAATTCATTTCGCTATGGCGTGGAGACAAAGTCACACGTGTTTAAATATGACCGGTGTCGTCAGATGGTTTCAGTAAACTCTGTTACTGGGATATCAAAATTAGTATATGATAGATAGTGAACAGTCAGGAGGCATTGTTATACCAATTTGATGCATCATGTTCTAGCTAGGTCTCATACAACGGAGAGAAAAACATCAATACAAAAGCTGAGCAGTATATATGATCACCGAATGTTCACACTGCCACAATCTAGCACTTAAATTACCATAGCATACTGTAACCTTTTCAATAAAAAACATAGAAATAGATATCAGTGTTCTGAATCTGAAGTTCTGAACTAATTAGAGTCTGCAGATTGATTGCAGTTCATCAGTTGTGACAGTATAAAGCGAACACGGCAGCACTAAGATTAGTGCAAGCTGCCGATCTGCTTAGCTCGATTAGGCGCTTGTTCAATAGAGCTAATGCAGTATGTCTAATATAGAAACAGGAATCCAGGGATGCATAAAGAGGTAAGATGGCAATGCAAGATAAAATGCACATTGAGATAAAACAATACTCAGAACAAAGGAGCGACTTCATATTGGCTACTCCCTTGTCCACAATTACATGGCGCGCGTGTTTTACAAGATTCAAGTTTGACCATCCTTTTGGTCAACAAAACGTAGGTTATATGTTGTAAAAAATATACCGTTGGATTTTTATTGAAATAAGCCTTCTGATGGCATAATCTTTATGATATTTTTCTCGTGTATTATTGGTCAAATTAAATTAAAACACGTAAAACTAGGACGACATGTATTTGTGGATGGCGGGAGTAGGTTTTATGTTTAAACCTGAACTTTACTGGATGATATTTGGGCTTCATTGGAGTAAAAGGGCTGAGGAATTTGATTTGTTCGTATCCACTGTTAAGCATGCCTAGTAACTAAGCGATAAATAAGTGGGACAGTTTTATTTTGTAACAGATCCAGGTGAGGAGACGAGATATAGAGCTGATATGCACCAGCTAGTATCAATTACACAGATATGTTTGTTCTTGCTCAATGTTATCACAAAAAAAATTGCAACCCAAGCTATCAAAAAATTGGCTCCAAGCCAACGGTGAGCTCCATCTCTGCTTAGCATTCTCATACAACATTAGGCGTTTGTTCAAAAGGAGATAATGCAATGTGTATAATCTAACCAGAGGAATACAAGGATGCATATTAAGAAACCTATCATCTTGTCGGCGTCCTCTGATTTATCATGAGCATACAAGTCAAACACATCAGCTGAAGTAAGATGCTAATAATGCAAGAAAAACGTGCACTTCAGCTGAAAATAATATGACCCGGAACAAAGGTGGGACCTCATGTTGGCTCAGTTTTATGTTTAAACAAAGGAAGGTCTTGGCTTCATATACTAAGTATGCTAAGTAACTGAAGAATAAGTAGATAGGCTGGTTTTATCTTGTAATAAATCTGGGTAAAGAGATGAGATGCAGTTTTAGAGCTGATATGCAGCACCAGCTGGTAGCAAATATGTCTTCTTTTTTGGCTCTGTTTTACCACCAAATTTTTGCATCTTAAGCTATCGCACCAGCCACAAATACAACTCGTGCAATTCGTCAATGCCAGCAGCAGCATTGTTATTTGGTAGCAGCACACATTACAGAACAGCGCCTTACGGAGAATGGACACAGATGGCACCATTCACCAACATATATGTAGTTGTGCAACCTAGAGTGATATTACTAATCCAGTCGTGCCTGGGAGAAGCAGAATTTTCTTACAGGGCCGTAGTATCTGGAGTCCCAGCTGGCGCTTCCGTTGTCCCCTTCGACCCAGCAGTGCCCCTCCGGTACCTTCCGGATCTCCGCTGTCTCCGGGACACTGATCGAGTCGCCGGGAAGCCCGATCAGCCTCTTGACCAGCGTGCTTCGGTGGTCCACTGGGGACCTGCATACACACAGGCGACAGCAGAATCATGAATCAAGATCCAACTCATCGAGAGCATCAATCAGAATTCGGCGGTGGCGGTGGGGGTGGCGGCGGCAGAGAGCAGGCGGGCTTACACGAAGGTGACGACGTCGCCGCGGGAGAAGTCGTAGCGGGCGAGGCCGGCCCGCTGCACCAGCGCGTATTCACCTGGCGACGGCGGCAGCGGCGGTGATCAGAGATCGGTTGGGCGAGACGAATCCGGCGGTTATGTCATGCGGCCGAGGGCAAGGGGTCGTTTACCTGTCCTGTCCTCGAAGGTGGGGTGCATGGAGGAGCCGTGGACGGCGGCGAGGGAGAAGTAGCGGTCGGAGACGGTGAGGCCGATGAGGGTGCCGCCGATGCAGTACTTCACAAACGGCCTGAACGCCGCCCACATACGCGCCATGTCCAGGACTCGTAGGGACCAGCCTATAGCCTACCCCCGCCGTTGCGATGCTGCTGCTCGCGGTCAGGGCCGAGGCGGAGGCGGAGGCGGCGGCGGCGGCGAGGGGTTCAGGGTTGAAGCGGCGCGTAAATTCTGCTGCAAGAAAAGAACTCTTCGGGCCTCTTTGGATTCGAAGAATTTTCACAGGAATAATTTTTTCTAAAAAATCCCTTTGAATTGTGTACTTCAAAATTCTTATGGATTGCATTACTACACCCCAATATCATAGAAATTTCAACATCCACTCCAATCTCCTTTTTTTACACACATCCGCGAAGGATCAAGACATTTTTTCTGTGTTTTTCTGTGTTTCATCCAAACGACCATTCATTCAATTTTCATCTGTTTTGTAATACTCGGTTTTGCACCTATAATCTTATCAAATTCCCATATTTTCTTAATTCCTCTGTTTTCTAATCGTGCCATCCAAAGCCCTTCGTTTGGTTTCTTTCCTTTACCGCTTTTCTTCCTGGGGTTCCGTGTTGGACAGTAACCAGCGACAGGCTGAATGCTTCACGTCGTCAACTGCATGAACTGAACGTGGTGTCCGCTTTGCGCACGAGCACGTCACCGGCGCCGTCCAAACCGCACTCTCAACTATCCACGCATGAACATTTTACAATTTCTGGGTTGATTGGATAATTGCCTATCAGTTGATTGTAATTTACTACTACCTATCGGATTTAATTCGCAGGTTGAGGCAAAGTTTTGCCTGCCTAAGCCTATCCTAAAGCTGCGATAATCAAATCGGGCCAGAGTGAGTAGCATGCATTGCTTCATTCTGATTTTACCTAGTTGGATTTGTAACCAGATTGCAAAGCATTGACAGATCACAAAAGAAAGCGAGGAAGGAAGAAATGGGCTCAGTGCCCTGCTCGTGTTCTGGCCCCGGAGAACGGGGGAGATTGCAAAAAGTAACAAGAGAAGGTGCCATATGAAATTCTTTATGTACGGCTAAGATAAGTGCTGAACTATATGTGAAATCTGATCACCCAATCAAATGTATCTAATACAGACCTATATATTGGAACCAAACAGAAAAAACTCCACTCGCAAACAAATTATAATCTGATAAAACTAACGTAGCGAGGCGCACCTTCACACTACGAGGGTGTTTGATTAGGTTTTTTTCTTGACTTTTGGCTTTGGCTTATAAGTCACAAATTGGCTTTCGGCTTATACCATAGTGCAACATCTGCGTAGCGGCCAAACATGGAGGCAATCCATATGGTTTTACTTGCACAAGCACTTCCCAACATATCTCCAATTTCGCCGATTGCCACAGATCAAGTCACTGAGAAAATTGTGTGCGGAGAGCAACCTAATGCGACGATTGAATTTTCTCGGACCAAACCGTGGAGCCCAGCCGAGGGATTCCTCTCGTTTGCCTCCTATTCCCATGATACTGCAGAGGCACAAACTCTTTACTCGCTCTCCTCTTCCCTTCATCTAGCTATATGTCAACTCCTAAAACGTGTTGCGTTGTGCCCAAAAGGAGACTACAATATATTGGCGCAAGGCCATGTCAATGTTGGCAATGATGGAGAATGAAGTTTGGTACTCCCTCCGTTCCAAAATAGATGACTTCCATTTATCTAAATACGGATGTATCTATACTTGTTACACATCTAGATATATCCGCATGTAGACAAATGAAAGTCATCTAATTTGAAATGGAGGGAGTACCTTCTAAACCATTTCGCATATCGGACTACGAATCTAGTTATCCACGTACGGTACATATGCTACTCCTTCGTCCATGGGTGCGGGGACAATTGATGTTGTCTTCAGTAAGTCTTATTTAAGGTTGATCGAATTTATAGAGAAAAAACCATCTATGGTACAAAATAGTAGGTAGTATGACTTAAGACACGATTAATTGGACTTTATACTATGAAAAAGATAGTAGATATAGCGGCAACAAATATGTAAGATCTTGTTGAAGCCATAATAGCTCAAGCCCCTCCTATGTCTAGCATGAAGTATCTTCTTTATGACTGTAATGTAGAGAGACCTTGCAGCTTTGTTACAAAATTATAAAACATAATTTTCTACTATAAAGTTGGAATTAGATATGACCATACATTTAGTTGCATGATCTCACCCTCGAGATATTACTAGATGCATATATAAAAAATAATCTAAAACCAAAATTTAATATTTCATCTTTAAGATATTTATGAAGAATGCTATAAATTAACTCCAGGAGCTTTATATAGGAGTCTATACTAACATGGACTGGAACTAAGGTGGTTAAATTGTACATCCACTCACACAACCAAGTGACAGCTAGGCTCATTGCCCTTGTCTTTAGAAAAAACATGCCAAATAATTCGAGCACACTTTAATAGCACCAAAAGATTCCACTGTTAATGTAGTTCATCTATTTATTTTCCCTTCTCCCAGAAAAATAAGAAACAGAAAGTCCATGAATAGCTTTGGCCTAATCCCGCTGAACATGAGTTTAGCGAAAATAGTTTCCCCCTTCGAATTATCGAAGGAATTATTGAACGAACAATTGTATCATATTAGAAGGAGGGCAAATTTAGACTTTTATTACACGGTACTTAACTAGCCAGAGGCTGAATGCTTCATGTCGTCAAGTGCCTGAGCGTGGTTGATTGGATGATTGCCTATCAATTGATTGTAACTTATTAGCATGCCAATCTTCATTATGGTTTACATACTTGGTTTTGTAATCGACCTAGGGCTGGACTAACGAGTTGTTCGGCTCGTTATGACTCATGGTCGTTAAGATTCGGATCGTTAAGCTCCTTAAAAATAACGAGCTAAATTTAAAGATTGACTCGGTTTGTTATATTTTCACGAGCGCTCGCGAGCAACTCGTTAAAACTCGTTAAGAAGATGTATCAGGGTATTCAGCTAATTAAGCAACCTATCAAGCAAGCATTAGGAGCAACAGATTTTGGATATAGATACACTTACAAATATATGCTGACATGCATCGGTCAAAGACCTACCGTGTGCAAACAATACTTAGAAGATGCATCAAGCATCAGCTGGACAGGAGTACAAGACAACATATATAAAAGTACTTCAAAATGACAAATCGACACTTAATAGTTCACAGACTCATAGTAGTGCCACACACTAAAATCATGAGAAATAGATAATCAGGGAGGTGGCTGTGGCAGAGCTGGATGAGCCCCGAAAAGCCATGGCTTGGTTTGCCTCTGCCGTCGACTCTGTTGTCCAGCAGCTGTTCTTCGCCTCCGTTCAGTTCCACATTGGAAATGGGGAGCTTACAGCGTTCTGGCATACGCCTTGGTTACTCCCAAAGCCTTTCAAAGATGTCTGGCCTGAGCTTTTCAAGCACTGCACCAAGCGCAGCCTGTCTATCAAGGATGCTTTAGCTGATGATCGATGGATCCGCCACCTGAAGCGGCAGCTGTCTCCTCTTGCCATCACCCAATTCACGGAACTGTGGGAAGCCTTGCAACCTGTTGTTTTGCAGGAAGATGCCCCTAATACCTTAAGGTGGCGTTGGACGCCCAACGGTGTGTTCTCTGTGCAATCGGCGTACCTGATTCAGTTTGAAGGCCGCTTGCGTACTTGGTTGCCCTCAACGGTATGGAACTCCGCCGCTCCCCTGAAGTGCAAGTTCTTCGGGTGGTTAGCTTCTTTGAACCGCTGTCTCACAGCAGACAACATGGCCAAGCGTGGATGGGCGTGTGACCCAATCTGCAGGCTTTGCCGTACGTCCAATGAATCCGGCCTGCACCTCTTCCTGCTCTGCCCGTTCTCCCGGCAAGTTTGGGACCTGGTGTAGGCTAAACTTCAGATAACTCTAAACCCCAAGACCGAAGATGCTGTGGAGCTCAGCCGATGGTGGTTTGATCAAGTTGCTGGGAAGCCGAAGAACACTGCTCGATCGCTTAACGCAGTGTTGAACCTGGTGTGCTGGTCCATCTGGAAAGAGTGGAACAGCAGAACCTTCAACAATCTCTCCGCAACACCGTTTGAAGTTTTCTGTAAACTAGTTGATGAAGCAGCTGTCTGGCACCACGCCGGTAGATCTGGGCTTGGCGTCCTGGCGCATAGACCTCGTGAACCTGATTAGTTTTCGTTCGTTTTTTCTTCTTTCGCTAGCTTTGCTAGCTGTAATTAGGTTCTTGTAACCTTTGTACTTTGTTCGCCTTCTTCTAATCATAAAAGAACGCAGCGTTGTCTGCTTTCGTCAAAAAGATAACAAATAATACTCCAGTTGCTAAAGCTCGAAGCAAAACACGAGTAGGGCATCATATTGGATATTGTGCGTAAAGAGCAACCTAATGGAACAACTGAATTTTCTTCGGCCAAAGTGTGGTGTGTCCACCCGAACTGAATTTTCCAGGACCGAAGTGAACTCTCCAACAGAGGGATTCATCCCGTTTGACTCATATTCCCATGATACCACAGAGACACACAACTCTTTATTCACTCTCTACTTCTCTTCATCTAGCTTTTTAGATAAAGAGATTTTATTACTTAAGAGTTTTAAGCATTACCCCGGTCTCTGCATAGCTAAGATGCACACAGCCACCAGTTCACCAGTAACCAATTCAGAACAAAAAGTAAAAAGGCGAATTACATATCATAATGAGAAATTGTAGATTCGCCTAAAAAGTTGGTAGGTCTATCCGGAGTCTATGTTGCCATCCATGTCGGGAGAATAACTCCTTGGCCGCAGCCTCCAGCCTCGACGCCACCTCCAAAAATAAGTCTCGGTGCTCCACACGCTGCAGGGCCGACCACGCTCGTAGCGTAGCTGTACACCGATAGATAACATGCATAACAGAAGCATTTTTATCGTTAAAAACCTTGTCATTTCTACATAGACACAGCGACCAAATAATGGCAATCGCTCCCATCCTACAGAAGAGTTTAAACCTAGGATCCACGCCATTTAACCAGTTGCCAAAAATGTTTGCAACAGTACGCGGTGGATGTAAGGTAGAACCTATCTGGATGGCTGACCATATAGACCTGGCGAATTCGCACTGGAAGAATAAGTGTTTAATGGTCTCGTCATGTTGACAGAAAACACACTTTTTACTTCCGTGCCAATTACGCTTGGCAAGGTTGTTTTTTGTAAGAATTATACCCCGACGAAGATACCACGCAAACACTTTAGTTTTAAGCGGGATCTTCATCTTCCAAATTTTGTTATTATCCTTAATATCGACTGGCACTTCGGGTGGAATTAAAGCTCTATACATGGAGTCAACCGAGAATTTGCCATTCTTCGAAAGATTCCATTGGAATTTATCTGGACCTTCCGACAATTGGACTGAATCCAATCGGATGAGCAAGGCATTCCAGGATGCTTGTCTCGTTCCAAGTAAACTTCTTCTGAACGAAACATCTGGTGGGGAGGTACCCAACACCTTCGCGACCGTGTCGCTTTTGTTTTGTACAATAGTGTACAGAGCCGGATATTGTTCTCTAAGGGTAGAATGGCCTAGCCATTTATCCTCCCAGAAACGAATTTCCGATCCATCCCTAATTGAGAAAGATCCATGTTGGAAAAAAAACTTCTTTGTAGCCATGAGGCCAGCCCAGAAGTGTGAATCGCCAGGTTTCCAAGAAACCTGAGAAACAGCTTGATCTCCCACATACTTTCTCCTAAGGAGGGTTTGCCAAACTCCATCTTCCGATAGAAGTTTGAAGAGCCATTTACCTAGCAAGGCTCTATTCTTGACCTCAAGGTCATGAATTCCGAGCCCTCCCTGGTCTTTAGGGCAACAAACCACACTCCATTTAGTCAGACGATAGTTTTTCTTCTCACAATCCCCTTGCCAAAAGAATCTAGACCGGAAATAATCCAATCTTTTTAAGACTCCTTTGAGCAATTGGAAGAAGGAAATCATGTACAGTACCATGTTTGTTAGTACCGAGTTTATGAGAACCAATCTTCCACCCAGGGATAAGAGTTTGCCTTTCCAGCTATTTAAGCGTAATTGAAGTCTTTCCTCCACCTTTTTCCATTCAGCATTTGTAAGTTTCCGATAATGAATCGGAATACCCAAATAATTGATAGGAAATTGACCTTGCTCACAGCCAAAAAGTTCAGCATACAAGGCGGCATTTTCTCGAGCCTCGCCAAAGCAAAACAATTCACTTTTATGGAAATTTATCTTAAGACCCGAAAGTTGCTCGAATGCTGACAATATCAGCTTAAGGTTACGAGCTTTTTCGATGTCATGTTCCATGAAAAGAATTGTATCGTCAGCATATTGAAGAATCGATAAACCACCATCTACAAGATGTGGAATCACTCCTTCAATTTGACCCTCAGATTTAGCGCGTTCGATCAAGGTAGCCAACATATCAGCCACTATATTAAATAGTATTGGCGATAACGGGTCACCCTGTCTGAGGCCTTTTTTCGTTTGAAAGTATTTGCCAGTGTCATCATTGACCTTAATGGCTACACTTCCTCCCGAAACAAAGCTATTTATTAACGCGCACACTCAGTAGAAAAACCTTTCATTCTGAGGGTCTGCTGAAGGAAAGACCATTTGACTTTATCATAAGCTTTCTCAAAGTCAATTTTAAGAATTACCCCATTCAGATTTTTCCTATGTAGCTCGTGAACTGTTTCATCTAGGATCGCAACTCCATCAAGGATGTTGCGGCCTTGCATAAAAGCCGTCTGAGACGGACGAATCACATGATCTGCCACACTGTTCAGTCGAATCGTAGCCACTTTGGTGAATATTTTAAAACTAACGTTAAGAAGGCATATAGGTCTAAATTGTTGAATCCTTTCTGCTTCGTTAACCTTAGGTAATAAAATTATCTCACCAAAATTGAGACGAAACAACTCTAACTGTCCATTGTGAAGACAGGCGAACAGTTGAAGTAAATCAGACTTGATAACATCCCAAAAGTTTTGGTAGAACTCAGCCGGAAACCATCAGGTCCAGGTGATGTATTATGTTTCATTTGGAAAACTGCCATCCTCACTTCCTCCTCTGAGTAGAGTTTAGTAAGTAGACTATTTTCCGCATCTGAAACCTGGGGGATATCCTCTGTTCGAGACTCATCCAAAGTGAAATTTCCTTCCTCTGGAGCACCGAACAGGCCTTTATAGTAATTTGTAATGTACGACTTTAGTTGTTCATGGCCCTCAATCGTTCCCTTATCCTGGACTAGAGAATGAATGCGCTTTTTCCTGTGTCAGCCATTGGCAATACTATGGAAATAGCGAGTATTCGAATCCCCTTCTAGATGAATTGGGCTTTAGAACGTTGATACCATTTTAACTCCTCCTCTCGCAGTAGCTTCGCTATCTGTGCATTGGATTGGCTCTTTAGCTCAATCTCTTGCGCGGATAGTAACCGAACTTCTGCTAATGCTTCTAGAGCATCAATTATCGAGGAAAGTCGTTCCTTCTCTTTTTTAAGTAAACCAGAAGTATGACGAGCCCAGCCAACAAGGTGCGTGCGTAAAGCACGTATCTTGTTGTTCCACCGCTGGATAGGCGTATCACCGCAACTGGTCTTACCCAAATTCTTTTAACCATCGCATGGAAACCCTCGCGGTGCAGCCACCCAAGCTCAAACTTGAACCGTGGCTTACACTGTGGTCTGGGTATTCCAGTGGTCAAAAGAATGGGAGCATGGTCTGACAATCCCTCAATACGTTCTAGAGCCCATACCGACACCAGTGGGAACCTAGATTCCCAATAAGTATCCATCAGTACACGGTCTAGTTTCTCGTATGGTGGTTCAGGGAGAGAATTAGCCCAAGTAAACCGTCTCCCCACCATTGTTATCTCTCTTAAGTTCAAGCTGTCGATGACTGCTTTGAACAAAAGAGGCCAACGGTTGTCAAACCGACCTTTACTTTTCTCAAACGGAAAACGTAGCATATTGAAATCCCACCAATGATAAGAGGGTGTGGGTTTTCTTTTGCCAAGTTTACCATTTCACAGAGAAAAGCAGTCTTAGCCGCTTCCTGAGCCGGCCCATACACGGCAACAAGACTCCAAATGAAATTATCGGATTTATTACGGATGTGCGTTTTAATATGAAAATCACCATCCGTAACATCCAACACTTCCATAGTATCAGTCCTGATGCCTAGTAGAATGCCGCCGGAACGGCCATGAGGGGGACGCGAGAACCAATTAAACTCTATACCGCCCGAAAGTCGGTTCAATAGAGATTGCGAAAACTCACGTCTACCCATCTCAGAAATAGCTAAGAAATCCAAATTCTGGTCCCGAACACAACCAGCAAAGTGCAAATATTTAGCCAAGTCACCAAGACCTCTGCTATTTGCAAACATGCCATTCATTGGGAAACCGTGGGGGATTTGGATAACTTGGCCCGTTTCCGAGACTTGTTAGTGGTAGATTTAGATTTCCGACCGGCTGCTTTTAACTCATACAATGAGCTCAAACCGTCGTCATCCAAACCACCCTCCAACACTTCACCAATTAGATGAGAACGAAGCTGACCATCTGATGTGGCATTCGCTTCTTCTTCATCCAAATAGGTGGCTGTCAACTTAGTCGAAGCTTTAGGAATAACCGTTAGACGGTCAACTTCCATATGCCTCAAGACATTAGTTGAAACCTCTACTTGATTCTTACTACTACCAAGATTAAAACCTACACTATTGAGCTTGGACTGAATCGAAATAGGAGAAAACGAAAGAAAAGACTTTGATTTAAATTCCGTACCTAGAGAGTCCAAGTTGTGAGCCGCTTTACGACGCATAGCCTTCTTCAACGAGTCCTCGTCCGTCATGGAAGACCCATCCGCCGCCACCCCAAACCTCTCACTACGACAGATCGGAGTGACTCCATCAGTAAAGACCGTCGTAGTGGGTGGCGGTGTACGCGGCGAGACAGAACCCGTCTTTGTAGGCGTGGTCGCAAAAGAAGCAGAAGCATGGGTCGGCAAGGTCGGAGTAGCAGCCGACCCCGCTGATACGTCTCAAACGTATCTATAATTTTTGATGTTCCATGCTTGTTTTATACCAATTGCTACATGTTTTGCATCTACTTTATATCACTTTTATACATTTTTTGGGACTAACCTATTAACAAGATGCCGAAGTGCCAGTTCCTGTTTTCTGCTGTTTTTGTATTCCAGAAAAGCTAGTCTGGAAATATTCTCGGAATTGGACGAAACTACACGGGGTGCCTATTTTTCCAGAACACGCCTGACGGAGCGAAGGAGCAGCAGAGGAGGGCCACCAGGAGGCCACACGCACCTAGGGCGCGGGCCCCCCTTCTGCCGCGCCCTAGGGTGGTGTGGGCCCCTCGGGGGTCCGCAGCCGCCGCCCTTTCGCCTACTTATTCCCCCCGACGCGAAAACCCTAAGTACCTGAGCAAATATCCACGAAAAGATCCAGAGACGCCGCCGTCGTCAACCCTAGCTCGGGAGGGTTCAGAACCTCTTCCCGGCACCCTGCCGGAGAGGGGAATCGTCACCGGAGGCTTCTACATCGCCATGCCTGCCTCCGGAGTGATGCGTGAGTAGTTCATCCTTGGACTACGGGTCCATAGCAGTAGCTAGATGGTTGTCTCTCCACTTTGTGCCATCATGTTTAGATCTTGTGAGCTGCCCTACATGATCAAGATCATATTATTGTAATGCTACATGTTGTGTTTGCTGGGATCCGATGAATATTGAATATTATGTCAAGTTGATTATCAATCTATCTTATATGTTATTTAAGATCTTGCATGCTTTCCGTTACTCGTAGATGCTTTGGCCAAGTAGATGCTTGTAACTCCAAGAGAGAGTATTTATGCTAGATAGTGGGTTCATGTCTCCGTTTAACCTGGGACAGTGACAGAAAGTTCTAAGGTTGTGGATGTGCTGTTGCCACTAGGGATAACCTAACGATGCTATGTCCACGGGCATATGTGTTTGTTTACATTACGCACTTTACTTAATGCAATTATCCGTTGCTTGCAACTTAATACCAACGGGGGACTCGGATGACAACCCGGCGGTGGATTATTAGTCATAGATGCTGTTATGTCGTAATGCCCAATTAAATATCATAGTAGTCAACATGTCATGTATATGCATTGTCATGCGCTCACTATTCGTCAATTGCCCAGCTGTAATTTGTTCACCCAACATGTTAGTTATCTTTTATGGAGAGACACCACTAGTGAACTGTGGACCCCGGTCCATTCTTTTACACTGATTAAACAACCACAAACTGCAAACTGTTCCTTTTTCATTCTCTGCAATTTAATACTCATTTTCCACACCATACGTTTAATCCTTTGTTTTCAGCAAGCCAGTGAGATTGACAACCTCACTGTTTCGTTGGGGCAAAGTAGTTTGATTGTGTTGTGTGCAGATTCCACGTCAACAGTCCAGACTCCCTCGACAGCTATTTTTCTGGCGCCGTTGACAACCTTCTGAAGAGTTGCTGCTCCTACTGGTTCGATAACCTTGGTTTCTTTCTGAGGGAAAACTTGCTGCTGACTACATCATACCTTCCTCTTGGGGTCTCCCAACGAACGTGTGTTTCACGTCATCAAGCTATTTTTCTGGCGCCGTTGCCGGGGAGACAGCAGTCTTCTGCAAGGGGAGTTTCACGCTTCCAATCTCTTTACTTTGTTTTTGTCTTGCTTAGTTTATTTTATTTTATCTTGTTTGCTTTCAATTATCAAAAACACAAAAAAATTAGTTACTTGCATTTAGTTTATTTTCAGTTTTGTTTTCTGTTAGTCATCATGTCTAGCCCTGTTCCAGTAGTAATGTCACCTGAAGAAGAGATCTTCACTTTCAAGCAAGGGAGTGAGGAGAGTTTTAAAGATGCTTGGTCTAGAATTTGAGTCCTATGCTAAAACTGAACCTAAAATGACTTTAAGCCTGCTTCTTAGTAGCTTTTATTTTGGTCTTGTTCTTTGCTACAGATATGCTTTAGATGCTGTGGTAGGAGGAGATTTCCTTCGTTATGATGGGGATCAAGCTTTTAATGCTATAAAAAAATTGATTACAATTTCTAGCCCCCAATCACTAAAATTGATTTGGCTTTGACAAGCATAAGTGATAGACTTAACACTCTTGAAACGAACATATCTGG
The DNA here is from genome assembly GCA_947311845.1 of Poa pratensis. Lineage (NCBI taxonomy): Eukaryota > Viridiplantae > Streptophyta > Magnoliopsida > Poales > Poaceae > Poa > Poa pratensis. The sequence goes on from CAMZMU010000117.1 coordinate 70,090,949, forward strand.
TCTAAAAGAAGGGTATAATCAGATTCGTGAACATTATGATAATGTGCCAGTAAATTTTGAACCATCGGGATGGATTCCCTCAGTAAAAGTTGTTATAAATGGTGAAACTTTTCATTCTCGCTGTGATATTATGTCTGAATTCTGTTTAATGCCCAAGAATATTTTGATTCCTTAAATCTTTGGGAGCTTTCCAAATGCGAAGATTGTATAACTTTGGGTGATAATACTATTAAATTACCAAGGGGAGTAGCCGAAGGAGTATTTACAAAACTCTTAGGGATAACAATATCTATTGATTATCTTGTCATTGAATGTGCAGGAGTAGGACAAATTACGCTTGGAAGATCTCTGTTGAAACGCTTTGGAGCAATAATAGATGTGGGCCAAGGCACTATGAATTTCGCCTCTTCACCTATGTGTAACCAAGTATTTCCTAAAGATAAGGTAAAGGTAAGAGAGCTAAGCGTAAGAATGTTGATGCTTCTTCACTTGGTAATACTTGATGCATGCTTTGTGCCTAGCTAAAAGGCGTTAAAGAAAAGCGCTTATGGGAGGCAACCCATTTTATTTTTCTGCAATTTTTCTTTTATTGAGTCAAGGAGTTGTTTACTTCTGTAGCAACTCCTTTGTATCTTTATTTTCTCGCATTGTTGTGCCAAGAGTAGCCTCTAATGTTAAGATGATGCTTAATTTTGATTGCTGCGCAGAAACAGATTTTTGCTGTTCACTGTACGAAATTCCTAAAATCACCAGATTGTTAATTAAATCTGAAATTTTTGTGCGTAATCTTTATGAATGTCTGAAACTTTCATTAGTTCAGAGTTTTCGATCTGAGCGTCGTAAGTGCCTCGAAAAAATTCGTCTTTGCGGACTGTTCTGTTTTAGACAGATTATGCCTTTTTATTTTGCATTCTCTCTTTTACTAGTGTTGAGTGAAATTCTTTTTTGGGTGGAAGAGCTTCACATAACATCAGTGGCTGTAGCTAATGTTTAAAGTAACAAATCATATTGCGTCTTTATAGAACATGTGAATTTTTGATTATGCACTAACCCTCTAATGAGATCTACTTTGAGTTTGGTGTGACGGAAGTTTTCAAGGGTCAAGAGAGAAGGATGATATAATAGGATCAAGAAGAGTGAAGAGCTTAAGCTTGGGGAGGCTCCCATGGATCTCCCCAGCATATTTCAAGAAGACTCAAGCGTCTAAGCTTGGGGATGCCCAAGGCATCCCCTTCTTCATCGTCAAAATTATCAGGTCATCTCTAGTGAAACTATATTTTAATTCTTTCACATCATATGTGCTTTTCTTGGAGCGTCTGTGTGCTTTTATTTTCAGTATTGCACTTTTATTTTCAATAAAGCTTGACTGGACCCTAGCATTCTTGATTGGGAGAGAGACACGCTCCGCTTTTTCATGAGAATACTCCTATTCTTCACTTATATTTGTTGAGTATTCATATCTAGCGCTGTTCAGCTTTTAGCTCTTGTTTTCATGTATCTCTTGTCAGAGCTATTAGCTTTCTTTTGTAGAAAGTACTCTCTTGCTTCACTTATATTTGTTTGGAGAGTTGATGAAATAAATTGATTGGTGTTTGGTTGGTTCAGAAAATGTTGCATGTGGTAATTGGTATAAGGAAAAACTTGCTTAATCTTGTAGATCACTAAAATGGATAACTTGATGCTTGTCAATTGTTTTGAGTTAACAAGTAGATCATGATTAAATTGTGCATCACATGAGTTAAGCCTATTAGTGAAGAACTACCGTAAAGCTTGTTGAAAATTTGGTTTGCATCGGTGGTATCTCTAAGGTCTAGATATTTTCTAATAACAGGGTTTGGTTAACAAGGAAGACGGTATGAAGTCTTATAACGTTTGCAATATGTTTGTCATATAAAACTTGGTGTACGGGTTGATATTCTTGTTTGCTTACATAACCTTGCTAGCCTAAACTCTGTACTGAGAGGGAATGCTTCTCGTGCATCCAAATCCTTGAGCCAAAATCCATGCCATTTGTGTCCACCATAACTACCTATATGTGGTATTTCCTTGCCACTCCAAGTAAATTTTTCATGTGCTACCTTTAAATTATTCAAAATGTTATTATTCCCTTTTTGTGTCAATGTTTACTAGCTCATGAGGAATTAGTGTGGTTATTCTTTATTCTATTTGTGAGTGGACTTTTACACCTGGACTAGTGGCATATACATCCGCTTATCCAATAACTTGCAAAAAGAGCTGGCAACGGGGTGCCCAGTCCCAATTAATTACAACTTTAACCAATTAATTCTCTTCACACTTTTGCCCTGATTCATCAGTAAGCAATGACAAACAGTGAAATACCTGAATGTGTGTAAACCAAAGAGAAAGAGGGATGATCTGCCTTGCTGGTAGAAATAACGTCCTTCATGGGAGCCGCTCTTAAAAGTCCGTTCGACAGGTAGAATACTGTTCTCACCCGCTACCATTCGTTGACAATTAACAAACACCTCTCAAAAATAGATACTCCTCCATGGTATGTGATTGATGGAAGGCACCCGAGGATTCGGTTAGCCATGGCTTGTGTTAGCAAGGTTGGGAGGAGTATCAAATATTTTATGCAATCTCTATATGCTTTCAAAAACCTAAAAGCTCTAGCACATGATTTAATCCCTGCTTCCCTCTGCGAAGGGCCTTTCTTTTACTTTTATGTTGAGTCAGTTTTCCTATTCTTTCTGTCTTCCACAAGCAAACACTAGTGTCAACTTTGTTACAACATGCGTTATATGCAATGTATTGGACTTGTTATACTACTTTGTGTTGACAATATCCATGAGATAAATATGTTGAAAGTTGAAGCAAATGCTGAAACTAAATTCTTCCTTTGTGTTGATTAAATACCTTTTATTAGAAACTATTGCTTTATGAGTTAACACTTATGCAAAACTGTTTGATGCTTGTCTCGAAAGTACTATTCATGAAAACGTTTAGCTTGTGTGATTCATTGTTTACTCATTATCTATTTGGTAGCAAATTATAGACCATTGACTTGGATCACTTCATTCATTTACATGTGCCTTGCAATATTATATGATCAAGATTATGATAGTAGCATGTCACCTCAAAAATTATTTTGTTTTTATCGTTTACCTACTCGAGGACGAGTAGGAACTAAGCTTGGGGATGCTGATACGTCTCAAACGTATCTATAATTTTTGATGTTCCATGCTTGTTTTATACCAATTGCTACATGTTTTGCATCTACTTTATATCACTTTTATACATTTTTTGGGACTAACCTATTAACAAGATGCCGAAGTGCCAGTTCCTGTTTTCTGCTGTTTTTGTATTCCAGAAAAGCTAGTCTGGAAATATTCTCGGAATTGGACGAAACTACACGGGGGTGCCTATTTTTCCAGAACACCTGACGGAGCGAAGGAGCAGCAGAGGAGGGCCACCAGGAGGCCACACGCACCTAGGGCGCGGGCCCCCCTCTGCCGCGCCCTAGGGTGGTGTGGGCCCCTCGGGGGTCCGCAGCCGCCGCCCTTTCGCCTACTTATTCCCCCCGACGCGAAAACCCTAAGTACCTGAGCAAATATCCACGAAAAGATCCAGAGACGCCGCCGTCGTCAACCCTAGCTCGGGAGGGTTCAGAACCTCTTCCCGGCACCCTGCCGGAGAGGGGAATCGTCACCGGAGGCTTCTACATCGCCATGCCTGCCTCCGGAGTGATGCGTGAGTAGTTCATCCTTGGACTACGGGTCCATAGCAGTAGCTAGATGGTTGTCTCTCCACTTTGTGCCATCATGTTTAGATCTTGTGAGCTGCCCTACATGATCAAGATCATATTATTGTAATGCTACATGTTGTGTTTGCTGGGATCCGATGAATATTGAATATTATGTCAAGTTGATTATCAATCTATCTTATATGTTATTTAAGATCTTGCATGCTTTCCGTTACTCGTAGATGCTTTGGCCAAGTAGATGCTTGTAACTCCAAGAGAGAGTATTTATGCTAGATAGTGGGTTCATGTCTCCGTTTAACCTGGGACAGTGACAGAAAGTTCTAAGGTTGTGGATGTGCTGTTGCCACTAGGGATAACCTAACGATGCTATGTCCACGGGCATATGTGTTTGTTTACATTACGCACTTTACTTAATGCAATTATCCGTTGCTTGCAACTTAATACCAACGGGGGACTCGGATGACAACCCGGCGGTGGATTATTAGTCATAGATGCTGTTGGATAACGGTCTATGTATTATGTCGTAATGCCCAATTAAATATCATAGTAGTCAACATGTCATGTATATGCATTGTCATGCGCTCACTATTCGTCAATTGCCCAGCTGTAATTTGTTCACCCAACATGTTAGTTATCTTTTATGGAGAGACACCACTAGTGAACTGTGGACCCCGGTCCATTCTTTTACACTGATTAAACAACCACAAACTGCAAACTGTTCCTTTTTCATTCTCTGCAATTTAATACTCATTTTCCACACCATACGTTTAATCCTTTGTTTTCAGCAAGCCAGTGAGATTGACAACCTCACTGTTTCGTTGGGGCAAAGTAGTTTGATTGTGTTGTGTGCAGATTCCACGTCAACAGTCCAGACTCCCTCGACAGCTATTTTTCTGGCGCCGTTGACAACCTTCTGAAGAGTTGCTGCTCCTACTGGTTCGATAACCTTGGTTTCTTTCTGAGGGAAAACTTGCTGCTGACTACATCATACCTTCCTCTTGGGGTCTCCCAACGAACGTGTGTTTCACGTCATCACCCGCCACTACAGCAGCCTCCAACGAAGCAGAACTCGTCGGGTGAGTCGGAGTCGGAGTCAAGACCCCACCCGACCTAGCTATGTCGGAGTCGAGACGTATCCGAGGGGCTTGAGCTGATGAAGAAACCCCCTCCAGGTCCAGTCCAGCAGGAGAGCCGGCACCATGGGCCAGCCCGCCAGCTGCTCCCAGCCCAGCAGAAGCGACAGCAGCGAGCGCAGCCTGGTCAGGGGCCGAACTGGGCCGGCCCGGCTGCAGCCCAGCCTACGCCTCCATCGTAGCCTCCAGCGCCGAGAACTGCAGCTGCCCAGTTGGGCCGTAACCTGTCGTCGCCGCGCGAGGAGGCCTAGCAGGGGTCCCCAAAGACAACGCCAAGCAAGGCGACCCCTCCTGCTGGACCGAAGCAGCGAGAACACCTGCCGCTGCACCCTCGTCCCTCAACAGACCCGGTGAGACACGTCTTATCCTCGAAACAATCTCAATCCCGCGAGGGGTTTGCGGATGAGGATTATATGGGGTAATAACCATGGTAGACCTCTGAGTAGTTGGCTGCAAAGAGGTCCCAGATTTTCCAAGCATGGCTACACCCGAGGTTTGGAACCCATTCACATCCATGGCCATGTCACACGAACGACGAGCCCGCTCCCAATACACCTTGTAGCGACAGTGGAGATGGGCCCAAGGTCCCCCGGCGCCATGAGCCAGAAAGGGCTGCGGTGCAGCCGTCGGTTGCGGGGGGGCGCCAGAGCGATGCCCACCAACCCCGGCCCCCACGACCTGCTGCTGGAGAGGAGTCGGAGCGGCGGGACGTGTGCCGGGCATCCGTGGCCCCCCACCGTGCTGCGGGCGAGGCGAAACCGCCATGAGGCGAGCCGGCGTCGCCGCGACAGAGGCGAAAGACCTCTCCCACCGCATACCCGGCGGCGAGACTTGCGAGGACGATGATGAGCGGGTCGAGTCGTGGGTGAGCGGAGGCGAACTTGGCGAGACGATGGAGTCCGAGGCGAGTCGAAGGCGGCGTTGCGATTGCCCGATCGTACCCCACCGTAGCGAAGAAGAACTTGGCATCTTATGGATGGGCGATAGAGATACGCCCATGGGTTTGCACGGCCACGATCATCCGCGCGAGCCCGCGGTCTCACCTGCATGGATTTTGAAAAATGCCCCGCCTCCAGCTCCGGGATAGAAGGATCGGCGGCCTTCGACGAGCTCGAGGAATCCACCACCGGCGTCGGCGTAGCCGGCGGTGACAGCCCGTCCCGCCTTTGCATAGCCTTGTCGATGAAGACACCCAAGATCGCGGCGGTGTGACCCGGAAAGGCGGATCGCCCAGCGAGTTTTCTGCGGCCGCCACCGCCGGCGTCCCCTTCTTTCAACGATGCCGACGGTGACCTCGCCTCTAGCGCCTTGTCGATGAAGACTCCGAGGACCGGCGGCAGCGAGATGCGCTTTGGAGGAAGCGGGCCGCGCCACGCTCCCATTCTCGGTGGCGACCGCGCAAGACGCACCCCGACCGCCGCAGGAGGCGGAGCACGGCGTCGCGCCCTTGGCTCCACTGTCTTCTCTTCCCTGCACACGGCAACACCATTAGCAAGCTCACCTGAGGTTGACGGCGAGCCAGCCTCCCAAAACCGGGATGCCGGCGTCAGCCCAGAACTGCTCGACGATCTCCGCCTCGGAGCGCCGAGGCGCCGAGGCTGTGGGGTAGCCGGCCGTTCCGTTCGGGGCGGCGCATCCGCCACCAGGGACTCCATGGCGACCCGAACGGCGACGTGATCCACCTCCAAATCATCGAGACCTGACGGGGCGGCGGACAGATCGCCGAGACAGGAGAAGCGCGATCCCGTGCAGCTTGCATCCCACGCCGGCGGCGCGAGGGTTTTCCGGCGACGTCCTCCGATCCCGGCAGCCGGCGGCAAGTCTTCCGAGCAGGCCCAGAAGCGGCCGCAAAGCCGCGCTGCGGGCTCGCCGTCGTCGCCCGTCGGGTCGCCAGAGAGAGACGTCATCCGTCAAAAACGGATCCAGCCCGACGACGAGTTCTGGCCGCCCTGGGTCAGGCAGTAGTCCACTTTGGGAGCGACCTGATAGCCGGAGATCCGAGGCGTCGGAGGACGGGGCAACGGCGACGAGGGACGGGCGTTTGGGGGCGGCGGAGGGGATCGTTGGAACGGAGCGGGCGCGACCAGATACAGTTCGGTGGCGAGGAGATGGAGATCGTTCTGGCTCCTCCTCTCTTCATCTAGCTACATGTCAATGTATTGCTTCATTCTGGTTTATTACCTGCTTGGATTTGTAATCGGATTGCAAAGCCTTGAGAGATCGCAAAAGAAAGCGAGCAAAGAAGAAAGGGGATCGGTGCCTGCCCGTGTTTTGATTCCGTAGGAAAACGGGAGAGACTGGAACAAGTTGTTAGGAGAGAAAGGTGCCATATGGATTTTTTTTTTCTATCTACGACTCATATACGTGATGGAGTATATGTATCTAATGCCAACCTATATATGGGAATCAAACAGAAAAGCCTGCACTTGCAAGTTGGCAAATTGCAAACAAATTAATCTGGTAACACCGGCGCACCTAACAAGCAGTAGCACACTACATAGATGTAGCGACGAGCACATGCAGGCCATCGTCCATCGAGATGGTTCTACTTGCACGAGCACTTCCCAACATACCTCCATCGTCCCCAGCTGCCACAAATCACATCACTGAGAAAATTGTGTGCAGATAGCAACCTAATGCAAATACTGAATTTTCTTGGACCAGAGTGCGGAATCCAACCGAGGGATTTCTTCCGTTTGCCTCCTATTCCCATGATACTACGGAGGCACACAACTCTTACTCACTCTCGGCTTCCCTTCATCTAGCTGTATGTCAACTCCTAAAACTTGTTGTGTTGGGCCCAAATGGAGGCAATATATCGGCACAAGGTCATGTCAATGTTGGCGATGATGGAGAATGAAGTTTGGTACCTTATCAACCAGTTCACATCTCGGAATACGAATCCAGTTATCCACATACGGTATATATGCTACTCCTTCGTCCATGGGTGCAGGGCCAATTAATGTTGCCTTAGGTAAGTCTTATTTAAGTTTGATCGAATTTATAGAAAAAAATTCTAGGGTACAATATAGTAGGTAGTATGACTTAAGACACAATTAATTGGACTTTATACTATGAAGAAGAGAGTAGTAAATATAGCGGCAGAAAATATATAAGATCTTGTTGAAGCCATAGTAGCTCAAACCCCTCTATGTCTAGCATGAAGTAACTTCTTTATGAGTGTAATGAAAGAGACCTTGCAGCTTTGCTATAAAATTATAGAACATACTTCTCTACTAAGTTGGAATTAGATGTAACCATGCATTTAGTTACATGATCTCACCCTCGAGATACTACTAGATGTATAAAAAATAATGTAAAACCACATTTTTAATATTTCACCTTTAAGATATTTATGAAAAATGCTATAAATTAGCGACCGCGCTTTATATAGGAGTCTATACTAACATGGGTTGGAACTAAGGTGCTTAAATTGTACATCCACTCACACAGCCAAGTGAGAGCTAGGCTCACTGCCCTCGTCTTTAGAAAAAACATGAAAATAATTTGAGTACACTTCAATAGCACCAAAAGATTCCAGTGTTAATGCAGTTCATCTATTTATTTTCCTTTCTCCCAAGAAAATAAGAAGCAGAAAGTCCAGGAATAGCTTTGGCCTAATCCCGCTAAACACATGAGTTTATCGAATAAGTTTCCCCCTTCGAATAATTGAAGTAAAAATTGGATCATATTAGGAGGAGGGAAAATTTATACTTTTTATTACACAGTACTTAACTAGCCCGAGGCTGAATGCTTCACGTCGTCAGCTGCCTAAACGTGGTGTCCGCCCTCCACATGAGCACGCCACCGGCGTCGTCCAGACCGCACTCTCAACTATCCACGCATGATACAATTTATGGGTTGATTGGATCATTGCCTATCAATTGAGTGTAATTTATTAGCATGTATAGCTTCATTCTGGTTTACCTACTTGGATTTGTAATCGGATTGCAAAGCATTGACGGATCGCAAAAGAAAGCGACCAAGGAAAAAACGGGGTCGATGCCCTGTTGGTTCCAGAGAATAAGAGAGAGTGGAAGAAGTTAGGAGAGAAAGGTGCCATATGAAAAAAAAAAATGTTTCTTATCTACGACTCATATACGTGCTGGACGATAAGTGAAATCTAATGACCCAATCAAATGTACTGCAAAATCTATATGTTGGAACCATACAAAATAGCCTGCACTTGCAAAACAAATTGTAACAGCCCAAAACTGAGAACCTAAAAACCTGTGTAATTTTTCCACTTTTGTGTTAATTGCATCATGGCATCCATGCATAAACATGTCTCTTTTGAGTTAATACAACATTGATACCGAATTGATATGAAGTTGCTAAACCAAATGCCCAAGGTGCTTCAACAAATTTTTTTCCAAACAAAGAAGGCACTCAAACTCACACAACAAAAGTTTCTTGACATCCTAATTTGGTCAAGGAAGTTCCAAGGGTTGAGAACAATAGTTTGCAATTGCTAAATATTACAAATGGGCAACGTTTTGAAATTAGCACAAATGCCTTAAGTCAATCCTATTAACAAAAGTGGTCCAAATTATTTATTTGGCAACACCAATTTTTGTGGTGCCTCTAAATGGTGTTGGGAGCCTCCCCAATTTTTCTCAAATCTTTATAAATTATTTTGGTGCCTCATTTAAATCAGGAAAAGCTACTGGTTTTAAAATAAAAACAGAAAAGGACCCGTTTGTAAATAGTGGAGGACCAAACGGTGATGGAAATATTTGAGGCAGGGGGTTTTCTGGAAGATGGTCTTCTTCCTCGCGCTGTAGCGACGCGCGAGCTCGCGTCGCAGCCGCACCAGGTCGCTCGCCATGGCCGGGCCCCCTCCTCTCTGCCTCCACACGTGAGGAGAGGAAGACGACCACGACCCCACTGCTCCATCCCTCGACTCCCACCCCGTTCCCCATCCTCTGCTCCCCTCCCCCACGAGCTCCACGAGCAACAATGGCCGCCGAGCTCCGCCTCCGATTTGCCGGCGATTGAGGCCGCCCCAGCACGCGTGAAGGCCACCATCCGCTCCGCCGTGCCGTGCTGATCATCCCCGGGGCAGGAATCGACGCGGGGCCGCCGCATTCGCCGCCGCCGTCCTCGTTTCTCCGTCGGTCCTCCGACCACCGCCGCATCCCCGCCGCGGGATTCCGCCGCCACCGTCGCTCCTCCGGCCACCCCGACCACTCCACTGCTCGCGTGGTGAGCCCCTGGCCCATGCTGGCCCCTTCCCCGTCCCTCTCCCGCTCTAGCTCGTCGTCGCCCCACGCGCGGTCGTCGTCGCCGTAGCGCAGCACCATCGCGTTGACGCTTCCGGTGAGGATTCCGGATTTTTCCGGGTTCTGTACCGGTTTAACTAAAACGCTACTGGACCGGTGGATTTTTTATCCGGTCTATATCCGGTCCATACCCGGAAACAATTCCGGAAGTATTTCCTCCGGTGAAAAGTCCGGAAATTTCCGGGCTGGCATCCGGGTTTAATTATTCTTTCTGAATTGTAATTTTACTTTCATCCCTCTAACTACAAATGATCTACAATGGTTATTGTTGCTAAATAAATCATCGAAAGGTCAGATAAAAAAAGGGAAAAGGGATAAAAATCATAATCTTTATCGGTGTATCCAAAAATGCTTGTAATATACCAAAATACCCAGAAAGTTGAGAATAAAGTTTTAAAATAAATATCACGCCTAATTGATCACATTTAAATATTGGTGCTTCGAGTAATATTTAAATCATAAGTTTAAAGGAGGAACTTATAAAATTAGTAACTTCTTACCAGGTCCTCCGCAAATTGTGTTCCTTATATCAAAATGATCAGAAAAACATGAGTGATCCAAAATCTTCATCATCATGCATAATTGTCCACCATTACAATAATGTGCTCTAGTAGTAGTTACAATCACTAAGTTTAAATATGGGGTTTATCCCAAATAATGCAATAATTATAACGGGGACCCTATTTAACTTGTTGGTCATGTCTAAAGCTTCTAGGGTGCATTTAAAATGTCATATCATCATCCTTGTATGCATTGCACAATTGCCATGTGTTGATTGTTTTTCCGGTGTTGTTTGTGCATCGGTAGATCAAGGAGGTGAAGTGCCACCCCCGTCTTGTGGCGATCCGTACTACCAGCCCTCTGAACAAGGCAAGCGTAATCCCCCCTCTGAGCATATCTTATCCTATTTTCCGCAATTATTTTCTCCACTATAATATTGCATGCGGTTCTAAATGTCTTTTGCCTGGATTAGAATATCCTACTAGTTGCATTAGAATCTTGTTGCCAATACCTGTTTTACCTTCCTATTACCATAGGTTCGTATTGTTGGCCCTGGAATACTTACTATGCTATGCAAATGCTTAGCCATGCTTAGTTAAATGCCTAGTGGTACTATGATGGTGAATGCTGGAAACAGGTGTTAACTTGTGACAGTGATGTTGATGGTGGAGAATTGTGGAGATGGATAATAAAATGCTTAAAGGTGGGGATGAGAGGCCACATGGGATGTGGTGGGTTGTCTCGTTCTCGCCGCCTAGGTGCGAGTTCTGTACATCCTGAACCAAGACTGAGCGTGCAACCATGCGTGAGGCCTATGCATTCGCAGTGCAGGAACCCTCATAGACTAAATAACTCGGCGGGGCTAGCCAGGGTCCTCTAGTTTGGTTTTCCATTTGCGCGTGCGTGATGGTGGGGAACTGTGATGAGGCTGATGGCGTTAGGAAAATGAGTGGCCACGGGGCAGTTAGTTGGAGCTGCTGCTCCGTCCTCACTGATGATCCTGGAAAGTCCTTAACGAGGGAGAAGTCGACACCGCTCCCACCCAGCCGGCTTTCCAAGGAAGAGAGCTAATGCGCAGGTAATGGGCCGGACGGTACGCGTGGCGAAGGAACTGGGGCCCCTCGGGACTCCGGGGACTTCTACTTTGTACACCCCTGCAGGGATAAATCTTTTCGAAAAGCCGTGTCCACGGTTACGGACGACTTGGGAATGGACGATGATCATAGAATAACTTTAACGGAATGATTAAAACTTGGGTACTAGAGGTACCACTCACGAATGTAAGGTGACTTCCTCGAGGGTGATTCGGGGAGGTGCCTTTGATGAACAGGTACAATGGTGATGTTGGTGATGTTTGAGAAAGGTGATCTCAAAGAAAAGAGTTACTTCTTACCCCTTTTGAAAATAATCTGATTAGTCGATGCCATGGAGTTGTGTTTTATAAATAAAATCAGCTTTATGCAAAACAGCCATAAAACCTTTGAAAGCCAATCATGGAGCATATATTAGCTCTTAATCTTGCGAGTTCGTCGAACTCAACGTCGTTTGCTTTTTTTCAGAGGAGGACTTCACCGACCTCGAAGGTGGGTTCTTTGTGGACGTCGACGAGTAGTCTGGGGTTCCCAGGTGGCAGCTTGGGACATCTGGAACAGCTGGCGCTGTGATGTTTATCTGTAGGCCTCTTAGGCCATATGTTGGTTCTTGTTGTTTAGAACAACTAATTCGCTTCCGCTTGTTGTAATGTTGGGTCTGTGACCTCTGGTTGTCATTTGCTATCTTTCTCTGTATAAGAGTTGAACTATATGTTTTGTGTCGTAGAGTCTGTGATGTGCCAGTTGTTCCACAAGTCTTGATCTTACTATTATGCTTTGATAGTTGTGCCTGTGTTAAGGCATCAATCGGGGTGTTGCGTTGTCTGGAGTGAGGTGTACCCAGCAACGCCTGCCAAAGGTTTTGGCCGGGGATTGGTAAACCCGTAACCTCCGTTGTATCGCTTAACCGGTGACACGCAGCATCACTGTATAGCAGTCGGGTCGGGGCGCCACAAGTTGGTATCAGAGCAGTACTGCCTGTAGGAAACCCTTCTACTGGTCGATGTTGAGTCTAGTGTTTGTGAAAATATTTTAACCTAAAAATGAGTTGTGAAAACCATCTTAGGATTCTTTTTACTCCTTATCTGGTTACCCTCTAATCTCGGAGCAATCTTACCTCGATTTGAGTTTAAAGTTTTACTCCTCTGTTACTTCAAAATTAGGAGAAACGTGGGTGGGTTCGACCTTAGTGTTATGTGTCACGTTGCTCCCGCTGCGTTGCAATCCCAAATCAACTCAGATGTTTCTACCAAGTCAATCTTTGATCCTTTCTTTGGGTTTTAACCCACGGACTTGAACATAAGGTCCCGGATTGTGTCAACTAGAGTGTGTTAAGTTGTGATTTCTTAACTCTCACTAGTAGCACATGATGCTGATCTTCGACCCAAGTTCTATCTTGTTGTTTCCTTCTCGCAAAGTATTATCGTCCCTAGTCTGTGTACTTGTGAAGACGCTAATGCTATTGTTCGACCATTCGGAGAAAGATACTAACCGTGTCATTGTCAAATCTCCAGAATGGCTCGAGGAGGCCGTGGTGGTCGCGGTAACCACAATGATGATGAGGATGATCTGCCGCCACCACCCACAATGGCTCAAGTCTTGATGGCCATTGAGGAGAACCGTGGGCGCAATGAGCGTTGCTTGAGCAGTTGGTGCAGCAAATGCACGGAGGAACGAGTGCAACACTCTCACTGAGTTCCTGCGTTCCCAGCCACCCACTTTGCTGATGCTAAGGAGCCACTGGAAGCTGATGATTGGCTTCGTGCTTTGGAGCGCAAGTTCTCCGCGCTTCATGTCCCATTGGCTGAGCAAGTCAACTTTGCCACCTATCTCTTGGTTGGTGCTGCTGGCTGTTGGTGGGAGAGCCATGTGGCTTTGTTTCCAGCCAACCATGTCTTCACTGGGCTGAATTCCGCAATGCTTTCCGTGCGGAGTACATTCCTCAGCCGATCATGGATTGAAGAGGAGGGAGTTCCTGGATTGCAACAGGGACGGATGGACCTCCGCACCTATGGTCGTGAGTTCAACCATCTCTCGTTACGCCCCAAGGGACGTGACCAATGATGCTGACAAGCAAGAGCTGTTCCGCAAGGGTCTGAATCCGCAGCTCGCTATGAGCTATTGCCCTTCAGGTTCCAGACCTATCAGGAGCTGTTCAATCAGGCTTTCACCCTTGAGCAAGGAAGAAAGAACTGGAAGCTTCCAAGAGGCCCGCACTGGGGACCACCAGAGTTCCTCGGGTTCTGAGAGCAAGAAGCGCAGGGTCTTTGTCCCCAGCGCCGTACCTCGTGCTCCCTTCATGCCGAGAGCCGCGGGATACAGGCCACCCTCCGCGCCCTCTACTTCGACACTTGGGGCAAGCGGAAGTGGGTACCGTCCGCTACCTGCTCCACCTGGACTCACCTGCTACACCTGTGGCCAGGCTGGCCACTACTCCAGGGAGTGCCCCCAGAAGGCACCTGTCTCAGGAACACCTGCACGAGCCCCTGCCACCCCTGGCAAGGCTGGACCTATTGTGCGTGGTCGCCTGAACCACGTCTCTGCTGAAGAAGCTGAAGAGGATCCTGGCGTTCTTATGGGTGAGTTGAGCATCAACAACATCCTGCTACCGTTTTGTTTGATTCTGGAGCATCGCATTCATTCATCTCGATAGCGTTTGCAAAAGATCACAAATACCGTTCGAGAAATGAGACGTCCCATGACGATCTCCACCCCTGGCTCCAAATGGCAAACCGATGGCGTTACTCCTGAGGTCCAGATTATCATAGCATCCCTGTCCTTCCCTTTCCCGTTGATAGCCTTGAGGTCGAAGGGCCTTGATGCCATACTGGGCATGGACTGGTTAGCAAGATACCATGCTAATCTCGACTGTGCTGCTAAGTCCATCACCGTGACCCACCCTTCCGGTTACGATGTGCAGTTTTGGGCTACATATTCAGGACCTCCATCATCAGACAATCCCCTCTCCCCGGAGATCGCCCTATGTTTCATGGAAGGCTTGTCCCCTCCTGAAATCCAGGACATACACGTGGTGTGTGACTTCCCGGATGTGTTCCCAGAAGAATTGCCTGGCATGCCACCTGATCGAAGTGTGGAGTTTGTCATAGACTACTTCCCGGTACTGCTCCAATTTCCAAGAAGCCCTACCGCATGCCGGTGGAAGAGTTGGCTCTGTTGAAGGAGCAAATTGATCAGCTGTTAGCTAAGGAGTTCATCCAGCCTAGCAGTTCACCTTGGGGTTGTCCGGTACTCTTTGTCAAGAAGAGGGATTCTACCGTGCCTCGTCTTGTCTCTGACTATAGACCGTTGAATGCGGTGACAATCAAGAACAAGTATCCTATCCCTCGTATCAATGATCTGTTGGATCAGTTAGCTGGTGCAAGAGTATTCTCCAAGATGGATCTGAGGTCAGGGTACCATCAAATAAAGATCAGAAAGGAGGATATCCCAAAGACGGCATTTGTTACTCGCTATGGCTCATATGAGTATACCGTCATGTCCTTTGGTCTCACAAATGCTCCAGCTACTTTCATGAGGCTCATGAATTCCATTTTCATGGATTATCTTGATAAGTTTGTCGTCATTTACATCGATGACATCCTCATCTATTCTAAAACCGACGAAGAGCATGATGAACACCTTCGGTTGGTTCTGACACGGCTTCGTGAACACCGTCTCTATGCCAAGTTCTCCAAGTGTGAGTTTTGGTTGGATAAACTTGTCTTCCTTGGACATGTAATATCTGCCAATGGTGTGGAAGTCATCCCCGACAAAATTCAAGCTATTCTAGACTGGAAAACTCCAATGTCAGTCAAGGACATTCGTAGCTTTCTCGGATTGGCGGGTTACTACCGCCGATTCATCGAAGCTTTCTCCAAAATAGCCAAGGCATTGACTGACCTTCTCAAGAAGGATAGAAAGTTCGTATGGACTGCCGAAGCTGAAGAGAGCTTCCAAGCCCTGAAAGCCAAGCTCACGTCCGCTCCTGTGCTTGTCCTGCCGGACACAGCAAGGATTTCGTCGTCTTCTGTGACGCCTCTCTACAAGGTTTGGGTTGTGTATTGATGCAAGATGGCCATGTGGTGGCTTATGCTTCTCGCCAACTTAAGCCACATGAGCTCAATTACCCTACTCATGATCTAGAGCTTGCCGCGTGGTCTATGCTTTGAAGCAATGGAGACCATATTTGTTTGGTAACCGTTGCGAGATCTTCTCGGATCACAAGAGTCTGAAGTACCTCTTCACCCAGCCGGATTTAAATCTCAGGCAAAGGCGTTGGTTGGAGTTAATCACGGACTACAATGTGAGTCTGAACTATCAACCCGGCAAAGCAAACGTCGTGGCTGACGCGCTAAGTCGGAAGTCCTATTGCAACAATCTGATGATTGAAGAGGCCCAACCTGCCCTCATGAAGAGTTTGCTCGTTTGAACCTGGAAATTGTTCCCTGGCTACCTTGCAAATCTGGAGATCAAATCTACTCTTGTAGACCAGATTAAGGATGCTCAGAAGCGTGATAAGGGTATTCTAAAAATCAAGGAGAACATTGCTAGCGGGAAGGTCAAATGTTTTTCTGTCAATGAATCCGGAGTTGTTTATTTTGGTGACCGCTTGGTAGTGCCAAAGAACCAAATTGAGGAGCTGATTCTCCAAGAGGCTCATGATACACCTCTCTCTATCCATCCCGGAAGTACCAAGATGTACCAAGACCTTCGACCACAATTCTGGTGGACCGTATGAAACGGGAAATCGCCAAGTTTGTTGCTGAATGCGACACTGTCGTCGGGTAAAAGCAGAACATCAAAGACCTGCCGGTACTCTCCGCCCTATTGCAGTTCCCGAGTGGAAATGGGATGAAATTGGTATGGACTTCATCACCGGATTTCCCCGGTCTCCAAAGGGCAACAATGCCATCTGGGTAATCATTGATCGTCTCTCCAAGGTTGCTCACTTCCTACCAGTCCGTGATGAGATACATGCTAGTCAACTAGCTGACCTATATTTGGCTCGTATCGTTCCTTTGCACGGGGTCCCTTTGAGGATCATCTCTGACCGTGGAAGTATCTTTGTCTCCAAGTTTTGGCAGAGTTTCCAAACTGCTATGGGAACCCGTCTTAACTTCAGCACCGCTTACCATCCTCAAACTGATGGTCAGACCGAAAGAGTGAACCAAGTTTGGAAGACATGCTTCGGGCATGTGTCATCTCTTTTGGCCAAGGTTGGGAAAATATCTCCCTTTCGCGGAATTCTCCTACAACAATAGCTATCAAGCTAGTCTGGGCATGGCTCCCTTCGAGGCTCTTTATGGAAGAAATGCCGCACTCCGCTGAATTGGTCCGAGACCGGAGAGAGAGCACTCTTTGGTCCAGATGTGATCAATGAAGCCGAGGAGAAGGTGAGAATCATAAGAGAGAATCTGAAAATTGCTCAGTCAAGGCAGAAGAGCTACTATGACAAGCACCATCAGGAGATTCACTATGAAATTGGTGATAAAGCTTATCTCCGCGTCTCTCCCCTTCGAGGCGTTCGCCGCTTCGGAATAAAAGGAAAATTGGCCCCTCGATATGTTGGTCCTTTCACCGTTCTGGGCAAGCGAGGAGATCTTTCTTATCAATTGGAGTTACCGGTCAAATTCCCAGATGTGCATGATGTGTTTCATGTCTCCCAACTCCGCCGGTGTTTCAAGGATCCTATCCATGGAGTTAATCATGAGGAGTTGGATCTCCAAGAAGACCTCACTTATCGTGAGCATCCTATCCGCGTCTTGGATGAAGCTGAAAGAAAGACCCGGAACAAGACTACCAAGTTTCTCAAGATTCAGTGGTCGCACCATTCCGAGGAAGAAGCAACTTGGGAACGAGAGTCTAGTCTTCGTGAGGAGTATCCCGACTTCTTTCCGCAATCTTAGAATCTCGGGACGAGATTCCTGTAAGGAGGGTAGATTTGTAACAGCCCAAAACTGAGAACCTAAAAACCTGTGTAATTTTTCCACTTTTGTGTTAATTGCATCATGGCATCCATGCATAAACATGTCTCTTTTGAGTTAATACAACATTGATACCGAATTGATATGAAGTTGCTAAACCAAATGCCCAAGGTGCTTCAACAAATTTTTTTCCAAACAAAGAAGGCACTCAAACTCACACAACAAAAGTTTCTTGACATCCTAATTTGGTCAAGGAAGTTCCAAGGGTTGAGAACAATAGTTTGCAATTGCTAAATATTACAAATGGGCAACGTTTTGAAATTAGCACAAAATGCCTTAAGTCAATCCTATTAACAAAAGTGGTCCAAATTATTTTATTTGGCAACACCAATTTTTGTGGTGCCTCTAAATGGTGTTGGGAGCCTCCCCAATTTTTCTCAAATCTTTATAAATTATTTTGGTGCCTCATTTAAATCAGGAAAAGCTACTGGTTTTAAAATAAAAACAGAAAAGGACCCGTTTGTAAATAGTGGAGGACCAAACGGTGATGGAAATATTTGAGGCAGGGGGTTTTCTGGAAGATGGTCTTCTTCCTCGCGCTGTAGCGACGCGCGAGCTCGCGTCGCAGCCGCACCAGGTCGCTCGCCATGGCCGGGCCCCCTCCTCTCTGCCTCCACACGTGAGGAGAGGAAGACGACCACGACCCCACTGCTCCATCCCTCGACTCCCACCCCGTTCCCCATCCTCTGCTCCCCTCCCCCACGAGCTCCACGAGCAACAATGGCCGCCGAGCTCCGCCTCCGATTTGCCGGCGATTGAGGCCGCCCCAGCACGCGTGAAGGCCACCATCCGCTCCGCCGTGCCGTGCTGATCATCCCCGGGGCAGGAATCGACGCGGGGCCGCCGCATTCGCCGCCGCCGTCCTCGTTTCTCCGTCGGTCCTCCGACCACCGCCGCATCCCCGCCGCGGGATTCCGCCGCCACCGTCGCTCCTCCGGCCACCCCGACCACTCCACTGCTCGCGTGGTGAGCCCCTGGCCCATGCTGGCCCCTTCCCCGTCCCTCTCCCGCTCTAGCTCGTCGTCGCCCCACGCGCGGTCGTCGTCGCCGTAGCGCAGCACCATCGCGTTGACGCTTCCGGTGAGGATTCCGGATTTTTCCGGGTTCTGTACCGGTTTAACTAAAACGCTACTGGACCGGTGGATTTTTTATCCGGTCTATATCCGGTCCATACCCGGAAACAATTCCGGAAGTATTTCCTCCGGTGAAAAGTCCGGAAATTTCCGGGCTGGCATCCGGGTTTAATTATTCTTTCTGAATTGTAATTTTACTTTCATCCCTCTAACTACAAATGATCTACAATGGTTATTGTTGCTAAATAAATCATCGAAAGGTCAGATAAAAAAAGGGAAAAGGGATAAAAATCATAATCTTTATCGGTGTATCCAAAAATGCTTGTAATATACCAAAATACCCAGAAAGTTGAGAATAAAGTTTTAAAATAAATATCACGCCTAATTGATCACATTTAAATATTGGTGCTTCGAGTAATATTTAAATCATAAGTTTAAAGGAGGAACTTATAAAATTAGTAACTTCTTACCAGGTCCTCCGCAAATTGTGTTCCTTATATCAAAATGATCAGAAAAACATGAGTGATCCAAAATCTTCATCATCATGCATAATTGTCCACCATTACAATAATGTGCTCTAGTAGTAGTTACAATCACTAAGTTTAAATATGGGGTTTATCCCAAATAATGCAATAATTATAACGGGGACCCTATTTAACTTGTTGGTCATGTCTAAAGCTTCTAGGGTGCATTTAAAATGTCATATCATCATCCTTGTATGCATTGCACAATTGCCATGTGTTGATTGTTTTTCCGGTGTTGTTTGTGCATCGGTAGATCAAGGAGGTGAAGTGCCACCCCCGTCTTGTGGCGATCCGTACTACCAGCCCTCTGAACAAGGCAAGCGTAATCCCCCCTCTGAGCATATCTTATCCTATTTTCCGCAATTATTTTCTCCACTATAATATTGCATGCGGTTCTAAATGTCTTTTGCCTGGATTAGAATATCCTACTAGTTGCATTAGAATCTTGTTGCCAATACCTGTTTTACCTTCCTATTACCATAGGTTCGTATTGTTGGCCCTGGAATACTTACTATGCTATGCAAATGCTTAGCCATGCTTAGTTAAATGCCTAGTGGTACTATGATGGTGAATGCTGGAAACAGGTGTTAACTTGTGACAGTGATGTTGATGGTGGAGAATTGTGGAGATGGATAATAAAATGCTTAAAGGTGGGGATGAGAGGCCACATGGGATGTGGTGGGTTGTCTCGTTCTCGCCGCCTAGGTGCGAGTTCTGTACATCCTGAACCAAGACTGAGCGTGCAACCATGCGTGAGGCCTATGCATTCGCAGTGCAGGAACCCTCATAGACTAAATAACTCGGGCGGGGCTAGCCAGGGTCCTCTAGTTTGGTTTTCCATTTGCGCGTGCGTGATGGTGGGGAACTGTGATGAGGCTGATGGCGTTAGGAAAATGAGTGGCCACGGGGCAGTTAGTTGGAGCTGCTGCTCCGTCCTCACTGATGATCCTGGAAAGTCCTTAACGAGGGAGAAGTCGACACCGCTCCCACCCAGCCGGCTTTCCAAGGAAGAGAGCTAATGCGCAGGTAATGGGCCGGACGGTACGCGTGGCGAAGGAACTGGGGCCCCTCGGGACTCCGGGGACTTCTACTTTGTACACCCCTGCAGGGATAAATCTTTTCGAAAAGCCGTGTCCACGGTTACGGACGACTTGGGAATGGACGATGATCATAGAATAACTTTAACGGAATGATTAAAACTTGGGTACTAGAGGTACCACTCACGATTGTAAGGTGAGCTTCCTCGAGGGTGATTCGGGGAGGTGCCTTTGATGAACAGGTACAATGGTGATGTTGGTGATGTTTGAGAAAGGTGATCTCAAAGAAAAGAGTTACTTCTTACCCCTTTTCAGAAAATAATCTGATTAGTCGATGCCATGGAGTTGTGTTTTATAAATAAAATCAGCTTTATGCAAAACAGCCATAAAACCTTTGAAAGCCAATCATGGAGCATATATTAGCTCTTAATCTTGCGAGTTCGTCGAACTCAACGTCGTTTGCTTATTTTCAGGGGAGGACTTCACCGACCTCGAAGGTGGGTTCTTTGTGGACGTCGACGAGTAGTCTGGGGTTCCCAGGTGGCAGCTTGGGACATCTCGGAACAGCTGGCGCTGGATGTTTATCTGTAGGCCTCTTAGGCCCTATGTTGGTTCTTGTTGTTTAGAACAACTTAATTCGCTTCCGCTTGTTGTAATGTTGGGTCTGTGACCTCTGGTTGTCATTTGCTATCTTTCTCTGTATAAGAGTTGCTTATAATGTTTTTGTGTCGTAGAGTCTGTGATGTGCCAGTTGTTCCACAAGTCTTGATCTTACTATTATGTTTTGATAGTTGTGCCTGTGTTAAGGCATCAATCGGGGTGTTGCGTTGTCTGGAGTGAGGTGTACCCAGCAACGCCTGCCAAAGGTTTTGGCCGGGGATTGGTAAACCCGTAACCTCCGCTTGTATCGCTTAACCGGTGACACGCAGCATCACTGTATACTAGTCGGGTCGGGGCGCCACACAAATTAATCTGATAACACCGGGGCAGCAAAGCGCACCTAGCACACTACCACGTCGATGTAGTGGCGATGACATGCAAGCCATCCAGACGGTTCTGCTTGCACGAACACTTCCCAACGTATCTCCATCCTCCCTGATTGTTTCAAATCGGGTCACTGAGGAAATTGTGTGCAGAGAGCAACCAAATGCAACAAATGACTTTCCTTGGACTAAAGTGAAGTGTCCAACCAAGGGGTTCCTTCCATTTTCCTCCTATTCCCATGATACTACGGAGGCACACAACTGTTTATGCACTCTCCGCTTCCCTTCATCTAGCTATATGTCAACTCCTAAGACTTGCTGTGTTGTGTCCAAACTCCAAAACGAGACAATATATGGCAAGGCCATGTCAATGTTGGCGATGATGGAGACTGAAGTTTGTTACCTTCTCAACCATTTCACATCTCGGGCTACGAATCTAGTTATCCACATACGGTACATATGCTACTCCTTCGTCCATGCGTGCAGGGGCAATTAATGTTGTCTTAAGTAAGTCTTATTGAAGTTGGATCAAATTTATAGAAAAATGTGAACATCTACCATATAAAATAGGTAGTATGCATGACTTGAAGACACAATTAACTGGACTTTATACTGTGAAGCAGAGAGTGGTAAATATAGCGGTGACAAATATATACGATCTTTTTGAAGCCACAATAGCTCAAGCCCACCTTATTTATGAGTGTAATGGAGAGAGACCTTGCAGCTTTGCTATAAAATGGGATTGGATGTAACCATATATTTAGTTGCATGATATCACCCTCAAGATATGACTAGATGTATAAAAAATAATGTAAACCCCCATTTTAATATTGCATTTTTAAGATTTTTACACAGCACACAGGACCCGCGGGGGACCTCTCTCAAATGTATCTAATGCCAACCTGTATATTATTGTTTTCTATCTACAGCTGATCGTATACGTGTTGGACTATATGTGAAAACTAATAACCCAATCAAATGTATCTAATGCCAACCTGTATATTGGAACCAAACTGAAAAGCCTGCTTGCAAACAAATTAATATGGTAACACCGGCGTAGCTAAGTGCACCTAGCACGCTACCTAAATGTAATGGCGAGGACATGGAGGCCATCGAGATGGTTCTACTTGCACGAGCACTTCCCAACATACCTCCATGGTCTCCAATTGCTACAAATCACGTCACTGAGAGAACTGTGTGCAGAGAGCAACCTATTACAACAACTGAACTTCCTTGGACCTAAGCGTGGTGTCCAGCTGATGGATTACTTCCGTTTGCCTCCTATTCCCATGATACTACGGAGGCACACGATTTTTTACTCACTCTTCGCTTCCCTTTATCTGGCTATATGTCAACTCCTAAGGCTTGTTGTGTTGTACCCAAAAGGAGACAATATATGGGAACAAGGCCATGTCAATGTTGGCAATGATGAAGAATTAATGAAGTTTGGTACCTTCTCAACCGTCTCGCGTCTCGGACTATGGATCTAGTTATCCACATACGGTACATATGCTACTCCTTCGTCAGTTCCTCCATGAGTGCAGGGCCAATTAATGTTGTCTTCAGTAAGTTTGATCAAATTTATAGAAAATATGAACATCTTTGATACAAAATAGATAGTATGACTTCAAGACACGGTTAATTGGACTTTATACTATGAAGAAGACAGTAGTAAATATAGCGGCAGGAAATATATATGATCTTGTTGAAGCCATAATAGCTCAGGCCCCTCTTATGTCTAGCATGAAGTAACTTATGTATGAGTCTAATGGAGAGAGACCTTGCAGCTTTGCTAGAAAACTATAGGACATACTGTTCTACACTCGAGATATTATTAGATGTATAAAATTGGATAATATGTAACCATACATTTAGTTGCATGATCTTACCCTCGAGATATTATTAGATGTATAAAAATATAATGTAAAACAACATTTTTAATATTACTGTATGACGGCATATGCCTAGTTGTAACTTTTTTTTTTTTTTCTTTGGTTGATTCGTGTATCAAGTTTAAAGCTTAGTGATTCATGATTTGTATTAAGTTTGATTGCCGAAACGTAATAGAAATGTTTGTGTGCATCTATTGATGCATAGCCCGTGGTCTCTCCCATTTCCGAAAAAAACCCAGTTCAACCTCTTCTCTAGCCTCTTTGCCACCCAGATTTGCTACCAAGAGTGAGGGAGATAACTACATGAGGAGATGGTGTCGGTGCAATGGCGAGGTCATCGGAACCAACAATCATGCTCGTGGTGCTGCGATCTACTTCCGCTTTGCCGGCCGAATTGGGTTGAATCCACATGGAAAAGGGAGTGGAGGAGGGAAAGGAAAGAGAGCCACCTGAGGAGAGTCACAGACTTCACCCACAGCTAGACTCGCCATCGGACGGGAAGCACAGTATCGCAACGGGGTGGATATGGAGGAAAAACATCAGAGAGTGAGATATGTGGAGTGGGAGCTGAGAACTCATCTGAAATCCACAGAAATGACGCCTATCTGAGCAGAATTTGTCTTCCATATGTGAGGCATCCCTGTAATCGGTAAATGAATTCCATCGTCTAATTCAGCGGCAGCCAAAGGATTGGTTTATGAATCAGGATCTCGGAGTGAATTCCGTGGACAAAATGACGGCTGTCAAATGAGCTCTAATTGATCCAGGAGCGCTGCTATTTGCTACTGACTACTCCATGCATTACGAGAGTGGCGTTACATAGCCCGGACTACATGTAACTCTGAACATTTGAAAAAATATTAAAAGTTTCCAAAAAAAAATAGAAAAAAGATGTATGTCTAGCCACGGATATATCCTACAAGTATTCATGTTCTCAATCCAAAATACGTTGTATTCTATGCTACACAAAAAAGACAAAAGTATAGATCTGGACGTGTGAATAGTGCCCTTCAAATCTTGTCAGAATTTAGCTTTTTTACATAGCCCAAAATAAAAAGAATGTCTGATTGAAAGTTTGTGCAATTGTAGAATACAGTATTGTACATCCAAAAAAAATTGATTTCTTTGAAATTTTAAAATACTTTTAATTTTTTTAATTAAAGGGCTACATGTAACCGGGCTACATATTCCTTTTTCGCATGCATTACTAGCTAGTCAGGCCCCAGCCATTCCACTGCGCTTCTCTCCTCTCGCTTCGATGTCGTCATCACCATAGTCAGCATTCAATCTTTCATTTTTTTTGCAGGAAATTGCCGGCAATCTTGACGTTAGCAGATTAAGCATTTATTGTCTCTGTGCTGAAAAGAGGTACTATTGAAGAACTCCATCGATGTGTTCATGAGGTGAATTTAATTAATGCATACATGTTCTATCTCATTATATGTGCATCTTAAAAAATACAATAAAAATCACGAATTGACTTGTAAGGCTGTAACGTCCATCCAAGAGCGTAACGATCTAACCCAAGGCGTTATGCTACTAAAAAAGTAGCATAATTCCTTGGTTTAGGAAGTTAGGCAACAGAGCATAACTTCGTGGGTGTTATTGTCTTAGACTTGACCATTTGGCTAGGACCAATAACGCTCCTGGCTCAGTTCAACCGTAACGTTGCCGTGTAGGTCGTTATATAAAAGGGTTAGTTTCCAAAATATTGTCCACACCAGATTATTTTGTGCTGAACTTTTGTCTCGAGGTCAAATTTCTGGTTTTCTCACGGTTAAAAGTGACCTGTAGACAAGATGGCGTGCACCTAGCAGCCAGATACTCATTTCATGCCAAGAAAGGAAAGGGAAAACAGAATAGAAAGGGTATACCTTTTTTTGGCAACAAATGAAACGGAAATGTGGCGTACATGCTTGGTTCAGCATACAGGCGCAATGATATTTATCCAAGCTTGGTTGAGCGAATTGTCAAGAGTTTGTGGTGTCGCGAGGCTAGGCTATATACTCATTTCATGCCAAGAAAGGAAAGGGAAAACAGAATAGAAAGGGTATACCTTTTTTTGGCAACAAATGAAACGGAAATGTGGCGTGCATGCTTGGTTCAGCATACAGGCGCAATGATATTTATCCAAGCTTGGTTGAGCGAATTGTCAAGAGTTTGTGGTGTCGCAAGGCTAGGCTATAGTTACAAGAAAATCTGGCTACTTGGTTGAGAAGATGTATACCTTCTCCTCCGAGTCGGCTCAGCCCGACGCGGAGAGGATGTTCACCCGTGGATGGAGAAGGCGGTGGTCGTCATCGTCGTCCAGTGCCAGCAGCGGCACTAACAGCCTCAGAGAGATCAAGACCATCTTGGAGGAGGATGAGCCCCTTGTAAAACAATCTGGCTTTGGCCCCTTCTCAGTGAAAATTCAGGTGGCGAACCCGGCAACCATTCGGAGAAGAAGCGACGTCTGGGGAAGCTGTATGTGGCCATAGGAGAGGATGTCGAGGAGGGCATGTCCAACCTCCTCTGGGCAGCTCGGAACTTCCTACCCGGCGATTCCAAGCTTGTACTGATACACGTCCACCAGTCCGCCGAGAGAATCGTGACAGGTAAAAGGGTCCAGCTGGATTTAATTCATGTTATTATATTATTGCTATATTTGAATATTTCTCTATTTTCTTCAACAGGCATTGCAAATACTTCTTCTGCTTACTAACATCTATGTTCTATATAACTTACCTACAGGATCATGGAAGGTTTCTGCAAGCCAGCGCCAGGAGAAGGAGCAGGGGGAGATGTGCACACCTTTGAACCAGTACCACAGTTTCTGCAGAGATTCTCTCAAGGTCAGTTAACCATTTCAGGATGAATTCTGAAATCATATTTCACTTCTATTTCTCGTTGTATATATGTCATCTCATAAAAATTACAGATGCAAGCTGAAACGCTCATGATCGAGAAGAACAGTCCTGCAGATGGCATTATCGAGCTCATTGATCAGAACCACATTACAAGCCTTGTCATGGGAACCTCTTCCTTCTCACCGTATGTCTACATATATAGCCCGGCGGTTTCATGAATAAACACACATCGCAATTATACTCGACCGCAAAGCGTCACACAATCCAAATTTTGTATTTCTTGTGTAGCACGCACTTTTTGTTTAGGAATTAGCACGTACTTCCTCCGTTCCTAAATATAAGATGTTTTAGGTTTTGTCCACATTCACATGCACACAAGTGTATCTAGACATATTCCATGTGTAGGTTCACTTATTTTAGTATGCATGTAGACAACATGTGTAACATCTAAAACATCTTATATTTAGGAACGGAGGGAGTAGTACTTAGTTAGCAAATGGCAATCACATGTTGACACTGAACTCCCAATAACAAAAATATGGCTTTACTATTTATCATATCTCTCCCTCTGTCTAAAGTCTAAAGTAGAAGGTCAAATACTCCAATTAGTAATCAAGTTATTTATTTAAATCGTGAACAGACAGCAGAAAGTACCCAGATCAAAAGTTGCAGCCGCGGTGCATCTACAGGCCAAACCATATTGCCAGATCTTCTATATTTGCAACGAGGCTCTTGCTTGCTCTAGGTATGACTGTTCATGCAGCCCTCAAGCAAACATAAAGCAAATGCTACATAGAATTCGCAAATTTCATCTCGAGCAACTGCTCAAAATTATTTCCAGCTGATAAAACAGCTGTGCCATGGTTCTTCGCTATCTTTTAGGGAGGCCACTCAGCTTTCTTCAAAAGCAGAATCATCCCGGTGTAGCAGCACGAGTTCTGTCTCAGATCAACCAGAGTTCGCTCCAAGATCCGTATCACTGCCACCAGGGCATCCAGGTTCCCTAGGCTCTACAAATCAACGAGCCTTTCAAGGAGGGTCCAACTCATCTGGTTATACTTATCCATTGTCTGAACTGATAGCAGACAGGGTGGAAAACATATCAGCTACAAGGCAGTGGCCGATTGATATGACACCAACAGGTTCCTCTCTGAATTCCAGCCAGCAAAGCACTGGAGAATCCTCATGGGGCCTGAAGGATTTGGAAAATATGGATGGTCAACTAGTACCTGCTTCAACTGCAAGCTCTAAAGACCATCAACCCTCTATGGTAAGCCATATTGGACAGAGCAGAGTTCTCTAAGCAAAACCACGTTTTTCGTTTGAATTGTAATAATTTATTTATGGATGTGTGTACCTTATAGGTGCAGAGGCCAGGAGAACTATTCTTCCATCATATGAAAAACGTAAAAAAGTTAACTGCAAATCAAGTACAGTGTTGAGTAAAAATGAATATGCATTATATCTGAGATGTGCCATTTGCTTCGAATTATAGTAAGGGATTTATATTTCATGTATTCCATTGAGTAAAAACTGAGGAGAAAAAGGCATATTGCATCAATAGTACATGTAATGTGAGAAATACGATTCAAGAGGCTTTGGTCCTAGCACAAGTGTAGAGGGAAAAAGTTTACACTAAAATGTGTTCATGGCTGTAGTCACCCTCAAGCAGTAGTGTCTTCTAATGCTTGACACTGGCACCATTGAAAAAAAATCCACCTTTAAGAAGTTAAAATCTTGCTACTATTGCTCTATCATCTTAATTTTAGCTGACCAGGCAAGGTCTATTATTTTGATCTCAGTTGTAATACTTGTTGGATAATGTTGTCATACCTAAAAATAATATTTTTTACAGATGGAAACTGTCACACAACATAAAGTGTTTGAGCAACTACACCAAGTTCGCAATGAGCTAGGGCGCTCGAGAAAGGAAGCATCCGAGGGCCAGCAGAAAACCGAGAGGCATCTGTTTGAAACTTCTATGATGGTATGCTATTTGCTATTGCCACATACCTTTAGTTATTCACTATAGTTGCTTAATCTACTGTATCTTTCCCAACCTTTCTTCTCCAAATGCATGGATTTATGTGCCTCTCTCAAGTCAGAGAACTATTTTCTTGCAGTTCAAAGCACACGATAATTCACTCTGCAAAGAAAAAAAAGAGCTAGAGGAAAGATTGACCATAGAAAAGATTGGCTTAAAAAAAGAGCACATCCGTTTATGCAACGAGCTGCAGAAGGCAAATGCGCAAAGGGAAGACCTGGAGAACAAGCTTCTCCAGGCAAATTCTCTAATAGAAGAGTTCAAACAGTTGCAAGTAGAGCTGCAGCGCGAGAAAGACCATGCTGCTGAAAAGATGCACCAAATGAACGGTAACACCGTATTTGGCTCTGCTGGCGCAGTTGCCTTGACAGAGTTCAGTTATGAAGAGATAAAAGAAGCGACCAACGACTTTGGCGACTCCAGAAAGATCGGGCAAGGTGGATTTGGAAGCGTCTACAGGGGTTTCATCCGTCATACTGATGTGGCTATAAAGAAAATCAACATTGAAGGTGCTGCGGGAGAGGAAGAGTTCAATGATGAGGTAGTTTTCATCATTTCTTAAAACATATACGTTCAATGCATCAGATTACGATTAAGACGTGTTGTCAGATGAGAAATAATAAAAAGGGACAGACATCTGAATAATTTATTTTCCAACATACTGCAGGTAGAAATACTCTGTAGGATGAGGCATCCAAATATTGTCACTCTGATAGGAGTGTGCCGAGAGGCCAAAGCGATTGTTTTCGAATTTTTGCCGAACGGAAGCCTAGAGGATTGTTTGCAGTGCAGGCACCAAAGAAAACCATTATTGTGGCGGATGCGCATCAGAATTGCTGCCGACATCTGCACAGGACTTATCTTCCTCCACTCGGACAAACCAGAAGGCATTGCCCATGGTGATCTGAAGCCTGAAAATGTCCTTCTTGACACTAACTTTGTTTGCAAACTGGCAGACTTTGGGATCTCTCGGCCTCTGAATGTGACAAACACCACTGTCACCCCTTACCACCGAACAAACCAACTTAAAGGCACAATGGGATACATGGATCCAGTATACATTGCCTCAGGGGAGCTCACAACACACTATGACGTCTACTCCTTTGGAGTAGTTCTGCTGCGACTGCTAACTGGCAAGAGCCCCCTAGGACTTCCACATAAGGTGGAGGCAGCCTTGAAGAATGAAAAGTTGCGAGATATAGTTGATACTTCTGCAGGGGAATGGCCACCTGAGTACACTGAAGAGTTGGCAAGACTAGCTCTGAGATGTTGCCGTTATAACAGGAAGGAGCGGCCTGATCTTGCAAAGGAGGTGCTGGGTGTCCTTCAAGCTATGAGGAACTGTCCAGATGATAAATGCCATCCACCAACATTTTTCATCTGCCCAATGACACAGGTTCGTCAACAAATCAAAGAAATGAAGCACTTGAATCATGTGATTCTGTAGGTCGCACCCAACAGTTAACTTCGATTCACCTTCAACCTTACAGTTCAAGCAATAATGAGGCTTTATTTGCTTTCAAGAAGGTGGTTAGAGTTTTCAACTTTAGTCTGATATAACCTTGCATCTTTATAATATTTTCAGGAGATCATGAGGGATCCACACATTGCTGCTGATGGATTCACATACGAAGGTGATGCCATCAAGGACTGGCTAAGGGGCCAAGAAGTGTCCCCCATGACCTACCTCACTTTTGCACACCATGAGTTAATGCCAAACAATGCCCTTCGTTTTGCCATTCAAGAATGGCAAATGCAACAGCAACCATGATTTTAACCCTCCATTTGATTTGTACTATGTCATGTTTATATACATGCTTTCAGTCGCACATGTTTGGGATGAACTGACGTGGCGTATAAGTCTCCAAGAGGACTTGTTATTCAAGTTGAATGAAAAGTGATGTGTATACCCGCTTTCTCTCTTGCTTTTCGAAAGTTAGAAGTTACAGTAAATCAACACGGTCTCGAAGAAAATTACAATTGATCAGCAATCGAAAGTTAAATGATTGAGCACAAATGGTGCATAATAATGCGATTACCTCATATATAAATATGAATGTTCGATCGTTAGAGCTACATATACTGGTCTGACTTGATAATTTCACTGTATGCTGCCATTTTATAGGAGATAATAGACACATTTTCTGTACTTCCAAGTAGGCAGATACTGTATAGCCAAAGTGATTCAGCTTCCCTATTCAGCTACAAGTAACTGGGCGTTCTCCCCACAGTCCTTCAAGTAACGGAGAAAGAAGTGGTTCTGGAACAATTTCATATGGATTTTCATGGATGGTGCTGGGATTTCGTTACTCATTGTATGTCCTTCCGGTATGGAGATGATGAAGAGGCACTTGGCTTGGTTGAGCTAGGGTAAAGAAGATCTAAGATCAATTAAAGGAGGATGATCGCGTGTAGACGGTTAAGTGTGAGCTGTGGCTCAATTCGTTGGCTTGCCTGACCACTGACGCCACTGCCCTCCACCACTTCGCCACTCCTTCAATTATTCCTACTACTATTGTTACCTCTGCTTGCAAGTCTGTTAATGTGTTTTCTTTGTAATTCCTTCGGATTGTAACTGAATGGGATCAGTATCCAAACATTCTACCAAAAATATTTGTTTTGCATCAATACAAACACGATATAATAGAGTTCTTGTTCCTGTAAGTGTTCCCCACTCTGTCAAACTATCTCTCTTGAATCAAGGTCGATCCGTTCCAGAACTAACACGCTGTCGTCGTCCTTGGGCCATTCAAAAATCAAAATTCATCCATCCATATATTGACCCATTAGGTTCTTCTCCATCGTACAAGATTGATCGGAGTTTGCCCACATGATTTGATGTCCACGTGTTCAGCACAGAACCACATTTAATCAGTGTCGGTTTATTCTTTTGTTTTTCTACGGCAAGGTATTCAGCTAGTTCTGGATAAATTATCTATTCTGGTTAAAAAGGTAGTTCCAGTGCGGTACAGTGCTCGTCGTTGTTACCTGAGTGGCCGCCCTGCTCCGCCGCTCGCACGCCCCCCGCGACGCCGGCAACGCCACCGCCGACGCGCGCGCCTCCTACCATCTTCTCCTCCTCCTCGCCGCGGAGGCTCGGGCGACCTCGGCCGACCTCGAACGTGTCCTCGGTGGTGCGGCAGCGAGAGAGTGCTCTTCGTGTGAGAAGTAGAGGGAGGAGCAAGAATGTAGGCGGCGGTGGCCGGCGGGGGAGGATTCCAAGCGGCAATGTCACCGGGGAATTCTCTCTTTCCTCTGCTCGGTGCGTTTACTGCTGCTAGACAGCACGTGGCTTGGGCCGGGCTCGGAAGAGAGTAGCAGCCCACTTCGGCTCAGTTTGTTTCTAAATTTTTTTGGCGAGCATTATCCCGGTTAAACCCCAAATCTATCTATAATTCTTATAAAGCAAAACCCCACTAAGTGCAATTAATATTTTTCTATCTCTACATGCAACAACCATGCACATCATCTTTTTTAGCCCCAAAAATTGTCCATATCATTCTTTTTTTTTGCCGTTCGAATGATAAGATCACACCGTGTCGCTATGTTTCTACACAAATAAATCATTTGCAAGTAGAACACCAGAATTAATTTCGCCAGTGAACTTTTTACCAACTATTTTCAATGAGGAAATCATATATCTGTTTTACAAATTATGAGCTCTTCTATATGTACCCACTAAAAAACGTTTCTAGAAATATTATACATCATTTCTTCAACATGTTGATATAATCTTATTATATCGATCTTTAGATTATAAAATACACATACATTACATGTCTAAAAAATGGAGCCTCTTGAAACTAAATCATGCATAATACTTTAGTCAACTTCAGGTTGCATGTGTTTTATTAGATTTCTTAAAAGGTAGCCGCTGCAACGTGCGGGTGTCATTCTAGTCTCCACATATGTAAAAACATCGTTTGGTGGTGTTTGGTTCTACAAATCTCACAAATAGCCAAACTCTAGTGTATTTTTCTCAATACCCAAAATACTACCCTACCTAGTGGATTGAGGATAAATGGAGATTTGATGAAATTGGATGAAACTAGAGATTTCACCCAATCCCTGTGGGGATTATCCCCGTCAATCCCCGAAAAAACTCTAGAAACAAACATAGCCTTCCTGGGACGAGAGTAGGATCCCACTTCCTGGGGCTTACTGCCCCGTGAAAATAATACTCACTCTGTTCCAAAATAAATGTCTTAAATTTAACTAAAAGTGGATGTAATCATCTGGATCCGCCACCCTCCCAACCAGGCTTGTAGTAATACAATATGTTTTTTATGATAATAATCTCATAGGCCTTCACCCAATTCTATCAAATTTCCATTTTTCCTAATTCATTATAAAGGGTAGTATATTGTGTATTGGAAAAATATACTCTAAGTGAATTATACAGGGGAGTATTAGAGTTTGGATTTTTTTTAAAAAGTAGAAATAGAACCGGTCAAATACAATACAATAGAACCAAACAAACAGTTTGATAGCTGGGAATTTAGGGTTAGGCTGGGATAATCCCTACCAATTTCCGAAAATAAACTAGTACTACTAAGCAAGGCTTAAGTGAATCTTGAACATCTAACCATCATAAGCGGACAATATTTTGTTTAGTGTTTATGCAATATTTTTTGGCACCATTTTTTCCTGGTCTATCTCTCCTATCTAAAAGAAAATTTTGGTTTCTTAGTCTGCCGACCCGCACTACGTCATTGTGTTTCGTCCAACATTGTCCCTCGCACTCCTCTCCGCGCCGTGCTCGCCCCGCATGCGAGCAAATGGGCCAAGCCCAACAGAACCCACCTGCTCCCTCCCCTTCCCCCATTGCCGCCGCCACCAAGATCTCCACCTTCCACAACAGGCGCCCTTCCACGCCCTCCAGCACCAGCGGGCTTCTTCCCCAACTCTCAACACCACCGGCGCCATCTCCGGCCTCCGATCCACGGACCAGAATCCAATATCCCCCGCCAAATCGATAGCTACAGTTCGCAGCAGAAGTTGCGCCACCAAACGTACGGTGGTGTCCGGCTGTTCCTAGGCCAAGGCGGTCGCTGCAGCTCCTCCTCCTTCTCTTGCAAAGAACATGATGTGGACAGAGAGGATGGAGAGCCTTGCCCCCGCAACGGGAAGATCGACCCCGTCGCTGACATCTACGATGAGGTCGGGAGGGAGGTGCAAGAGCAGGCTACGTCGCTCGATCTTGTACGATTCCTCAACCTCGCTGGTGCTGTTGCTTAAAACTTCTGGCTTCCCCCTCTAATTACCAAGTAAACTGGAGTAGCGATTAGTCTGGTTGAGTAAGATGGCGATGCGATGGGATGGATAGATGATGGGTCGTGTGTGCGTGTGATTCAACACCAGGGGAAGGAACCAACACAAGGGAAATTACATGGATCTGATAGCTGCTCCGCCTGATTTAGCACCTCCATATATTTGGTGTACTTTCTCCTAGCTTCGGGTAGTGGTGTACTATTGTAAAAAGATCTCCCTAACATTTGTACAGAAAATTCCATCTATTTTACTGAATACACAATAGTACTTGCTTGAGCGAAACATTATTTGAAACACAATAGGTACCAGCCTGAAGCCCTGAAGAAATATACTTGTAATCAGTATCTGATTATTTTGCTTGCATTGTATCGACAACGCCTATTTCGACTCTGCTATCTATAAAATCCCTTCTCTGAATCTTGTGTTTTTCTGTTGGTTCAGCAAGTTGCAAGCAACAGTGCACAGGCCGTAGGAGTCGAGTCCTTGAAGCCACAAAAATGCATGTCCATCCCAACTGGACTGCATTACATTGCGCTGCACTGCAAATATCTATAAATTAGAGTTGAAGTGTGGTGTAAGCAGAAAATCCATCTGCTCTGCTCTGCTCTTTGAGTGCACAGGACTCCCCATCACCAGCTTCGTTGTTATGGCTTCAGCTTGAGATGTTATTTGGTTTCAGGTAGTTGCAACCCCCCTCATAAGTCATAACCTATGTTTATATCTCCACCAAGATGCCTGGTTACTAGCAATTGATGCCTTTTCCATTTTTTGGATCATGGTTGACAACATTTCCTATTTGGATATCAGTTATGCGAATTAGTTGTATTTGGAAATTGGCCAAGACATATTTTTGAGAGCTCTTAATGTACATGTCTTGACGGTTTTGCACTGTGGTGTGACCAATTGCTAATTGAGTTATTTGTGTTGCAATGGAGCTGTTTAGTTGGATGAGAAAAAATCGTGATAAAAAAGACAGTTCTACCTGACGCTACGACTTGTTGTATGAGCCCAGATCTTCAAGTGATTCTTCTGTTTGACGCAGTTGAGACTTCAGAGCAATCCAAAGAACAAGGGACAAACTCAGTATTCTGTGTTAAGAGGGAATATCCAGTAGAGGCTTATGGATAACTTCCAGCAACATCCTGAGTTACAACGGGCATCTACTAATTACTTGGTGTACTTTGAGAATGTTACATCGTAGGAATTTAGTTACCAAATTGCTAAACCTATGGTATACTGAATTGCAGATTTAGACAACTATACTACGAATCTTTTTTTTTCTAGATTGTGAGGTTATATCTCGGAAGTGCTGAAAATATTTACTTGGTGTACTTTGACAATGTTGAGGTTATATCTGGCTCCATCGCAGGGAAGGGCCAGCCTGTCGTCGAGCCCATGTTCTTATGTTGCGCATGCTCGCACCGAGTTATGGCTTTGTTAGTGCTTAGGCTGTGATTGATACTTACAGTTTGTCGTGTTTGATTATAGGATTTCCGTGGAGCTGTCCCGTCCTACAAAGTACAACAAGTTGATACAACACGTGCTGGTGATGCATTTGTTGGTGGTTCACTAATTTGATGTCTGCTGAGTGCTGCAGGATCATGCATGTAGAGAAATCACCAGCACAAAGAAAGGGGCAATCCCTTCGCTGCGCAGGATATCGAGGTCTTGCGGCTGAGAATGCATAGATGCTTAAGAATTTCGCTAGCTTCAAATTCTGCAAATTGCACTGTATGCTTATTTGGATCATAAGAAAGGTGTACTCCTAAGATGTGTCTGCCTTTTTGTTTGCCCTACTTCCCTTTCTGGAAGGGTTTTTGTTTTGGAATTCTAATCTGAATATGCAGATACTTCATTATCACTGTGCCCCATTTAAGTAACTAGCCCTTTGTGGCAGTATTATTTTTCACGTTCTATGACCTTATTTGGGGGTCCCAATTGTACTGAATTTCTTTCCCCAAATTTTCACAATTAAATATATGTACAACGCTATTATGGAACATAGCAAGTGCCAAAAGTATCATGATGCTTGAATACATTCCGTGCAATGGAGTTAGAATCTTAGTTGATGGGTCTTTTAGAAGAGGCAACTCCTATCGTGATCAAAATGGAACTTGTTATTCTATAATGTCACTAGGTCACAGATAATAAGAATACATTCATCTACAGCTAGGGATATAGGGATTTTTCTCGATACTTAATTTTCAATCTTGTGCTCTCTCTCATGAGCTGATGTTTAAGAATTCGTTCATCCATTTTGCAATGTGAGTATTTTCTATTGATACAAGATTGTTACGAGCCGAGGAAGGTGCAGAAAATACATATATGAACATAGGGGCATCTACCCCGTTTTGGAAAAAATACATATTTCTACGTGACAATTCTATTTTGAAAAAAGTTGCGGACATACATATCACATTATACGTGAGCGCAGAAAGTAGGAAAAACTTCTTTCATTTTGTTCTATCTAAAAAAGAGAAAATAATGCCTCATGAAAAGCTGAAAATTGCCTTTTTTGGACACAAATAAAAGACGTTTTTCCAAAAACTTTGAGCTGCGCGCACATATTTTACAGAAATGTACACATGAAATTTTGTTTTGGAAGTTTAAATGCATTATTTTTTAAAACGAAGCATATGCCAATAGGTTCAGATCGTCCAGTACTCCCAAGTACCATGCAGATGAAGGAAAAAACATTAATATTTTTTAAGAGAAATCTAAGCGTGTCAAGCCGTCAAGGGAGAGAGATAATTAGTTGGGTCCTTACTTTCTATGCATATGACATTAAACTGTGCAAAGTGAAAATTGTAATGTTTTTGGAATATCTTTTTTATGTACCTAAATGTTTACACGTACTTTACTTTCATATGTATCTACATCATGTGTGATGATAAAAACTTTACAATTTTCACGTAGATAAAACAGATATCGAAACAAAATTGCAATATCTTTTTTATATACGTAAAAATTTACACGTATGTTTCAGAATATATTCTAAAATTGTGTGAAGTCAAAATTGTAAATAGCCGTTGCAACGCACGGGCATTAAGCTAGTAAAAGTTAAAAAAAAAGGTGTTGCGACATTTCGAAAGCAAAAAACAACAACATATGCAACATATATCCATTTGGAAGTCACCATTTGCAACCAAAAAACCAACTATCCAACATATGTATCCAATGCAGATGACATCATGGAAACATGTTTTCAGCATTGGAAAAATAAAAATAAATAAGTTTTGTTTTCCGCCTGACAGTAGGACCGTGCCGTGGCAATTCGCAGTCCACCAAATTTGCGAAGTCAAGTAAACCTAAATCGCAGAAGGAAGACGACGACGCACTGATGGGCAACACCGGAAGCAGCCGTGGCTCCAATCCGCCACCGCCGCGGCCTCATCTTGACGGGCGGGGACATGGGGTGCCTCCGCCGTACTACCACCGGTACCCGCCATGGCCCCCTGGCCCCGCCGCGCCGCCGCCGGTACCGTTTCCTGCGCAGGTCGAGCGGCACAGGGCCGTGGCAGTGCACGCCGGCGTCAACATCAAGGGGGATACCCTGCGGCTGGAGCGCGACGACGACGGACGGCTACTGCTCGCCTTCTCCTTCGACGCCGACGCCCCCGGAAGGTACCCCTTTTCTCTTCTTAGATTTTTTGCTGATTAGATGGAGGCCTGAAATGTCGTTGTAGACCCTTGCTAGCCGATCATTGGGCTCTTTATCCCGAGAGATTAGCTTGCTAATGTTGAATTCTTCCGGGGATCTCACCATGTTTTTGTTGGACTATGGTACCTTTGGTGATGTGTTTCTTTGCCCATTTGAACAAAACTGGGCCAGAGTTTGTCAATTGCCTGGATTTAGGGTGCACTTATGTGTTTGTCTTGGTGAATCGTCATGGACATCTTGGCTTAATATTGCAGTAATGTATATTGTGTGCACAGCTTCTTGTTGAGTTGGAAAATAAATGTTGGAGGAACTAGCCAATTCAGGCCTAGTTATGGAATTTTGAACTTAATCATGTTCGTCTAGGTGGTGAAGTGAGGAACTCATGATACTTGAGCAGGCTCGATAGAGTTTTAAAACTTGGGGTGTGTACTTTCTTCCATAATTTTACCATGCCAAAGTCATACTTAATGCGATTCTCCAAATGCCTCTGGCTAGTTTCCATTTTGAGGTTAGGATATCCCATGTATGTCCTTAATTTGTTGCATAGTGTTTAGTGGTGAAAAAATCCTTTGTACCTGTCTAGAGTGTGTCCTACTTTTTTCTCTTTTGGCAAGACTGGCACATTATTTTTTAACTAATGCTGATTCTTAACTTTTGACTCTGCAAACAGCATAACTGTATACTTCTTTGCACAAGAAGATGATGACTCTGTCCTGAAGTCTACAAAGGAAAATTTGCTCCAGCCTGTGCGGGTAACTTTTAAGGAAGGTAAAGGTCAGGAGTTCAAGCAACCAAGTGGAACAGGAATTGACCTCTCAATGTTTGAGGAATCTGAGCTCACTAAGGTTGGGGAGGATGGTGTATTTCCTGTCGCATTCAAAGTGGAAGTGGATGTGTCAAGCAACCAAGAATTAGAAAAGGGACAGGACGTGGAAGACTCGAAGTCGTTGGCTAAATTTGCTGTATTTGTGAAGAAAGACAACGCTGAATATGGGATTCAAGTTGTGCAGCAGATACTGTGGGTAAATGGAACTAGATATGTCTTGCAGGAGATATACGGTATTGGGAACAGGAGCACAGCTGACAAGAATGTTAATGAGGATGATTCTGGGAAAGAATGTGTGGTTTGTCTTACAGAACCAAGAGATACAACTGTTCTTCCATGCAGGCACATGGTAGGTCATCCTTTCCTACTAAATGTTTTTTACTCCCTCCATTCATAAAAGGATGTCTCAACCTAGTCCAAATTTGCATTTATCTAGACATGATTTAGTGTGTAGAATTGTAGATACATACAAATTTGGACTAGGTTGAGACATCCTTTTGTGAACGGAGGGAGTAGATGACTAGATCTAGATATAAGGCTTATGGTTGTTCAAACTTGGTTTAGATGTAAAAACTGGGTAACCATTTTTGCTTCAATATAATTACGATGGAAATATGCCTGGCAAGATCAGTTATATTACTTCCGTCCGCAAGTAAATGCCAACCTAGAGAGCGTGTTGTCCTAAAGTTCTATCTTTGACAATGATTATATACAAAATTGGATCATCAAGGTGAAAACGATATTATTAGATTTGTTGAATAATATTGTACTCTTTTAACATGTACTCCATCCGTTCACAATTAGATGACATGTATAGATACATCCGCATGTGGATGAATGGAAAGTCATCTAATTGTGAATGGAGGGAGTATGTATAAAAAGAAATGACCAACTTGATCTAAAAAAAAATGATCAAAGATATTTTCTGTAGGTTGTGTTACTATTGAAAACATCATCTATTTTTCGAGTTAGTAGTATCATTTTTGTAGAGCGTTTGGTTCAAACTGTATTACTTTTTTAGTTGTTCTTTGGTAGAATTATATGTATTAATTTTCTTAACTGGGCAGTGTAAGATGTGTATCATATCTATATGAGTTAGTGGTGGTGAGTCTGGTAACATTTTAGGACAGGAGGGAAAAGGCGTGTGATTGGTAGAAATGGAGGAGTGCAGCATAATAATATGGCTAGTGGGCCCCATGCACATTCATCATTCCATGTCTAACATTATAAAGTAACCACAATTGCTGCGAATGCTCCCAGAAATCTGCTTAGTGGGCAATATTGGAGTAACTATTCGTTTCTTAACACAAAAGTTTACTCGGTCTCACTATTAAGCTAGTTATTTGTGATATCCATTCCTACTTTCTAATTTCTTCAACGCCTGCTATTTTGGCAAAGATTAATCTTGCATTGCTTCCATTCTTTCCCAAAAAGTGAAGAGCAACATTTTGAGAGCACATCAAAGCCTAATTTGTAATCACCCATAGACAGATGGACAACTATCTAACAAGATCACAAAGTGTGAATAGCACAAATTTATATGTTTTGTATGTAACTCGAAACACTGGAAAATCTTCAAAATATGACTCATATGGGCATATGGCAGTGCCGCACGGCACATCATATCAACTGCAAACTGGCCCCTACTTGGAACCAAGCCAAGAACCTTTTTTGTACTCAGGCATTGCATATTCAACGTTATACTCCCTCCATCCCAAAATATAAGGCCCCCTTAAATTTCTTTGGTCAACG
Source organism: Poa pratensis (assembly GCA_947311845.1). Classification (NCBI taxonomy): domain Eukaryota; kingdom Viridiplantae; phylum Streptophyta; class Magnoliopsida; order Poales; family Poaceae; genus Poa; species Poa pratensis. The sequence goes on from CAMZMU010000117.1 coordinate 70,130,576, forward strand.
CCGTACAAGTTTGACCATGATTTGTACTTATAATATGTTCACAAAATTAACATAATGATATATGAAATGAAAGAATTTTGCGAGACGAATCCATGGTACCATTTATATATTCTGAATCCATATAATTTAGTATATACTAATGGTCAAAGTCGATCCCCAAAGACTAGCACAAAAATAGCGTGCCTTATAATTTTGGACGGAGGGAGTACCTTTGTTTCCATACTATCCAACTAATAATACTTCATGTTATTTCATATATTATTTCTCAAAAGTGTCATCATTTTACTTTAGGGGCAGATGAAAAACAAGTCAAACTTTTGAGCTGTTTACTGAGCATTCCTCACTTTTGGCAATTGAACATGTAAATCTGTGCAAAGACAACTAAATCAGTAGACCTAGTATTCTTGGCCTTTTATCCTTATACCTCGGTGCCTAAAACTCAAGAACAGAATTCACCAGGGATTTGCTAGGTATATCAGTATGTATAATGCTGGAGAAATACTACTCCCTCTCATCCGAAATAAATGATGTAGAAACTGATCCACGGCTGTACATATTTGTACACGGCTAGCGACACTAAATTTGGATCAGAGGGAGTACTTATTTATATCCATGAACTTTGTTGATCCATTTTTTTAAGGAGCCAGTGAAACTGAAAAATTATATCTTCTGCTCCTTTGTAGCCTGATATTATATGTTGTGTGCTGTTTTGCAGTGCCTGTGCATGGAGTGTGCTCAGCGTGTAAGGTTCCAGACGAACAAATGCCCCATATGCAGACAACCTATCGAGCGCCTTCTCGAGATTGAGTTTGATAGCAAACCCACACCTCATCAAGGAGATCAATAGTGAAGAAATCATCAGGGAATTCCTTTTAATGCTAGCAACTGTAATTGCCTGTATATATTGCGTGTTTAAATGAAACTTCCTAGAGCTAACTATGGAGACTTTGGGCTATCCGGACACGTACTTCGAGAAATGGTGCTTTTGGGGATGGGAAAACAAACATGAAAGATGATATTTTGTTTATGATGACCTGGAATTCCAAAAGTGCAATGAGATCTCTTATAGTCTTGGCACTTGTGTACTCTAAAATCAAAATAGACCGTAGATTGCGAGTGAATGATCATCTACACAGAGATGTTCCATGCTGCATATTCCATCATTCATCGCTGTTAGCACTCATTTCCTATCTAGAGATTACATTTTGTTTGTGATGTACTGTACATTTTTAGTGGGTGAATCAACGGGGAAGGACAAGGTTTCCCCCCGTGTATGACAGATGTATACTCACAAACCACAGCGAGTGTGGCTTGGCAAGGCGAGTGAGGGAGCGAAAACGACCCTTGTTGTCATTTCTACTCGTGGTACAAGAAGATGAGAAAGATAATCACCTATATGTAGGTCAGCTTCACCAACAATGTAGTACTAAACTTTTAGGCATGCCATGCAATCAAAATCGAACCTTCCCAAAAAAATAAACTCAAATATTGAAAGCAAAACTTCATACCTTTTTATGTAAACAATCACATATAAGTCTATAGATGTGACGATAAGTAAAATTAAAGTTTTTTGCATCGTCAAAAAAAAAAAATATACACAACTCTATTGTAAACTAGTTGAGTTTACTTCTAGTTTAGCTCATGGTCATCTAGAAATTAATGTGTGTGTGTGTGTGTGTGGCGATGCTAGCTTGCGGTTACCCGTGGCTACGGGCAAATTTCAGACATCTACAGTACTTGTCGGAACGGAGCGGAATACAGGAAAAGGAGAGGAGAGGATGTAGCCGGAGAGGAGGAAGAAGCAACCACAACCATCTCCAATCCCCCGCCGGCACCGGCCAAACCGCCTGCCTCCCCGCCCGCGGCCGGCGCGCTACCGCGGCGCCTCGCCACCCCACCCTGCCCCGATCCCCTGCTCCGCCGATCCACCGCCGCCCCCGGCCATCCCCTAAGCTGGGGGAGAGGTGATGTTTCTTCTCCGGCGCCGGCACCCCCACCCCCCTGCGTTAAGTTTCTTCCTCGCCTCCTCCGGCGCCGCCGAGGCCAGCCGCGTCGGCCCCGTTTCCGGCGAGGTCTAGACTCACCGTCGCCTTCTCCGCCACGGCCAGCCGCAGCGTCGCCGGATCCGGCTCGGGCGGTGGCGGGGCATATTTGGCCAGCTTCGATGGGGGTGGTGCTCCTACATATCTGGCCGGCGTCGATAGTTCAAGAGAAGAGAAAGAGCGATGGGTCTAAAACCAGAAGAGTTTGGCAGGTAGAGGAAGACGATAAGGGAGGAGATGGGGTGGGACCCACCCACGTGTGACCGTGTCCACGGTTAACCTGTTAAGAGTCGTCCTGGTGGGGGGGGGGGGGTTAAATTCCAGTTGGTGGCACTGATCTAGCGTTTGACTCAACGCGTTATTTTTTCTCAAACTTTTTGACTCAGCATATTAGGTTAGGCTGAAGCCAATGTTGCTTTTGTGATGCGTACTTACTAGGAAAATTTGCGCGGCGACACGCCGCGCCCGTGTCGTAACACAACATAAATAAATTGGAGAAGGTCGAATTGTTACAGCACATCAAGAATTTTATTTACCATGCATGATCGAAATGGTAATGGCACCTAACGTTGTTTCCAGGAGGTACAAAGCCCGCCGGAGAAGGAGGCGAGAAGGTTGAGGTTGGCCTGCGCTATGGGGAGGTAGTTGCCGACGCGGGCCGCCGACGCCTCGCCCGACATGGTCGGTGCCGCCACCATCATTTCCTGCGCATGCGGCAGCGGCGCAAAGCTGTAGAGCTGGCGGTGGTAGCTGAAATCCCTCGCTGGCAGCGCCCAGAACGTCAGCGCGGGGCCCCCCGTCAACACGGCTGTGGAGGAGGCCTCGAGGGAGCTATCCTCGTCGCCGTCGGTGCCACAGACCGCCTGCCGACGATGAAGGGCGCGTCGTGCTGGAGGTGCATGTGGCGGGGGGACGCGGCGTCGGGCTGGGATGGAGCGGAGGAGGGGCGACGGGGAGAGAGAGGAGGAGGCCCGAGGTCGGGGCGGGACGGCGGCGGGGGCGGGCTGGGCAGCGGCGGCAGCGTCGGGCCGGAGGTGGCCGACTCGGGGAAAATGAGGTCGATTTTGGTTCTAGGGCTAGCGCGTGTGTTTTATACCGGAGGGCCGATTTATAATTTTTGGAAAACTCGGGGACTTTTCTGCAAAAAAAACGTAGGGTTCACACGTGTGTTCTGTACCGGAGGATCGATTCACATTTTTTTGGAAAATGCGGGGCTTTTCTGCAAAAAGACGTGTGGGCCGCCGGATCTAGATCGGACGGCACGGAGAAGGCCGCGTACTGTAGATGCGCGGCGGTACGCTGCGCCCGTTGTATTGGTATGTGACGTAGTTTTGTAAAATGAGGTATTAATTGAGATTATATGAATGTAATTCGGTTCACGAAAACTTTGTACATGACAGGCAGGTAAAAAAAAACTATTCTGGGCTAAATCTAAAACATATCCAAATACCCAGGTTCAAAAATTTGAAATCTGTCAGAATTTGTCTTTTTCACGGCCTAAAATACAACGAATTTGGAGATTAGAGAGAAATATGTATATGTCCATCAAAATAAAAAGGTTAAAACATGAAAGTTGTTTGGGAGGGTCATATCCATCTACTCGTGAAAGGAAAATTCAAACGGATAACTGAGTGCGACGAATTTGACAAAATTCGTCAAATGTTTTTACGAATTTGGATCCAAAATTAAGGAGTTAGAGTCGACCAAACTCGAAACCGATCACTGGAATGAAACCTACTCGTCGACGCGCATATATTTCATGTATATTATTATAAAAAGGAGTGCCGTCGGATCTAGATCGGACGGCGCGAATGCGGGCGCGCACTGTAGAAGTGCAAGTAGAAGCGCATCCCATGTACAGTGCGTGATGAGGTGCGCGCCTCCACAGGCCGCTAAGATGCTCTGGTTTGATAAATGTATAGATTAGCATGGGGATGTCAATAGGTACTTATCGGGCTAATGTTTTTTAATAATACATTTTTAATTAATTATGATTAATATTACGCGAAATGAAGAAATTGCAGAAATAATACGGACTCGGCCTGGGCTAAGCCGATAAGCCCTTATCGGCCTCGCCGAAACCGATTAGACCATGTCGGCCTGGGCTAAGCCGATAAGGTGCCTCGGGTCACGTGTGGCCACTAATCGGCCACGCCGAAGCCGACTAGCCTATCGGCCTTGCCAAGGCCGATTAGTCGCTAGATATCTGCATCGCACGTGATTCGGCGCGATATCCAGCGACTAATCGGTCTCGGCAAGGCCGATAGGCTAGTCGGCTTCGACGTGGCCGATTAGTGACCCGAAAGGGATGTCGGCCGCAGGCCTGGCCCGCCATGGCACCTTATCGGCTTAGCCTAGGCCGACATGGTCTAATCGGTTTCGACGAGGCCGATAAGGGCTTATCGGCTTAGCCTAGGCCGATGCCGTATTATTTCTGCAATTTCTTCATTTCGCGTAATATTAGTCGAAATTAATAAAAAAATGTATTATTAAAAAAAATGGAGTACTTACCGGCAGGGGATGCCAATGGTGTATTGAAATTTTGAACCGTATTATTTTAATTTCTAAAAATATAATAACATTTAAAAATTCATCTTTTCACTTTTCTTTTAGAAAAATTCCTTTTTTTTACTGTGAGAAGAAGAAAGAGAACCGATGTTGCTTTTCTAGCTGGGCCGTAAACTCACTGGCCCAATAAACTAAAGTGAACTAAATCGGAGTTAACCCGGCGTCCAGCGGGCCCTGCCTTCTCCTCCGCGCTGATCTCTCATAGACCCGAGCGTGGAGCAGCCAGCATCTCCGGCGAGCCGCAGCTCCGTTGGAGACATCTTATCTCTCCTACCCTTCCTCTTCCTCCCGCGCAGGGAGCCGGCGAGGCCTCCGGCTTCTCTAACTACGGTCTCCTTCGCCAGTTCCCTTCCGGCTTCTCCCCTCTCCCCACGATCCGACCGCATCACCGGGCAGCTTTGAGGCGAAGTTCCCTTAATCTTCTGGGGTACTGGGAGTGAAACGCCATGGGGGCGGTGGATCTGCTCGCGTCCTGCCTCGAATCAATCCGCCAGGTTCGATCTCTTCGCGAGTTCCCCTTTGCTGGTTCCGTATTCTTCATCGCCTGGTCATATTTTCCCCATCGTCCCCTGTGTAAATGTTCAGCCTTACCCCTAGTTCGGCAGTTCGCGTGTGAAAAACTTAATCATTTAAGCTTCCGAACTGAACTAATCGATTTTCGTGCGATTGATAAAACATGTGGATGCTTTACTTATCATTCTGAGGAACTGCTCTCGCGACGATCATATTCAGTAGAGGTATCATCTTCCAAGATTTCACTATCGAAATTGATTTGTTTTTGTGGGTGGTTCTGCTGCTTTGCAGATTGGGGATGAGATTACAGACGCACTAGTGTACGTAGACGCAGGCACTCTGGAGGCATTCCAGTTCATAGGAGCATTCCCTCTGCTTCTTGAGCTTGGCGCTCGTGCCGTTTGCAGCTTGGAAAACTCGTCTCCTCTTGATGCTGTAAGGTTCCCTTACTCTCTCTTGATATTAAATGTCTAGCAACTATGAAATCTCCACCTTGGCCTAAGTTGATTGCCATGATTCTGTGTTTCTACTAGTGTTTTTGGTGGCAACTTGGATGTTAAATCAATCTCCCGTACATGACCAGGCTATTGTTCCGATGATTTATGCTCCTTACCTGCGTTTCAAAATTTCTATGGGCAGCAGCTGTCATTTGATGGATCACTTTTTAAACTGCTTTTCAAAAGCTTTCTTCGTATTAAGGGCTTGTCTGGTTGCATTTGCCACACTTTTGTTGCCATTCATGCCTAAGGTTAGGCCACTAAAAATGAGCGCCACACTTGAGGGAAGCTTGCCGCACTTTTCTGAGCCTGTGACATGTGGGTCCCCGGCTGCATGAAAAGAATTTTGCCACAGGTGTGGCTACCAACCAAACGGGTGACTAACTCAGTCAAACTTGCTTAGCTTGTAGTATGGCAACCCTAGTATGCCAACCAAACATACCCTAACTTAGTAGGCAAGTCACAACTCACAGGTATACACACTAGGTTTTGGCAATGACATTCAGTGCTATATGAATCTCAACTCAGTTGTTTACCTTCTTTTAATATGAAAATAGTAGTCCAAAATTTTCACCCTCATCAAAAAATAATGTAAATAACACCCTCAGGTAACCCACTAACATAGGGTTAAGCTGGTTTTGCCATGCCGCTGTCCTTGTCAACTACTATTGCTACTGTTGACATCTACCTCATCCTTTCTTTGCTAACCATAAAGTCATATACAATAGTAGAGCCAAGTCTTTGCAGCCGGATACGTCACAGCGGCCAGTAATGCCAAGATGGTATTGGGGTGTGTGTGTGTGTGTGTGTGTGTGTGTGCGCGTGTGTGCGTGTGCGTGCGTGGGTGGGTGTGGGTGCGTGTGCGTGTGCGTGTGCGTGTGCGTGCATGCGTGTGCGTGTGCGTGTGTGTGGATCTCCGCTAGCTTCTGCGGTCATGACAGTGGTAGGTTGCACACACAGAGCACATGACACACGCCAGTGTTGTCCAGCCTTGCTACAACATGGTGTGGCAGGCTGCATACGTACGTGGTTGCACCTACATCAGCCATCCACATGGTCGAATGTATGACAGTCGTAGGAGCAAACAAATGAGAGGAATGTGAGTAGAGGGGACATAATCGAATGCAATCTCTTCGGTTCTCTCACCTCAACTACTATGCTGTTGTGGTTGCCAAAGTTGTGATGGTCATAGTTCATAAAGAAAGTTGGACTTCTGTGATAGTTTAGGGTGGTAATTTTAAATTACTGCCTATTGGTTTGGCAACGTACTGAGTCTATTATACTTCACATTTATCCATTTTTTTCTGATTTCTTACCATGGATAGGAAATGCCAATCCTAGTAAAAAACATGCTAAACTTGGTATGCCGATGGTAAATGCTGTATAGAGGAGCGCCATGCCGCATGACTTCAGAGATGTGAGATGGTAGACTAGGGAGAAATCGACCATTGATGAATTAGAAGGTTTTGAAGAGAGGGTGGATTATTTCTTCTTACTTGATAATAAACTAGGAAACGTGCACGTGCGTTGCAACGGAGATAGAAATAAGTTTTGGATGAAAAAGTGGCGCGATAATTTTGACCCGAAATCGATCGACTAACGAAACGCTGGTCAACATGGGTCCAACGAAAGCGTGAACGTTGACTCTCTATGTCCATGTGGTGAGCTCTCTAAAAAAATGGTCTTTTGTTTGCACTAACATTTCGATGGACTCTCCAATTCTGACTTCTAATTTTAATTAATTTGTATTTATTGATTTCTTATAACTACCGAAAGATGCCGACGTGAGTTAATTCAGCCAAAAATACCCTCAACTATGACGACTTCCTGTTGGGCGGTCCCTTTTCATTTTAAAAGATGAACCGTGGAATTCTTCCATAACACTTGAACTTAGAATCTGTGTAAAAGGGAAAACATGGTTACTTGAATTCAGAAATTAGAATTAGCAATTTACAGGAATGTGAATCACTGACAAGACCCGAAGTGCACATTACCGCAAGGACCTGATATGCAGACTAAACAATTCATGAGATTTGAACATGGGTGTGAAGAAAATTCAGCACGCTTCCATGAATTAGCACTCAAATCTTCCAGGCCATACAACGCATTATTCTCCAAAATGCACCGCCCATATGAACGCAGAGGGAGAGTAATAGCGCATCACGGGCGGTCCAGCATGGTGCCCAGCAGCCGTAGGCTGTCGTTCCAAAGGGAAGTTGCATATATGAGAGGTGTCAGCTTGTGAGTTGCAAGCCGTCGGACGTATCAGGTACCACAGCAGAGAGCCCAGGCTGGAGAGCGACGCACCGGCCCCTGTCCGGCGGGAGATGCAGACGGTAGACTACGCCGGAAGCAGTGCCGCGGCAAGGCAAGCACGCAGGTCATTGACCGGACGGACAACATGCCGAGTGGCGCCGCACCGGCGAGCCTCTGAGAGGAGCACCAAGGCCAAATCTGCGGATAGCAGTGTTGCGGTACAACCAACATGACGGACGGATGGAGGCTCCTCACCTAGTGTCCAGCGGGAGCGCGGCTGGATCGCATCTGTTGACATCGGGGCACAGCTTTAGAGGTCCGGCACGCTGGACGGCGGCGGCGTTGCAGAATCGACTCCGCCTCTACAGATCACGCTGTTGTGTTCCGGTGGTCAAATCTGGGTGGGGATGGGGTGCTCCGGGAAAATAGGGAGGTGACTTTTCCCGGACGGAGGCGAGTAACCAGGCCATGCCGGGAAGTTGCGGTGGCTTGGCTACATCTGATTCGGGTTCGGGGATGGGGACGGAAGCGGATTACTTTCTTGGATAAAGGTTAGGTGCGGTGCACCGCAACGAAGGCCCTAATCCGCGGCGGCGGAGGTCTGTTCCAGCGGCGAGCTTGAGCACGGGGGCGACGATCGCTAGGAAAGGTCAGGCATGCGGGTTGGGACTCGGGAGGAGGCGAGTCGTACAAAGAAAATAAAAAAGAAAACGGTACCTATCACTTATGGGTGGCAGTGGTGGGTAATTTTAGTCAAATTTTAGGGGTAGTTTCAATGACGTACCACAAGAAACCATCCTTCCTTTATTATTAGGTATAGATTCATAATAACTGTGCCTCTTCATTTTTGAATAGAATAGATGAGGTTGAACCTAAAAACATTTCGGATGCAATTGCAACCTGCTTCTACTCTCCAACTAACAAATGCGACCAAAAAGATTAGTGCAGCTTGCTATCCTGATGTCCAGCATGGCATAATACTTCTTAGATACATTTTTGTTCGCTTGCTGTGGCTGGACTCTTGTCTCTGTCTGAATTTTGTGCCTTAGCTTGGCATTTGCTGCTGGTAGCATGGCAGCCTGGCTGGTGTCCGCCTATGTTGATGCAGTAAAGATGCAGTGCTTTCGTATATAGTTAACAAGTTCTTGTGTGTCTTGCTATAGAAACGAGGAAATTTGACATTTTTTTGTATTTGATAATGTGTCCGTTTTTGTTATCCTGTTCGTTACCTGATCGCCTGCCATATCTTGTGTTTGCAGGCTGCTGATTGGCATTCAAGTTTTGCTCATCCAGCAAGGAAGATTGTAGTAATTACATCACGCCTTCTTAGTGATGCACATCGGTACATTCTACGCTGCTTGGGCAACCATGGAACTGTTTCATATTGTACTGTATTGACAGCGATTTCCGAGGTGCTTCACCCCTACAATAATATGTTACCTTTGATGCCTAGTTTGCTTCTGAAGTGCCTGACCATCCTGCTATTTTTATTGTTTATTAAATTACGACTCTCTTTGTTGACAAAAGCATTCAGTATATTTTGACTGGAGCAAAAGTTCATTTCTTTAGACGAGCATCGAAATACATGTTGGTTACCATCAGATTATGCTGGTAGCGGTGCATCTACTATATCTGCACTGTTTGACCTCTGTTTGTTAGTGACTTAGATAGTTTGCATTTCCCCGTTTCAGAACTTATTTGATTGAGCTTAAGGTCGCCTCACGTACTTTCTGATTCGTGTTGTATACCTGTGTTGAATCTATCTATTTAAAAACTTGCCGATTTGGTTGAGGTCCTCATGAGTGCTGAACTATCTGATTTATGTCGTAGTCATATATGAGGGTATCGGTAAGAACTTCTTTGCGCGCATTGCTTTACTCTGCAATCCGCCGAACTTTTGCATTGCTTAGACAAAATGTTGAGTAAATGCCCATCTTGCTATTCTTATTCACTTCATTATTTCAGAACCTTCTTAAATCTATTTCGAATTATCCTAAAATTGTGCAAGGAACCTTTTGAACCTTTGGTGAATCTAATGCAGATTGGTCACTCAGCCTACGTTGATTCACCACTTGGACCAGATGCTTTCCGGGAGTATGAGGCATTACTCATTCAGGACCATGAGGAGCTTCTGAAGAAGAGTGGGAAGTTGAACAAGGATAAAGATAACATTCCTTACACACAGAGAGATTTTACCTCAGATGTTGATAATAAGTGGGGTTCTGGGGTGCACTATGGTCCTTCTGAATCTAGCCCTAGGAAAGAAGGTTTCTCTGATGATGACTTAGGCCAGGTAGAAGCAAGAGGAAAGAGGTTGTCTGTAACCGTGTGTCACTTTCCGATGATTTTCTCTCCTATTTCCTCAAGGACTTTTGTTTTGCCTTCGGAAGGTACAATTGCTGAATCATATTTGTCAAATCACCGTGAGGATTCCCTTAGCCCTGGTCTACCCTCCATATCTACTGGTAAAGCTTTTGATGGTGATGAGGTGCCCCCTGGAGTAACCTTGACTGCTCAATTCCTATACCATCTGGCCAATAAGGTAACAATTTCAGTATATGCAGCATGCTTGCATGGTAGTTTCTTTTATCTATTTTTCAAGCACACAACCTTTTGTTGATCTCCATTACAAAATTTATGTAGATGGACCTAAAGCTTGATATATTTTCACTTGGTGATACATCAAAAGTCATTGGGAAGCTGATGATGGATATGTCAAGTCTATACGACGTTGGTCGTAATAAGAGTTCTGCTGGTCTACTGATTGTAGATCGTACAATCGATCTCCTAACTCCTTGCTTCCATGGTGACTCATTTCTTGATAGGATGCTGTCCTCGTTGCAACGCAAGGAAAGGACTTCGTCCTATTACGTGGCAAAAAATGCTCAGACTCCCAGCAAGCATACTCAGGCTGCTGTTAAACGTTCCCCACTAGATATAAAGGTCCCTTTCGAAACAGCCTTTAGCAAGGAAGAAACTAAGGGTAGGGCCAGTATGTTGTCTGAAAGTATGATGGCATTTGTGTCTGGCTGGAACTCTGCAGAGGTTGACTCTGAAGTTACATGGTTACCTGATTATGCTGACAAAGCACATGATTGCAAAGTAGGCACTGTAAGTGGTTCTTTCTTATCCAACTATGCTGGAGTGCGCTACCTAGAAGCATTACTAGACAGAGGAACAAAAGATGGGTTAATGTTGATTAAGAAATGGCTTATGGAGGCTTTACAGCTCGAGAAGTTGTCCTTTCCATCTAAAGGTCGACAAGCAGCTTCTGTTTCAGAGCTTCATTCTATGGCGCAAATGCTCAGTCAACACCAGTTGTCCTTGGTACGAAACAGAGGGGTTATTCAGTTGGCACTGGCTGCTGAAATGGCTCTCCAGGAACCTCAAAGTACTCGCTGGGATGCCTTTACAAGTGCTGAGAGAATATTAAGTGTAACATCGGCAGAGTCAACACAAAGTCTTGCCAGCGAGATTCGTGATTTCATCAACACTAGCACTTCAGTGGAATCCCACAATCAAGGTAATACCAGCGGGTCTTCGCAAGGCCTTCTGACTTTCCAGGACATATTACTTTTAACAATTATTGGGTATATCTTGGCCGGCGAAAACTTTCCTACATCGATTGCTGGTGGCCCATTCTCGTGGGAAGATGAGCGGTCACTGAAAGATGTTGTGGTTGACTCTATCCTTGAGAGGCCGTCATCTGTGAAGTTCAGGTTCCTTGACGGCTTGGAGAAGGAACTTGAAGCTAAAGCTAGATCCAGAGATGCTGATAGAAATAAGGACTCTAGCGAGCCTACATCCAGCACTACCGATGATTTTGATGACCAATGGGATAACTGGGATGATGATGATAATACTGATAATCAAAAGGATGAAGCTTACGGGGACATGCAACTTAAGTTGGAAGTACGGGATAGGGTGGATCAACTCTTTAAATTTTTTCACAACTTGTCCAGTATGAGGTTAAGGAATACAGTTCTCGGAGAAGGGTTGTCAGCATTGAGTAGATTCGAGACTGATAGCTACTCAAGAAAAGGCTTGCTATACAAGTTGATATTAGCTGTCTTGACGAGATATGACATACCTGGCCTTGAGTATCATTCGTCAGCTGTTGGCCGTTTATTTAAAAGTGGATTGGGTAGGTTTGGGCTTGGACAGGTGCGTTGGTGAACTGTTTTTTTTTACTTGCTGAATCATCTCTGTTTAAATTATGGACTCACGGTTATTTTTCCTGCAGTCTAAACCAAGCTTTGGCGATCAAAGTGTACTCATCGTTTTTGTTGTGGGAGGTATCAACACTCTTGAGGTATGTTCCAATCCACATTTCTTTGGCTTCATTTATTTATCATGTCATGACGAAGTTGCTGCCTCTGTCCTAGTTTGTAATATTTTCATTAATATAGAATCTCGACCTGGGACTAGAGTAAGAACGCCCAACAAGCTTCTAATCTGATTTATTGGATGCACCGCTTCTATTTACATATCCTATCTCCACAACTTCAGGTTTTAACTCAACGTGGTTTGAGAAGCATTTGTCGAATTACAGATCTCTAAACCGGAGATGACAGTCCACCCAAACTAATGTTCTCTAAGAAAAAGCATGGCCCAAAATCCATGTTTCTCAATAATAAAAAGCTGTAGTATCTTAACAAACATGATGTTTCTCTTATGCAAGGTCCGGGAAGTCATGAAGGCAATCTCGGAGAGCAGCAGGCCCGATGTGGAGCTTATTCTTGGTGGTACAACCCTTCTTTCCCCAGATGACATGTTTGAGTTGATGCTGGGCTCATCCAGCTTTACTTAGACTCCGACCTCGGTTCTTTTGCTTGCTTCTAAGGGCTGCTTTAAGGTACAGCAGCAATCATGTAAACTCAAATCTGTACATTTGTTTTTGCCCCGAGAAGGAAATTTATTGGCTTAGAGAACTGCCAAGTTAGTCGCAGTATGTAACTCACATATAGTTTTTTCCCTCATTGCTCAGGAGTTTGTAACAGAACAAGATTCCTGCCCCACCTTTAAGCCAGTAATTTGAAGTGTGCCTTTGTACTATATTGTCAGCAACACAAATAAGTACATAACAAACCAAACATGCAATGAACAAAATTGGCAAATGGGGAAAAAATTGCTATCTTCACCGAAAAGTTGCCAATGTGTTTTTTCCATATCATTCTGTTTTTGGTCTATCTCTTTCAAGACATGACAAAGCTTTCACCATCTTTTCTTTCTCTTCCCTTCCTAAAACATCCAACTGCACCGTGCCATGAACTCCATTCCCATCAACCCCCACATCTTGGTTCTCTTGTTCTTGGACACTTGGTCTCTGGAGAATCTTGGGGGTCACTGTCTTTTTCTTTTGATAAAACCTGCATGTGTAGATTATACTGGATCCTTCAATTATTGCCACACGCGCACCCGGACCGAATGAGCCGTTGATGGATGGATCAAGCTTCTCCAGATCTGATGTTTGACGTGATTGAGAGGCCGGGTGTTGCCCGGCGCCCTACAGTCTCTGGCCTGCAAGGCTATCCTTGTAGCTTTGCTTGGCCTGTAGCCTGCCTGGCAGCATCTGCTTATAATCTTATTATTAATCAGCTACTAAGCACCAATGTTTTTGTGTCCATGGAACTGTGGACATGTCAGAGACTGAATAACTCATGCTCTTGGATTCATGGATGGATCTTTGCTCCATCTTGCTGTCCAGTTTGTTCCTGTCTGAATCCGGGTCTATGCATCTTGTTTGTTGTTTCCTCACTCAGTAGATTAGATTGGAGATTTCTGTCGGCTAATAAACTCCCTGTTACCGTTAAGATCAGGTTGGCTCGAGTAGAATACAGATGCGCAAATACCATGCATATTATGATCTTAAAGCTTGCTAGTCGCCTCGTCCTACAGTTTCTTCACAGCAAAGGCATGCAAGGACCACCACCAGGGAGACAGGTCTCTCGCACCTCTCTCCAGCATGTGATCCACATAATCCTCTCATTGCAGCTGATCTTTCCTTCCTTGGATTTTTTTACAAATATAGCCCCCTGCCCAATGCAATTGCTAAAAATAGCTTTCTCTGAATTTTTTTTGTTAAAAATGGCCCTGGCGGGAAGATAGGGAAGCAACACGTATCCTCCCGCCATCTGGAATGGCGGGAAGTCTCCTACGGCGACACGTGACACATTCCGCCGGATGGAGTGGCGGGAGGTGGTGGAGTCAGAATGACGAGACGCGGACTGATGCTCAGTGCCAAGGGACTTCCCGCCACTTGGTACGGTGGGAGGAGACTTTCCGCCACTTGGTATGGCGGGAAGAGACTTCCCTCCAACTGGAATGGCGGGAGGACACGTGTCGCTTTGTTGTCTTCCCGCCTGGGCCACTTTTGACAATAAAATTCGAAGGGGCCCAATTTTAACAATTGCGTTGGACAAGAGACTATATTTGTAAAAAATCTCCTTCCTTGTTTCTGATCTCTCACTTGTACTTTAATTTTCTCGGACAAATTAACGGTGGACCAGTGCAATGCATGATCATGCATGCATGCAGGTTTTTCTTCCATCGATCTCTCTCATGTGATCCTTCTACAGGTGGTGTTGGCTGTCCTGTGGGTATCATCAGTAGACAGGATGGATGAATCATAATCATCACCGTAGCATGTCTGCTTTGTGAAGGGGACGGTGAGCCAAGGCGAATCAATATGGACTTTTGGTACTAGATGCTAGGACCCATCTCTCCCAGACATAATCTCTAATAAGGTTAAAGAAAAAGACATAATCTCTTATTAGAACCCAAGGAGAAAAACAAGAGCAAGAAGCCAAGAACACACCAATGTACTAATTCAGAGACTGATATATCATCATGAGATACATACATACATACAACTCTCATGAACTGATAATTACACGAAACAGGCTTTCGCCCCGCTTTATAAATAAAGCAAACAACCAGCATACAACAGTACACACCCGCACACACAAACAACAACACACACCACACAAGCTGGGGCAACAGCAAACACAACGCCCAAAACAGTAAGAAACGAAACTCGTGACGAATCGACGAAGCAAGGATGACCCGCCACCGCTGCGCCCTCTGAAGTTTCTACCACGCTCCAATCGCTCCGAAGTGTCCAGTACCAAGTAGCATCTCCCAAAGGGTCACCGTCGACACGGCGCTGCTACTCGGACCAGCTGGTCCTAGGGTTTCCCCCGGCACTCGGTGTATGGTGAATTCGGGCTACCCACGACACCCTCCAACAAGGAATGGCGCTACCCGAAGGCGGCACCGCGTCGGTGTCAATCTCAGTCGACACGGATTTCTCCTACCCGCGACGCCCTCCAACAAGGAATGGCGCCACCCCGAAGGCGGCACCGCGTCGGTGTCAAACTGAGTCAACATGGATTTCTCTCGAGCCCGAGTCACACAAACAACGGGACACAACCGGAACACCACCATCTGCTTCTCCGCCCACCAACATGCGCCACCGCGATCTTGCCGTCATCCTCGTCGTCTCTTCATGAGCTCTGGATAGCGGTCTGCAAGCTCGGGCAGACAACTTCGCCGGAGCGAGGGACAACAGCGCCGCAGGCCCACGGGAGAGAACAATCTCCACCACCGTGAGGCGGTAGTCGACCGGACAGAGTTGCCGGAGCAAAACCAGGCCCGCCTGGCCCGGTAAAGCTCCCGCCGCCCTGCTGCAACAGGCAGGCCGCAACGCGTCGTCCCCACACCCGCAATGTCGTCGCCCTCACCTTCAGGCCACACCCCAGCCACAGACGCGCGCCCGGCCCGCCCAAGCCCATCTCAGCCCGCCTGAGCCCAAGGGCCCGAGCTGCCCAGGACAAGGCATGGCGGCCGCCGTCGATCCGCAGTCGAGGCGCGACGCCGCAGGCCGGCCCCGCCACCAGCCTCACCCGGCCACGCCGGACCAAGAGCTTCCGAGGAGCACCGCCGCCAGGGAGGATGCGGCCCCGACCGGCCCTCCAAGACGCGGGGAAAGGAGAACCGCCGCCGCCGGCGTCGCCCGGGCGCAGCCCGACGACCCCTGCCGGCGGCGGCGACGGGGGGAGGCGGTGGAGGAGGGTGCGGCCGCGGGAGGAGTGCGCGGCCCGTCGCCCTCGGGGGGGGGAGAGGGCCGAGAGGAAGAAGGAGGGGGGCGAGGGAGGAGGGGGGAGGCGGCGGCGCGGGCCGGTCGCCGGCGGGCGGCGGCTAGGGTTAGGGTTGGGGGAGGGAGTCGCGGGGGAGGAGGAGGTCAGTACCAGGCAACCAACCAACTGATAATTACAAACATGACCCACACAAAACACATCAAAATTCAAAACAAGCTCTGATTTGATTTTTGTTTGTGAGATTGACTAGAGTTTCTCCTCACAAGAAGAAACCATGCACTTCAGTTTGCTACTTAATAATATAGGTAGAGGCAATTAATTGAGATTAAAGCTAGGCAATTAACTAGTGCCTAGGAGGGCACTGGTAGCACTTGGTGAAGAGGCCGAAGGTGTCAATCTGGCGAACAAAGTTGACGGTGCTGGCCCATCCGCCGAAGCCGAATCCAACGACGAGCACCCACACAGCCACGAAGCAGTTCACCACGTACATCCCCGCCCAACCTCCGAGCCACCGCGGCGGCCGCTCCACGGCGCCCTCCCTCACGGTCGGTGACGCGAAGACGGCCATGTGCGCGGCTGCCGGGATGATGTACACGGTGAAGCTGACGAGGAGGGACCCCACGATGGAGTTGATGGGCCCGAAGAAGGGGAAGACGACGGCCAGGAACCAGATGGGCGCCACGACGGGGAGCCGCGCCGCCGCGCGCCGGAGCATGGTGGTCTTGTCGGAGTGCACGCCGATGGCCTTCTCCCAGACGAAGTAGAGGGGGGTGCATGCGAAGCCGAAGGTGATGAACTGGTGGATGAGCATGAGGACGACGGCGGCGTCGCGGAAGCGGGTGCGCGGGAGGAGGGAGAAGGCGTTGGAGTGGTCGAGGAGGGCGTCGCCGAAGGCCCAGTACATGGCGGAGGCTGACGGCAGCGTGAGGGTGAGCACGTAGAGCGTCGCCATGAGGTAGATGAGCTTGAACTTCTGCGGCTTCCACATGGCGTGCATGATCTCACTGTCATTAATTGTGCAATGCAAGACGATCATCCATCAGCAGGAGCTAGCTCAACATTCAAAATAGGAATAATTCTGATCGAAATGAAATATATACTAGAAAGTGAATGAATAAATTACACGGTGACAGCGTGGCCTCCGAAGGTGTAGAGTATGTTGGTGGCCCCAGTGAAGTAGAGCACCATCTTGGTCGGCGCCGAGTGCGTCACTCCCTCCGCCTTGCCGTGGACGAGGGCGGCGACGGTGAGGTACCAGGCGGTGTAGGTGGTCATGAGGAGGCCGAGGAAGGACCACATCCTGTAGTTGTGGAAGGAGGGGATGAAGACGGTGGTGGCGCAGCAGGCGCCGAAGATGTACGTCCATGTCCGCTTATCCAGGGAGTCGTTGATGTAGTAGATGTTACTGTTCAGATCACACACACACACACTATTTCTCAGTTTTGACTTCAGCCGTGCAACGACAAGACAATAACTACAAGTACGAAATGAATGAAGAGCTCTGTCCATTATTCCAATTATAATTGAGTTTAAACTATGGCGACACTAGTTACAAGGGGATGAAGAAGGATAATGTTTCTTTTCTTGAAAGTAGGAATATATATGCTCCAGTATATATTTCGGACCTGGCGCATGCGATGAGCTGGATGACGGATCCGAAGAGGAGGAAGGTGCAGTTGAAGAAGAGGCCGGCGTTCCGCCAGTGCTTGCCGAGGAGGCCATGGAGGACCTCGAACCATTGGATGACGTGGTTCCGGAAGTCCACCTTGTCCCGCTCCTTCCTCGTCCGGTACTCCACGTAGAGGACGCTGATGAGGTACGCCGTCCAGCTCCCCATGAGGCCGTAGAAGAGCTGCAGCGCGATGCCGCTCGCCATCCCCAGCTGCGAGAAGGAGTAGGGCAGCGTCAGCAGCACCTGCGCCACCTGGTTCGACGAGCAGCTGAACCACGCGTCGTAGGCGGAGCCGCCGTGCCAGAAGAGGTTCGACACCAGCTTGCTTCTTCTCCCCGACGATGCGCCCGCTCCATCGCCGCCGCCAGCTTCTCCACCTCCTTCTCGCTCCATCTCCACGTAGTTCCCCGCCACCACCGTCTCCACCTTCTCCGACGCCATCACCGGCCCTCAGATCGACCGGATGATCTCTCTCCTCTACTCTTCTCTTCTCTTCTCCTGTTACTCCTCCTTCTCTCTTGCTACGGCAGAGGCTTCAGTAGTACTATATAGAGAGCTAGCTAGGCCTAAGATCGATCAAGCTGGCGAGATCGAATGAATGATAAAGAAAACGTTGGTGTGGCTAGTGATGGGTGCATGCATGCATGGATGGGGGCAGCGCGCCCATGCGGCAGCTGGCAAACTTGTGATCTTCTCCCTTTTTCTTTTTCCGTCTCTTTGACATGTATGAGAGATCTAGTGTACATAATATAGTGACCGTTCAGCGTTAGAGAGTGAGTGTGTATCATACAAAGCGTACTAGCAAGATTTTTTAAACATGGATTGTGATCTTTTGCTTCGGTAACCAGACGTGATTGGAGCTTAGTGGCCCATGCAAAGTTTGGCGCATGACATGTCCTTGTACAATCCATCGTTGGTTGGAGCTAGCTACTGTTAGTCTAGTGTACGAAAGGTTTTTTTCACGCAACTATGAGATATGGTGTACTTTCATCTGAGTTTCTCAATGTACAGTTAGATATATATATAGGAGTTGGATATAAAGTGAGTATTGTAACTTAGTTTCGCAATTAACCCACGAAAATCAGCTATAACTGCCGTACGATCGAGAAGAAGATCAGTGGGAAAGCAGCAAACGCAGCTAATTAATTAGTTATCACACGTGTGATGCAATAATGTGCAGCACCATCTCCCACCCCTGGAGCAATCATGGTTAACATGGACGAAATAATGGAAGAAACAGGACATTCATGTATATGGTAGTACTAGAAAATGGATAAGTTATAACAATACGGGTCCATGATATCAGGTTAATCGTTCAACCAATTTTGGGACGATATCATGTTGCCCTACTTAAGATTTTTGCATCGATCAAGCCCGTTGAGCAAAATTTAGCCCCCAAAATCATCACCTCGGAAATTATTCTTCAGATACGTGGAGGGCAAATTATTTCTTTGAGGAAAGGGCAATCCTTGTGCTACTCAGTTAGAATATGAGTACGTTTGTGTATTGACGTGAGGCCCGTGTGTTGCTACGAAATAACACCTAAAATAGTAAGAAGTTTGATCATGGTATCAGATTGTCATAAGCAGGGGAGGACCCGGAAAATATTTTGAGATGGGGCACAAAGCTTGAGTGGGGGCATGTGAGTTACAAATTCGAACTTTTTGAATCGTTTTTCTTACCTTTTGCTAGTTCTCGGTTGACCAAGATTTAAGTTAGAGCTTGATTGATTATGTGACTGTTGGTTTTGCATCGTGATCCGTGCACCCGAGAGTTGCACGTGGGTTGCAATTGCACATGGAGTTACAATTGCACATGAATTTAGCCAACTACACATGAATTTCATATGCAATTGGGTGATCGAGAATTAACTTAATTCTCGGTTGACCGAGTCAAATGGATTTTAACAATGTGAGTGGGGGGCTAGGCCTCCACTCGGGTCACTCTGGGTGTGCTCTTGATCGGAAGAGCCTCGGTGTTTTGCACACTTTGTGTGGTTACAACAAGCAAATGAGAGTGAAAAGACAAGTATCAATGTTGGAGCAACTAAACAACCCATAAGATCCATCACAAAGTTTGAAGGCGTGGATGTCCTGCATCGTCTCTCAACATCTCCTCGCGAATAAGGTAGCCAATACAAAAGGGGAGGAGGCCTTAACTTATCAAAACCGACAATGTCTTCCTTCCAGAAACCACATATGGTGTAGGTAAAGGTTTTAAATCACGTTTTTTCCAGCTTCGTTGCTATGTCAGAGCTATAGCTACGATAGCTGTCCCTAGCTACCCGGAAGCTATTTCAAGCATTTTAAAACTAAAACTATAAACCAATTTAGTTACACGATTTTTAAGAACCCATAGTAACTTAGATGTGACAAAACATCTCGATTGCACCATTCTCAAATCCAGGACAACCGAATCAAACAAAGTAGCATTACAACCACACATAGATGTATCTGCTACGGTAAGCTTTTGGAGGCCGTCCTTTTAGCCTTTCTGTTTTTTGAATTGATTTGGTCATATACTTGTATACATATATAGATGTTAGGAGCTTAGTTTAGAACAAAAATTGAAGACAAATGTTGTTTTTGGCCCATTTTGCTTTAGCTATAGTTTAGCACAACTATTTGCTCTGATAATGGCCCCAGCTAGAATAGAGGTCATAGGTTCCATGACGTAGGTTTTAGGCACCAAAAAAGCTAAGCGCAGCTACATCATATATATTTTTAAAACACTTTTGTGGATCAATGGTCCGCTTGCTGCTCGTGGCTGTTTTCTGATGCACGAAGCAAAAACTACAAGCACGGTAGGTAACACATAAATCAGTGTTAGGAAGGGGAATAGGTAACACATAAATCAGTGTTAATCTAGGGGGAAGGGGAAAATGAATATAAGGCTCAAATGTGGGGACACAAAAGTATATATGATTAGCTTAATAAGTGTATGTTCTCACAATATATGATTAGGATAAACTCTACAAGGAATCAAGGAGGCAGGCCCTACAATTGTACTCATTAATTTCCTTTACACTCTTTGCCCTTTATGGTCGATTAAGTAACTATCAAAAGAACAACTAGTACTTAATTAGTGTAGAATCAGATTTTTTTCCTTTCGATATTTTCGCATCAAGAACCAGCAAATCACTCTGTAGGACATGGATGAATTGGTAGGTATTGATTAATAGGATGAGCTCTTGTTAAGGAAGTATTGCTTAATCATTGGAATTGAAAAGAGTTGTGGCTTATTAATGTGTGTGAAATCGTTGAATTGGATCACATGATCTAAATGACAATAGCTGATTAATGAAAACTAAACACAAAGTTTTGAAACCCACTTTTGCAATCGATTACTTTCCTCATGTGAGTAGATGTATGCATAATTCAGAGTGAATTCATTTTTTGCCCCCTATAGTGGTGCAGTTTTGTTAGTAATTACCCCCATTAAAAAATTCTTATTATTTACCTCTTTTAATATGAATTTTCCCTATTTCAACTTTGGATTTGTTGGATCTGGTCGTTTCTTCTTCACTATATAAAATCAGCGATAGAAAGAAAATTTAGTGTAGAATTGTTTTTATTTCTCTACCTTTTTCGAATGTTAATTACAACACAAGTCACATATATTGATTCCGGTAAACTATGAAGACAATGATATAAATAATGCAATAAGAGAAAACTATATGCAGTAGGGACGAAAGAGATGTTATAATGCGCTGAGGGTGACAAACTAACAAATGTCTGGATTCTTATAAGTTAGGATAGTTCAATCAGCTAATTCATTAAAGTCAGCTAGCCAAGGTAACATCCTTTTGACTCTCCCATCGAACTATCAACTAGAACGAGCAATAGGTAGCTTGTAATTACACACACTTCCCCTGCAAAAAAAAAGTAATTACACACGCTCCAATATTTGAGCAAGTAAACATGCATGCTAGCTAGTAGAAAGAAGTGATCTACGATAATGATGATTAAGAACACGCAAACATATGAGAGCTCCACCGATCTTAATTGCTCGGTAGCTTCCGATCCTGTGATCTCCACCTTTGGAGTTTTAGTTTACTACTAAACCAGCATGCACTGATGCACAAAGGCGCGGTGCGGTACTGGCAACCATGGTCTCTTCTCTTTCTCATCAAGCATGCATGCATGATGCAAGGACCTCCCTATCTTTATCCTGGCATCCTTTTGAATTGGGACCGATCCATTCATATGTATTTTTCGAACTATTGGACCATGCATGGACCATCTCGAGGGACATTCATAGATCATCTATAAAACACGCACAAGCTAGCTAGCCTCCTTTGAAAGAAAAAGATCTCATTATCATCACATGGCGATCGAGGAATCCGTGTGTGCTGGACCTTGATCGTGATTCTTCGACCGACCAGATGCATCCATCATTTGCCCATATGGTTGCTAGTGACTGACCAGCTAAGTGCAATTCATTTGAGCGTATATCTGTGTTTGGCAACTAATATTCGATTTTGCGTGTTCTAGAGAGGCGCTGATTTCAATTGTACATTTTGCTGGATGGAAATTTTTAGTCGATTTTACAGGGTTGCTAATCTACCATATGTTTCCCACGCAATTTTCGTTCTTAGCTTGGCTACTTGGGTATTTAGAAGTCTTAAAATAATTAGAAAGTAATTATTGAGATTCATACCTGAGTTGAAACCAGATGACTCTAGCTGAAACTTTTGGAATTAACTTCGAGTAGAAACTATTTCTTCGACTTCGATTTTTGTTTTTTATCATGCTGAGAATTTCATTTCATGAATTTGATGCCCATGGGGATGTGATAAAAATCTTGATGTGGAACAAAGATTAAAAAAACTCATAAATGTCATACTCACTCCGTTCATAAAAGAATGTCTCAACTTTGTCCAAATTTACTAGAAAATAATGGTCTTAAATGGACTTCAGCAGACTTTCTCACGGACCACTGCCAAGAGTATCTACATCTCCCTAACTTTTTTCTATGAAGGCACGACCTCGTAGTGCCTCAAATTTGCCCAATCTTTCACAATGCACCTTCCCAATAGAATTTATCAATCACGTGTGCAAAAAAAAACATAACCCAAATATAAGGAAATCCCACTAGTACAAATATGCCAAACACACACGACTGAAATCATCCATCCATGAGTCTTTCCATGAATGGGCTCCCGAAAATCGGTAACAACCAAACAAGTTTACCGATATACAATACATCGGTCATGGGTGAAAAATGGGGCCGTAAGAAAATTAGGTTGGCCCAAAAGGCCCGTCGACGCGGTCCAATAAATATTACTCCCTCTGTTCCAAATTAATTGACTTCCATTTGTCCACACATGAATGTATCTAGACATGTAACATGTCTAGATACATTCATGTGTGGACAAATGGAAGTCAATTAATTTGGAACGGAGGGAGTATATCGGAGCCTAGTGCAGTGGTCAAACAACTCTTTTCTCGATCTCGCGCCTCTCCTAATCCTCTCTTGCACAGCCGCCCCTCTCTTTCTCTCGTTCTCGTCTCCACACTGTAGTTTTCGACCGCCTCCGATGACGAGGTCCCCAATGAGATCGGTAAGGAAGCTAGCACTGGGAGTAGATGAGGCGGAGGGGAGTTCATGGACCGCCTCTCTCTCTCCTCACTGTGCTCTGACGCCAGCCACTATCACCGTCAGTTCAGGCAAGGGCCTGCTGCTCTACCAGCTTGGGCAGATGGCCATGAACTTCTCGTCGACTCCATCCTCGATGTCGTCCACAAGGAAGACCCGGAGACCTACGTCTGCCTCCAGATAATACGTACCATCTCATGTAGTATCTTGTCATGTGTATTTTGTTTTTTAGGGATTGATACGTAGTTGTTCGATCCAGGCTTGGTTTTTTTATGACATAAGGAGTCACCCCCCGATTTCTATAATTAGAAACCACAGTAGTCTTTTTGTTACAGCTGCTAGACAGAAAAGCAACAAAAAAGGAAACGGCAGCAGAGGAAGAAGGGTTGTGGTCAACCCGGGGCTCGGCTTTTGTTAGGAGTTTGATCCAGTATAGGGATTCACTGTTTGTTTCTTGGCTAAACTCGTGAGGCTCTATATTAATTGGTCATTCTCTTATGGTTTTCCAGCACAAATAATTTGCTGATTCATCAATTATTTTGCATCATTGATATCTTCCGCTCACTGGGCGGTGGTCTTTTTTTCTTTCAAATATACATGTCCCACAATGCAAACGGTTAAAACATCTGTTGCTATTGAGATCGTTCACATCAGGGACCGAGATGGCGAGCTCG
The DNA here is from genome assembly GCA_947311845.1 of Poa pratensis. Lineage (NCBI taxonomy): Eukaryota > Viridiplantae > Streptophyta > Magnoliopsida > Poales > Poaceae > Poa > Poa pratensis. The sequence continues at coordinate 70,154,495 of CAMZMU010000117.1, forward strand.
GACAACGTATCGCTTTTTCGTCACCAATGAGGATTTTGACCCATCACCTAGGATCGTTTTGTGCTAGAGCACAAAGCACCCTACCTTTAAAGGTATCAAAAACTAAAGAGGTTAATGTAGAAATTAATTAATCACCTATAGGGAATTTGATGGTTAGATGAGAGAAACTTGAATTCATAGTCTATCAGTTCATCAATAGAAAATACACACGCAACAACATGATCATTCATACCATTGATAGCATCTCATGAGATTACTAAGGGAAAACCTGTATTATCTAGTTTGTTTATTTGATTTACTTCCTTAAGTGTCTGTGGGAAACATCGTTGAACAATTTTATTACCTTAGGTACTAGTTCTACAGAAAATTTAAGCTAAGCTTATACGAGCATAGTTGTATGGACTATTCTCCCATCACATCAGGTTTATCTCTTTGATTGAGATGGAAGGCCTCACATTGTTCAAGACCACATTGTTTCTATGCCGGCGGATACACCAGAACACAAGGCAGATCACAGTCCACATGTCACGCTTCTCTCGGCGAGATGCAAAGCAGGATGTCCACCAGTCTAACATCTCAGTCAGCATGTCGATCTTGCCGCAACACGTCAACACCCATGTCCATACTTCACGGGCCACCACTGAGCCTAGCAGAAGATGCCTTAGTGTATCTGGTTCTTGGTCACACAATAGTAAACAAAGGGTGGTTTACCTGTACTGTCCTCAAAGGTGGGGTGCATGGAGGATCCGTGGACGGCGGCGAGGGAGAAGTAGTGTTCGGAGACGGTGGGGCCGATGAGGGTGCCACCGATGCAGTACTTCACGGACAGTCTGAGCGCCGCCCACATCTGCGCCATGTCTAGGACTCCTAGGGACCAGCCTACCGTCATTGTTGCGATGATGCTGCACACTGTTAGGGGCGAGGCGGTGACGGAGAGGGGTTTAGTGTTGAAGCAACGAGTAAATTCTGCTGCAAGAAACAAAGGAGCTCTTCGTTTCTTTCCTTTTACCCTTTTTCTTCCAGCAGTTTCGTGTTAGACAGTAACTAGCCAGAGGCTGAATGCTTCACGTCGTCGGCTGCCTGAAGCCCTAAACTGAATGTGGTGTTCGCCTGCACACGAGCAAGCCACCGGCGGCCCGGTGCCGTCCTTGATCACTCGCAACTATCCACACGTGATACAGTTATGTGGGTTGATTCGTTGATTTCCTATAAATTGATTGTTATTTATTAGCATGCATTGCTTCATTCTGGTTTACCTGTTTCGATTTGTAACCGATTGCAAAGCATTGACAGATCATAAAAGAAAGCGAGCGAGGAAGAAAGGGGGATCAATGCGCTGCTCGTGTTTTGGTTCCAGAGAACGAGAGAGAGTGGAACAAGTTTAGGAGAGGAAGGTGCCATATGAAAAATTGTTTTTTATGTATAGGACTCATATACGTGCTGGACTATATGTATCCAATGCAAACATATACACTTGAATCAAACATAGAAGCCTGCACTTGCAAACAAATTAATCCGGTCGCACTAGCGCAGCTAGCGAAGCACACCTAGCGTACTACCCAGTGGGTGGCGAGGACATGAAAGCCATCGAGATAGTTCTCCTTGCACGAGCACTTCCCAACATATCTCCGACTTGGTTGATTGCCACATATCACCTCAGTGAGAAAATTCTCTGCAGAGAGGAAGCTAATGCAACAACTCAGTTTTCTTGGACTAGAGTGAAGTGTCCAACCCAGGGATCCCTTCCGTTCGCCTCCTATTCCCATGACACTACGGAGGCACACAACTCATTACTCACTGATCTCTGCTTTCCTTCATCTAGCTACTTCCTCCGTTTTTTAATATAAGATGTTTTAGGTGTTGCACATGTTGTCTAGATACATATTAAAGTGAGTGAACATGCACACTAATACATGTCTACGTACATTTGTGTACATGTGCATGTGGACAAATGTTAAAACATCTTATATTAAAACAATTGTTGTGTTGTGCTGAAAAGGAGACAATATATCGGCACAAGGCCACGTCAGATGATGGAGAATTAATGAAGTTTGGTACCTTCTCAACCATCTCGCATCTCCGACTACAAATGTAGTTATCCACATACAGTACATGCTACTGCTTCATCCATGAGTGCAGGGCCAATTAATGTTGTCTTAAGTAAGTCTTATTTAAGTTTAATCAAATTTATAGAAAAATATGAACATCTACGATACAAAATAGGTCGTACTCCTTCCATTTTTTAATATAAGATGTTTAAGCATTTGTCTACATGCACATGTGTCTAGACACATTTTAGTGTACGTGTTCACTCCTTTTTGCATGCATGTAGATAACATGCACAATACGTAAAACATCTTGTATTAAAAAAACGGAGGGAGTATGACTTAAATACACGATTAATTGAACTTTATACTATGAACAAGACAGTAGTAAATATAGTGGCATCAAATATATACGATCTTGTTGAAGCCATAATAGCTCAATTCCGTCTCTAATGTCTAGCAGGAAGTAAGTTATGGAGTTGTGGTGGAGGTGGAGGAGGGCTTGAAGGCCTTCATCTCTAACCATTTTTGCTCCTTGTTTACCCCCATGGCGGGTACATAGCTAAATGGCGTCCTAAACTCGGTTACCCCACGAGGGACAAATGAGATGAATGATTACCTCACAAGCTGAATATTCGGAGGAGGGGATTAAATGAGCACTGGATGAAATGGGTGATCTCAAGGCCCCTATAGCTGATGGTATGCCAGCAATTTTTTATAAAAGGTTGCGGGGGACGGTTGGTGAGACTGTGGTTATGCGACTATTGTTGTGCTTATCCTAACGGTTCAGAATCCTGATCGTTTAAAGGATTTCACCCTATTAGCCTATGCAATGTGGTGTATAAACTTATTTCCAAAGTTATCGCAAACCGTCTAAATTCTTGGGGAAATTGTTTCTCCAAATCAGAGTGCGTATATTGTTTATCCAAATCATAGTGTGTTTGCACCAGGAAGATTGATCCGGGTTCGGTCACGCGAGAAGAATCCGACGAGGGGGCGAGGGGTGGTTTACCTGTACTGTCCTTGAAGGTGGGGTGCATGGAGCAGCCGTGGACAACGGCGAGGGAGAAGTAGCGGTTGGAGACGATGATGCCGATGAAGGTGAGGCATGCCACGAAGTTGCAGCCTGTCAGCCGTCCATCAGCAATCCTTGGACACTAGCCACTCGAAGAAACGACAATTGTAGGGTGGTGCTTGAGTGCAACATGTGTATGTAAATGTCACATATTTTCAGTAGTTCAAAAAATGTTAAACTACCGAGTTTTTGATATTTTTTTATAAAAGTACTGCATGGATCTAGGATCAGATTTGCATTTTTACCTAGACGTCAATCTTACAACTGAATCCAATGTTTGGTGCTATATTATAACAAAGAGTCAGAGCGGGTGGCCTATTTGCTTTTCTTTTTTGGAGTTTGCTTTTTTGTTTTTGAGAACTGGGTGGTCTATTTGCTTTGCAATAGTGGGTAACTTTGCCTCAAGGATTTTGGACATGGGCTACGTTGGTGCGGCCCACTAAGAGATACAAATTTGCCCTCGGTCTTCTCTGACTCGCTCGCCCCTCTTTCTCGGGAGATGATATATACCGCTTCAGTGCGGCGCTAGCTCGTTGTATTTTTTGAACAATTTCCCACAATATTGATCTCATGAATTCGCCGGACTTCGCTCGCCCTCAAAATTGAGCCCAAATCCAACACATCCGAGGCACGAAGGATAAGGACGCGCGCAGCATGGAGACGCCCGGCCGTTCAAAAATGAACAATTTTTTAATTTGAACAATTTTTGAAAATAAAAAATTTCAAATTTGAACAATTTTCGAATTTAATTTTTTTTCAAAAATGAACAAATTTCAAATTTGAACAATTTTTGAAATGAAAAAATATCTGAATTTGAATTTTTTGAAAGAAAAACGAAATAAAAAACGAAAAGGAAAACAGAAGAAAAAGAAAAAACGGAAACAGAAAAAACGAAAAGGAAAACAGAAGAAAAAGAAAAAACGGAAACAGAAAAAATGAAAAATAAACAGAGAAGAATCAGAGAAGAAAGAAAAAAACGTAAAATGGGCCCGGCCCGCGCTAATAAGCGTATATAGGATTTACCCTCTTTCTCCTCTGTCTCGCTCGCTTGCCGGCTTGCTTCCGACCGTCCTCCACCGAGAGTTCGAGCTCCACCTCCCCTTCAGCCGACGCCAGCCAAGCCCCTGCGCATTCCCTCGGTTCTCCACACAGCAGTCGTCGCGGTAGAGGATGGCGCGGGGCTCAGCAGGCGAGCGGCTTGAGCGCGCGTCGGAGGGAGGAGATCGAGTGGAGCACGTGGGGTCTCGGGTGGCGCTGGAGCGGACGGCGGGGTCTCCATGGTACGCGCGTCCTTATCCTTCGTGCTCGGATGTGTTGGATTTGGGCTCGATTTTGAGGGCGAGCGAAGTCCGGCGAATTCATGAGATCATTATTGTGGGAAATTTTCTGGGGTTTCTGTGGGAAATCGTGCGCAGAGGAGACGGGCTATGTATGGGCGGACTTTTGTGCGTATGGGGCAGGAAATAAAAAAGAAATTTAACGGATTTTGATTCGGTAGGAGAGTTCTGTACGAACTCGTTCGAGTTCGGGACCTATATAGATGGATATATAAAAGATAGATAGACAGACAGATGAGGAGTAGATCGGAGGGAGAGAACGGATCCGAAGTTGTTTCTTGGCAAGATCCCTTGGGACTGAGATACCGGCGTCTACTACCATGGGGCAGAAGCGGCGTCGCCATCAAATCCTAGCCCGGAGTAAGCCGCAACTCGCTTAGTTGCCGTTTTCTTCAGTCATAAGAAATGTCTCTCTTTTTAACTGTAGTTCGGCAATTGACTTGTTTAGATTAGGGTCAGATGGATACTAAATTTTAATTCGTGTGAGATTGAACTGTCGTTTGGGTAGGTTAGGTCCCAATCGAGCTCCTTTTAACCCATATCCATATTTGTTCGTTAAAAATAGCACTTCTTTTTTCTACCACATAGGTGAGTGCTCACACTTTAGTACTAAAAATTCAGATGGATTGATTGGTAGAGGGAATGGAAGAAAGGACTCGCCCTATCAACAAGTTGGCGATGGTGATTCTCAAAGTGGCGAAATATTGACAAATTCAATCCCATACCTTCCAGAGGTACTGCAGCATAAAATTCTGATGATTGCAAGTTTAAATTCGCTGTGACTACTCTAACCACACGAATTCATAGGACACTGGTAGCTGCTTACAGTATTATATATTAACGGAGAAAGTATCTTTTAGTGCTTCAATTGGTCACGGTCCTACCCTAGTGACTTAATTACTCCCTCCAACTATGAGTTCGGACAGCAGATCTGTACTGCGTGCATGCATTGGCATGTTGTCCCAACGTCATACATGATGACGGGAGAGAGTGGTAGCTTTGCTTTGTTCTAACTTCTCTGTCCAAAGGCTGGTAATCACCATCACATTTATATTATCTACACACATTCTAGTTTATCATCTATGAAGGGTATATTACCTCAATGTCTCTGAACTTCTCGGATCAATATTGATTTCATTCTTCTCTTACTTGTCCTGCCATACTGAGACAGAGCATATGTACTGAACTACTAATAATGACACATATGATCGCTTATGCTGTTTGACACTTAATATATATAGGTGATGTATCTGATAAAGCATACAATATAATTATAACAGCCTAGGATCTTATGTGAGCTGTCCCCTTGAACTAACCCCATCAGTCTTTGTTTTTAGATCGCCATCAGTCTTTCTGAAGGCAGTTATATAGCACTTGTTCACATATTATGATTGCATTTGTCTTCTCCCCGTAAATATGTATTTAACATTAACATATCTTAAGCATAGAGTATGTCAAATATTGTCAGCTACTTCTGTATTGATGCACTTACCATTAAATCTTGCTGCCTTAAAAATAAGCCTAGCAAGATGGTTTCTTTTTTATGTTCGCCAAGGGCCACAAGGCATGGCAGGCATCATTAAATTTCATTTTCCTCTTAAGCCCAACAACTGTAACATGTGATCCCTGATACAACCGGAAGCCATGCCTAGTACGTATAATTATAACATAAGATTGAGCAGGCCTACTCATGTTAACCATGCCTATTTGTTTGATAAAGTATGAAAAATGGTCAGTCTTAATAACTTAAGTATGATGATGTGTTCGTGCTGCGATGCTGAAATGTTGTCGTGGTAGGACATTGATTAACAAATGACTGTTTGAATCGTGTGTTATTTCATGATGTCTTTTCTGTTTTATTTGTATTTAGGCATTTAGCAGAACTTGATTCTCTTTTTGAGATTATTTTGGTTTAGGTGTTCTATTTGTACCCAATGCAGAACTTGCATATTTCTATTTCATTGCTATGCTGACCAATTTATAACATGCTATTGCACAATAATACGTCACTATGCATTTTGTTTGACACAAATGCACAGAAAGCTGTATCATTGATTACTCTGTGCTCTAGTGTAGGTAAGAACAGATATCATAGTAACACTGTCAAGAAAAAATCTCTATGCAATGCTAAGTTGACTTACTACTGTTACATCAAGTGCACCATCTACTTATGTAATACAGCGCACCATGTGCAATCAAACAGATAGCTACCTAAGGTAGACGATACTCCATGTGGTTCTACTGTTTTTCTTTCGCTGACTGGAGTTCCATTGCATGCAGGACATTTGGCATCGTATACATTCCCTAATCCCAATGCGTGATGCTGCTCGTGCTGCTTGTATTTCTCGCGCCTTTCGACATTACTGGAGGAATCGTCCTAAACTTACCTTGAACTGGGTAACGCTTTGCTCCAAGTCCAAGGGAGATGGAGGAAATTTGAGCCGCAAAATTGACAGCATAATTAGAAACCACTCAGGAATTGGCTTGAAGATATTAAAGATTAATTTAGGTGATGATGACCGTACCTTTGCTTATATCAAGCGTTGGCTCCAGGTTGCTATTACACCAGGGATTGAGGAGCTCAGCCTTAGGCTATATAAAAAGTACAACTTCCCATGCTCAATTTTATCTGATGGAGTTAGAAACTCAATTCGGTATCTTCAACTTGGTGCCTGTGCCTTCCATCCAATGGCTGAACTCGGCCCCTTGAGAAGCCTCGCAAGGCTGCATCTGAATTATGTGCGTATTACTGGGAACGAATTAGGGTGCTTTCTTTCCAACTCCCCCGCTTTGGAGCAGTTGAAACTTAATGATTGCAAGGATATAATTTTCCTAAAGATACCTTGCATGTGCAGCGGCTCAGCTGTCTGACTGTTGATTCATGCTGGATGCTTGAAGTGATAGAGAGCAAAGCTCCAAATCTCTCCAGTATTGACGTTAGTGGAGAAAATATAAAACTCTCAGTCGGAGAAGCATTGCGCATGAAGGACTTGCGGATGTGCATTCCCAATGTCGTCTGTTATGTTCTTGCTGAGCTACCGTCCATTATGCCAAATCTTGAGACTCTTGAATTAAGTTCAGAGGATGAGGTATACTCATAACTTTAGCTGCTGCAGCGTTGCAATACATGCATACGATACCTTGTGTATATAAGTAATCTGAACATGACATATATTTGTTGTGCAGGTGATTAATATACCAATGCTGCCTACTAAATTCATCTACCTCAAGCACCTGACTATTCGAATTGGGGGAGAGCCATCCCCATCGTATGATTATTTTTATCTGTTTTCTTTCTTGGATGCATCTCCTTCCTTGGAGACTTTGTTCTTGGATGTAAGTCACTGTTCATTCTGTTGGGTTACTCAGTTGGGTCCATCGATTCAATTTCCTTTTTTTTCCATCTTCAGGTATATCAGGAATATATGGAGCATGAATCAGTTTTTGGAGGTCCCTCGCAGTTGAGGCAGCTGCCTGAAAACCTCCATGTATGCCTCAAACTTGTGGAGATCATAGGGTTCAGCTCTGCCAAGAGCTTGGTTGAGCTAACATGTTGCATTGTCAAGGATGCAGTATCACTTGAGTTCCTTATGTTGGACACCCTTAATGGCGGTGATAGGTGTTGTGGAGAAAATAATAAAAAGTGTAGGCCCTATAGCAGGACTGTTCTCGAGGAAGCCTCTAGAACGGTCGTGGCTATAAGAAGGTTCGTTGAGGATAAAGTCCCGCCTACAGCTAAGCTGAGTGTTCTGGGGCCTTGCACACGGTGTCATTTGAGTGGATGATGGTAAGCTTGCAGCCGGTTATATGCTGATGGAGGCCGGTAGATGTCATAAGTTATCTTATTAATTGCACCATGTATGATCATTTACACTTGGTACCATGCTTTGTTTCTTGGATTATCAGATAAGTTATTTTAAAGGTGCAGTGTACTTGTTGTCACTTTAATCTGATAGATGAACCATGTTTTTCTTTGATGGATTTTTTTTTGAAACAAGGCAAAAGCTTTGACTTTTATATTGATAAAGTAGGAGCAAACAGTGGCCTAAGCCAAATTACAAATTGTCACATTGTTCAAACAGACAAAACGAAACAACAGTAAAGCACGCTAAAATATGAGATCAGCTGATAGCTTCCGCAAGTTTCTTAGCCCCGGCGAAGATCCAGTTTTTGCCTTCGTCCTTGATGCGCTGAAAGAGGATGGAAGGCATTGTAAACTTATTGTTAAACACCCTTGCATTTCTTTCCTTCTAGATCTCCCATGTGATCAGAATAATTGCCGTTTTTAGTCCACTTTGAGATGAGGACAACGAGGCTGCCGCCGCCTTCCAGTAGTCGTGAACAGTTGGCCTTCCCGATCCCAGGTTTTGCATGAGCGAGGGTCACTTCAGCCAGGTCGCGGCCTCCGCCCAAACCCTCCTGGAGTAGCGACATTCGAACAGGATGTGTCTCGCCGTCTCAGTTTGACATCTGCACAGTTGACATGTTGGTTGATGCATCCACCCCCTTATCGCAAGGCGGTCAGATGTCCACAGTCTGTTCTGCACAACAAGCAAGGCGAAGAAACTGCACTTTGGCGGTGCCCAGGGTTTCCAAACAATGTTCATAAAAGAGCAGGGGTAGGCACCTATGAATTGTGCCTTGTAAGCCGAGTTGGCGGAGTAAATCCCGTTGCTTGTGAGGGTCCAGATGATGGTGTCGGCGACGCCAGTAGTTAGGACGACCTCCTGAGTAAGGCCCCAGAGGTTAACAAACTGAGAGATGTGGTCGACAGTGAAGTTGTCCACAAAAAGACCTGAGATCCATTTGAAGTCGGTGAGAGCGTCATGCACGCTTCTTTTTTTCCGCTTGGAGGCCTTGAATAGGTCAGGAGCAATGACCTTAGGGGTTGAACCATCCAACCAGGAAGAGCCCCAGAAAGAAGCCTTTTTGCCATCCCCCACTGTCACCTTGGTAGCAGCGTTGAACAGACTTCTGTCGCATTCATCATTTGGCGTTTCGGATCCGACCCATGGCTTGTCAACGGAGGCCCATTCTTGCCATAACCACCTGAGTCGTAGTGCTTTGGAAAATTCTTCCATGTTGAGGATCCCCAGTCCACCAAGATTCTTAGGACGACACACCTTGTCCCAGCTGACCTTGCATTTTCCTCCGCTCACTTTTTCAGTGCAGTTCCATAGCATGCCCCTTCTGATTTTGTCCAAAGCTCTGATAGTGCGCTTATCCACTTTAATGACCGTGAGGAGGAAGATGGGCATGGACGAAAGAACTGATTTCACGAGGGCCAGACACCCAGCACGGTTTAGGAATTTTCCTTTCCAAGGTTGCAAACGAGATGCGGCCTTGTCGAGATATGGCTGCAGGTCCACACGGCGGAGTCTACCAAGGGACAAAGGCAGCCCAAGATACTTGATGGGAAACTGTGAAATAGCAGCAGGAAACCTGCGAGCACTATCATGTTCATTGTTTAGTTTCCTATCATGTGCGTGGATTTTAGTTTCTATAGATAGATGATTTTCGTTCTGTTTGTTGTTGGCTACCCAATTCAACGGATTCGTTTAGACTGGCGGATGCCAAACAAGATTTAATTTTTATGGGACTGCTAAACTCAAGAGGTCATGAGTCTTGAAGGCTATGAATTCCGGTTTTTCCCAAGGGCTTGTAATTCTGTAGCTCACTCCCTTGCCCGTTTTGGTTCTCATGCTAAGACCGAATGTACTGGTTGGGTCGATGTTGCTCCTCTGTTTGTATCTGATTTGGTAGCCAACGATATTTCTGTGCACCTTGGTTAATGGAATTCCCATTTCCCTGTCAATTTTTTTTTGTTATGGGGCTGTCGTTGCTGATCCATCTGCAGCGTCGTTACTACCCATAAACTAGACTCCTGTCGTGGTCAGATTTCCATCTTTCAATAAACCAAGCCCCCTGCTTGGCGCTGGCCCTGTACTGCGCCGTGCTCGCCCCGTCCAACTCTGCCCAGTGTCGTCGTTGGCCGGGGCTCTTCATCCTTGTCGGGGTCTGATCCCGGTACATCGTCTCTTCTTCTTGGCCATAGTTCTTTTGGTGTGAAGAATCCGGGAATCAGGAGAAATCCTTGCCGGCTAGTCCGGCGCTGACGCGACAGCACGTGTGGGCGTCGTCACTCCTCCCTGGAGGGCGTCAGGCTACCCCTACTCTGCCACCTTTGAATGTCGGGTGAAACCCTTGGACCAGCGTGCTGGTCGGGGCAGTAGCGGCGTGGTGACGTCGCACTCTTTCTTGAAGGTGCTGCCTTAACATTCACGGATCAATGTGGCATGAAGGGCGGTGGTGGGAATGCCGGACTTCGTCAGGCATGGCTTCGAAAGGCGCAATGTACCTTCTTCGTGGCACCGTGTAGCGAACCCTTGATTTGCTCAGTTCCGGTCGGACTCCTTCCACTCGCCGGGGCTAGGTTTAGCTAGGTCATCTGCCCTGTTGTCCGCTTTTGGCCTGGTTTTCCCCAAATAATCGTGCATTGTGTGGTTTTCGGCCTAGTTTTCCGTATAAACACAGCCAACTCTCTCTTCTTAAATGAATTGCAGGAACTCCCTGCCCTCAACTTTGAGTCGCTTACCTCAGAAAAAGAAAAACTCCCGTTCCGTTCGGAGACTCACACGTGGTAGTACCATCACCGGTGTAGCAAAACATGGAAGAGTGTGTAGCAAAACATGGAAGAGTAATGTGATGTAATAACACAACAGAAGAGGTAGGTGTGGCACACTACAGGAAAACGATAAGTTGCCTACGGCCAAAGGCCGTCGGCGTAGGCATAAATGCCGTCGGCATACATGTACGCCGACGGCACAAATGTATGCCGACGGCCTTTGTCGTCGTCTTTTGCTCCCTCGGCATACAAAGGAAAAGCCGTCGGCATATAATTGCTGTCGGCATATACCGTGTATGCCGACGGTCTATGTTGGCTGTCGGCAACAATCGGCCGTCGGCAAACAAAAACGCCTGACGTCCGTCTAACGGCGTCGAACGGTATGCCGACGGCAAAAGCTGTAGGCAAACATTCCACGTGTTAGTATCCTGTGCATTCTGGGTGAGATATGCCGACGGCTATACGAAGGAAATGCCTACGGCAGAAGCTGTAGGCATACATTATAGGGTATGCCGACGGCAAACGTCGTAGGCATACAATCCACGTGTCGAACTGTGGTACATTCTTGGCGAGATACGCCGACGGCTACGAGAAAGAAATACCTACGGCCAAAGTTGTAGGCATATAACAAGGGTATGCCGACGGCGTATTAGCGACGTACGCCGACGGCCACACGAAAGAATTGCCTACGGCAAAGCTGTAGGCATATATTTTATGTATGCCGACGAATTGTGCCATAGGCATATAGGCCACGTGGCCGTATCCGTATCTGGTGCAATCTGGGAATTCCTATGCCTACGGCATACATATTCAGAAATTTGTTTTCCCAGCTCCTATTTTTGGTTCGTTCCAGCAACAGCAGCTTATAAATGATATATATAGCAGTTTTTTTCCCATTTTCACACACACATCATCTTCATCAAGAATTCAATACAAATCCATTCCATCCCATAATTGAAACATAAAAGATAGCACAGAAGCACAAATAGTTCAGATACATATTGCTATACATAGATAGCTTAACTGACATAGATAGCACACAAGATAGAATCCATTCCATCCCATCTTCATCAAGCAGTTCGATACATGTCCAAACGATCACTTAACTGACATGTTTGACACTACAAGCACAAACCGGTAAACAACAGAGTCTAAGCACCGCAAAGACATGAAGTCCACCACCGTGAGCATGCATCAACACTATAATAAGGAGAACCGTTTATTAGCATGGCGACATGTGCAAGTATAATTTTGACACAAGTGTTGAAGGAGCTAACCGGCTCATCATCGGGACAACGGGACAAGGTGGGCGTAGAGCCAGTGTGGCCTTGATGAATTGGGTTTTCAGCAATCTCTGATTCGGGAGCACGAGCAGAGTTAGTACCAGCAAAGAAAGTGTTGGATCCCGAGGTTCCCTACAAGTTGGACCAAAGATATAGTAAGTATCCTATGTGATGGACACAAATTATGCAATTGAGTATATTGTGAAGAAACCAATTTACCGGAGTCTCAAATCCTCCACGTGCGAAGAAATATTGCAATGATGGTGGGTTATGTGGGAAGGGTGGAACTCGTATCGCGGGTGGGAACTGAGGCAGCGGAGTCCCATTAACATGTAGATCAGCAATCGCCTGCACGTTTAGTTTAGGTGATGTCATGTGTCACGAAGACAAAGGCTAAAATTGGTGACCATCGCATAACATTTTCCAAGAATAAATGAATCCACAAGATAATAAACAAGATCATCTATGACACTACCACTATATGTTATTTTGCACTATGTTACTAGAAAATTAAATGCCTCTGGACGTGCAATAGATAAATGACTCTGGACGTGCAACTATGTTACTAGAAAATTAAATGGATTGATCACATTCCTGTATGAAATATGTGCTGCAAAAGATAAATGTCTCACATGCCTATATGAAAAATCTGCTGCAATATATAAATGCCTCTGGACGTGCCATTGCTGCTACAGTTCAGTTACCAGATAAGGAGTAAAAAGAATCCTAAGATGGTTTTCGGAACTCATTTTTAGGTTCAAAATATTTTCACGAACACTAGACTCAACATCGACCAGTAGAGAGGGTTTCCTACAGGCAGTACTGCTCTGATACCAACTTGTGGCGCCCCGACCCGACTGCTATACAGTGATGCTGCGTGTCACCGGTTACGCGATACAAACGGAGGTTACGGGTTTACCAACCCCGGCCAAAACCTTTGGCAGGCGTTGCTCGGAATAACCGGCAACGCAACACTCCGAGTGATGCCGTAACACGGGCGCAACCCTCAATGCATAATAGTAAGATCAAGACTTGTGGAACAACTGGCACATCACAGACTCTACGACACAAAACATTATAATTCAACTCTTATAATAGAGAAAGATAGCAAAAGTTACAAACAGGGGTCACCGACCCAACATTTCAACAAGCGGAAGCAAATTATGTTGTTCTAAACAACAAGAACCAAATTAGGGCCTAAGAGGCCTACACATAAACATCACAGCGCCAGCTATTCCGAGATGTCCCAAGCTGCCACCTGGGAACCCCAGACTACTCGTCGACGTCCACAAAGAACCCACCTTCGAGGTCGGTGAAGTTCTCTCCTGAAAACAAGCAAACGACGTTGAGTTCGACGAACTCGCAAGATTAAGAGCTAATATATGCTCCATGATTGGCTTTCAAGGTTTTATGGCTGTTTTGCATAAAGCTGATTTTGTTTATAAAACACAACTCCATGGCATCGACTAATCAGAATATTTTTTAAGAGGGGTAAGAAGTAACTCTTTTCTTGTATCACCTTTCTCATCATCAACCATCATCACCACTGTACCTGTTCATCAAAGGCACCTCCCCGAATCACCCTCGAGGAAGTCAACCTTGCATTCGTGAAGTAGTACCTCTAGTACTCAGTTTTTAATCATTCCGTTAAAGTTATTCTATGATCAGCGTCCATTCCCAAGTCGTCCATAACCGTGGACACGGCTTTTCGAAAAGATTTACCCTGCAGGGGTGTACAAAGTAGAAGTCCCCGGAGTCCCGAGGGGCCCCAGTTCCTTCACCACGCGTACCGCCAGACTCATTGCCAGACATTAGCTCTCTTCCGGGGAAAGCCGGCTGAGTGTGAAACGGCTACAACCTTTACCTTGCTTAAGACTATCCAAGGATCATCAGTGGCGGTAGGACGGGTTTGGTGTCTCCTCCAGTCACCCTGTCCCGCTGCCACTTATTTTCCTAACACCACCATCCTCATCCCGGTCTTGGCCACCATCTCAACGCACGCGCAAATGGAAAGCCAAACTAGAGGACCCTCGGCTAGTCCGCCACAAGTTAGTCGGTCGATGGGGGTTCCATATAGCCCACGCATGGTTGCACGCTCAACTTGGTTCAAGAGGTCCAGAACTCGCACCTAGGCGGTGAGAACGAGACAACCCACCACATCCCATGTGGCCTCTCATCCCCACCTTTAAGCATTTTCTTATCCATCACCACAATTCTCCACCATCATCTGAACATTTCAACAACCTGTTTCCAACATGAAGTATCCATCAGACGGCTAAGCATTTAACTAAGCATGGCTAAGCATCAACATTGCATAGTTAAGTATTTCAGGCCCACAATACAATTCCTATGGATAATAGGAGGGGAAACAGGTAATTGGCATCGGAATCTTAATGCAACTATAGGATACTCTAATCCAGGCAATTTGACATTTGGAACCGCATGCAATATTATAGTGGAGAAAATATTTGCGGAAAATAGGATAAGATATGCTCAGAGGGGGGATTACGCTTGCCTTGTTGAGCGGAGGAGTCAAACTGCTCGTCGGAGTAATGATGCTCAACTCCGAACTCGTGATCTACCGGAGAGCAAACAACACCGGAAAGCAAAAACAACAATCAACACATGGCAATTGTGCAATGCATACAAAAATGATGATATGACCTTTTAAATGCACCCTAGAAGCATTGAACAAGAGCAACAAGTTAAATGGGGTCGCCGCTATATTTATTGCATGATTTGAAATAAACCCCATAATTAAACTTAATGATTTTGAAATACTATTAGGAGTACATTAATGCAATTGTGGGCAATTATGCATGATGATGATGATTCTGGGTGATTCATGTTTTTCTGAACATTTCGGTATGAAGAACATATTTTTCGGAGGTACCGAGTAAAAGTTATCAATTTTATAAGATTCCCCCTTTTTTTATATGCCCGGTATATTGTTTATTATCGTCGACGAAAACATTAATCGCCCAACTCGGAGGAGAGGGGTGAGGTAGTGGGATCACCGGGGTCGATGTCCTTAATGGTGCGGGAGGGTAGCGGGAGACATGCGCGGAAGGGGGACGAGGAACTAATCGTAGGAAAAACAAAACAGTACAACTAAAAAAAAAAAACAGGCCAGCCTCCCACCCGGCCTGGGCCGGCTGACGGGCCGTCCAGGATACAGAGGCCACCGGCCTCCTGGCCAGCTTGGGCCGGTTGGCAGGCCGGCGATGGGCCCGAGAGCATCAGCCCTCCACCCGGCCTAGGCCGGTCGCACGGCTGGGCAGTGCGCGACGTCGACGGCGACGTGCGGGATGCGCACGCGCTCGACGATGCCGAGCAAGGGGAAGACCTAGGAGGAGAGGGGAGGGCACGGGGTGGTGCAGCAACTCACCACGAACTCGTTGGTGAGGTCGGGGACGGCGGAGGTGGCTCAACGGCGCCGGAATCGGGCGGCGGACGGCAGCGGCGGAGTTGAGGACGGCGCGGTGAAACGGCGGCTTCCCCGGCCGATTCCTCTGGTGGAGAGGGAGCAGGAGACGCGGCGGAGAGGTTGGTACTCTTCGATGTACGCGGAGGAGCTTCAATCGTCGGCGGCGTGGCGGCGTAGCCCGGCGGCCATGGCGCCCGTGGAAGAAGAGAAAGGGGAGCAGGAAGCACGGCGAGTGGGGAAATGGGAGCAGCACGCGATGGGGGCCTCGTGGTCTTGCTCTCCTCGCGGGGAAGCAGAGAGGAGGGGCCGGGGTGGCGTGCACAGCGTCGATGGTCCGGCGGGAGCAGCGCGTCGCTGCGGGTCGCTACAGGAAGAAGAGATGGAGGTTTCGCAATTAGGCCCCTGGCCGAATTTCTTCTATCACGGACAGGTCCTCCGGGAATTACAAAGAGGTCCTTTTCCTTGTAAATTTTAAAACAGCAGCTATTCCCTGATTTAATTGAGGCATCTAGACATTTTCTAAAAATATGAGAAAATCATGGAGCCTCCCAAGAATATGTCGAAGCACCACAATTGTTTGGTGTGGTCAACGAAAATGTTCTTGACAACATTTGTTCAGAGGTTTGAAAAATGGGCATTTTGCTAAATTTGAAAATGTTGCTCCTTTCATAATTTGGTGCAAGTGCAAAAGTATTAATTGAACTCGTGGAACTTCCTTGATAAATATGGATTTGATATTTGTATCCATGTTTATCAAAACAAGCACATTTGGTTTGCAAGTTTTGAATGCTCTCATTGATTTGGGATTTGTTATAGCAAGTTTGGCATTTGTTTTTAAACGGTGCCAAAACCATTTGTGTGTTGTTTAGCAAGTTGAATTTGGATGCCATGATGCAATGCAACACAAAAGCGAAAATTTTACTCGGGTTTTAGGTTTCCGAACTTCGGGCTGTTACAATTCTACCCTCCTTACAGGAATCTCGTCCCGAGATTCTAGAGTAGGAAAGAGGGAAAAAGGGTCACAACGGTACTACACGATCTTCTCGCTTCAGGTGGCTTCTTTCTTGAAGAGGTTGATCAAGGGCACCACGAAGATCTTCATCGGCTTTACTTCAAGGTCACCATCAAAGTACACCATAGAACAGAAAGGAAACCTCTCCGGAAGGATGGGTCTTTGGAAAGGTACAACGACCGAGTACCTCCTAGTAGAACTTAGGATGAGACTTCAAGCATCCCTTGAGTTGACAGTTAGGAGACACCAGCGGGTGACGGGAGATTGATAAGGAGCTTCCAGTTGGTAGACAACTGTTTCTCCACGATTCAGAATATGAACTTTGCACAAGGCCTTAAAAGTCTGAGGGAGAGTGTTGAAACAAGATTCCAACAGATGAAGAGGCAAACTTCTACCAAACAGCTTGAGTAGAACTTTCCTCACGGAGGGGCACTTCAGATCACTAGAGAAGGATCGGAAAGCTAGATCGAGAGAACTTCAGAAACTCCGCAAACGTTAGTATTGGGAACACTTCTTGATTTTCCAGACATCGGGACAAACTTCTTGAGGATCACCAACTATCGTTTCTGATTGCGATTCAGATCTGGTCAGATGTAGAGAGACTTCAGACTCAACGGGTATGAATCGGGAGTCTTTGCCACAGATCCCACCGGATTACTTTTGCTAGAACCCCAGGAGCTGGACTAGAAGGTCTAACTCCAAAGGAGGAACGAGATTGCGGAACTCAAGTATTAGCAACTTGTCAGAAGTCAGCTGCCCTACTTGATTTACTTGCAACGAGACACGATTTAGTCCTTGATGGGAAACACCATTAGAAGACAAAGAAGTTTTCAGACTTCCTCTCTTTCTGGAACAATTCAATCAGTGGCTTGGATGCATAGATGAAATTCTCATCGGATGGAGGTAACAATCATACCATTCCGAGAATATTCTACACATGCTTGATCGAGTTGAAATGATTCCGAGGAAACTGGACAATTCACTCAGATCCACGATGACATCTTTCAGCAATTGCACGTGAACCAGGGAAAGTCACTTCTAACTCCAGAATATACATACCTTGTGAAGACACAAAGTTAGTTCCAACAAATTTCCAATGCTAACGCCCAATATCCAATATAAATCTCCTCAAACATGGAGAAGATAAGGAGGTAGTTGATGGGCTCAACAACAACTTATCCAGACACTCCACGACGGTAGACTCATATTTCACCAGAACAGGGCATAAGTACTGGTCAGACTAACATCTTTCTCATCTGAGTTTAACCTACTGAATGTGTTAGTCTGAGTTTGATTTGACGATAGCCCAATTCAAATCAAAAGTTTTGGAGGTTAGCATATCCACAAAGGAGATACCAACTTGCTTCGACACGTAACACTAGACATCCCATTGAGAATGAACTATATCAGATAGAGCTTTTGTCTTTTAACTCTCCAAGTTGTTTAAGCTCAACCGAATAATTCAGGACATACAGCACGATCTTCTTGGAGAAAGGAGTTGTTCAGAGAACCAGCTTACCCATAAGCTCAACATCACGGTCATGTGACAACCTGGCGATACTTCTGGAAAGACCTACAGAATATCACGATCCACCGCTATGTTTCGAGTTCGAGAGAGAGAATCATGCCATACAAGGCACAACGAGGTGGTCTAGGGAGCTTCGGCGTGAACCTAGCTCTTTGACCGAGGGAGTGCATCAAAGCCAACGGACTTGGTAGCACTGTCAAACTCAGCTTCTTGATCGGTTAACCAATCATACTAAGGAGGATAAAGAAGGTCTTTGGATTTCAACGCAGTAAGAACTGCTGAGAATATCCGATAGCCACATCATTGCTCACGTTTTATCATTCTCGAGTAACAAGTCACTCGGAGAACGAAGAGTAGCACAGTGTGCGAGCATCACTTCATCAAGAGGATCATGATGTTAAGCACGATACTTTGATATAAAAGAGTGTGACACTCTAAGGTGGAGCAGAACAAAAATTAGACAAAGCCCGTATTCGGTAGATTTCATTACTTTGACTTGAGCCGAGGAGTGGACAGGATACGGGAGCTCATTCCTTCTAACAAGACGAAGGGGAAAGAATTTTGCCAGATCAAGAGAGTGACTAGCATCGGAACACTCCAATGCATGGTGAGAACGTTACTGCCAAAAGACAGACAAAGGTCGGAAAGCAGATCAGAGTAAGAAACTTGCTCAGGAGAAATCCTAAGATGTTGAAGATGCACCGGTTATTACTCAATTGTGATAACCATGCCCGAAAAGGAGAGATGTAGCGGAATCACGAACAGAGTTGGGAGACGTGCTAGAAGAATCCTGGCTGTAACCCCGATGGTTCCAAGACAGAACCTAACACAAGGCTAAGGGAGAAATGAAGTTACATAGCCAGCTGAGGTGTGGTAGATCCATATTCGACCATTTACCACACAGACCAAGGAAAAGACTTGGGTTGAAGATCAGCATCATGCGCCAAGAATCCTAAATGGCATATGGATCACATGGGTAACAACCCACACATTCAACATACCGGACTCACAGCACAATCCGGGACCTTCTGTTCAAGTCCTTGGGATAGCACCCGGAGAAAGGAACAAAGACTAGCCTCGGCACGGATAACAAGATTCGCAAACTTCTCAGGTGATATCGGATTGTAGCGCGGCGGGAGCAACTGGGCACATAACACTAAAGGTAGAACCAACCCCGAGATTCCTAATCATTTTGAATTAAGAGGCGAGAAGTAAAAACTTTAACTCAAATCGAGGTAAGATTGCTCCGAGATTAGAGGGTAACCAGATAAGGAGTAAAAAGAATCCTAAGATGGTTTTCGCAACTCATTTTTAGGTTCAAAATATTTTCACAACACTAGACTCAACATCGACCAGTAGAAGGGTTTCCTACAGGCAGTACTGCTCTGATACCAACTTGTGGCGCCCCGACCCGACTGCTATACAGTGATGCTGTGTGTCACCGGTTACGCGATACAACGGAGGTTACGGGTTTACCAACCCCGGCCAAAACCTTTGGCAGGCGTTGCTCGGAATAACCGGCAACGCAACACTCCCGTGATGCCGTAACACGGGCGCAACCCTCAATGCATAATAGTAAGATCAAGACTTGTGGAACAACTGGCACATCACAGACTCTACGACACAAAACATTATAATTCAACTCTTATAATAGAGAAAGATAGCAAAAGTTACAACAGGGTCACCGACCCAACATTTCAACAAGCGGAAGCAAATTATGTTGTTCTAAACAACAAGAACCAAATTAGGGCCTAAGAGGCCTACACATAAACATCACAGCGCCAGCTATTCCGAGATGTCCCAAGCTGCCACCTGGGAACCCCAGACTACTCGTCGACGTCCACAAAGAACCCACCTTCGAGGTCGGTGAAGTTCTCTCCTGAAAACAAGCAAACGACGTTGAGTTCGACGAACTCGCAAGATTAAGAGCTAATATATGCTCCATGATTGGCTTTCAAGGTTTTATGGCTGTTTTGCATAAAGCTGATTTTGTTTATAAAACACAACTCCATGGCATCGACTAATCAGAATATTTTTTAAGAGGGGTAAGAAGTAACTCTTTTCTTGTATCACCTTTCTCATCATCAACCATCATCACCACTGTACCTGTTCATCAAAGGCACCTCCCCGAATCACCCTCGAGGAAGTCAACCTTGCATTCGTGAAGTAGTACCTCTAGTACTCAGTTTTTAATCATTCCGTTAAAGTTATTCTATGATCAGCGTCCATTCCCAAGTCGTCCATAACCGTGGACACGGCTTTTCGAAAAGATTTACCCTGCAGGGGTGTACAAAGTAGAAGTCCCCGGAGTCCCGAGGGGCCCCAGTTCCTTCACCACGCGTACCGCCAGACTCATTGCCAGACATTAGCTCTCTTCCGGGGAAAGCCGGCTGAGTGTGAAACGGCTACAACCTTTACCTTGCTTAAGACTATCCAAGGATCATCAGTGGCGGTAGGACGGGTTTGGTGTCTCCTCCAGTCACCCTGTCCCGCGGCCACTTATTTTCCTAACACCACCATCCTCATCCCGGTCTTGGCCACCATCTGAACGCACGCGCAAATGGAAAGCCAAACTAGAGGACCCTCGGCTAGTCCGCCACAAGTTAGTCGGTCGATGGGGGTTCCATATAGCCCACGCATGGTTGCACGCTCAACTTGGTTCAAGAGGTCCAGAACTCGCACCTAGGCGGTGAGAACGAGACAACCCACCACATCCAATGTGGCCTCTCATCCCCACCTTTAAGCATTTTCTTATCCATCACCACAATTCTCCACCATCATCTGAACACTTCAACAACCTGTTTCCAACATGAAGTATCCATCGGACGGCTAAGCATTTAACTAAGCATGGCTAAGCATCAACATTGCATAGTTAAGTATTTCAGGCCCACAATACAATTCCTATGGATAATAGGAGGGGAAACAGGTAATTGGCATCGGAATCTTAATGCAACTATAGGATACTCTAATCCAGGCAATTTGACATTTGGAACCGCATGCAATATTATAGTGGAGAAAATATTTGCGGAAAATAGGATAAGATATGCTCAGAGGGGGGATTACGCTTGCCTTGTTGAGCGGAGGAGTCAAACTGCTCGTCGGAGTAATGATGCTCAACTCCGAACTCGTGATCTACCGGAGAGCAAACAACACCGGAAAGCAAAAACAACAATCAACACATGGCAATTGTGCAATGCATACAAAAATGATGATATGACCTTTTAAATGCACCCTAGAAGCATTGAACAAGAGCAACAAGTTAAATGGGGTCCCCGTTATATTTATTGCATGATTTGAAATAAACCCCATAATTAAACTTAATGATTTTGAAATACTATTAGGAGTACATTAATGCAATTGTGGGCAATTATGCATGATGATGATGATTCTGGGTGATTCATGTTTTTCTGAACATTTCGGTATGAAGAACATATTTTTCGGAGGTACCGAGTAAAAGTTATCAATTTTATAAGATTCCCCCTTTTTTTTTATATGCCCGGTATATTGTTTATTATCGTCGACGAAAACATTAATCGCCCAACTCGGAGGAGAGGGGTGAGGTAGTCGGATCACCGGGGTCGATGTCCTTAATGGTGCGGGAGGGTAGCGGGAGACATGCGTGGAAGGGGGACGAGGAACTAATCGCAGGAAAAACAAAACAGTACAACTAAAAAAAAAAAGAACAGGCCAGCCTCCCACCCGGCCTGGGCCGGCTGACGGGCCGGCCAGGATACAGAGGCCACCGGCCTCCTGGCCAGCTTGGGCCGGCTGGCAGGCCGGCGATGGGCCCGAGAGCATCAGCCCTCCACCCGGCCTAGGCCGGTCGCACGGCTGGGCAGTGCGCGACGTCGACGGCGACGTGCGGGACGCGCACGCGCTCGACGATGCCGAGCAAGGGGAAGACCTAGGAGGAGAGGGGAGGGCATGGGGTGGTGCAGCAACTCACCACGAACTCGTTGGTGAGGTCGGGGACGGCGGAGGTGGCTCAACGGCGCCGGAATCGGGCGGCGGACGGCAGCGGCGGAGTTGAGGACGGCGCGGTGAAACGGCGGCTTCCCCGGCCGATTCCTCTGGTGGAGAGGCAGCAGGAGACGCGGCGGAGAGGTTGGTACTCTTCGATGTACGCGGAGGAGCTTCAATCGTCGGCGGCGTGGCGGCGTAGCTCGGCGGCCATGGCGCCCGTGGAAGAAGAGAAAGGGGAGCAGGAAGCACGGCGAGTGGGGAAATGGGAGCAGCACGCGGTGGGGGCCTCGTGGTCTTGCTCTCCTCGCGGGGAAGCAGAGAGGAGGGGCCGGGGTGGCGTGCACAGCGTCGATGGTCCGGCGGGAGCAGCGCGTCGCTGCGGGTCGCTACAGGAAGAAGAGATGGAGGTTTCGCAATTAGGCCCCTGGCCGAATTTCTTCTATCACGGACAGGTCCTCCGGGAATTACAAAGAGGTCCTTTTCCTTTTAAATTTTAAAACAGCAGCTATTCCCTGATTTAATTGAGGCATCTAGACATTTTCTAAAAATATGAGAAAATCATGGAGCCTCCCAAGAATATGTCGAAGCACCACAATTGTTTGGTGTGGTCAACGAAAATGTTCTTGACAACATTTGTTCAGAGGTTTGAAAAATGGGCATTTTGCTAAATTTGAAAATGTTGCTCCTTTCATAATTTGGTGCAAGTGCAAAAGTATTAATTGAACTCGTGGAACTTCCTTGATAAATATGGATTTGATATTTGTATCCATGTTTATCAAAACAAGCACATTTGGTTTGCAAGTTTTGAATGCTCTCATTGATTTGGGATTTGTTA
The DNA here is from genome assembly GCA_947311845.1 of Poa pratensis. Taxonomy (NCBI): domain Eukaryota; kingdom Viridiplantae; phylum Streptophyta; class Magnoliopsida; order Poales; family Poaceae; genus Poa; species Poa pratensis. The sequence continues at coordinate 70,177,625 of CAMZMU010000117.1, forward strand.
TAGCAAGTTTGGCATTTGTTTTTAAACGGTGCCAAAACCATTTGTGTGTTGTTTAGCAAGTTGAATTTGGATGCCATGACGCAATGCAACACAAAAGCGAAAATTTTACTCGGGTTTTAGGTTTCCGAACTTCGGGCTGTTACAGTTCGCCTCGTGGTATGCCCGGCAGTCTGCATTAAATTGATCCATCATCCTATCATAGGCTTCAATTTGCTGGGTCTACAATATGACATAATTAATCTCGTCAGCATAGCATAGCAGAAACAAAAGAAGGAAAAGAGGATGAAAAGGAGAAAACTTACAGTGGGGGGAACCCTCCTCTTTTTTCCACGGAATGTCGCATCCAAGAACCGTTCAGTTTTGTCAACCCACTCATCAGTAACTTTTTTCGCATTGATACGACCACTGTACATCCACTCACCATCAGCCATCCTCTGCGGAAGGGCAAAGTGGTAAATATAACATTTCATAATAATAATTGCATCAAAGCAAGGACAAGATAACAGGACTTGTGAAAAGATAACACCGACGATATATAGATAACCATCAGTACAACATCATGGTTCGAGTACATCAATGATAGCTACTAGAAGACACATAGGGGGAAGGCATCGACTACATCACTGATAGCTACTACAAGACACATAGGGTGAAAGCATCGACACCATCACTAATAGCTCTACTACAGGACACATAGGGTGAAGGCATCGACTACATCACTGATACCTACTACAAGACACATAGGGTGAAGGCATCGACTACATCACTGATAGCTAGTACAAGACACATATAGAGATAACCATCAGTACAAATCACTGTGGACGGTACTGAGTAACGTAGCGGTCGTGAGTCCCACGGCGGTCGGGCTGGAACTGCTCCAGCGGAAGAGGAACGCAGTCAGTGTCGAAGCACAACGCGTCAGCCTGGAGTCCGTACTCAAGAGGAACCGTGTGACAAGGGTTGATGGTGATTAGTGCACCACGGGCTGGGGTGTAGCCACCAACATCCGGCAGCTGACTATATCGAGGTAACTCGAACCCTGAGTAGCTGGCGTCTCCAACGAACTCCGTGGTGTAGGCGGCCAAGTGAGACAGTGCCCAGTGGAGCTGATCACGACATGTGGCCAACTCGAGGAAGAGAGCCCGACTCATAGCCTCTCCGCAGTACACCAACTCTGCTGTCCTCTGCACAAGCTGGTTCTCCTCATTCTCCGCAGTACACCAACCCTGACCCCGCTGGAAAAAGTCAAACCTTTTCGTCTACCCCATTGACCGGAGTCGAAAGGGGGTAGCCCCGTGGAATTTTTTGCTCGGTTGTGTTAGGGTAGGCCATAGGAACGTGGTAAACCAAAATCTAACATAATCCTTTACAAGATTCCCTCCGGTTCGCCCGCAGGGGGAGTTCCGAGCTCTAAGTCCTGAATCTCGCAAGGGAGAAAGTGACGCCGGTGAAGCCGGTCACACCCGGGAGTAGGATATTGGACATTTCCAACTCCCAACACATTTGTATACATATGGTATGGAACCACATAGCTTTTGGTGGGATTCCGACGCTCCGAAGGCCCGCTTCTGCGAAACGTGAGTAAGTTCTTGATAGAAAAAACAAGTATGGGGAAAAATGATGTATGCCGACGGCCTAACTAATGTGGCCGTCGGCATATAGGAGGCATCGGCAGGGTTGGCCAGCGTGCGTGGGATTGATTGCCGATTGCATACATATGCCGACGGCTTTATGGTAAAGCCGTAGGCATATAGGGGGTGCCGACAGGTTTGATAACGGCGGCATGCACCTATGCCGACGGCCATGTATATACCGACGGCTGTTTAGAAAAGCTGTAGGCATATAGGGGGCACCGGCAGGTTTGGTAACGGCGACATGCACCTATGCCGACGGCCATGTATATACCGACGGCTGTTTAGAAAAGATGTAGGCATATAGGGGGCACCGGCAGGTTTGGTAACGGCAACATGCACCTATGCCGACGGCCATGTATATACCGACGGCTGGTTAGTAAAGCTGTAGGCATACATGATGTATGCCGACGGCCTTAAGTATGCCGACGACATTTCAGAAAAGTCGTAGGCATATATGTTGTGTGCCGACGGCAATATGTATGCCTACGGTTTTGGTATGGCCGTAGGCATACCGTCCTGTATGCCGACGGCCCCGATAAATAGCCGTCGGCGTACAGTTTGCCGTAGGCAACTTATCGTTTTCCTGTAGTGGCAGGTTTCTTTGAAGCTAGCTGAGGATTTCATGAGTTACCAGATCGATCTTGATGCAATAGTACTACTTCCATGTGCAAGAAGTTCTCATATATGCATGCTCATGTGAAATGCATTTTGAGACTTGCGGCACTTGACTCCATCCACACTGCTTCATAGGTCCTATCTTGTAGATCCCCTCACACACCTTCCTGACTCGATCTACATTCTAGCTAACTTCTCTCTTTCTCCTTGCATGGAGCACCTGCCATACGTGAACTCATTTTTTTTGGATAACAACCATAGTTGAACTAACTTCAACTAACGCATATGTTTGGCTTCAAGTGATCTTCATAGTTATGTTACCTTGGGCTTTAATTTCCTAGTACATTTCATGCATGGTATTGATTCTTCCTTATCTAATGGTCTCCTGGAAACATGAAGAAGGGTGCAAATAAAGAGACCGGGGGCGCCTTATGAATCTTCTGTTGTAAGTATCTCTATAGGGAGAACAGTTTCGAACTCCTACGAATGGGAGGCACGGGGAAAGGAAGAGTCACAGGGTCCATTCAGGCCGTACAACCTGGGAGCTTAGAGGATATATTCCTACGACACAAAGGTGTGGATGAATGCATTGCCGAGTTATCTGGCAAGTAATTAGATGGGTGGTCACACACAGATGTGATGGCTTAACTCACACTTTGACCAACAATTATGTCCCTCTAGAAAGATCTGAAGTGACAACCTCTCGATGTGCGTACGATTTCGCATGCTATTCCATTTCAAATTCCTGAGATAGTTCCGAGATTCGAAGTTCTTTGTGAGCTAATCAAAGTAGTGTTCCAAATTACTGCACTAATATGTGGTTTAAATGATAAAAAACTGATAGAACTATGACATTTGTATGTCCACTTAGCTCCACGGGTTAACTCCCAAACTGCTTAGTAGTATTCACTAAGATGATTAATATACTGGTGTTAATTCGGTTCAAAATATTATTATTTTCAAAAAGGAGAGTAAGACCCCGGCATCTGCATCAATAGATGCACACAACCAATTTTATTACGATGTTCATCGATATGTTTTTTTAAATTCAAGAATCAGTAAGATCAATACACGAATTAGCCAACGGATAAAACAAGCGAGGCATGCGTTACTATGCTAGTATGTCGCCATCTAGCATGGTTGTAGGTATTCAGAGTGACACTTATAAGACAGTTGCATCCAGTAGCTATAACTTCCCGTTGGTCTAGTGTGAGGAGAAAGAGCAAAGCTGAATCCAGTGAGTAGCCAAATGGATAACCTGCAAATTGCAAAATATTAAAGATTAGACCATCTAATTTTGTTAGAAAAATGTTGTTTCTACAATTCCATATCGACCAACATAAATGTGAAGCTCCTATGTCAATTATAGCCTTATCTTTTCTTGTCTACCCAATTTGGCCTATTAATTTCCAAACATATATTTGTATTGGCTGGGGTGTGGAGCTAGATTGTAGGTGATATGACGCTACAATGTTGTACAGTAGGAATGCATGCATTATGTATCGATCATCAATCGCTTCGCTTGCACGTGCACACACACTATCGAATCATTTTTTTAAAACAAAGGCAAATGTTTTGCAATTTATACTAATATAGAAGGAGCAACTATCGAAGGCCTACACGGAAATTAAAAAAGGTCCAAAACCGGCCAGAAAAAACTTAGTCGGTCATTTATCCTAACTTGTTGGCCCCCACCATGATCCAGAACCGATGCTGGACAGGGCAGATGAACCAATTCTGTTCTGTTCCGCACTAGTCACACATATGATTCAGTGTTTAAACATAATCATTTATGCATACCCATATTTCCAAGCCACTTTATTTGGTTCTAGTGTCTTGTAACTTCTTTGGATTCATAAATTCCACCTACACATACATAGACACAAAGACAAGTAAAATCCTAATAAAATCCTACTATTGTGAAAGGACCATTGGAAAATGAGTTGGAGTTAGAATCAATCGTGGAGGTAGAAACCAATACAGAATAATGACAAATTTCGAATGTAAATATATAAAAAAATAATGGGCAAAATGATATATGAAATGGATGCATCAGGGCGCGTGCCATATATACACATGGTCTAGCTATTGTACGTTAATTATGCTACAATGTTGCATAATTAATGGGCATGCATGCATTATGCATCGACGGTCGATCGCTAACACATGTGATCTTGGCCTAGGGCTTACTAGTATTAATAGCATACACATATAAACAATTTGCAGCTTTTTCTGGAAACCCATAGAACTCTGAGGTTAATCATGCTTGGCGGAGCGATTTAAGAATTGGTTACCGACCGGGAAGTCCTTCTGGATCGACCGAGTGAGGGGGGTGACAGCCGCCGTCCTGGGGTGGTACAACACATGATCAAATCCTTGCCGTGATAGAGATATAGTAATAACCATCATTATCTTGTCACACAATATGCAGATACCCATCCACATTCTTAGCCAAGTCTACTTCCGTTCCTTTCCAACTTCCGATAGGACTCGCACGTGGTAATATCATCACCGGTGTAGGGAGTTTATCATATATATACATATTACAATTCCAAAGTTACAACATATTGTGATAATCGTTGAACCATCAACAAAAATAACCTCGTCACCCGTGTAGCAAAACATGGAGGAGTAATGTGATGTAACAACACAACAGAAGAGGTAGGTGTGGCAGGTTTTCTTGAAGCTAGCTCAGTATTACCTGACTTACGAGATCAACCTTGATGGAGTAGTACTACATGCATGTGCAAGAACTTCTCATATATGCATATGTGAAATGCATTTGGAGGCTTGCAGCACTTGACACACCATCCCACCGCTTCATAGGTCACATCTTTGTAGATCCCCTCACACACCTTCCCGGTTCCACATTCTAGCTAACTTATCTATTTCTCCTTGCATCGCGCACCTGCCATGGTTGAACTAACGCATATGTTTGGCTCCAAGTGATCTTCATAGTTGTTATGTTACCTCGCGCTTTAATTTCCTAGTTAATCTCGCTCCTCTCGCCTCCATGTACATTTCACGCCTGGAAACATGTAGAAGAGTGCAAATAAAGAGATCGCGGCCTCATGAATGGTCTGTTGTATCTCCATAAGGGAGAACAATTTGGAGCCCCTAGGAATGGGAGGCACGGGGAAAGGAAGAGTCACTTGCTCCACTCAGTGCCCTACCACTTCAGAGTTTAGAGGATATATTCCTAAGGCACAAAGGTGTGGATGAATGCATGGCCGAACGATGAGTTACCTGTCATGTAATTAGATGGGCGGTCACACACGGATGTGATGGCTTAACTCACACTTTGACACACAATTATGTCCATCCACAGAGAGCGCTCTCGTGTGACAACCTCTCAATGGGCGTGTTTGATTCATTGGATTCGATCCATTCCATTTCAATCTTTTATTCAGTCTATTCCTTTTCAAATTCCTGAGATAGTTCCTACATTCGAAATTCTTTGTAAGACAATCAAAGCAGTGTTCCATATTACTTGCACTAACATGTGGTTTACATGATTAAAAGAACTAATAGAACTATGTCATCCACTCATTTGTATGTCCACTTAGCTCTGCGGGTTGTAGTCGTTACTTAACTCCCAAACTGCTTAGTATTCACTAAGATGATCAATATATATATTGGTGTTAATTCAATTGAAATGATTATTTTTGAAAAGGGAGAGTAAGACCACGACATCTGCGTCAATAGATGCACACAACCAACTTTATTACGATGTTCATCGATCATGTTTATTATAAATCACGAATGACATAAGGTCAATACACGGATTAACCAATGGATAAAACAAACGAGTGGCAGCTAGGCATGCGTTAGTATGCTAGTATGCCGCCATCTAGCCTGGTTGTAGGTATTCTGGGTGACCCTTAAAAGACGATTGCATCCAGTAGACATAACTTCTCGTTGATCTAGTGTGAGGAGAAAGACCATAACTGAATCCAGTGAGTAATAACATTGACTGTGTCCTCTTTTTTATGAGAACTTATAAGTTTCTATTAATTTCATTAATTATTTCAACTGGAATTACAACCCTTCTTTTTTTTGGCGAAAAAGACCACCGATCTATTAATCATCCACAACAGTACAAAAGGCCCAGAAAGTAATAAAAATTACAAATGGGTCATTCGACCACCTAGCGACGACTACGAACACTGGAGCTAGCCGAAGGCGCGCCGCTGTCTTCGCTTCTCCTTCACCGGAGTCGGGCAAAACCCTTGATACAGGCGGGCATCAAGGAAGACTGGGCTGTAATTCATCCAAAGCATCTCTTTCTACTCCTGCGGTCCGTTAAAAGTGTCGGAAGAATTGAACATACGACACACAAAACACAGACTGTATGAGCGACAATCTTTTAGAACCGGAGCAAGTACTAGAATTACATTCCTTGGCACAAAGTGCCGGCAAACAAAAAAAAATGTGACGATTCCGTGTCCCTTAGCTCTATCGCAACAAAAAAAAAAGTGCAACAACACGACGATACACACTCGTGATCGATGTGCAGCAATGCCAGGGATGGATTGGATTTGACAGAATTCATTGCAATCGGCCAACGTGACAGGTAGGGGCCAGCCATCCATGGATCGGACGCACGCGCGCTACCCGACGACCGAATCGACGACCATGAATTCATCATCTTTCTTTCGCGCCGATCCAAAACCAAATCGAACGACGGTAGAGACAAGCCAGGACCAGCTGCAGCCACGCATGGAACCAATACGTAGCCCTTTTTTGTTCAAATAAAAATACGATTATACTGTACTACAGTACAATATACTACCGGTTAATGATGTGACGCACACCCTCTGCTCGCGCGAGGTACGCTTTTACAGCCAAAAGCTTGCGCACTCATGCATTCTCCAGCGCGGTGGATTCTCATCGACTGCAGGGCTCAATCATACATCGTCTTCCTCCTCCATGCTTCCATTTCGAGATCAGGGAGAGTGTTTCGATGCGATGCGGTGCATATTCAGAGGATGATTCCTTCTAATTCCATAAGGCTAATTACGTCCTCGTTTGGTTGCTAATTGCTATGTCTCCCGGACAGGGAGGGTGATCCTTTCGTCACCCAAAGCGGATGATATCTGATTTTTTTTTCCTCTCTTTTTTTCTCCAAACTTACATACCAACTTGAGAAAGATCTGCATTAAGCCTAGAATTTCTTCTGCGAAGTGATTTGGTCATCCTGACACATGAAAATGTGAAAGAAAATCATGAATATACGGAAAGCTACGGGATGATAAACCACACAAATACATGTGATTCAAATCTCATTTTGTACCATTCTCCACACCGAATCTTTTCAGGTTTAAATAAAACCATGAAAGACGAGACCATCTTATTTGGTCCTTAACTCGATTATTTAGGGCACCTTCAAACTTGTAGATGGTAACTGGAAATATCGTAAATGAAAGGGATATTACACATTGCGGGCCTGTAAATCTTGATCCACAAATATGACAATTTGTCTTTTTGAACATGACATAAACAATCATATTCTAATACGAAAGTTACAGGTTCTAAAACTCCAAGAATTCCTTGCATCTTTGAATGTCTTAATAAAAAATATTGAATCTAAAAATGAACAACCATTATCCAAGATGGAGTTACGAACTGAGCGTAGCATAGATGTTTAGGTCACCTGTAGTGTAATCGGTCCACGCTGGTTCAAATCCTAAACTTAGTATGGATACTCAAATTTACCTGAATTTAATTCAGAATTTAATATGTGCTATTCTTTAAGTGATACTAGTTGAATTTGGCGTGCCGTCACGGCACGCCCTTGATGTTTTTTTTTTTTTTTTTGTAGTATATATATTTTTTGTCAACTAAAATGTTAGCTAAATTGGTATGTTGGAACATGTTTTTATTATGTCATGAATAGGTAGTTTTTTTTTTTTTTGAGAATTTCTAATATATTGTATATAATATTCAAATATTAAGTGGATCGAAATGGTCAAATATGTTTGCATTTCGACGTCAATATTTAAGTGAAATCAGGAAAATCCATTTGAATTTAATTCTACATTTGCGGAAAGTTCGTTCGCATGGTGTTGAAATATTGGCCAAAATGAAATGTTGTAATATTTTTTGTTATTTGCTATGAGTATTTTTTTTTTGAGCATTTGCGTTATATTTTTGTGGACCATCGGAATATTAAGCAATTTGAAATGTCTGAAAATGTTGGTATGTGAACTTAAATGGTGGACACGCCGCACCCGTGTGGTGGAATTCAAATTTGAAAATGTCGACATCTATAAATTGTGTAGATTTGGAAATTGTTAGTATGCAAAGAGAGTTCATGTTTGCAAATTGTCTAGATTTCGAGAAGTAGGCAAATTAGAAAGTTATTTAGATTAGGTTTTTTTTCACGTTAATAAAATGGTTAGATCTGAAAGGTAGTTGGAATTTTGAAATATTCAAAATTGGAAATGTCTGTTTTCGGAAGTTGTTTAGATTGTAAAATTGTTGGAATTGAAAAAGTGTATATGTTGAGAACTCGTTTAAATTAGCTGAAATTGTCAAATGGGGGAGATATTTATGTTTGAATTATCTGTACGTTTAGTAAATGCTCAGATTTTGTAGACATGTTGATATGCTGGTAATATTAGTGAATACCGTTGTGTGGAAAACTCAAATTTGGAAATGTTCACATTGAAATGTATTGAAATTTAGAAAATGTTTGCACCTTGACCAATTACCTCTTTCCTAATTTTAAAATTTGTTTAAATTTCTTGGAGAACACCGTGGTATGGAAAATTCTAGTTTGGAAATATGTGCGTTAAAATTTGTTTAGTTTTGTATATAATGAAATTTGGGAGAAATCTGCATTTTAATTTTAATTAAATTTCGGTCTTTAAGATGCTGTTGCGTGGAAAATTCAAAATTGGAATTGTGCATAGTCACTGAAATTTTGTACGGTGCACTGAAATTTAGAAAATGTTTGCACATTGCCTAATTACACCTTGCCTAATTTAAAATTTGTTTAAATTTTAGTGGAATATACCATGGTATGGAACATTTTAAGTTTGGAAAATATACCTTATTAAAAATTTGGTTAAATTTCAGTGGGAAACACCGTGGTATGGAAGATTTAAGTTCAAAATTGTTTAATTTTTGAATATAATGAAATTTGGTATGGAAAATTTAAGTTTAAAATTATGTAGTTTCTGAATATAATGAAATTTGGGAGAATTTTAAATTTGGGAGAGACTTTAAGTTTAATTAAATGTTGGTCTTTAAAATACCATCGTGTAGAAAATTCAAATTTGGAACTGTGCATGGTGCACTGAAATTTAGAGGTCTTTAAGATACTGTTGTGTGGAAAATTCAAATTTGGAATTGTGCACGGTCACTGAAATTTTGCACGGTGCACTGAAATTTAGAAAATGTTTGCATATTGCCTAATTACACCTTGCCGAATTGAAAATTTGTTTAAATTTCAGTGGAATATACCATGGTATGGAACATTTTTTAGTTTGGAAATATACCTAATTAAAAATTTGTTTAAATTTCAGTAGGAAACACTGTGGTATGGAAGTTTTAAGTTTAAAATTGTTTAGTTATTGAATATAATGGAATTTGGTATGGAGAATTTAAGTTTAAAATTGTTTAGTTGTTTGAATGTAATGAAATTTGGTAGAATTTTAAATTTGGGAGAGACTTTAAGTTTAATTAAATGTTGGTCTTTAAAATACCGTCGTGTAGAAAACTCAAATTTGGAATTGTGCATGGTGCACTGAAATTTAGAAAATGTTTACATCTTGACTAATTACACCTTGCCTAATCAAAAATTTGTTTAAATTTTAGCGAGAACATCGTGGTATGGGAAATTCAACTTTGGAAAATATGTGCAGCAAAATTTCTTTAGTTTTGGATATCGTGAAATTTGGGAGAATTTTGAACTTTAAATTTAATTAAATTGCGGAGTTTAAAATATCATTATGTGGAAAACTCAAAATCGGAAATGTACACATTAAAATTTGGTTGGATTTCGGTGTCCTGAAATTTAGAAAATGTCTGCATCTTGCCTAATCGCACCTTACCTAATCGCACCTTGCCTAATCGAATGTTTGTTTAAATTTCAGTGGGAACACCGTGTTATGGAATATTCAAGTTTGAAATTTTGTGTGCCACAATTTGTTTAGTTTTGGATATATATATATCTATATATTGAAATTTAGGAGAACTCTGCATTTTTAAATTTAATCAAATTTCAGAGTTTAGAAAGAAGCAGGGAAAAAAAACAGAGGGGTGAAAAAAAAAGGGACGAGGTCTGCCAGCAGCCGGCCCGGCTCAACAGCGGCCCAGCTGGCCGGCCCAGACCAGCCGCGGCGTCACGCTGCGTCAGCGGCAGCTGGGTCCTGCCGCGGCGGGGCAGAGGTCGCCGGCGGCGCGTCGCCGCGCCCTGGGACACGCGCGTGGACACGCTGGACGCGCGCGAGCACGGGCGACCCTATAGCGGCGGCGCCGCCCCTTCTAGGTCGCCGGAACGGCGCCGGCGACGCGCGGAAGCGGCGGCGGCCAGCGACACGGCGGCGTCGATCCCGGGGCGGCCGCGGCGTTCTGGCAGCCGATCCGCGGCGAGGAGATGGAGGCGGCGACGGCGGAGCGGCCCGAGGGCTCTGGTGCGTGCGGGGAGCGGCGGAGCAGCGGCGGACCACGACGGCGTCGACGGCGGCCTCCGCGCCGCTCGCGAGAGAGAGGGGGGAAGGGGATCTCTGCGGCTGTTTTACAAAAAAGAACCCAGATTTTCGCGTAATTGCAGACAGGTCCCTGGAGCCGGTTTTTCTGTGAAGAACATGGAATTTTCGGGCGCCCGTGTGTTTCCTTGCAAAAAAGCCAGGACGCTGTGAGGCTGACTTGTGGGGCCCACCGCGCACTGTTCAACACTGTAGATTTTCTGCAGTGCGAACTGTAGCTGCTACAGTGACGTGGGGCGCGGAGAGGCCGCCGTTTTGCTCAGCTTTTATACACTCGCTATGTGACGTGCATGTCAACAACGAAGCGCATGCGGTAACTTCGTCATCTTCAAAATCTATTGGCTCAGTCTTTCGGAGGTGTTCATAGGGGTAGTTTGGGGATGTGTGAGTTCATATGGGTGAGCGTATGTATGTGTTTGTGAATTGTGAGTGTCTGCGTCTGTGTTTCTCAAAAAACAAAAAAAATTCCATGATGGAGCTTAAGTTCAAACTGAAAGCTTTCAGAAAGAACATGATGCAATGTAGATGGTTCAGAGTTAATTGCTTCTTTCTACCAACTTGCCTTCTACAACACCATGCGATTTCATTTTTTTCTTCCTAAAGGAGAATATGCTCTCTTTTTTTTAACTTAAAGCATAAGATTGGATGACTATTACCGTCTGATTTATTTCCCATATCGAAAAAGACACAAACGGGAGATAGATAGCATATAGCACATGGTGAGGATTGGAAGCATGATTACAAGCTGCCCATGCCATGCTCGCATGCCACGAGCGAGGCCCCTTTTATCTCCTTGGCATCTGCAACCTTGTGTGCCTTTCCATTCACTCCCACCATCCACCATTACCGGGTTACACACACAAAAGGGGGTCATTAAGGGCACAATTGGTAAACTAATCATGGAGCAATGGAGCCTAAAGCTAGTTTACTGATCAAAGCTTCAGACACCGCCCCCTATTTTCAGCAACCCTTTCTCCCTCGCTCCCAACAAGGTTTAAGATAGGTATGCCTACTAGTTTTCCTTCTTCTCCAATGGATGCACTTGCAGCTGCCAAGAAGATGAGCAGAGGAGGAGCGAAAAAGCAGCAGCGGCAGTCAGGTTCTTACTTCTGGGGAGCCATGGTGTTGAAGAACAGAAGCCAACCAGAAGGAGAAGGAGTAGGGGAGAGCAAGAACAGCAGCAGCAAGAGCAAGACGACGATGCCGAAGACGAGGAGTATCAGCATTGGCAGGAGCATGACCTGCGTGGGGTCAATCTGTGCCACGAAGGAGAGCGCCGTGCTTAGCAGGGGAAGCGGCCGGAGCAGCAACGGCGCGAGCAGCAGGTCCCTGAAGGCTCCGGACAATGACACCTTGTCCGTGTCCGTGGCGGCATCCGGCCCGGTCGTGTCCGCGTCGTCGTCGTTCAACTCGGAGACCACAGTGGCGACGACGGCGACCACCGTCAGCTCCTCCTCCTCGTCGGCTCTCTCGTCGCCGCTCTCGTCCATCGGGGTCGGCTCCAGGTCCTTCAGGAAGCTCTCTGGCTGCTACTACGAGTGCCACTCGGTGCTCGACCCCAGGCCAAACCTCGTCGGCGGCGGCGCCACCATGCTCCCCTGCGCCGACTGCGACGAGTTCTTCGTCAAAGCTGAGTCCCTCGAGCTCCACAGATCAACCCGTCATGCAGGTAAACAAAGCAAATTTCAGCTAAAGCTTTACTACATTTTTGAATCTTTTGAAGCAAATCCACACTGATGGATGAATGATTGCAGTTTCGGAACTGGGCGCCGACGACACGAGCAGGAACGTGGTGGAGATCATCTTCAAGTCGAGCTGGCTCGTCGGAAAACCGCGGTTGGAGGCGCCGGTGTGCCGGATCGAGAGGATAGTCAAGGTGCAAAGCTCCGGCAAGACCGTCGACAGGTTCGAGCAGTACAGAGAGCGCGTCAAGGCGAGTGCGGCGGCCAGCCGCGCCGACGAGCTGGAAAGGAGAAGCTACCCGAGGTGCGCCGCCGATGGAAACGAGCTCCTCCGGTTCCAGTGCACAACCTTCAACGAATGCTCCCTCGGCCTCGCCGGCTCCACCGCCCTCTGCCGGTCGCCGTCACAGTGCAAGCTGTGCAGCATTATCAGAGACGGTTTCAGGTATGTTGTACCGGAGAAAATGTTCAGCTAAGTTTCTGCAGAGCTGTTAGCTTGACAAGTTTTTCGTCTGTTATCGTCAGGGTCGACGGCGATGGGAAGATTGCGACGATGGCGACGAGCGGGCGGGCTCATGATACGGCGCCTGTGGCGCAGTCCGACAGCGGCGGCTTCGAGAAGAGGGCGATGCTGGTGTGCAGGGTGGTGGCAGGGAGAGTGAAGAAGGTCGTCAGTGGCAGCAATTCTTCAGAGGAATTTGGCTGTGACAGTGTCAGTTCGAGCTCGGATTTGGACGAACTGTTTGTGTTCAATTCCCGGGCTATACTGCCCTGCTTTGTAGTGATATATACAGTGGCTACTGAGACATAATCACCTAATCAGTGGGGTGTAACTTAACTTTGCTGCTAGTTTTGCTCTCTTAATATGCCTCTGTTTGTAGCATATCTGTTGTTTCCTGTTGATCATCAGTTCACGTTTCAAATTTTCTGGCTGCAAATCCTTGAAGTCATGTTTTGAACGCAGGAATTTCACGGCATTGAGACCATGAGAGCATCTCAAACCAAAATTATGGACCATTATAATCTTCTTTTACAAAAGAAGGTACTGTTGCAGGTACCGAATCACGCGTGACAAGATGAGAGCAAGGCCATGCAATAGGCTCCAAACTTATTACATGCGCCAGCTTCCAAGATCTAATAAAGTCAATATCAATGCAACTTTTTGTCGTTCATGCTGAGCAAATCGGTCGCTTACACCCATAAGCATATGTTTGATTTCTACCATGGAACAGCCAGACAAAGGATTAAGAACAAACAGTCACTTTGGGAGAAGCAATGTACTACTGATTACTCAATCTTGCATTCCCCTTGAGATGCTAGCCCAGCTGCATCCAGCTCAAGCTACTCTACAAAATACTACATGTTTGATTAGTACTAATCCCAAGCTATCAAGTGCTGCTGGTTGTGCACCTCTATACAGTATACTGCCCTCTAGAATACTTAGGTTAATTAGGCCTATCAAGTAGAGGTAATTAATGGTTATACCTTGATAAAAAAATCTTGGATTTGCGTGCTCTCGCAAAACAGGTATCACGATCTTATTCCCAAACAAACAGGTCCCAGGTCCTAGATTGGTCCTAGATCATTGTTAATTTAGCATTGCGTGTGCCCTGTTTTGTACTCCATGGAGAGACAGGACAAACTGAATGAGACACTTACAGCAAAGAATGTCAATGGCATTGCTAAAAAGAAGATCTGTGTCTTCAAGTCGCTTGTTTGATTGGAATTGGATTCTTCGAGCGTCATTCTTCTAGGATGTAAGTGGGATCCCACGTATATCTTCTTTTTTTAGAAAGAAAGGGCTCCTCGCCCCAGTTCCATTTCAACGAAACGAAACTTACAGACAACCAATTTACAGCTTTCGGGGAATAAAACGACAGAGATGTCGCCCTAGAGATGTAGAAGCTAAAAACAAAACACCAGGCAAACTAAGATCTACTGATCTTCTGCTTGATGCGGAAAGGAAACTGGACCTAAACAATCCCAAATGCAGACTTAACCGCTGCATCCAGGGTTTTGGCCAGCGCTCCACAACACCCACCTAACGGCAGATGGATCCTAGTCCACTCCAGTCAGTATGATCTCCAAAAACGCCGCCCACAAGAGGGAGAACGGCACCGAAGGTGTCACCAGCATCCGAAGGGTTTCCCTCCGGAGATCCCGAGAAAAGAAGTTGGGGATCCAATTTAAATCTTCGCGTGTGATGCTATTTGCCACCCTATGTTCTTCAGACGTTATGTCAATGTTGGGCGTCTGCGGTTGGATTAAGATTCAGCTCCATAACACATATGGGAGGAATATATCATTATTTACATATCAATCCGAAGATTCCGTATTAGGCTGGGAGATGTCTAAACAAAGAGGTAAATTAATAGTTGGAACCATTTTATGGCCTGTTAAAGGTGCAACCGTAGTTGTAGGTAAGGGTCAATTTTAGTACTCCCTTCGTTCTAAATTGATTGAACTTTAAAAAAATAACAAGACCAGCGGAGACACCACCCTGCCTTATCATTAATGTAGAGGTGAGAACTCGAACCCCGGCCTTGGTGCATGCCGACCACTAGGCCACGATAGAGTTCTCAAATTTATTGAAGTTCAAGATTTATTCTAAACCAAACATTTAAATTTTAACAAGTTCATAGAAGATTATATCAACATCTACAACACCAAATTTATTTCATCAGATTTGTCCCACTTCTGTGGCAGAATTTTTGTTTCCGGTTGACTTGATCATCAGTTCATGACAAAACTATCTGGCTGCAAATCCTTTGTCATTTTTTGAAGGCAAGAATTCCACACAGTCTCTCAATCTCAAACCACAATTATTGACCTTTAAATATTGTTCTTTTTTATGAAGAAAGAATGTACAAGATGAGAACAAGGCCATGCAATAGGCTCCAAACTTGTTACATGCGCCAGCTTGAAAGATAAAACAAAATCAATATTAATGAAAGTTTTTGTCCTTTCATGTCGAGCAAATCAGCCAGTTACACCCATAAGCATATATTTTGGGTTCTTCATCGAACAACCAAACAAAGATTTAAGAACAAACAGTCACTTTGGGAGCAGCGATGTACTGCACTCAATCTTGTATTCCCCTTGAGAGGCTACTACTGCCCAGCTGCATTCAGAATACTGAATCCATGTTTAATTAGTACTGATCCCAAGCTAGCAAATGCTGCTTCTTCTGTATAGAGTCAGGACTCAGGAGTCGGGACAAACTGGACGAGACACTTACAGCAAAGAATGTCAGAGGCACAGCTTGAAAGAAGATCGGTGTCTTCAAGTTGTTTGTTTTATTGGATTTGGATTCTTCTGGCGACGTTCTTCGGACGTTGAGTGTGTGGGGTTGGATCAAGATTCAGCTTCGAAACAAAGATGGGAGCTATATTTTTATCTTATCGGAAGATTCTTTACAAGGCAGGGAGATGTGTCAACCATGAGGAAATTTGTGAAGAGCTAGAACCATTTTCTGGCCTGGTAAAGGTACAAACGACGGTTGTATGGTAATGAAGTGCTTTGCGTTACCAGATGTGCAGCTCAAATAAATATCATAGTATAAGGGTCAATTTTAGAATTTCGCCGATTTGAGAGCTTCCACGTGAAATTTTGCCACATTCGTTCTCCAGTTAAAGATTACATATTCTTATTAGTTCCTAAATTTTCAGTCTACGGGTTATTTGAATGTTTTGATTTTTTTTTGCCAATGCAGACTTTATGCCCCTGTTCCATCAAGATGATGCATCTGGGTAGAAATAGTTTATCCGAGCCGCTGTATTGACGTATACACAACCAAAATAACAAAAAACAAAATGGCTCGCCAAGCCCAGTAGAACAGCGTGTGTTCATAGTGATACACAAAATAAGGAAATAATGCCATATAACATGCTCCAAAATAGTTCCCTCTGGCCTCTGCTTGTTTCCAAGATCTAACAAAACCAATATCAATGCAAGTTTTTGTCCCTTTCTGTTGAGCAGAGCAGCATATTTGTTGGCTTTTACACGGAACAGCCAGACAAAGGATTAAGAACAAACAGTCACTTTGGACGAGGCAATGAACTACAGTACTCGTTACTCAATGTTGTACTCCCATTGATAGGCTACAACCATCCAGCTGCATACAGCTCAATCTACTCTGCGAAATGCAAGTATATTAGTACTGATCCCTAGCAAGTCCTGATACTCTTGGCTTGGATGTACAAACTCCCTAGCAAACCGAGGTTAATTAAGCCCTAACAAGTAATGGTAATGGTGTGATTGTACCTTTACGTTAATCGAGAATATTCCGAACTTGTCTTCCTTGTGCAAGACCTACAGTGCAAGATGATTTCCAAACAAACTAACGGGTCATAGGCTCAACCGTTCAGGATTGGCGGTAGCATTTTCCCATGACCTGTTTTAGAGACGGGACACACGGCGAGAGACAGTTACATAAAAGGATGTCAATATTGCACATGAACCTGAATTATTTCAAAGTTTCAGATTTTTTTTTGGAAATAAATCACGCACACACATATTGGCTTGATACTTGTGTTATATTTCAAGAAAAATATGATCGTGTATGTGGCCTACATAAAAAGGTGAAAGTGAAACCTTGTATTTTGTGCACAGTAAAAATGTGGGACATTGTACGACACATTGTCTTTTTTCGCACAAGTTATATACTTTTGTATTATAATTTCAAAATTGATATGCACAAAGTTGCATACATTCTCTACAAGCTGTATTTTTTTATCGTATAGTCTTTTTTTCTGATTTTACTGCTTTTTTAGGGATCACATGTACCTATGTCCACCAAATCTGTGTCGGTCAATGGTGCCGCTTAAAAGAAATTCAGTCTCCTCATATTCTTCGTTTGTTGGATTGGACTCTGTTGAGGGTGTGTATGTATGGACTTATTAGGTGGCCCAACATCATGCAAACAACACACTATCTTTGTTAGGGCCGGTCTTGAGAATTCGGGGGCCCGGGGCGAAACAAGACTGGGGCCCTATAAACAACAAAATAGTTACATTAAACTATTGAATTATGCACAACATAATATCAAATAATGTATACATATTGCTTTGAAATTTCTTCAAACATTATATCATGTGAATTCAATGATGGTAGTGTGTTAATATCGATCCTACTGATTATCACCCATGTTGACTATGCCTAGGACCGTTTTGTTGCCAAGGGCGTGGTCGCAGTACGGTCTCATGTCCATGAGCATGTCGACTGGTGCAGCGCACGGTGCACATCAGATGCAAAATTGTAGTAGCGACGCTTGGTCTTGCAGTTCCTCATTTCCAAAGCTTTTGCAGCTAGATTAGCCCCGGTAGCGCACCAGACCATCTCGCTCTCTCAAACAACCTTTATAAAAGGGAGATTCATCCAGGATGGAGCCCTAACCCTGCACGAAATAATTCATGAGCTCAAATCCAAGAAACTACAGGCTGTTATCCTAAAATTAGACTTCGAAAAAGCCTATGACCGTGTTAGCTAGAGCTTTCTACATGAAGTGCTCACTAGAAAAGGCTTCGAATCTGGCTTTATACATAGAATTCTCCAGCTGGTCTCTGGTGGTCAGACATCCATTAGTATTAATGGAGAGGTGGGACCGTCCTTTAGGAATAAGTGTGGGGTTCGCCAAGGAGATCCTATCTCACTCCTGCTCTTTGACTACATAGCTGGCGCCCTGGCCCTTCTCCTTGACAAGGCTGCCCAGGCAGGACACATCAAAGGTGTAATTCCTCATTTAATCCCAGGGGGTGTCTCACCTGCAGTACGCCGACGATACGATCTTGCTCATCCAGAAAGATGATCTCTGCCTTGCAAACCTTAACTTCATCCTAATCTGCTTTGAGATCCTCTCTGGGCTGAAAATAAATTACCTCAAGAGTGAGGTGGTGGTGATGGGGGTGTCCCAATCTGAACAAACTATAGGATAGCTAATCTGCTCAGTAAAGTGGGAACCTTCCCTTTAACCTACCTAGGTTTACCTACCGCAGACAGAAAACTCAACATCAGTGACTTTGAGGGTCTGGTGAGTCATGTTGGACACGCAGTGGATCCCTGGCAAGGACGTTTTATGTCATCTGCTGCTCGCCTTACCCTCACAACATCCTCTCTCTTTCTAGCCTGACTGTTTATACAATGACCTTGTATCTTTTGGCAGATGGCACACATGCAGGTTTTGACAGACACCTAGCTAGATTCTTCTGGGAAGGGGTTGGGGATAAACGCAAACAACACTAGCTTAACTGGCCAGCTGTTTGTACACCCAAAGACCAGGGTGGTCTAGGGATCTTGAATTCTAGGCTGATGAACATCGCCTTGATGGTAAAGTGGATCTGGAGGCTGTGGTCGGAAGAGGATGCTCAAAACCTTGGGTCAGAATTCTCCGTGCTAAATATCAAGGAGCGGACAAAATCTTTGCTGCTTCACCTGCGGGTGGATCACAATTCTGGCATGCTCTACACAAAGTTAAAGAGTTCTTTAAGCTCGGAGCTAAATTCATCTTGGGAAATGGCACCAAAATCTTGTTCTGGACTGATTGGTGGACAAGTGACGCTCCTCTCGGCTAGTGTTTCCCTAGACTCTTTGAGATTTCTACGCAACCTGGCATTTCGGTTGCCCAAGCCCACAATGACCTTGGTTGGGTACTGCGGTTTAGAAGATCCTTTGGGCAGGCAGAACTGGACCAGTGGAGTGACCTCTTGGATGAGATCGAAAACATTGAACCATCTGAAGACCAAGACAGTGTGTCTTGGGCTCTCGAACCCTCTGGGTCCTACTCTTCCAAGTTCCTCTATGCTAAGATGTGTCAAGGCGACCCGTGGCCCTATGCCAAAGCAGTTTGGAAAGCTAGAACCCCTCTAAAAATCAAAATCTTTATCTGGCTGATGGCGCTAGATAGACTCCCTACTAAATCACAGCATTTCCTTAGACATTGTGAAAGGACAAGGATGTCGCCTAGAGGGGGGGGGGGTGAATAGGCGATTTAAAACTTTTCCGGTTTAGGCTTGATGATTGCGGAATTAAACTAGGTGTTTAAATTAACAAGCCAACAACCTAAATATATTAGGCTCACCTATGTGCATCAACAACTTATGCTAAGCAAGACAAGCAACAAAGTGATAGCAATAGAATAATTCAAGCACGAAGCCTATCACAATGTAAAGTGCATAAGTAAAAAGCTCGGGTATAGAAATAACCGAGGCACGCGGAGACGAGGATGTATTCCCGAGTTCCTCCTTTTTAGGGGAGTACGTCTCGTTGGAGAGGTGTGAGGCACCACAAAGTCGATCTCAACGCCACAAAGGCTTCACCTTCTTCTCCGATGAACCGCACCACAAAGGTTTGGTTCACCTTCCACTATCGAAATCCTTCGAGGCAGAATCCGGAGCCTTTCAACAACAACCCGGGGCACAACCCACAAATGGATTGGGGGCTCCTGAACGGCTACAAGTGACCACAAAAGGCCTCAGCCACCACAATGGCGTCTAGGGTCCAATGACCCAAGAGTAACAAGCTCACAAACTTTTAACTTCCACGAATCCTCGTGGAGAGCACAAACCGATGCAACAAAGCAATGGCAAGAGCACAAGTGCTCAAATCCTTCACTCTCAAATCCCACCAAAAGCAACTAATGCTTATGGGGAGAGAAGAGAGGAAGAACAAAGAAGAGAACCACACAAGAACTCCAAGATCAAGATCTACTAGGTTCCCCTCACTTAGAGGAGGAATGGATTGGTGGAAATATAGATCTAGATCTCCTCTCACTTTTCCTCAAAGATATGCAAGAATCATGGGAGGGATTGAGAGGTAAGCAAGCTTTTCCAAATGTAAACAATGGAGGAGAGAGGGGGGAAAAACAAGCTCAAGAAGGTTGGGGAACCATTGAGGAAGAAATCCCCTTAAATAGGTCCCCTTAAAATGTGCCCGTTGGGCAGTGCAGGGAGGCCGGCCTGGCTGGCATGTAGGCTGGCCACCCAGCTGAGGCGCCCGGCCTGGCTGGCCACCCAGCTGAGGCGCTTGGCCTGGCTGGCCTGGAGGCTGGCCAGACAGACAAAACAGATAAAACTGTAAACTCAACAACTTTCTCGTTTGAAGTCCAAACAGGTGAAACACATATTAAGAACCATAAATAGAGTTAAGTTTCCACACATGGGAAGGTGTGGAACTTTCCTCAAGGATAAACCGATAATATTTCCAACATGAAAACGCAAGAAGTTTTTCCTCCGGACTCCGTTTTCTATGATCTTGGGCTTGCTCCGAAGATAATCACAAGCTCTACAAGATCATGCATATACACATCATAGTCCATCATATGAGGAGGATAACACAAGAGGAGAGTTTGACCTCTCTACAAGAGACGAACTGGTAAAACCTCCAACATCAAAAACACCACAAGATATTCAAATGAAATCCATTTTTGATGAACTAGAGCTTGGTATGTAGATGAACACAAGCTCTAAATTCTCACATGGATAAAATCCAAATAAGAACGAAGAAAGATAATATGCCAAATATGCAATGGTTTGAGCTCTCCACAAAGATGCGATCAAGTTACTCACTTGAGAGCCCCTCTTGATAGTACGCCGTCTATCCTATAACCCGGTCTCCCACTAACACCACGAGACCGGTAAAATAGAAACCCTATCAAGATCATACATTTGCCTTGCGCATTCCACTTGAGCTAGATGATGACGATCTTGACTCCCTCAAGTTGGAACATCTTTCTTGATTGTGCTTGCTAGCACATACTTGATGAAGACTTCTCCAAATACTCCCCCATACACCATGATGGGAGAGCCTTGCAAAGCTCCATCTTCATGAGTCCACTTGCAATTCATCTTCTTATCTTGATATATAAGATGGCTTGGAGATAACATGAAAGTTCACTCAATCTTCTTTTTCAAGCCATGCTTTCAATAAGCTCAACTCTTCACATGACCATTCTTCATATAAACCCTTGGATAGAACCTTGGTCATCATGTAATCTTCTAGAGTCCAACACATGAACTCCAATCTTTTCCTATGGACAAGATCTACAAGAATATCTCAATACAAACATTAGTCCATAAGGATTGTCATTAATTATCAAAACCACACATGGGGCAACACATGCACTTTCACATTGCTCTCCTAACAGCAGTTGTGCGTTGTGTGGGATGACTGAGGACTCAAACCAAATTTTCAACTGTATTCTTGCAAAATTCATGTGGAGCGGGATTCACAGAATGCTTGGGGTTCAGTGGAACCCCAACTCTTTTGACCAATTCTTTGCAATTTGGGTTTCTTTGTCGAAAAAGGCTAAAGTTATTGTTTGCTTTTTGTTCTCTGCCCAATGCTGGGCGCTTTGGCGAACCAGGAACAAATTCTCTATTGAACATATTTTCCCTAAACAGCCTGCTGAGTGCACCTTCAAAATGTTCTTCTTCATGCAACACTGGTGCCCGTTGGTAAGAAGCAAGGAGCAGGCGAGCCTTGATGAACTCCTGAAGCTGACCAGACGCTCCTGTCCGAAACCTACTCCAGAAGATCCACATCCTGAGGGTTGGATCCTAACTTTAGCCTCTTGGCGTTGCCGCGGAGACTGTAAATTTACTGGGTTGAAGCGTACCCTTGACCTCGGGTCGCCTGCGTGTTATATAGGGGCCAAACCGGCACAAGATTACAACGGATTACAGATTGATTCGATGGTGATCTTCCTTGGTTCTCAAGCTAGCTATACAAGGAACGGAACCAGGAAGATCTCCAACCGAATCATGATCAACTTGATCTACAAGTTTACAAAACGTTACACGGTACAACGTGTTTAACATTCCCCCTCAATCATAACTTGTCCAAGTTAAGATTGCGCTTAAAAGCTTCTAACTGACGCACCGGAAGGGCCTTCGTGAATCCGTCTGCTACTTGATCACCTGTAGGAACAAACCGAATATCCAAGAGCTTCTGTGCTACTCTTTCACGAACAAAATGGTAATCTACCTCAATATGTTTTGTTCTAGCATGAAAAACAGGATTAGATGACAAATAAGTAGCACCAATATTGTCACACCACAAACACGCAGCCGGTGGATGAGAAATTCCCAATTCCTCCAATAAAGTTTGAATCCACATGACTTCAGCCGTAGCATTGGCCAAAGATTTATACTCAGCCTCAGTACTTGAGCGAGACACCGTGGCTTGCTTACGTGCACTCCAAGATACAAGATTAGAGCCAAGGAATACAACAAAACCACCTGTGGATCTCCGATCATCCGGACACCCAGCCCAGTCTGCATCCGAAAAAGCACTCACAAGAGTAGATGATGACTTACTGAGTCGTAGCCCAAGGCCTAGTGTTCCTTTCAAATATCTCAAAATTCTTTTAACAGCAGTCCAATGAGATTCAGTGGGTGAATGCAAAAACTGACAAACCTTGTTAACTGAAAATGAAATATCAGGGCGAGTAAGTGTAAGGTACTGAAGTGCTCCCACAATACTCCTATAACGAGTTGCCTTATCCGAGCGTAGCAATTCCCCCTCCTTGGAAAGCTTCTCAGAAGTGGACAAGGGAGTAGGCGAGGGTTTGCAATTGATCATGCTAGCACGCTGAAGAATATCAGATGTATACTTGCCTTGAGACAACAAAATACCATCAGCCAACTTGGTAACCTCAATGCCAAGAAAATAATTCAGATCACCCAAATCTTTTAATGCAAACTCAGACTGCAAAGCACGAAGAAGAGCTGTGGTGGCATCCACAGACGAACTAGCAACAATAATGTCATCAACATAAACAAGAACAAACACAGCAACCGAGCCTTTCCGAAAGAAGAATAGAGATGTATCAGCTTTTGAGGGAACAAAACCAAGAGTGTGCAACTTATCACTGAGGCGAGAGTACCATGCCCGAGGTGCCTGTTTAAGACCGTAAAGAGCTTTATCAAGTTTGCAAATGTACCCAGGTTTAGCAGCATCCGCATAACCAGGTGGCTGCTGCATGTAAACATCCTCCTCCAGAACACCGTGAAGAAACGCGTTCTGCACATCAAGTTGCCGCAAGCTCCAGCCCTGAGAGACAGCAACAGACAAAACCAAACGAATAGTGGCAGCCTTTACCACAGGACTAAAAGTGTCCTCATAATCTAATCCATAACGCTGTTTAAATCCTTTGGCTACAAGGCGAGCTTTATAACGATCAATGGTACCATCAGCCCGCCTTTTAATTTTATAGACCCATTTGCAGTCAATGACATTACTACCATGATTAGCAGGAACAAGATGCCAAGTCTTATTTCTATCAAGTGCATGTATCTCATCATCCATAGCACGTTTCCAATTCCGATCAGCCAATGCATCAGAAAGAGAAGCAGGTTCACCCGTGGTAGTCAGACATCCGTACCTGACCATGCCCTCACCCAGATTCGCAGGTTTTACGATACCGCGAGACAACCGAGTGACGGGTCGAGAAACAGCAGGTGGAGGCGGTGGTGGTGGTGGCACATGGCTGGATGCAGAGCGCCCAGCTGCAGAAGATCCAGCGTCAGGAGCGCTGGCAGCCGACCCGGTCGATCCCGAGGCTGGTGTCGCCTCACCAGCCGACAAAGGCCCATGCGACGGCCCGCAGGGCACGAACGGAGGGGAGCAGGCCGGTCGGATGGAGTCTCCACCGAGACCAGGAGGCCCGCGTGGCGTGCGCGGACTGGCCGAGCGGACCGGCACCGCGAGCGAGCCAGCTTCGGCTCGCGATCCGTCGGAGCTGACAGGAGAAGGCGTAGGCGTATCCGCCGCCTCGGACGCCGTGCCATGGCTGCTCATTGGCTGCTCTGATCCCTGCATAAAATCATGGCTATTTTCGCCCGAAATTTGGTGAGATGCATCAGAAAATTCAGTAGATTCAGCAGGAATATTAATCAGTGGTTGATCCGGAATAATATTTCTGTCCCCGTGAGCTATAGGAAGAAGATTTTGTGGTAGGAGAAGAATTTCACTACGGAGTTGGGCACCGGCATTAGGATGAAGATTAGCAAATGGAAAAATTGTTTCATCAAACGTGACATCACGGGATATATAGATCCGACCGGTGGAAATATCAAGGCACTTATAGCCTTTATGCACGGGACTATAGCCAAGAAACGCACACTGCTTTGAGCGAAACTCCAACTTTCGTTTATTATACGGGCGAAGATTAGGCCAACACGCACAACCAAAGACTCGAAGAAAATTGTAGTCTGGTTTGCGATCAAAAAGGCGTTCAAGAGGTGTATCATTTTTAATAACTCGACTAGGAAGCCGATTAATCAAGTAGGCGGCTGTAGAAAAAGCTTCGTCCCAAAATTTAAGAGGCATGCTTGCATGAGCTAAAAGAGAGAGACCAACGTCAACAATGTGACGGTGTTTGCGTTCGGCCGGCCCATTCTGTTGATGGGCATGAGGACACGAGACAAGATGTATAATGCCAACACGTTGGAAAAAGGAGTTTAACTTTTGATATTCGCCACCCCAATCGGTTTGCATGGCAAGAATTTTACGAGAAAATTGGCGCTCAACAAGATGCTGAAAATCATGAAATTTCTGAAACACCTCAGATTTTTGTTTGAGGAGATAAATCCACACAAATTTACTATAATCATCGATAAAACTCACATAGTATTTCTTTCGTCCAACAGAATCCGGGGCAGGCCCCCACACATCCGAAAACACAAGTTCTAAAGGAAAACGAGACACACTCGATGACTTAGGATAAGGCAATTGATGACTCTTTGCCCTTTGACACGAATCACACACAAACTCTTTTCTGGACTCACTGGAAAACTGAAGATTATTTTTATTCAAGACTTGTTGGACGATGACTCCTGAAGGATGCCCTAGGCGATCGTGCCACCTTGCCGAAGATGGTTTGGTGACGCCAAAAGCTTGCTTCCCGACACATGACCCACGCGGAATTGGGTAGAGCCCTTGATGGCATCTACCGTGAAGAAGAGTTTTCCTCGTTGCCCGGTCCTTGATACAGAAAAAATCAGGGTGAAATTCAACAAACGCGTCATTGTCGGAAGCAAGTTTAGAAACAGAAATTAAACTTTTAGAAGCACTAGGAGCATGAAGAACATGATTTAGATGGAGCTCACGGGTAGAAGTATTAATAGAAGTATGGCCAACATGATCAATATCCATACCTGAACCACTTGCCGTGTAGACTTGCTCGTGGCCGTTGTACTTGTCGCGGGTAGTCAGCTTCTCGAGCTCTCCCGTGATGTGGTCCGTAGCGCCGGTGTCGGTATACCAATTGGTATCGACGCCGTAGGAGTTCGTCGCCACTCCGGCAACCTTCTCATGCTCGAAGCCGGTGAAGTTGGTGTCGAAGCGCCTCCAGCAGCGGGCCACCGTGTGGCCAGGTTTCTTGCAGAGCTGGCACTGGACGTTGGACTTGTTGTAGTAGTTGCCGCCACCGCCGCCGCCACCTTGACGGCCTTGGTTGGAGTAGTTGCCGTGGTTGGAGTAGTTGCCGCGACCACGGTTATTGTTGGAGAAGTTACCGCGGCCACGGTCACCACCACGCCCTCCACCTCCGCGACCGTAGCCACCACGGCCGCGCGAAGCTGAGTTCCCCTGAGCTGGGAACCCGATGGAGTCCTCGTCCTGGAGCAGCTGGATCCTGCTCTCGTAGCTCAAGAGCTGGGCATACAGATCGCCCAGCGTCACCGACTCCACACGTGCGGTCATCGCCGACACCAAGGAGTTGTACTCCATATCGAGCCCTGCAAGAATATACGAGACCATCTCTTCTTCATCTAGTACCTTTCCGGCCGAAGCCATCTCGTCGCCGACGTGCACCATCCTGGCGAAGTAGTCAGCCGCCGAGTGGTTGCCCTTCTTGGTGTTGGAGAGGGCGAACCGCAGCCGCAGGGTCCGCGAGCGCGACTGCGCCGCGAACATGGCCTCCAGGGCCGCCCACAGCGGGGCAGCGCTGATGAAGGAGGCGACCTGCCCAAGCACCTCCTTGGACAGGGAGTTCAGCAAGAACCCGAGTACCTGCTGGTCATGCACCAGCCAGCTCGAGTACTCAGGGTTGGGGACGAGGAGCTCCTTCCCGTCCTTGTCAGCCACGGTGATCTGCAACTTCGGCTCCTTCACCGTGCCATCAAGATAGCCCATCAGTTGGGCCCCTCGGATTGAGGGAAGAACCTGAGCCTTCCACAACAGGAAGTTGTCCCTTGTGAGCTTCTCGGAGACGCCATTGCCGAGAGCAGGGGAGAGGGAGAAGGAGCTCGAGGAGGCGGCCATCAGATGCGATCTAGGAGGAGCGATGCTCTGATACCATGTAAATTTACTGGGTTGAAGCGTACCCTTGACCTCGGGTCGCCTGCGTGTTATATAGGGGCCAAACCGGCACAAGATTACAACGGATTACAGATTGATTCGATGGTGATCTTCCTTGGTTCTCAAGCTAGCTATACAAGGAACGGAACCAGGAAGATCTCCAACCGAATCATGATCAACTTGATCTACACGTTTACAAAACGTTACACGGTACAACGTGTTTAACAGAGACTTCGCTTATCTACTACCCTACTTAGTTAGTTTCTGCTTGTTCTATTTGTGCCGCCTGTGGCTTGCTAAGACTGCGTTTTGTCCTAAACTGTAAGCTGGTATCCCCAGCTTGTTACTTGTGTGTTGAACCTTGTTGGTGCAGGGCTTTATTAATTTAAAATCGGGCCAAAAGCCTTTTATTTTAAAAGAGAAATCAACACTAAATGGAAGAGGAAGATGAGCCGATTTCTTTTCTTTTTTTTTCTAGAAAAAATGATTGCGTCAGTGTTGTATATTTTACTTTACTTTTTAGCTTGTGCGCTGCATTGCTTTATTTTTTGAGCGTTAGTAACCAACTTTATTCAGAGTTTAAAAAGTTTGGGATATAAATTCCTACTGGAGGATCAACCAGCCAAAGGCGGCCAATATCCTTTTCTTTTTGAGAAAATGGAGGCCAATATGTAAGCCCAGGGCAAACCTTGCCAGGTTATGGGCTTCTTTATTTGAGCTAAGGGAGAAGGCCTAAAAAGTAAAGTAAAATATACAGCGGCCCAAGTTAATCCCTTCATGGCAAACTAAGAGAAAAGGCCTAAGGTAACTAAAGAGAAAAGCCCAAGTTATCAAGGAGAAAGGTCCAAATTCCAGTCCAATACGATGCACACAGCATAACGCTTCGTGGTCGGCTTCCTCAATCGTACGACAAAAACCTCTCTAATGGTGCCGTCTGTTTCTCCACTGCGTATGCCGTAACTAGCTGGGATTTGGGACCAAAAAATGATTCATTGGGACTTCCGTTACAGTTTGATACTTCCCCATCCTAAAATAAGTGTCTCAATTTTATTCAAAAGTGGACGTATCTATGCATAAAACATGTCTAGATACGTCCACTTTTGGATAAACTTGAGACATTTATTTTTATTTCTAGACGGAGGGAGTACAATATAATGTCATGAGAATAGTATGGTAGATTTAAGAAACTAAACAACCATGTTGAGCTCTCTATTAACCTTGTTGTAACAAAAATGTTACTCGACATTTACAAGTTATTGTACTTTCTTCTTGAACTAGTTTTGATTATATGGTTCCCACAAATCTCCCTGCATTTTTTTTGCGAAACACAGTACAAATACAGACGCTCACATAAGCGTGCACACACTCACCCCTATGAACGCACACACGTACACCCTACCCCTATGAGCACCTCCGAAATACTGAGCCAGCGGTTCAAGTCTTGAGATTGACGAAGTCACCACAGACGTCTCGCTGTCGACAGGAGCGTCGCCTCCTACTGAAGAATATTCTGTCTAAATGAGAAACACCAGTGTCAAACCTGGGTTTGAACACCGGTAGGCTGAGGGTATAACCACCCTCCTAACCATCTTGCCACATGTTGCTAATTCTCAGTCGAGTCGACTCTGAATTAAATAATTCTTAGTGGATTATAGATTTTAGCGCAACGTGAAATAGATCGAAAACTGAGTCACAAATCTGACGGTAATTCCATAAAAAAAGTTCTGACGGTAATGTATCGCCTCCACCCAAACGACCTAACTCACCGTCGATGCCAAGGACCAGACTATCCCGATCGCCGGCGTCCCTCATGGATGCCGATTCAAATTCAGAGATGCAATACGGGTCCGCCCTCGCCATGGACACCAGTGCCCAGATGCAGAACCCAGTCACCGTCGACATCAAGCCCAGCGCGTTAATGCAGAACGGCGGCTCTGACGACACGGCCGCCGGCAAGCCCAACGATAGAGACACCACCGACGAGGACACACTGGCATATCGCAGCGTCGCGGCGCTAGCTCTTGGCCTCATGTCCGTGATGTACGCCGTCCTCACGCCGATGTCTTTACGACTATACGCCGACCGGCCGCCGGCCGCCGTGTGGGCGTTCGCGGCCATCATCTGCACGTACCTCTCCCCGTGGATCGTCTTCCTCACGATAACGATGCGCGCGCGAACAGTGTTCACCTCCATCGCGTGCGTAGGTCTGTGCGCGGTCCTGATCGCCCGTCTGAGCCCCTTCAGCGGCATGTTCGTCGCGCTCCTCGGCATGGCCTACGCCGCCGGGCTGTTCGGGTACGCGCTCGCCGAGCGCCGGCAGCACGAAAATGTCACTCGCCGAGCACGAAGAGCAAGGAGGACCTGGATAGGGAGAGGCTAGAAACGATCGGGGGCGCAGTCCGCGCCGCCGTCATGTCACTCGCGTGCGCGGCGGCCGGGTCATGGGTGGCATGCCAGGGCGTGTTCAAGAGCTTCGTAGTCCAGGAGCTGTGTATAATGATCAGTCTTAGCCTAGAAATGTGGATCGTCACCGTGACCTTGCACATGCCGCACGGACTCTTCATGGTTGGCACCCACATGCTCGCCGTCTTCCTCGGCACCGAGCTGCTCATTCTTCCTGGGCTCGCCATCGAGTTCTTGTTCGGCCAGGCCGTCGGAGCTTTGGTGCACCCGCTCTTCGTGATGTACGGAGTACTTGGGAGGATTGCTTGGATACAACCTCGCCTTGTACGCCATGGGCTACAAAGAGGCTAAATGCGTCGCATTGGAGGAGATCGTTTTCAGCTGATTACTTATTTCGGATAAGATGATTTGCACTTGTGAATTACTATTGCTTAGGATTTATTACAATAAGATTATTGAATGAGTTAGCTAGATTTCTTAATAGCTGCAAACTGAATAATAACATGCTTTCTAGGTACTCCCTCTGATCCCTTTTAAGCGTCGCAACTTGTGTACAGTTTTGTACTACAGCAGACCACTTTCCACGACACTAAATTCGGATGGAGAGAGTACATTTATTGAAACCATTGCCACCAGGGTTTGTCCTGGTCAAGTTTCCAATTCCTTATCTAGGTGTGCAACTTGCCACTCGACCACTCACGAAAGCTGAATAGCAACCCTTCTTGACAGGGTGATAACATTTGTACCAGCATGGCAACGATGCCTCATTTCTCGGGCTGCTGGGCCTACTCTCATAAAAACTGTCAGGACATCTCTGGCCGATCCCTTATAACCGTTTAGAGGAGAACAAAATCGGGGCCTTGTTCTCTAAACCGACTCTAGTCGAACCCTTATATACTTCAGAGGAGCAAAAAAAATCCAACCGTACGTCTCTTTGGGCCTCTCCTCCGATCCCGGCGACGGTGGATCCAGAACATAATAGATTTTCCTGACGTACATAGTCAACTAATCAACATGCTAAACAAGTCAAAAAAATCAACATGCTAAAAGAATAAGAAATCGGTAAGAACATCAAGGAAAAGCTCAGATATATCTCTGTTTGTCTGGTAAATTATACTGGGCATTTTTGTACGTCTCTTTACAACATCCAAACTTACGAAATATGGAGTAGTACAGCGTGAAAAAACGTGGACATCCAACACAGCAAGAAGTAAGGCAAGTTGAATCAAGGTAACATCGTAATAAACGGTGTGCAAGATCAATATTTTTTAACAAAGTTGTCATAGCATAATAACCAGGTGAACATGCGACTCACAATATAGCCCTTGCTAGTATATGCATCTCACAATGAATGACAATGCTTTGGGTTTAAGCCATAATTGATCATGTTACATATCATAAATTTGTCATGTGTGCCTGACCATGTAATTGATCATGTTACCTATCATAAATTGGTCAAGTGTGCCTGACCATGTAACTGATCATGTTACATATCCTAAAGTTAGTTCTGTATGCAAATTTGATTCTCTGCCGCAATATGGTCTATCCAAACTTAGATATGGATTCTGCAACATGAGCCGAATCATGTGTTTGTTCTCTGCCGTAACAACATTGTGAAGTGGTCATGCTTTACCTCAATGGCAGCAAACATCCCCTGATGCTATCTGCAGGATTGGATGAATAAATAGATAAGGCTATAACTGTCTCTAAGTTGCAGACTTCTCGCATTCAGACTCTGTCTTTTTATCAGATTTGCGCACTCTGCACCCACCAGTCAAGAAGAGCAGTCGACGCATTATCACATGAGGGGGTGAAATGTGGAGTTCAAGATCACATACCAAAATGCTGAATAAAAGATTATATATGGTCCAGAGTTAGGCTTGCGGGATGATCAGTGTGCATAAGGGGAAACTGAACACTTAATGAATCTAACATGAAAGGTTCAGATACAGAGAAGAATGTGTCATGGTGAAGCCTCCTCAAACAGTGGGATTCAGTTCCAGCCTCAACTCTAGGACTTTCCTTCCGCCTCCTTTCTCTATTATATAGTGTGTGTTTTTCTCCAAGCCAACAGATTACCTGTTTATTAAGCGGTAATGTAAAATTAGCAGCACCATATATAGTTGTTTATAGCATTATGGACACACTTTTGTAGCAATGCTTGAAAAATAAAATTTAAAGTTTGCAGGTGTTCCATAGGAAACAGTTGAGTTTCAAGTTTTCAACCCTCCTGCTGCAGAAGAAGGGGTTAAATAGGAGAAGAAGATGCCAGCGAAACATTGAATGTATATAACCTACTTTTGTTCAGTCCTAAGATGGAAGTACAGAAGTCTTTAGGTCTTCATCTTCATACCTGAGCAGTAGCACTCTCTGAATGACAGCAAGAATAGTACTACTCTCACAGGTTAGTCTAATAGCAAGAATGGTACTACTGAAAGTAACAGAAAACTGGTAAGTAATCCATTTAGCGTCAACTTCTGATTCATATTAGCTAGGTTTAATTCGAACATGTACACGCAATACAAGTTTATAAAAGGCTAGGTGGACAGGCAAAGTCATGCCTACTAGACACATGTCATGGGTTCCATCTTAACTCTGAAGCTGAAAAGGTACAGACACAACAATCTTGTTTTGTTTTAGTGTTACGGACAACAAAAGGTAGAACTGTATGTGCTGCTTGGTGCTTCCAAGTTTCAATTATCAAATTCCGTTGATGCTGCACCAATTAGGTTGTATTTTCTGTTACTTTATATAGAATTTTGATTGGAAGTTAGGACATTTGCACGTGCACACTAACACTAGTCATCAGAAAGGTAGAAAAGGCGACAACAAATTTGCAGTACCCAAATATTGATTAACCAATATATTACCCGTTTGATCTAACGGCTGGTATTTTCGACCTTGTTTTGACCAGAAATCAGGCTGCTCAGTTGTTCCCTCTGTTTAATTCTGATTATGAAATTGTGAAACTAATTTACTTTAGCCCATTGGAATATAAAAGGTCTAAGGACCACCCAAGAGTACTCTCGAAACAGGCTTTCGCCCCGCTATACCCAAGAGTACTCCATCTCTGTATTCAAGGATAATTGGTAAAAGACCAATATAGAAACACTACTTCATGAAGAAAATCTGCAAGCACAAACAGTCAAGTCACGCAGCAAACCGATGTATGTAAATAAGGTAAGGTCATAACAAACATTTTTGCAAATACTGTTACAAACTGTCATAGCACACGAAGACAACAAGCAAGCCGTAGAATGGTAGTATTTGTGTTGTCTGGAACGATTACTACACGTCACTGTGTAGAGAAGACCTGAGGATAAATGGCAGGGGCTAGCATCTAAGCCTAACTGGTCAAGGATGCTACACATGATAGTTCGGTCAGTCCAGTTGGACAACTATTCTTAGCAATGTAGCAAAAGTTATCACCAAACATCACTGCACATTCTGGAAGCTCCAAAAATCTCTGCCAGTTGGGAATAATTTTCCATGGAACATAGAGAGATTTGTCTAGCAGTAAACAGATCATCAATTAGCTCAGACATCACTAATTCTGACCAGCATAAAGCCACATCTATTCAGCAAAAACCATGCAACGTAGACACGTAGTACCATCATCATCATCTCATAGATAGTTAATGAATAACATGAAACACATATAACAGTGGTCCGTATTTGCCTACCAAAAAACAATAATTACAGCAGCTAAACATTCTAGAAGAACCTAGAGGTGGGACGAATCTTCAAACACTGAAATCAAACTTCAGGGTATCTAGCATGTACATACTGGATCAACAGACATTGACAGCTACCAGAAATTTTAATTTGCATCATAAACTACATAGGCACCTGCTGTGACTTCAGTAGTTAGCAAAAGAGTTGCGAACAGAAAAATCAAAACCTCCGAATATAACCTCCTTGAGCATCAGAACCAGTGACTAGAACTGAGGAGGCCTCACTGGCCCGTTTCATGGACACCAGACTCTCCACTTTGGAATGCACCTCATCCATCGAAGTGAAACCAGCGTCCAACATAATCACCACCTTCTCCAGCACTAACGCGCTCTCAAAGAAAAATTTGAGGAATGCCAGCTCACTTTGAACCCATGGAAATCACGGATATGGAGCTGCTTGATGTGTGACTGGATGCATTCTATGGTTCATTCATGCCAGAATTTGACATTGAGCTTGCCAGCAGATTGATCAGTTTTTTTAGACTGAAAATGCGATCAAGTAAAATGTGCATGCAGTTAATCAGTTATTGATCAATTATCAATATGATGCTAGTACACGATGGTGCAAATGAATGCCAAAAGAAGAGTCGGGGGCTTCACCATGATGTAGAGAATCTGAACATTCGGAAAGCATCTGAGGACACTGGGAATCATCTTGGCATCCGTGCGGGCTCCGAAACAGACATCCATACCCAATAATGACACACTTGGTGCCATGGTGCTTGGGCTCACCCTTGTCCTAGCCTGCATTTGCATTCACGATACACCCAAAGATCAGAAATTTACATTGATCGTGTAGGATTGAACAAATGGAAAGGTAAGGTACCTTGATGATGGTGTTGCCGAACTCTATGACATGATTTTTTTGGATTCAAAAATCCCAAAAAGCGAAGCTTGGGGGCATAGCCGATCTTGACCTTGGTGCAGGTGCCATCATGGGTCCAAGCTTCCGAATGGACAAGCTTCTCAAGGCGTCAAGGCGTGGAGCTGTACGTCCCAGAGGCTTTGGCTGACAAGGCGGAGACGAAGCTTGAACATATTGGCTTGGACACGGAGCGTATCCAGCACGGGGCTCCTGTCGAGGATGAAGTCCAAATCCCTGCTTTTCAGGAGGACGCTGTAGAGCTCGAGCTGACGGAGGTTACGGAAACAGATGCCGCACGGGAGGCCAACCGTGTCGGGGAACTTCCAGAGGACGAGGTAGAGGCGGGTGAGGGTGGCCATGCCGAAGAAGGTGGCGGGGAGAGCGAAATCGAGCGGCGACCGGCGGTTGATGAGGAAGAGTTCTTGGATGCCCTTGCCAGCGAGGAGCTGCAGCCAGCGCGTGAGCAGGCCATGGAACTCCGGCATGCGGCTGCTGGTGATGTGGACGCAGCGGAAGGGCCCCGGATGCGCGGCGGGTACGCTGGATGATTGCGTGGATCACACGTTCGTTGGGAGACCCCAAGTGGAAGGTATGAAGCAGTGTAGCAGCAGTTTCCCTCAGTATGAAACCAAGGTTTAATCGAACCAGTAGGAGCAAGAAATCACTTCTGAAGGTTGTTGGTGGCGCCGCGATCACCAACGTGGAATCTGCACACAACACAATCAAACTACTTTGCCCCAACGAAACAGTGAGGTTGTCAATCTCACCGGCTTGCTGAAAACAAAGGATTAAACGTATGGTGTGGAAAACAGTAGTAAATTGCAGAGAATGAAAAGGAACAATGTTTGCAGTTGGTTGTATTATCAGTGTAAAAGAATGGACCGGGGTCCACAGTTCACTAGTGGTGTCTCTCCATAAAAGATAACTAACATGCTGGGTGAACAAATTACAGCTGGGCAATTGACAAAATATTGAGCGCATGACAATGCATATATATGACATGATGATTACTATGATATTCATGTGGGCATTACGACAAAATACATAGACCGTTATCCAACAGCGTCTATGACTAATAATCCACCGCCAGGTTGTCATCCGAGTTCCCCGTTGGTATTAAGTTGCAAGCAACGGATAATTGCATTAAGTAATGTGCGTAATGTAAACAAATGCATTAGACCTAACGGCGCACCCTTAAGCTAAGCATCGGTTATTTTATCCCTAGTGGCAACAGCACATCCACAATCTTAGAAGTTATTGTCACTCTCCCAGATTACCGGAGGCATGAACCCACTATCTAGCATAAATACTCACTCTTGGAGTTACAAGCATCTACTTGGCCAAAGCATCTACTAGTAACGGAAAGCATGCAAGATCATAAATAACATATAAGATAGATTGATAATCAACTTGACATAGTATTCAATATTCATCGGATCCCAGCAAACACAACATGTAGCATTACAATAAGATGATCTTGATCATGATAGGCAGCTCACAAGATCTAAACATGATAGCATAAAGTGGAGAGACAACCATCTAGCTACTGCCATGGACCCGTAGTCCAAGGATGAACTACTCACGCATCACTCCGGAGGCAGGCATGGTGATGTAGAGCCCTCCGGTGATGATTCCCCTCTCCGGCAGGGTGCCGGGAAGAGCTTCTGAACCCTCCCGAGCTAGGGTTGACGGCGGCGGCGTCTCTGGAACTTTTCGTGGATAATGGCTCGGGTATTTAGGGTTTTCGCGTCGGGAGGAATAAATAGGCGAAAGGGCGGCGGCTGGAGAGCCGTGGGCCCCACACCACCCCACGGGCGGCAGGGGGGCCCGCGGCCCCATGGTGTGGCTGCCACGTGGCTCCCCTCCGTCTCTCCTTTGGACTCCGTGTTCGTGTTGGAAAAATAGGAGGTTCTGTCCAAGTTTCGTCCAATTCCGAGAATATTTCCAGACTAGCTTTTCTGGAATACAAAAACAGCAGAAAACAGGAACTGGCACTGTGGCATCTTGTTAATAGGTTAGTCCCAGAAAATGCATAAAAATGCTATGAAGTGTATATAAAACATGTAACAATTGGTATAATATCAACATGGAACATCAGAAATTATAGATACGTTTGAGACGTATCAAGCATCCCCAAGCTTAGTTCTACTCGTCCTCGAGTAGGTAAAACGATAAAAACAAAATAATTTCTGAGGTGACATGCTACAATCATAATCTTGATCAAATAGTATTGTAAAGCACATGTTATGAATGAAGTGATCCAGGTCAATGGTCTATAGTTTGCTAGCAAGTAGATAATGAGCAAACAACTGAATCATATAAGCAAAAACTTTTCATGAATAGTACTTTCGAGACAAGCATCAAAGAGTTTTGCATAAGAGTTAACTCATAAAGCAATAGATTCTAAGTAAAAGGTATTTAACCAACACAAAGGAAGATTTAAGCTTCAGCAATTGCTTTCAACTTTCAACATATATATCTCATGGATATTTGTCAACACAAAGCAATATAATAAGTGCAATATACAAGCATATAAAAATTGTTGCACCAAAGTTGACACTAGTGTTTGCTTCTAAGATAGAAAGAAGTAGGAAAACTGACTCAACATAAAAGTAAAAGAAAGGCCCTTCGCAGAGGGAAGCAGGGATTAAATCATGTGCTAGAGCTTTTTAAGTTTTTGAAATCATATAGAGAGTAAAAATAAGTTTTGAGAGGTGTTTGTTAATTGTCAACGAATCAGAAAATGGAAAGTACAATATGACCCCTGCCAACCAGACTTTTAAGAGCGGCTCCCATGAAGGACGTTATTTCTACCAGCAAGGCAGATCATCCCTCTTTCTCTTTTGTTTACACATGCAGATATTTCACTGTTTGTCATTGCTTGACTGATAAATCAGGGCAAAAATGTGAAGAGAATTAAGCGGTTAAAGTTGTAATTAATTGGGACTGGGCACCCCATTTGCCAGCTCTTTTTGCAAAATTAATGGATAAGCGGATGTATATGCCGCTAGTCCGGTGGTAAAGTCTGTTTGACAGTTGACATAAAGACATCCACCCCGTCCTCATGAGCTTGGTAAACATTGACACAAAATAGGAGTAATAAAGTTTGAATAGTTTAAAGGTAGCACATGAAAAATTTACTTGGAATGGCAAGGAAATACCACATATAGGTAGTTATGGTGGACACAGATGGCATGGATTTTGGCTCAAGGTTTTGGATGCACGAGAAGCATTCCCTCTCAGTACAGAGTTTAGGCTAGCAAGGTTATTTGAAGCAAACACAGGATATCAACCGACACAGCAAGACTTATATGAAAACATATTGCAAGCATTATAAGACTCTACACTGTCTTCCTTGTTAACCAAACCCTTTTACTAGAAAATATCTAGACCTTAGAGATACCAATCATGCAAACCAAATTTCAACGAGCTTTACGGTAGTTCTTCATTAATAGGTTTTAACTACATGATACAAAAGCTTAAACATGAACTACTTGATAACTCAAAACAATTGACAAGTATCAAATTATCCAATACAGTGATCTACAAGAATATGTAAGCTTTTTCCATTATACCATCTACCACATGCAACATTTTCTGTTCCAACCAAACACCAATCAATTTATTTCAACATAAACTCTCCAAACAATTATAAGTGAAGCAAGAGAGTACTTTCTTTAAAAGAACTAACAGCTCTGAATAAGAGATGCATGCAAAACAGGAGCTAAAAGCATAGCAATAGCTAGATAAGAATACTCAACAAGTATAAGTGAAGAATAGGAGTATTCATATGAAAAAGCGGAGCGTGTCTCTCTCCCAATCAAGAATGCTGGGTCCAATCAAGTTGACCATAAGAAAAATAAAATACTGAAAATAAAAGCACACAGACGCTCCAAGTAAAGCACATATGATGTGAAAGAATTAAAATATAGTTTCACTAGAGATGACCTGATAAGTTGCTGATGAAGAAGGGGATGCCTTGGGCATCCCCAAGCTTAGACGCTTGAGTCTTCTTGAAATATGCTGGGGTGATCCATGGGAGCATCCCCAAGCTTAAGCTCTTCACTCTTCTTGATCACATTATATCATCCTTCTCTCTTGACCCTTGAAAACTTCCGCCACACCAAACTCAAAGTAATTCTCATTAGAGGGTTAGTGCACAATCAAAAACTCACATGTTCTATAAGGACACAAACATGACCGTTACTTTTAACATTACTACTGCCACTGATGTTATGTGAAGCTCTTCACCCTAAAAAAGAATTCCACTCAACACTAGTAAAAGAGAGAATGCGAAAAATAAAAGACAGAATCTGTCTAAACAGAACAGTCCGCAAAGACGAATTTTTTCGAGGCACTTACGTTGCTCAGATCGAAAAACTTTAAACTAACGAAAGATGCGTACATATCTGAGGATCACGCACAAAAATTTGCAGATTTAAATAATTTTTCTGTGATTTTACAGAATTAAAACGGTGAACAGCAGAAATCTGTTCCTGCGCAGAAATCCAAATCTAGCATCATCTTCCTATTAGAGGCAATACTTGGCACAACAATGCGATAAAATAAAGATACAAAGGAATTGTTACAGAAGTAAACAACTCCTTGACTCAAAAAGAAAAGAAAAATTGCAGAAATAAAATAATGGGTTGTCTCCCATAAGCGCTTTTCTTTAACGCCTTTCAGCTAGGCGCAGAAAGTAAGAATCAAGTGTTTCCAAGTGATGAAGCATCAACAATCTTACGCTTAGCTCTCTTACCTTACCCTTATCTTTAGGAAATACTTGGTTACACATAGGTGAAGAGGCGAAATTCATAGTGCCTTGGCCCACATCTATTATTGCTCCAAAGCGTTTCAACAGAGATCTTCCAAGCGTAATTTGTCCTACTCCTGCACATTCAATGACAAGATAATCAATAGATATTGTTATCCCCAGGAGTTTTGTAAATACTCCTTCGGCTACTCCTCTTGGTAATTTAATAGTATTATCACCCAAAATTATACAATCTTCGCATTTGGAAAGCTCCCAAAGATTTAAGGAATCAAAAATATCCTTGGGCATTAAACAGAATTCAGACATAATATCACAGCGAGCATGAAAAGTTTCACCATTGATAACAACTTTTACTGAGGGAACCCATCCCGATGGTTCAAAATTTACTGGCACATTATCATAGTGTTCACGAATTGATTATACCCTTCTTTTAGACCAGATATGTTTGTTTCAAGAGTGTTAAGTCTATCACTTATGCTTGTCAAAGCCAAATCAATTTTACTGATTGGAGGGCTAGAAATTGTAATCATTTTTTATAGCATTAAAAGCTTGATCCCCATCATAACGAAGGAAATCTCCTCCTACCACAGCATCTAAAGCATATCTGTAGCAAAGAACAAGACCAAAATAAAAGCTACTAAGAAGCAGGCTTAAAGTCATTTTAGGTTCAGTTTTAGCATAAGACTCAAAAATTCTAGACCAAGCATCTTTAAAACTCTCCTCACTCCCTTGCTTGAAAGTGAAGATCTCTTCCTCAGGCGACATGATGACAGGAACAGGGCTAGACATGATAACAAGACTGAAAAATAACAATTCAAAATAAAAGTAACTAATTTTTTTGTGTTTTTGATAAATAAAGCAAACAAGACTAAATAAAAATAAACTAAGCAAGACAATAACAAAGTAAAGAGATTGGAAGCGTGAAACTCCCCTTGCAGAAATCCTCTTGCTCCCCGGCAACGGCGCCAGAAAAATGCTTGATTGCGTGGATCACACGTTCGTTGGGAGACCCCAAGAGGAAGGTATGAAGCAGTGTAGCAGCAGTTTCCCTCAGTATGAAACCAAGGTTTAATCGAACCAGTAGGAGCAAGAAATCACTTCTGAAGGTTGTGGTGGCGCGCGATCACCGTGGAATCTGCACACAACACAATCAAACTACTTTGCCCCAACGAAACAGTGAGGTTGTCAATCTCACCGGCTTGCTGAAAACAAAGGATTAAACGTATGGTGTGGAAAACAGTAGTAAATTGCAGAGAATGAAAAGGAACAATGTTTGCAGTTGGTTGTATTATCAGTGTAAAAGAATGGACCGGGGTCCACAGTTCACTAGTGGTGTCTCTCCATAAAAGATAACTAACATGCTGGGTGAACAAATTACAGCTGGGCAATTGACAAAATATTGAGCGCATGACAATGCATATATATGACATGATGATTACTATGATATTCATGTGGGCATTACGACAAAATACATAGACCGTTATCCAACAGCGTCTATGACTAATAATCCACCGCCAGGTTGTCATCCGAGTTCCCCGTTGGTATTAAGTTGCAAGCAACGGATAATTGCATTAAGTAATGTGCGTAATGTAAACAAATGCATTAGACCTAACGGCGCACCCTTAAGCTAAGCATCGGTTATTTTATCCCTAGTGGCAACAGCACATCCACAATCTTAGAAGTTATTGTCACTCTCCCAGATTACCGGAGGCATGAACCCACTATCTAGCATAAATACTCACTCTTGGAGTTACAAGCATCTACTTGGCCAAAGCATCTACTAGTAACGGAAAGCATGCAAGATCATAAATAACATATAAGATAGATTGATAATCAACTTGACATAGTATTCAATATTCATCGGATCCCAGCAAACACAACATGTAGCATTACAATAAGATGATCTTGATCATGATAGGCAGCTCACAAGATCTAAACATGATAGCATAAAGTGGAGAGACAACCATCTAGCTACTGCCATGGACCCGTAGTCCAAGGATGAACTACTCACGCATCACTCCGGAGGCAGGCATGGTGATGTAGAGCCCTCCGGTGATGATTCCCCTCTCCGGCAGGGTGCCGGGAAGAGCTTCTGAACCCTCCCGAGCTAGGGTTGACGGCGGCGGCGTCTCTGGAACTTTTCGTGGATAATGGCTCGGGTATTTAGGGTTTTCGCGTCGGGAGGAATAAATAGGCGAAAGGGCGGCGGCTGGAGAGCCGTGGGCCCACACCACCCCACGGCGCGGCAGGGGGGCCCGCGCGGCCCCATGGTGTGGCTGCCACGTGGCTCCCCTCCGTCTCTCCTTTGGACTCCGTGTTCGTGTTGGAAAAATAGGAGGTTCTGTCCAAGTTTCGTCCAATTCCGAGAATATTTCCAGACTAGCTTTTCTGGAATACAAAAACAGCAGAAAACAGGAACTGGCACTGTGGCATCTTGTTAATAGGTTAGTCCCAGAAAATGCATAAAAATGCTATGAAGTGTATATAAAACATGTAACAATTGGTATAATATCAACATGGAACATCAGAAATTATAGATACGTTTGAGACATATCACTGGACACGGCGGAGGTGTCGGGGAGGAGGTCGGCGTCGGCGAGGACGAGCGGAGCAGAGCGCCAGACCCCACGCCAGCGGCGGGAGAGAGCGGCTGTGCGCGCGGCGTCCTTGACGGGCAGGTGGGAGACTATGTTGCCGAGGAGCGCGTCGGGGAGGCAACTGACGCGGTCGACAGCGTCGTTGGGGGGGGAGGAGGGCGCAGAGGCGAGCGGCGGGGGAGACGGGCGGATCGGGAAAGGCGTAGTTGGGAGGGGAGGAGAGGCGGACGAAGAGCGCTCCCCACTCGTTCGGGCGGGTTTTTAGCAAGTCGGACACCACTGCCATTACTGGGCCGAGCGGCCCTAGAGTGTCAATGGACGCCGGCGCCGCCGCCACCTGATGGAGGAGGCATTCTACATCGTCCGGGTCAAAGCCTAGGCGCCGGAACTTGGCCGCCACTGCGGGGTTCATAAGAACGGGCTGTAGACGGATATGGATTTCCATGGCCGCCAACGGAAGCGCCGCGGTGGGGGACGAGCGGCGTGTGGAGTGGTGCAGGAGCGGCGGATGGGAAAGGGAGGTTCTCTCTTTTCCTTTTCTTTTTCTTTGGCTAGAAAATTTCCTATCTAGTCCCTCCGATTCCACATTATTAGGGCTTGTTTGATTCAAAGGAATTGCATAAGATTTTTGTAGGATTTAATTCTATAGGAAATTTTCCTTTCTTGCTTGTTTGATTTGTAGGATTGGATTCTATAGGAATTTTTCCTAAGGAATCATTTGTACTATTTCCCATAGAAATTCTAACATCCACTTCAAGCTCTTTTTACAATTCCTTTGGTAGAATCAAACAAACATTGGTACAAACCAAATCCTATAGGATTGGAGTGTGCATGACATGGTAATCCTATGCTTTTCCTATTCCTACATCTTTCCTATCTTCCTATCCGACAAATCAAACATGCCCTTATTAGATGACTCACTTATATATACGGATGCATCTAGACACATTTTGAGTTAGATACCTCCATATATACATATATGTGAGTAAACAAATATGGAATGAAGGGAGAAAAAGACTTTCTACCTTTGTGACTTTGTCCTGAATTTTAGTCTGTTTATTCACCCATTTAAGAATGAATCGTAACAAAGTCAGAAAAACTAGAAAGTCTTACATTTAGAAACAGAGAGAGTATTCATCAACTTACAAAGAACACAAGAAGTAACAAAAATTACATCCAGATCCATACACCACCTAGCGACGACTACAACCAATAAGCACTAGAGTGGGTCGAAGCCGCGCGCTGTCATCACCCCTCCATCACCGGAGCCGGGCAAAACATTGTTGTACTCCCTCCGTATCAAAATATAAGATGGTTTAGATATTGAGAATTTTTTGATACGAATGTATCTAGACACGTATTAGTGTGTGGATCCACTCATTTCAATCCTTATGTGGTCGGTATTGAAATATCTAAAACATCTTATATTTTGATATGGAGGGAATAGTAGACGGTCGGTAAGTCGTGCTAAGGCCCATAAGACCTACGCACCAGAATAGTAATAACCGCCGATAAAGCGTAGATCAGAAGAATCCAAATTGTAGACACATGAGTAAAAACGAACGAAGACCGGATCCAAGCGGATCCTTCAAAGACAAACACCGACCGAATCCCGTGAGATCCGCCGGAGACACACCTCTGCCCGCCCTCCAACAATGCTAGGGGCTAGGCGGGAAGAATATCATTCCATCTTCAGAAAGCCGTTGCCGCTTCATCTCACTTAGTAGCACACAAACCCTAACCAAATACAAAAAATCATATCAGAACGGAGCCCTACCGTCAGTAAGGACAGCGATCCACCGGGGAGAAAAGCTCTACAATCATACTGGTTTAAGTTACATAATGAAACATGGTCAATTCCGTTCAGAAATGGACAAATTTTGATGTTACTATGTGCTGGTTAGTTACTGTTATAATCCGAATAGACGAGAGGTATATATAGCTGCGGACAAAACATTAAGCATTAACCAAGACCTGTTTGGGACACCAAAATTTCCCTGATTTCTGTGGGAACTTTTATCATACTATCACCAATATTTCGGTTTTTTTTCTCACTTGTATTACTTCGAAAGCGAGGAGAAGAAAGGTGCCGAAAAGGCCAGCAACAGCAAGGAGAGATAATCATGAAAGATGTGCGGGCAACTGTGCAGACACGCTCACCTGCTTACTTACAGGTGAGCAATACGTGCCTCCCTTTACAAACGGTCAACACTTCTGAAAAAAAATATATCTCCGAACATGACCACTAGGTGCCAGACCATCACAGAAAAAATAGCTTCCACCATGTTCCATTACAGAAGCTCTGAGAGGGATGCATAGGTAGCTTCATGCTGCAGTCAATTACTGCACAACTGGCACAACTTTGTTCTCAGTCCAAGAAGAAGCACTACTATATACTGCCTCCGATCGGTATAGGTTGTCGTGAGCTGTGTACAAATTTTCACTAGCTCAGTTTGTTTCCACGGCAACTTTTTCCGACCGGAGGTAGTACATACAATCCATCCAAAGAAAATTAACCTGAGACAACTGACTTTCATGATCCATAATAAGGATGATAGATATGTACCAAGAAGCAAAGCAAAGACTTGAAGGATCACAAATTGCTTTCAGTAGCAGCGTCCATGAAAATGCATTAGACCACCAACAGAACTGCCAGCAGGCTTTAACCCTACCCACAAAGGAACATCTTCACATAATTCTGCGAAATACATGGCCAAGCAAATCCAGACTAATATTAGAGCAGAACTGTT
Source organism: Poa pratensis (assembly GCA_947311845.1). NCBI lineage: Eukaryota > Viridiplantae > Streptophyta > Magnoliopsida > Poales > Poaceae > Poa > Poa pratensis. The sequence continues at coordinate 70,221,688 of CAMZMU010000117.1, forward strand.
ACACACAATATTCATTGCAACATTTCCTCATCAGCAAACCACAGATAGTATCCTAAAATATATCGATTCATGAACAATATACAGCAACATAACCAAGTTGACATAGAATGCAGAGGTTGTTTACAATGAAGCATATAGTTTACTGAGAACGACTACAGATGTTTACGCACTGCAGGGTGCGGTGCAATCATAGCCGATACATACAAGCAGATTTGCCAACACCATAAGCAACCCACACAGCTTGTTCAAACTATACTGAGTGCTGCGAGGTAGCAGCACACATTGGCTCCGATAGAAAGTTTATGGCTTCCTTACTATCAGCAAGCTTCCACAGGCCTACAGCCTAGTGGTGAAATGCTCATGAAACAAGATAAATCAGAGCGTGCTCAGTTTGTACCAGTCAACCATAATGCTCAAATGCTGCCACAAAATGGAATCTTCTAGGTTGAAATGGACACAAGAGTAACATCATATTGCAGTAAATCCAACATCACATCCTATACAATACAGCACTTCTGTTTCTAAATGAAAAAAGTTCCAACACCAGTCTCTGACATTGCATTCACAATATATCTGGTGTATCTCACATACAAAAATGTCCATTTCTGCACATTGCCATGCAAGCAAAATAAATTGGCTAGATCTTGATGTTCTTCATTTCTCAGTTTTACTTACCACTCTTTCTATCTAGGACCATTGACATATAAGATGTAACAAATATTTCATAGTAAAAAACTTCTAGAAAGAAAGGACTGTTTTTTCTAGCTTCTATGGTAAGTAATCTTCCACCACCTTTAAATAAAAATATCACCTTTACACTGATTATATGATAATACGACTTTTCCTAGTTAGACTAATCTTCAACCATTTTTCAGTATGGCTATTTAATCATACTTGATTATATGATAACATAAGTCACCAAGTGGGGATGTCTTTGAAAATATAGGGACAAATGAATACACAATGTGTTGTAGTCTATGCTACTTCCATCAAATAGTAGAAGTAGTATTGTAAAACAATAATATTTTCATCAAAATACCATAGACTGTAAGTAATACATGCATAGACCAACTAAGATTGACACTACACTAAAAGACACCTCAGCAAATACAATATGTGAAGATTGAATTGTGAACTATATGGAACAAGTAACATAAGGCAACTAACATCAAATAGAGAATTTTGACATACTAAACAATGGATCCAATTCCATAACAATCGATCTTCAAAAATTAATGATCTAGCAAACTAAGTGTTAAAAGAGCATCATAATGCACAAGTTGCTGCATATTGTGCTACAAAAAGCTCAAATAAGATGAAAAGCTAGCTTCATACAGCAAGTACTTACTGCGTGCTAACACTTTTCAACTAGTAAAATGAACTCTTGAAGTCCAAGAAGCATAACATGCTCAAGTGTTATCTAGTATATCCTGACATGATTAAAAACCAGAACTGGTTATGAATTTGTGATGACTTCAACTTCAAAAGAAAGCAGAAACGGAGAGGGCCAGAACCAATTTCAGATCATAAACCATATGCCTGGAATTCATTGGTTCTTCATTCCATCTATTAGCAAGTTGGAAACTCAATATTATCTAGGCGAAATATCTACGTACTGAAACAAAGAGAATCAAATTGACATTACAACAATATTCATTCACCATAGTATTCATTCAACAGAATCTCCTCACCAACAGACAAGAAGAATAATAAAATATATTGATACGTAAACTATATGCAACAAGTAACATAACTACATAAGGCAAGTTAACATACAATACAGAGTTGGTGACATACCAAACCAGCCGTTTTTCAAGCCATAACAGACAATCTTCCCACATTGCAAGGTATACTAGGCTTTGTTCCACATTTCAGTGACACGCTGAACAGAGACAGACTCTTTACCACCACCACAAACAATTTCACAAAATGCAGAGCTATTGACCTCATTTGGACACGAGCAGCATGTCAGGTTTACGCTGCTTGCTCGGTGTGTTTGGCTTGGAACTTGGCCTGGAACTGGACGCAGTGCTCCCAGCTGTGCCGGACGTTACCATTATCCCTGAAGCCGCTATAGCTGCTGCCTTGGCAGCCTTGCGTGCGGTTTTGTCAAGCTCGATCAAGCTCCGGGATGCCAATATTGCCTGTGGCACGAGGTCATGACATGCACGGGCATAGACAACCCGTACAGCTTCTGCCGCCGCATCCCGCACCTCTATTGGGTTCAGTGGAGCAAGCAAGCAGTGCCCAAGAACCCTCATCACTGGCTGCAGCAACTCCCACGGGAGCTGCACCCTTGCCTCCCTTACCTCCTCCTGTTTACCACAATTCCGCCCACTGCTGTCTCCGTTGATACGCATCCTCGCCAATTCCTCTTCCAAGACCTTCCCATTCCCATTCTCAGCCTCTGGCGACAACGGCGACATGGACCCAGTTGAATCCACCTCCTCTACCTCCAGCAGATCCTCGTCAAGCTCAAAACGGCACCTGCAGTACTGCCCCGCCCACGCCGCCACGGCATTACAGGCATCCACCTTGGATGCAGGGGGCATCTGCGAGATCTTGGCGTAGTAGGCCTCAAATGCGACCCCGATAATCCCAGCCCGCTTGGTCGACTTGACTGCCGCCTGTGGCTCTAGCGGCGGCGAGAGCACGCCGACCACCACATTGGCCTGAGGAGGGGGGATCGGCGGCGGCTGCGGCCGGCGAGGCGATTTCGAGCTGGGGCTGGAATGCGGAGTGTGGTACAGGAGGGGACGGAGAGGTCGGGGACCCGGACAAGGACGGGCTTTCCCTGCCGGTTCTTGGCCTCGGATGAGTAGACGGCGAGGAGGACGGCCTCGAAGCCAGAGAGCGAGGACGGGAGGGCGGGAGGCAAGCGGAGGAGGTAGAGCGAGGAGAGGAGCGGGAGGAAGGCGAGCGCGGCGAGGCGGAGGTCGGCGTCCTGGGAGAGGAGCGTGTCGTAGAGCCAGTGGCAGGCCGGGTCGTCGGCGCGCCCCCCGCGCGGAGCGCCCCGGAGAGCGCGTCGTAGGCGGCGGCGGAGCGGAGGAGCGCGCGGGCGGGGCGGTCGGAGTCCGCGAGCGCCGCGACGTCGGGGGAGGCCTGGGGCGGGAGGATGGCGGCGAGCGCGAGGATGCGGGAGCGCGCCTGGGAGACGGACTCCCACCAGGAAGGGGTGTTCGAGTCGGCGGCCGACGCAGCGGCGGAGGCCGGGGAGGATCCGGAGGGGGAAGCGGCAGCCCCGGCGGAGGGGGCCGGGGAGGGAGGCATGGCTGGATTGCTGGCTGGCCGGCGGCGGGGAAAGACGAGATGAGATTTGGAGTCGCCTTGACTCTCTCTCTCTCCCCCTTTCCTCTGTCTCTCAGCTCAGGAATGGAGTTTCTTGTAGTTGCGTAGTTTCGGAGGGGCTATTTCCTAAAGTTGGAACGAGTTGTTGGCAGTTGCGCGAAGGGACAGCTCACGGAGACGGTTGACCAACTTCCCAGTTCAAGTTTGTCGAGTGTGGGTTTAGCGTCGAGTTTACTACGGTCACGGAGTATGTTTTAGTCGAGTTTGATGTGTCAAAACTTGAAAATTTCAACATTTGGATGCGTTCAAGTTTGTAATATAATGTTTGGATGTGCTCAAGTTTTAAAGTTCAGTATTTGGATGTGTGAAAGATTTAAATTTCAATGTTCAATGTGTGAAAAGATTTAAATTTCAATGTTCAATGTGTGAAAAGATTTAAATTTCAATGTTAAGTGTGAGTCGATGACCTATTTTACATCATGTGGAATTCCAGCAATGATCTATTATACATCATCTGGTCATGTAAAACGTGAAAAACAGGTGTTGTAAAAACGAAAACAGGTGATGTATTTTACATCATCTATTTAAATTGCTCTTACCGGGAGTACAGAGCACCCAGTAGCTCTCGTGGACGTTCATGTGTGGCTGTTCGCAGGGGTAAATTTGATCATTGCGTTTTACTAATTCATCTCGTCACATGTAAGTGTCACAAACTAGCAACGTTTATAAAGGATCTATAGAAGTTCAACACCCCGAAGTTGAGAGTCTTGAGACTAGATATGTCAATCCTCCAGAGAATGAAATTATTTAAGATGTGAAGAACCCTGTGTTTCACCATACACCATCTTTTCTAGACCCATTTTAGTGCCATTAAAGACAACAGTATCATCCTCGGCATGGCATCGTTTGTAGAGTCAATAAACTTGTTCTTATTTACGACAGAACAATGCTCGATTGGTGAAGCTAGTATTCTCAGTGCCCGAGGATTCTGCTTCTGAGTTAGGCATGTGCCAATGCATCGTTTCTTAGCACGATATCATAGGAGTAATAAATATTTAAGATACAATTAGTCCAATGCATTGTTTCTTATGTTTTTTTTTTAGATACAAGGCACAAGTGCCCAGCCTTAAATTAATAAGACCACAAAGTTCACACATAGTTGATTACATGCTGCGGCATACAGCTTAGCCATAAGAGACGACAGTACTAGATCAACAGCCACTAAGGCAAAAGGCTGACAGGGGAGCCACCCTAGCAACAGTAAAGAGATCACCCACTCCGGCTACTCGGACTCCTCCTCGGTCGATTTGCTGTATATAACAGCTTTAACTTGCCGACCAGCGTCGCGAGCCTTGGCCGATCCTTGTCCTTGGCGTTTAGACACCACAACTGCAAAAAGATAAGAGTTTTGTAGATCACATCAGCAGGGTGCTTAATAATCCTGCGCTCGATGGAGAGCTTGTTGCGAATGTTCCAAAGGGCCCAAGATTGCGCAACAAACAGGGACCACACCACCCTACGCGTTTGACCCGACAAACCACTAAGGATGGCGAAGAATTGCGCAAAATTAGCCGGACACCAGCGATTCCCAAGAAGTTGGCGCAACACACTCCACGAAAACTTTGCTAAGGAACACGAAAAGAACATATGTGACGCGTCCTCCGCCGCGCCACAGAGAGCGCAGAACCCGTCCGAAGGCCCCTGCCTCGAAGCGAGAACTTGACCCGAAGGTAGCCTGTCTAAGATCAACTGCCAAGAAAAAATCTTAATTTTCAGAGGAAGCTTCGCCGCCCACACATCACGGAAGTAAGCAACGGAAGCCCCTTGGGCCAGTTTCGCATACATTGAGGCTACCGTGAAATGGCCCGACTCTTCCAAAGACCAGGAGACCGAGTCCAACCCCTCCGAAAGGTGAATCTGGTCAACCAACTGTAACAACTCCTCCCATTGAGCTCTACCCGCCTCAGATAAGGAGCGGCGAAGACGAATGGAGTTACTGACCACCGAGGCCACCGAAATCTGATGGTTATCACAGACCGCAAAGATGAGAGGGAACCTGTCTTTGAGTTTGCCGGTCCCATGCCAACAATCGGTCCAAAAAAGAGTACGCTGCCCGTTGCGCACCGCGTGTCGAGCACCTAACTTGAAGAGGTGCTTGATTTTTCCCAGACTCCTCCAAAACTGCGAGCCACCCCGACTCGAGCTTGCGAAGATGTCGTTGTTAACCAATACTTGGCCCTAATTAACCTGGCCCACAAACTGTCCTCATCCTGGTAGAGTTTCCAGATCCATTTTAGCATCAAAGCTTTGTTCATGAGTTTGGAATTGACAATCCCTAAGCCTCCGAACTCCTTCGGGCGACACACTGCCGGCCAATTGAGGAGGTGGTATTTCCTTTTGGGGCCCGAACCTTCCCAATAGAACCGAGCCCTATGAGAGTCTAGTTTTGCATGCACACCATCTTGCAGCAGGAAGAGCCCCATGGCAAACATTGGGAGGTTGGCGAGACACGAGTTGGAGAGGATGAGCCTCCCCCCGGAGGACAAGAACCTCCCCCCCAGGGCTCCACTCTGGCAGCTAATTTCAGAACCAAAAAGTTCCATTGGTCAATAGTAAGTTTTCTGTCAGCCACAGGAAGACCCAAGTAGGTAAATGGGAACGAGCCCAATTTACAGTTGAGCATATCCGCCACCCTTTGGCGGTGCTCACGCGGTTTACCCATTACTATGACCTCACTCTTGTGATAGTTGATTCTCAACCCGGACATTTCTTCAAAACACATCAGAGGAATTTCAGATTAGCGATCCCCAGATCGTTATCCTGAATCAGAATCAGCGTGTCGTCGGCATATTGAAGGTGAGACACTCCCCCCGGAATAAGGTGCGGCACAACCCCCTGGATGTGTCCGGTTGCAGAGGCCGCTGAGAGCATTGCCGACAGTGCCTCCGCAACAAAGTTGAAAAGGAGGGGAGACAACGGGTCGCCTTGGCGACCCCTCTCTTGTTGCGGAAAAACGGGCCCATCTCACCGTTGATCGAAATGGCAGTCTGACCCCCCTGGACCAGCTGCATGAGTCTGTGAATAATGCCTGCATCGAACCCCTTCCGACGCAGGACTTCCGTGAGAAAGTCCCAATTTACCCTATCATAGGCCTTTTCAAAGTCGATTTTAAACAGAATACCACCTAGCTTCTTCTGTTTCAACTCATGGACAATTTCTTGCAAAGCCAAAGCGCCATCAAGAATGAAGCGGCCCTTAATAAATGCAGTCTGGTTGGGGCTAATAATCCTGTTGGCAATCGGGTCTAGGCGCGTTGCAAAGGCCTTGGAAACAATTTTGAAGATGACGTTGATTAAAGCAATCGGACGGAACTGAGAGATCTGGTCAGCCCCCTGAACCTTAGGAATCAGAGACAGCACCCCGAAGTTCAATCTGGCAATATCGATCCTGCCCAAAATGAAGTCATTGAGGATGTGAAGGACCCCGTGTTTCACCAAACCCCAACAACGCTTGAAGAATAGAACCGGGAACCCATCCGGTCCAGGCGCCGTATCTGACTTCAAAGACATCACTAAAGCTTCCAACTCCGCTTCTGAATAAGTTAGCGCTAGGCTCAAATTTTCTGCAGGCGAGACGCACCTCTCCCCACCCCAGGTGTTCGTGGCGAGGCCGCAAAACCGAGGGGCCTCTGAGCCCATCAGCGCTCTGTAAAAGTTGTATATGTGATCTTGAAGAGCCATCTTGTCCGAAATTGGGCCGTCAGGGGTAGAGAGGGACGTGATAAGACATTTGCGTCGCCGCCCGTTGGCAATCGCGTGGAAATAGCCCGTGTTGGCATCCCCCTGGAGTGCCCACCGAACTCTACCTCTCTGCCTCCAATATTCTTCCTCCATCTTCAAGATGTCAAGCAGTTGCTCTTCAAGGTGGAGACGGAAAGCCCAATCTTCCTCGTCCAACCCATCCGAGTCAGCACGCAAGTCAAGGTTTTTAATCTGCAGAAGGATGGAGTCCTTCATCGCCTTGGCACCCTTGCCTAGGTTACGACTCCACCCCCGAAGGAACTGGCGCAGGCTGGAGCTCATGAAACTCCACCAATCAACAATATCTCTCCCACCTACCACCGACGCCAAGTGGTTCCATTTGCAAAGCAAAATGGAGTTGAAGTTTTCCAATTCAAACCAGCCTGTTTCGAAGAAAAATCTATTGCTACGGACCAGGGAGCCCTCTCCCGAGTCAAAGATAAGTGGGGTATGGTCAGAGCCCAGGCTTGTTTCAGCCACCAGGGAGCACGTCGGAAAACGGACGTCAATCTCAGGCGAGATGAACACTCTGTCAAGAACGCAACGGACCGGATTTAATTGTTTATTGGACCAGGTGTACCGCGCACCCGTGCGCGGAAGTTCTTTAAGCGCCCACAACCCAATGTGAGCGTTGAACAAGTCAATACGGGCCCAGTTCACCCTATCATTATTCTTATCATCCGCCGATCGGATCAGGTTGAAATCGCCGCCCATGAGAATGGGATGGGAGCAACTGGCAATCTTGGAAGACAGTTCGTCTAGAAAGGAGCTTGATCTGGCATGATCCGCTGGACCATAAACCCCAATTATGTCCATAATCATACCAGATGGTCTGTGTAAGGCTGACGCGCAGATGAAGCTCTGACCTTTCTCACACGCCCCTACCTCAAAGAGGCTGTCCCTAATGCCCAGCAAAATGCCCCCTGAATGCCCATTCGCCGGTAACCAGCTCCAAAAGAACTTGTCCCCTATCTCAAGGCTCTGAAGCTCGTTATCAGTGAAGTCTTGTTTAATCGTCTCTAGGAGAATGACAACGTCGATGTGATGCTTGCGGAGATAGTCTTTAAGAAGAGTTCGGCGTCCCCGCACCCCGAACCCTCTAATGTTCCAGAAAAGAACACGCATTAGGAAACCACTCCCTTAGCCCGTGCTAGGCGGGTTAGCATGCGTCGTTCCACTGGGACCGAAGTCTTGACCGCCCTCTTTCTAGATTTCTTCACTGGAGGCTTCACGACCTCCCCTGAGGCCGTGAAGGCAAAGGTCTCACCAGGCCCTCCTGGTGATAGGATATTTTCGTCGGCGCTGGCGGCAGCACTGGACCCTGGTTCCCCTTGAACCAAAGTCTGCGCCACTCCCTGTGTAGAGTTCTCCTTCTCTTTCTGTTCTTTGTCCCTCCTCTCTTTTTCTTTCTTTTCTAACTCTAGTTGAGCAGCTTTCAAGGCCAGCTCAGCCTGGACCAATTCTCTTGCTTGAATCATCGAAACCACCTGTTCGGGAGCACCGCCTGTTGGATCTAAAACAACGCAACTATCCCTAGCCACTTGCAGAAAATCAAGAACAGGACGGTCTTGGAGAATAGCAAACTTAGAGATGGGTGAGTTACCTGGGTTGTTTTTCTTCTGAGTGCGAGTAGCGCGCGGGCGAGAACCGGCCCCTCCGTCTCGCCTTTGCCCCGCTCGCTCTTCCTAGTCACCTCAACCGAAGCAGGCCGGCTGCGGGGCGCCCGAGCAACCGGGGCAGAGAAGGCCCTGGCCGACGCGTCCAGAGCAAGCCCCGCATCCCGCGCAGCCTCCGACTTCGAGTCCCCCGATCCCTCCTCCAGCAGCGCCAGCTTCCTAGCTGTCCTATCCTGGTTGCTCTTGCTCCTTAACTCAGCAGCCTGCAGAGAGTCCACTTCCAGATGCTTGACCGGGGTTACGAGCAGTTGCTCCACTGTTGCGCCGCCTTCCGAGGCCGCCGGATGCCCACTGGCTAAGGAGATGGAGAAGCAAGCACTTGGGACTGCAGGCCAACTGCTGGCAACTTCAAGGCAGCACTGAAAGGCGGAAGGAACGAGCCATACTGAGAAATCACAATAGGTTGTTCCTTAGGAGGGGCAGAGACCGCTGCCTGGTGATGGCCATCCCCTTTCCCAGAATTGTTCACCGGCGATCTGCTCTTGCTTGACCTGGCCTTCTTGGGGTTGCGATCCTCCCACTCTTCGTCATCAGAACTCAGGTCCCTAGAGCAGTCCTTGTCTTTATCATGATCCTTGTCGTGCTTCTTGAAAGGAGGAGGAGAGGGTGGCGCCGGGCCCTTCCCGTTGTCACCAAACTCACGCTCTACGCGAACCTTAAACCCTTTAAGGTTAACGAACAAAGAGATGTGGCTTTGAAGTTGAACCGGAGTCCGGCACGCGAAGCGCATGCGGACAGGCCCCTCCTTGGGTTGCAGCGAAGCGATGTCCACTTCCAAAGGTCTTCCCAGCTCCAAGGTACCCGCCAGTAGCCTGGATTCCACCCGCCACGCCGCCGGGACACCATGCAATTTGATCCAAGTCACCGTCAGCGTTTCGTCGTGCAGCGGTTCCACACAAGATTCCGTGACCACCGCCCTGCATTCAGAGGTCGGGAGGCAGAGCCCGCCCCCACGGGTTGCCATCCGCAGCAGCTCCTTCGAGGGGAACACCAACGAGAAGTGTGCTCAGATAGTTGCTTCACTTGCCAGTCCCAGTTATCTTGAACCAAGTCTTTGAACTCGTCTTCCACCATCAGGTCTGAGAGGCTAGAGGATTCAATCTTGACTGTTGCCTCGTTACGAGGATTCCTCTCCGGCTCCGCTTATCTTCATCAACGAAAACAAACCCTCGTCCTTCAATGCCAAAACCCGCCCACCCTGGGGCCGATGGCGCTGTGCAGAGCTTCGCCGGGTGACCCACCTTCTTACATTTGGCACAGAACGGCTTCTCGGTGCAGTTGGACTGGATGTGCCCTTGATTTCCACAGTTGTAGCAAGTAACTTGAGACAGATCCGCCTCCGACGGGGCCCCACCCGTCGGCGCGTTCTGCGGAGGCCCTGGCTGCGGCGGCGGAGGCCGTGGCCTCTTGTACCCAGCGCCCCGAGGGGGATCCCCACCCCTGGGGCCGAGACGCGGCGGAGAGCGGTAGCGGTTGTCGGGGCCCCTGCCCATCCGGTCATCCGCCCCGCGCCCCGCCCGGTTGCCTCCAAATCGCCCATCATCACGGTGGCGGAAGTTGTCCCATCACGCTCGCGCTGCTGCCTTCTGTGCTCCTCCTGCTCTCTGTTCAGTTTAGCTCTGAGGTCCTCCGCGTCGTAGCGACGGCCCCCACCGCCGCCACCGACCGGGCCTCCTTGCCCATGACTGCCACCTTCACCGATGCTCGCGCCCCCGCGCCAACCACTGCTGCTGCCGTTCCAGTCGCGAGCCATCTCAACGAGGAACGGAGTGGCGGCGCCCGAGAGAAGCGACGGCGCGACGAAGACTTTGGCTCTGGACTTGTTTCGCTTCACGTCTCTCTTGGTGGCTGGAAACCCTAGAGTGAGATCTAGGGTTCCGGAAGGGAGCCAGACCCAGTTAAGAAGGTGGCGGCGGGAGCCCTTCCCCGTCACCACCGTTCGATAAGCAGCGCTGTCCACGCGTCGTGCATCCTGCAACCCGCACGGTGGCCCATAGTCCCTTCCAAGGCCCACCAGCTGAACCGAGGGCTGGCACCGCACATGGGCCACGACCTCCCCAGGACCACGGCCCACATCTCGGCCCATGGCACTGACTGCCTCCCCGAAGCAAACCCTAGCGATTCAGACCCTTCCTGCACCCGAACCAATGGCGGCGGCGGCGGCGCGTCCACCGGCTCCCCCAGCAGCGGCACCGCCAGCGAGCCCACCAAAAACCTCCCGGCCGCCAGCACCCCTGTGCCCAGCCGCGCACGCTGAGACCCGCCCCCTGGCGAGGACAACGATGGGAACTCAGAGAACGAATCTGGCGCCCACACCAACGCCGACTCCGGCGAAGTAGCGGCCGGTGAGGACGCTATCTGCGGCGCGAGGTCCCCCTGGACCCCTCCGCGCGACAGATCCCGCAGCACCGGCGGCCAGAACTCGCCCAACGTCACCGCCCCCCGCGGTGCACCACACAGCTCCACTTCGCCGTCGGAGGCCACCAGCTCCTCCTCCATGGCACATGCCGGGCCGCCCTCGGCCACGGCACGGTCCGCCAGAGCCCGGCGCCCCTTGCGCCGGCTCCGGCAGCGGCCGCCACGGCTAGGTTCCGGCGCCCCGACCCAGTCGCCTCGCGCGTCGCCTGTCGCCACAGGCACCCTTCGCGTGAGACACATCGCTCCGTTTCTTATGTGTTGTATCTACATTTAATAATTTTGGACTCATGCATGAATATGATTGGATTAGAACCATTTTTTACCTAAGCTACAAACTCACTCTCTTTCTTCATTAAATAGTATGCCACGTCAGCAAACTGCCTATGAAACCGCGCTAAGAAACTAGCATTGGCACCGGCCTTACCATATGATCAAGTAAAATCATCAAAGATTACAACACAAAGAGGCAAAGTCATTGGTTGTATTTATTTTACGGAAATTATGAAAGCGAAGCTATGAAGACAAGAAAAAAATGGTCATAACGAGACATAAAGAATACGGATGCACAAAAAACTAGTAATATTACTGGGCTTGCAGGGGGAAATCACGTCTAGTTCTCCTGGCCCTACTATGTTCTGGGGGCTAGACTACTACTCTCATCTTCTATGCTTATCTTTTGTGATCTCCCATTGAACGAGAGACCCATATTCTGTGAGCTTCGTAATTTCTTTGTAAGAACTGTATCCTCTTTGTGATATCGTGAAGTAGGGGTTACTAGTACCTCGATTTGTGTATGTAGAGTCTAATTGACTTGTTTCACTCCTTAGGCCTCGCTTGGAATGTCGGGAAGAATTTAGGAGCGGAAATATTTGCCGATCTTTTCCATGCATTGCCGGATTTATAGGAGGACATTAACAGCTTCATAATTTTAACCTGTCATTTTGTCTAATATAGGTTGATCCAAGCGGGGCCATACGGGTATGTGTAGAAGTTCTGTTATTTAACGAAAACATGGTATTAGAGTCCCTGGTATCTAAAGATTTGTGTTTGGACTTGAAGATCATCTACTATAGTTATCTACAAAGTACTATAGGTATTCTGCACAACTATATATTAAATTTAGGTTAGGGGATACATTAACCGGAGGGGGGCGACTAGGTATTCCACAGAGTTAAATTAGGTTAGGGGATACATAATTAAACAAAGCTCCTCCCAAGGGGGTGACCCCCCCCCCCCCCCCCCCCACCAACCTTCCACCAGCCAAAATGTTTTGCCCTCGTCGCTCGTGTCATAGCCTACTGCAACCACGCAGTGGTCCAGTTGGGCCTCGCAAGGCCCGATGAAGATTCATGAGTCGTAGAACTGGAACTCCCTGCTGCTTCACTCCAACGCCACGTTGACCGGCTAACGAGCCACTCGAGCATCAACATTTTTTTATCGTAGCACGGACGTTCTCGAAGCCCTCAATCGACACAACCTTCGGGCAGCCTTGGCACTCGCCTACTTTTCTGGGGTATGTTACGATGCGTCTGTGCAGAAGCATTGACCGGCGATGAAGTCAAAGTGTCCATCATGATTCCACTCACGCACCCTCGCTTGCCCCATTCTAGGCACGGCAAGTTCTTGATCCGAGAGGGTGACCAATATGTTGTTGTTGGCGATCTTATTAACGGCCTCGATCATGGCCACTGTGGAGAATGCCGAGGAGCTGTCGCACTACGTAGTTCTACAAAGAACAACACATAATCAGATTTTGAACTAAAATCTCAAACAAATTGGTGGGTAAGGACAGCCATGGGAGAATACGTCATGGGATACGCCATGAAGGAGCACGACGCAAGCAGGACCGACAGCGCCAGCAAATGCGACATAGCAATGTTCCCCTTATCCCGTCCACAAGGTGTCTTCACCAGCAATGAAACCCGCCCAGGAGGACAAGTGCGTCAACCGTCCCTCAGGATTTGGAACACGGACGTACTCTGTTGGCGCGGTGCTCATCTGCATGAACGACTATGATGATTTGTATTACGCGCATACCCTACCGACGTGTAGGGATGTTGACGGGCGTCTGCTCCGATCAAATTTATGTCCGCCACGTTCCGTACCTACTGATCATTTGTACTACTAATCATCGGGCTGAGATGAATTAACGCACGATTTGCCATCTGACGGACTGTCCGCCCCGTCCGTTGGACAGTCCGCCGACATCCCTACCGACGTGGTGCTCCCGTCCAAGACGACCTCTCGTGGTATCTGTGTCTCGCGGGTGGACTATATGGTTTAGGGTGAAACCCTCTAAAATAAAATAAAATAAAATATTGATAAATTGGGGGAGAGTCGTGGCCATTGCAGTTACCAATGCGCTTGTGGCAAGTACCAAAAACTTTGCTTTCATCGACTATGACCTAGCAACGGAGGAGGCGCTCAAGCACGTTCATCAGAGGCTACACACGAGTGTCGCAATACAACGCCACCCCTTTTGTCCAAGCATTGGAGCCCTAGTCTATGTGTTGTGCTACTCGTGAACAACAAGGTGCTCTTCCATAAGTACGATGGCGGCATCTTCCTAAGTCTGTGCGACACGGGGGTGTACCATATCAGGATGTTGGCTTAGTACAGCACCACTAATGATGAAGTAAACTACTATTTGTGGAGTCTAATAGGGAGAGGATGGGTACATGCATGCGCATGAGTAGTGGTGTGGGCAGCAAGGAAGGGCTTTGGGGTATCCTCATGGAACCTCTTTACATTGGTCTATGTTTAGTGTGCTTTGTTGTTGTCGATTCGATCTCTGTTCAATTTGTTATTTAGGAAGTACTTAAGGTACTCTCCTTACAGGGAAGGACCCTAGTTATCAAAGATTTTTTCATAAATATGTATGATTATTGAAGCAAATTGGCAATAACTCTATCTGTACCAGTTTGCTATCTTCACTGGGCCTTGTAGGACCCAACTTGACCATGTCGTGACTACGGTAGGCTATGAGATGGGCAGAAGGTGGCTACATCAAGATGGACACACGAGCGAACCGGTGGCGCTGAAAGATGGGGCATCACAATGTTCCCGTCATACCCAGTCATTCCTAAGCTGTCATCACTAGCAATGAAGCCCACTCAGAAGGACAAGTACTTTAACCGCCCCTCTGGATTTGGAACAAACGTACCCTGCTAGCGTGGTGCTCCCATCCATGATGATCTCCCGTAATATCTCTATGGCGGCAGGGTGAAACACTGCAAAATAAAATAGAATTTGGATAAATCGAGCAAAACGGCCCATGCATGCAAGCTGTCTCGCTTGAATAAATAATATGTTTTTTACGAACAATGAAAAACTGACAGTCCTAATAAGATGGTACATGCGAGACGGAGACGTGCAACCTAGCTAGGTTTTGCACGCATCCTTTACTATAATTAATTGTGGATCAGGAAGAACAAGGCATAAGTGCTGACCAGAGGTTGTTTTCTTCATGTGGCCGAGCGTACTGCTCGTGGTGCTAGGGCTAGGTCTGAGTCGACCTCTTAGGTAGTGAGGTCGACCCTGTTATGCTTTTGATTCTTGTAATGAACCTTGGTACCGTATGGGGCTTTTTGCGAATGTTAGCCTACTTGTGTTTCCTTTCTGTTGTGATTGTTCTTCTGATGTTACTAGCCTACTAGTAGGGAAGTGCCTTTCTATGGAACCACATTTTGTGGCGCACCAAATAGCCATGCGCCACAAAAAAAAAAAATGTGGCGCACTGTTTTGCGTGCGCCACAGAATTTTGCAATTTTGTGGCGCACGAAAACCACATGCGCCACAGAAAATGGGTAGTGTGCGCCACAGAAGTCACATTTCTGTGGCGCACCTGGCCATGTGCGCCACATCTCCAGGTGCGCCACAGAAATGTGACTTCTGTGGCGCACCCACCTTCATGCGCCACAGAAAGTGACATATCTGTGGCGCATGGAGGTGGGTGCGCCACAAAAAAAAAAATTCCTTCTCACGCATGCCTACCCCCCCCCCCCCTGGATCGTCTTTTCAGTTTTGCAAACAAGAAAAGAAAATGATAAAATCTTCAAAAAATAAAATCCTTTGACATGTAGTTAGGTTTTAGTGTCTACTTGGTATAGAAATTTTGAAATATGAATTTTGACCTTTTCTGCAAAAAATAGAAAAAAAAAGTTTGACCGGCCATAACTTTTGCATACGATGTCCAAAAGAGTAAAAAGTTATTTCAAAAAGAAGATTTTTTTCTACAAAATCGAAAAAATCAAAAAAATTGGAAAAAAAAATTTGTGGCACTGGTGGTGGGTGCGCCACAGAATTGTTGGGCGGGATTCAAATTTCGAATCCCGCCAAGCCTTTCTTATCCCTCTATTTTCTTCTTCCCTCCTCCACACTTCTCCTCCACTTCTCCTCTCCTCCACTTATCTTCTCCTCCACTTCTCCTCTTCTCCCTCCTCCTCCACTTCTCCTCTTCTCCTCTCCTCCTCCACTTCTCCTCTTCACTCCTCCTCCTCCTCCACTTCTCCTCTTCTCTCCTCCTCCTCCTCCTCCACCTCCACCTCCGGCGACCTCCGGTGACATCCTCCACCATCTCGGCGACCTCCTCCACCTCCGGCGACCTCCGGTGACATCCTCCACCATCCCGGCGACCTCCTCCACCTCCGGCGACATCCTCCACCATTCCGGCGACCTCCTCCACCTCCACCTCCAGCGACCTCCTTCGCCTCCTCCACCATCTCCGGCGACCACCATCCTCCACCCACCCAACTCCAACGACCCCCTCCTCCACCCACCTCCGGGCATGCCACTACGGCCCTGGCCACGGGCACCACGGCCTCCGACGAGCTCCGGCCAAATTCCAGCGAAATTTCGAAATTTCGGTGAAATTCCGGCGGCCAGATCTAGATCTGGCCGCCTTTTTTTTTGAAATTCAAATAAACTTTTGTGGCGCATGGTAGTGGGGTGCGTCACAGAAATATTTCTGTGGCGCATGCACTTGGGGGTGCGCCACAGAATCTTACACTTTTCTGTGGCGCATGGACCGTGCGCCACAGAAATAATATTTTTGTGGCGAGGATTTAGTGGCGCACCCACCATGCGCCACAGAAAGGCTTTTTGGTGCGCCACTAAAAGGCCTTTCCCTACTAGTGGCCCCCGAGTCTGTTGGATAGGGGGTGATATCGATTTCTTCGTTGCTCTTATGTCTCGAGCTGTTTTTGTGTAGCCTGGAGCAACCGGTGTACCAGCCGGTCCTTCATCTGAGAGCTAGGTTTTGCACACATCCTTTACTATAATTAATTGTGGATCAGGAAGAACAAGGCATAAGTGCTGACCAGAGGCTGTTTTCTTCATGTGGCCACCAGCCAGCGTCCTTCATCCTCTCTCATGGCGGCACATGATGACACACTCCGTGTACTACTGATGGTGGATAGTGGTCGTCTACCGAGATAAGCTACATCGGTCGCGGGTATGAAGGTTGGTTTCAGTCGTGCCTCTTGGTTGCGTGATGCGGCCTTCTGACTTGGGATTCAGGAGTCCAGATTCGTCTGAAGCGGTGCAAGTGTGAGATGTAACCAGAAAAGAAAAGAAAAGAAAAGAGGGCCAAACGGATCTCTGCTGCAACTACCTCTTTTCTTAAATATAAAACGTTTAAGAAGTTTATTAAACTTTCAAAACGTGTTATATTTAGTACATATGAAGTACTTTCAAAACGACTCTTCAAACTTACCTAGTTTAACTATTAAAACAAAAACCTAATAAAGATTAGTTTCAACAACCCTGACCATGTTGGGCTGTGTTGAATATACCATATTGTTGTCGCTCCAGCCTCGGTTCAATTTTACCCAATTTGTAAAATGATTGTCGGCGTCGCGGGACACGGGGTGCCACGCAGTACAAGCAGGCGGAGACGTGGTGGCCGGGAGAGGAGGGCACCCTGACCCGGGCGCTCCTGCCTAAGGATAACCTGCCCTCTCAGAGCACGGGAGGGCAGTTAGCACCAAGATAAGAAGACAGGGATGATCTCGAAGCCTGAACCCACCAAGACCATCGGCGAGGAGGCGGAGACAGGGCCACGTAAGAGGAGGAGATACCCCTCGGGCGGAGCTTCTCGAATATGTCGCAGGGCCGGGACCTCCGGCGTCTTTGAGGAGCTCGTCTCAGGGAAGGATCTCGGGCGCCGGAGGGAGAGGAGTCCCTGGGGGACCCTGGACCACGTCTGATCCAGGGGTTCACCCCGGGAACCTGCAACCACCCCGGGAAGTCAGGGGACAGCAACGTGGCGCGAGATTCCTGCGCCACACCCCGGGAAGGGTTGCTTCGCAGGGAAGAAAAACGCAGCTGACATCACGGACAAGACCACTCACGCCTGCTACCGGGCGCAGGCGTGACATCGACAAGACCGGCACTCTGTCCCATCAGTGCAGGCGCAGCGCCCGGCGCGATGCCCGGGCCACCGACGGGACCGTTGCGTCGGAGCCTGCCCCCCGCCAGGCGGACGCTGACCCCCTCGACCCTTTCGGGTCAGCCGGCGAGGGGGGAGCCGAAGAAGAAGAAGTGCCTGAAGACGTGCTTGGGGAAGAGGCCCCCAACGTACCCGGCGCAGAGGAGCCGCCTCCACCCGCCCGAAGCGACGCATCACGGACTCCCTCGGCGGCGCCGCCACAGCCGTCGGGAGCCCATGGGACGGGGCCGGGCTCGGAAAACACACACGGATGTCCACTCGTGGGGGTCAGGAGATGTGGGGAAGCGCTTGCTATGGCTAACGCCATGGCAGAATACCCCCTAAGACTGACTCGCCCCATTACGAACGGTGGCAAGCCGTTTGGCAGCCCTCCTTACATACACCCGCCAAAGGATGGAGGCCGCCCGCTCTCGGTCGCTCCTCCCAGGAGCCTCTGGGCACCACGCCGGGGGACCCGCCACCAAGGCAACGACATCAGCGCGGCACCCGGCGACCCGCGCTGATGGTGGGATTCCGAAGCATCTTTCGGTGGGATCTTCTACGACTCGCCCCTCGAAAGAGCCCCGGGAAGTTACCAGCGGGCGGGCAGGTGAGGATGCCCAGGCCCACATAGAGCGTCGGAGGGGACGCCACCCGGAGACGGGAGCCTACTCGTATGGGGCAGGGCTCGAGGCCCATGACTACGGAGGGGGCTACCTGGCTTATACCCGGGCCCTCCGACAGGTGGTCTGGCCCGCTATGTTCTGGCCTAGCACTGCGCTGAAGTACGACAGAACTACGAACACGAAGGAGTTCCTGCAAATCTACTGCACGGCCATGACGGCTGCGGGGGACCGACTCAAAGGTAATGGCCAATTGGTTCCGCTCGCGCTGGTGCCCCCGGCTCGGACATGGCTGATGCATTGCTCGAAGGAACCATTGGATCGTGGCAGGAGCTATGTGAGCAGTTCGTGAGTGCTTTCCAGGGTGGGTACCAGCGCCCTGGGACCATGAACGATCTCCACTCCATAATCCAGAGGCCGGGTGAGATGCTCCGGCATTACATCCAACGCATTTGCCACGCGTCGCACAACATCCTGGATGCGGCTGACACCGCCATCATCCAAGGCTTCCGCCAGAACGTGCGGGAAATGCGGATGATGGAGGAACTTAGCTGCCGGACTGTGCGCACCACCAGCGAGCTGTACGCCCTAGCGGATCGATCCGCTAAAATGGAGAGAAAGGCCGCCGGGCGCCCGAGCTGGCCGCCAGGGCGGCGGCGGAGCCGGAAGCCGAGGCCCGGAAGAAGGCGGCAAGGAGGAGAGATCCCAGGCAGGCGCTGGCGGCCGAGGTGGCGACCACTTCGGTGACGGAGAAAGCCAACCCGATGGCTGAGGTGGCAGCAATCAAATCAGCATCAGGGATGTGGTGCCCCATCCATAAGGTCGACTCCCACGATGCCAAGGAATGCCGAGTGGTAAGGGGTATAGCGGATACACTTCGAAAAAGGTACGCGGAGCAGGAGGCCAACGGCACGGTGGGGAACTACTTCATCTGCGACGAACCCGGGCACCGGGCCCAGGAATGCCCTTCTTGACAGGGCAACATGGGGCGCGAAGCGACCAAGGGGAGCCAAGGGCGGGGTCCCGAAGGGGCCGCCCCGCCCACTCGAAACCCGCCGGCACGAGGAGGAAGACCCCGTCGATCACTCTGCGGGGGAGAAGACGAGTACCCAGATGCCCGGGACACCGCGTGCCTGCACGGGAGAGCCTTTTCCCTCACCTCTCATGGGGAGGTAAAACGCTTCACCCGTGACGTGTGCGCCGTGATCCCGGGATACGAAGCCCTGAGCAAGTTAAGGTGGTCACACGTACCCATCACTTTCGACCAAGACGACCATCTGCCCAACTGCGTGGGAGCGGGAACTCTACCTATGGTAGTATCCCCGATCATCAACAACATAACCGTGTCCCGGATGCTGGTTGACGGGGGCTCCAGTATCAACCTCATTTCGGCCGCACTCATGGAGAAGCTGCAGATTACGGAGACACAACTACTCCCGACGTCACCGTTCCAAGGAGTAAGCTCGGGGGCTGTTCAGCCTCTGGGCAAGCTAATGCTGCCGGTCACCTTTGGGCCCAAGGAAAAGTATCGCACCGAGAACGTAATGTTCGACGTATCGGACATCCCGCTCCCCTACAACGGCCTTTTGGGCTGCCCGGCGCTGGCGAAGTTCATGGCCGTCACCCATCACGCCTACAACGCCCTCAAGATACCCACCACCTGGGGAGTGCTAACGGTAAAGGCAGACACCAAGGATGCGGTGGCCTGTGTCAAGCAAACCTTCCTGGCCCTGGCGGCGGCGACTCCCGGGGAGAGAGGCCTGGAAGAAGCTGGGGAGCCGACCCCGGCCTTGTCCACCAAAAAGGCCAAGGCTGCGGAAACGCAGACCCCCGAAGAGGAGGCCGGCCTAAAACCGGCCGCAAAAAAGCGAGCCCCCAAGGAGGGCCCGGAACGGCACGCACGAGCCGGGCGTTCCACGACGGGTGGTCGGGATGAGGGAAGGACGAGCGCACGGGCCATGTGACCACGTGCGCCCCAAACACTCCGCATCCCATCAGCCCTATCAGGGATAGGGCAAGATTGCCGGCAAGATCGGAGACGTCGTGCCAACCCAGGACTCGGGAGCCGGGAATCGTCCCCCGCGACAAGCGTTATCGGGACGAGCCTGATTATAATCCGCTAGATCAGTGGACGTTCTGGGACTCCCTCTGGGATATATGAATTGTTCTGACCCTTGTGCGAGCCCCCAACCCTCTTGGTTAGCTCCGGCGAAACCTCGAGCGGGGCAAAGAAGCATGGCACCAGTGGGAAGTTCCGGGGGAGCTAGGCGTCTCGCGAGAGGCCCCCACCCCCGGGGAGGTTTTTACACCGATAACTTCCCACCGGGAAGAAAAGGGGAAGAATGAATTCATCTTTGAAGTCCGGCTCGAGGAAAGCAACCCCCCGGGTGTACATCCCGCTAGGAAGAGCCGGCACAACTTCGGGGTCTGCCTTAGGGAAGCCTCGGAGGGTCGAAAGACACCCCGGAGAGAGGCGCACCCTGCGCGACGCACTGCGCGAGGGCCGCACCCCGGGAAGCAACGCGTTCGACGCACAGAACGACGTAGCTTGAAGGATAGTGAAAAACCGCCCAGACCCCGCGCGCGCGACGGAAGGACGCTCCCTCATGGCTCCCCACCCCGCCACGAGAGAGCGCCCGGGGGCTACTGTCGGCGTCGCGGGACACGGGGTGCCACGCAGTACAGGCAGGCGGAGACGTGGCGGCCGGGAGAAGAGGGCACCCCGACCCGGGCGCCCCTGGCTAAGGATAACCTGCCCTCTCAGAGCACGGGAGGGCAGTGAGCACCAAGATAAGAAGACAGGGATGATCTCGAAGCCTGAACCCACCAAGACCATCGGCGAGGAGGCGGAGACAGGGGCCACGAGGAGGAGATACCCCCTCGGGCCGAGCTTCTCAAAGATGTCGTAGGGCCGGGACCTCCGATGTCTTCGAGGAGCTCGTCTCAGGGAAGGATCTCGGGCGCCGGAGGGAGAGGAGTCCCCGGGGGACCCTGGACCACATCTGATCCAGGGGTTCACCCCGGGAGCCTGCAACCACCCCGGGCAGTCAGGGGACAGCAACGTGGCACGAGATTCCGGCGCCACACCCGGGAAGGGTTGCTTTGCAGGGAAGAAAGACGCAGCTGACATCACGGACAAGACCACTCATGCCTGCTACCGGGCGCAGGCGCAGGCATGACATCGACAAGACCCGGCACTCTGTCCTGTCAGTGCAGGCGCAACGCCCGGCGCAATGCCCGGGCCGCAGACGGGACCCGACTTGCCGTCACCTCCGCCCCGGCGGGGCGGGCGGCATGGAAGACAGCGCGGCAAGACGCCTCCACGAAGATGGCCGGTGGCTGCCACCTGGGCCGGGGCGGGACGCGTGCCCTGACTCGGTGGCACGCCCTCAGCACGACCACTTGTCATATAAAAGGAGGCCCTAGGTCATTGAGTAGAGAGGACACACGATGACTAGCGGCTGCTCATAGTTCTCCACTCGTACTCGAGGGCTGGACGAGCTACACCTCGGGAACCTCTCGGTGTGTATCTCAACTGCTCACGGGGGTTAGCGAGCGCTGGTAGCCTTCCCACTATAAATCATTGATACGTCTCCAACGTATCCATAATTTCTGATGTTCCATGCTTATATTATACCAATTGATACATGTTTTATATACACTTTATATCATTTTTATGCATTTTCTGGGACTAACCTATTAACAAGATGCCGAAGTGCCAGTTCCCTGTTTTCTGCTATTTTTGGTTCCAGAAAAGTACTTCTGCGAATATTCTCGGAATTGCACGAAACAAAAGGCCACGTCCCTATTTTTCCAGCACCGTCACGGAGTCCGAAGGAGAGACGAAGGAGGGCGCCGAGGTGGCCAAACCACACCCCGGCGCGGTGGGCCCCCTGGCCGCGCCACCAGGTGGTGTGGGCCCCTCGAGCCTCCACCGACGTTGCCCCTTCGCCTATATATTGCCTCAGACGTGAAAACCCTAAAAAACCAAGCCATATTTCTAGAAGAGCTCCGCAGCGCCGCCGCCATCGACGACAAGTTTCGGGGGACAGAAGTCTCTGTTCCGGCACGCTGCCGGGACGGGGAATTGCCCCCGGAGCCATCTCCATCAACTCCATCGCCATCTTCATCGCCGCTGCTGACTCCCATGATGAGGAGGGAGTAGTTCTCCCCCGAGGCTGAGGGCTCTACCGGTAGCTATGTGGTTCATCTCTCTCACACATGGTGTGATCTTTATGTGATCATGTGTATTGCTAGTATCGCTGAATACATTAATAATGTTTATGCTACTCAAGTGATTTTGTCTAGTTTCTGGAGTCGTTGTGACAACACGGTATCAAGGTGACAGTGTGGGTACTTGTGTGACTCTATGAATAATTTAGACATTTATCATGGCTTATTCTTGGGAATTGTGGTGTTTGTTTACTCAGACTTTGAGGAGTGCTTTTGCAGCCCTACACGTAGTACTCTTGTGTTATCAAGAAGGAGAATAATCCGAGCAGTATTTACTTGTGTTCAGTTGTGCTAATCTAGTTGAATATGTAGATGTTACTCTTTATCTATAATGCACTCTATAGGTTACTTTAATATGAACTCCGGTACTCTCCACGGTGTAAAGGTGACAGTGTGTGCACCGTGTGTGATTCCTTTATGACGTTGTGGAGCTTGTTTACTCCGGCTTGAGGTGTGCTTTTGTAGCCCTACACAATGAATGGTGTTTGTTATCCAACAAGAGAGTGTTTAAGAGTAGCTTTTACTTATTCAGTTATGAGATCATTGTTGAGAGTGTCCACTAGTGAAAGTATGATCCCTAGGCCTTGTTTCTAAGCATTGAAACACCGTTTACATCAAGTTCTGCTACATGTTTGCTTGCTGCCATCTTTATTTCAGATTGCAATTACTACTTGCAATCATCCATATCACTTGTATTTCACTATCTCTTCGCCGAACTAGTGCACCTATACATCTGACAAGTGTATTGGGTGTGTTGGGGACACAAGAGACTTCTTGTATCTTAATTGCAGGGTTGTTTGAGAGGGATATCATTGACCTCTACCTCCCTGAGTTCGATAAACCTTGGGTGATTCACTTAAGGGAAACTTGCTGCTGTTCTACAAACCTCTGCTCTTGGAGGCCCAACACTGTCTACAAGAATAGAAGCACATGTAGACATCAATCATCAGCTCCACAATCCAACCAGACAAGCAGGACGTAGGGTGTTACGCGGCGACGCGGCCCGAACCTGGGTAAAATCTTGTGTGTTCGTGCTTGAGCTTGGGGACCGATTCCGGAGCACCTCGCGCCCTCCTACCGAACAAATAGGGGGTGTCCAACATCCCCGGTGTCCGCGTACCGACACGCGACAATGATGAAGTAGGAGTTACTCGCATATGGATGGATCTTGTTTACTATCCCTCTCTCATATGAGCATGTTTTAGTCCTTCATGGATATGCGTGGAAGTTGTGTTATTTGAAACATAACATGTATTTAGTATGGACTTGGAGCTTAGTTAAGGTAGGGGGCATCATCCCTCCGTACTGACCCCAGAGAAATCATCACCCACATTAAATCTTAGGCAAGATTAATCTATGTGTTTTATTCTCCGTGCTTTCCTTGCCCTCCATAGCGTGTGTGGCAACGTGAAGGATAGGGAATGGGAGTTGGCTGAAGGGTTATAGATGGGAAATAGACTTTAATTCACATTCCCATGTGCTGGTGTGCGTGAGATTTATCGTGAGACACTTGTTTGCTTCATCTGTTTAGACGCCGGAAAATAATATTTTTGCACTTGGACTAATTAAACACAATCAGAGCTGTCCAAAATTAAACACGATCAGACGGTAAAAAAATGGACATTCATAGCCACAGCTTTGGTTTGACTCGCCAAAGAGGGGATCGGAATTTTATAAGGACATGACTATCTAGCAGGCGCCTTCCATTTAACAAATCTGTACGCACTCCTCCCTGCACTCCACCAAGATTAGGCAAAACTCAATTAGTCATCTCGCGTGTGTGCGCGTGTGAAGAAACAGCCAGGTTTTACATGCATGCACTACAGGACAAAATTGATGACATCATCACGTATTAAATGTAAAATTCGAAAAAAAAAATGATTTGTAGCTCAAACCGATTATCCGATTTATGATCTATTTTCACCGTTGGACGTGTTGCGTCGAGATATTCGAAACTAGATCCCATGTTGATATGTTCCGATGATACATTTTTTGGACCGAAAAGTTACCCACCCATTAACACATGATTTACCATGTTGTAGTATATAAGTTACCCATCCAAGTAACGATTAATTTTTGGTTTCAAACTATGTTCCATTTTTGGTTGTACTTTACAATTTTCCCGTGTTTCGAAGTTACCAGCTATAGCTAGTTTCATAAGTGAGTTAGCACTTTGAGGCGATACATTTATCATATACAAGTGGATAACTATCCACTAAAACGCATGTGCAACTTCATAAATATTAGGGTGATAACTTTGTCGATTTCATGGTGATAACTACACCATTAAAACAGATGGATAACTCTATCACTAGTGGGTAGTGGGTAACTACTACTAAGAGTGCATGGTAACTATATTAATTTTATGGTAGATAACTATAGCATGAATATATAAATGGACAACTCCATTTGTAAAGGGGTTGGTAACTCTATCAGTACTACGTGGGTAACTATATCATAAACACATAGGTAATTTTATCAGTACTAGGGTACTCATGAGAGTACTAGGTGGGTAACTTCATTAGTACTGTGTGGGTAACTTTATCACTACTAGGTTGATAAATTTATCAGTAATAGGTGGGTAACTTACCAATAGAGTAGGGTAACTACATCAATTTCGTTGTGCATAACTATATCATGACACATGGGTGACTCCATCAGTAGATGGTGGGCAACTCCATCAGTAAATGGTGGATAACTCTATCAGTATTTGATGGCTAACTATTACAAAGAGAGAAGGGTGACCATGCTATATCGATTGCGTGGTGGATAACTATATCATGAACATATGGTTAAATCCATCAGTATATGCTGGGTAACTTCATTAGTACTGGGTGGATAATTAATACCGATAGAGTAGGGTAACTAAATCGATTTCGTGGTGCCTAACTGCATCATGAACACATGGACTTCATGATTATTGGGTGGATAACTCCATTAGTAATGGGTGATTAACTATTACCGAGAGATTATCGAGAGAGCCGGGTAACTAAATTAATTTTGTGGTAGATAATAAACACATGGGTAACTCAATTAGTAATGGACAGGGGATTATTACCGATAGATTAGGATAACTCAATCAGTACGTGGTGGTCCGATGGGACTCCGTCATCGTGCACTTGCGCAGGCCGGTGGCACAACACCGGGCGAGAGACGGACCTCGGCTCTCGACAAACAAATATTTGGTACGTTCAGAACGACGCTAGACTAGGCGACATGGAGGGATTAAGCGAGACGGTGACTCGGTCAACGATGTCAGCAGAGCAAGACCTCGGCACGCGGTCAGCCATCACACAAACACAAATCTCACAGAATGTCATGGTAAATTGCATACGTCCACGTATATACTTACAAATCAAATCAATTGTTTAGATACGAGACTAACTCATCAAGGGCGCGTTTGGTATCCAGCATCTCTTTTGGAACTCGCTGGGGGCAGGCTCTAGGGGCACTGCCGAGCAGAGCCACCCTTAAAACCATGTTGTGGTTGTTGTTTGGTAACCTGCAGGAAAAAACGAGAGCTCTGCTGGTGCAGGACAACCAAACAACATGCTTGTGTTTGCAGATTTGGTTAGTCTCACCAATTTCCACATAGGTGAACTTATCTCACACCACACTTGGACAACTCTACGTGGCAGACCCATGACGAGCGGTCACCGGCGAAGGATGCGGTGAGCACGACGATGTTGTTACCACCTACTTGGACAGCTCTACTGACATACCAATGCCGCAAGTCAAGTAGGACGACTACGAGGCATGGCGGAGGCGGAGGTCGACGATGAAAATGCGGCATGGCGGCGACGAAGCTCGACGGCGACGACACGACATGACGGCGGCAGAGCTCGACAACGACGAGATAGAGCGGAGGTTGAAGAAGGCCTCGTCAAGAACACTCTAAATAGGCATCCGTTCAGTACGATATCTATTTATGTACGAGCACCGAAACACGTAATTTACAACATGAGAGTTGTGTGAAATGACGAGGTGAAGCTCCTAAAAGGAAATGTCAAACGGTCGACCGTGATTGATTAATCTGACGAAATTCGTCTAAAAAAAAGCTGAAAACATGAACACGAAATTCAAAGTTAACGTTCGACGAAAGTCAGAACCGATTGCTGGGATGGAACCAAATCGTCAGTGCGCATCATTTTCATGTACAACATATTTTGAATCAAGAATTATAGCATCGATTAGAAGGAAGAAAATGAAATGTGGGTAAAGTGTGTAACCGCAGAAAGCAGCTAGCTGCCTTTTATCTACTCCCTCCGTTTTTTAATATAAGATGTTTTAGGTGTTGCACATGTTGTCTAGATAATACTAAAGTGAGTGAACATGCACACTAATACATGTCTACATACATTTGTGTACATGTGCATGTGGACACATGTTGTCTAGATAATACTAAAGTAAGTGAACATGCACACTAATACATGTCTACATACATTTGTGTACATGTGCATGTGGACAAATGCTAAAACATCTTATATTAAAAAACGGAGGGAGTACTCGTGTGGAGCACAACACAATGGATCGCCTAGGCTGAGGCATGCAGGAGCACATGGGCCTGTCAGCCATGGCGTGACCAAGCCTGAAGCTCGCACGCGCAACCATTCAATGACAAGCGGGGCAATTGGATGTGAGGACCACCGCTCGTTCGCTTTTCGAACTGCACAATTTGCTGCGTCGAGTTATGCCCCGCGTAAGGCGCATGCTGTTTAGATTTTCCGATTTTATAATCTTTTGACACTTAAACAGGGAGGCAGTTAACGCTAGCAAGTTCACGGGAGAAGAAGAGAAGCTAATTGGGAAAGATTTTCGCACGGTTTCTTTGCTACCTTCGATCGCGGGATTTGCTCAACGAACTGAGATTTTTTCTGCAGTAAATTATCTATCTCAGTTCAATTACCACGTCCCCCAGGGAATAGACTGGAGGGAATTGGCCTCCATAACTCCCCTTCCTGGCCACAACTTCTAATCCCACCAACCATATGAGGGAGTTTTAGTCCTGTAGCCCCTTAATTCCCATTCCATAATTAAAACTTGCCCCAACCAAAGACGCTGCCATCGTTTTTTAGATTTTAGTTGAAAATCTTATTATGTGTTGATTATTTAGAATTAGGCAAGGAAATTAACTATGGGAAAACTTTGTTTCTCGATTCTATAAGTGCTTACGATATTTTGTTGGTCCCTTTACTTCTATTTGTGTTGTTCATACTCACATGCCCGAGGTGGAAGGCGCCAAAACAATTTCCACCGGCGACCTAGTGCCACTCTCATAGCATGCAAGAGCTAGTAGGCTGTTCCCAGAACGAGCGCAACCAAGATTGCGGCATTGAGGTCATGAACGAGGCATTCAAGCTCTTTGTCGAGAACTACATCTACGCTCCACCGGAATGGAGGCCAAGTGGAAGGTAACCGGAGGGTCGTGTCCATTCAATGCTTCGAGGGCATGCTGCAGGACGATGAGATTTCACTGGTAACTGTGGTCGCGCACCAACTTTTAGTTTGATAAGTTATGACAACATTTATCTTCCAGGAAATCAGTAAAGATATATCCCACCTCAGCATAAACATTACTCATATGGTGATAGAAAACAATTTTACCAACCTTCAAGCCCAAGAAGTTTAACATTTAATTGAATTTTTCCAGCCCAGTGTATGTAATCTAGCATAAGGAGAGTGTATACTCTGTTCTGGAACAAGGGCGGTCGCCTTCCCAACTCCAGATAAACTTTAATTAATTAAGTAACAAATGTGGAAGTATGATCATTGATACGTCTCAAACATTTCTATAATTTTTTAATATTCCATGTTTATTATATATCATTGCCACATGCTTTTACAATATTTTTATATCATTTTGGCACATTTTATGGAACTAACCTATTAACAAGATGCCCAGTGCCATTTCCTGTTTTTGCTGTCTTTTTGTTTCAGAAAAGCTAGTCGGGGAATTTTCTCGGAATAAGCTGCCAATTTACATGATTTATTTTTGCGAAGAAACAAAGACTGCGCCAGAAGGAGACCTGCAGGGGGCCCCACAGGGGCCAGACGAACCCCAGGCGCGATCAACCCTAGACCACTCCTGGGCCCTACCTGGACGACTCCGAGACCCCCTCGAGTTGCCCTTTCGCCTGTAAATTGCCTTCGTCCCGGAAACACTCGATACCCGATCATATTTTTCAGAAAACATCCGAGGCCGCCGCCATCACCAACCCTAGATCGGGAAGGTTCTAAAGCTCTTCCCGGCACCCTGCCGGAGGGGGAGATCGTCACCGGAGGCATCTACACCACCATGCCTGCCTCCGGAGTGATGCGTGAGTAGTCCACCACGGGACTACGAGTCCATGGCACTAGCTAGATGGTTGTCTCTCTTCCTTGTGCTCCATTGTTTATATCTTATGAGTTGCCTACATGATTAAGATCATCTTTATGTAATGATATGCGTTGTGTTTGCGGGGATCCGATGAATTATGGAGTCATGACATTATTGTTCAGTTTATCTATGATATGTTTTATTTATGATCTTGCATGCTCCCCGATGCTTGTTTATGCTTTGGGCGAAGTAATTACTTGTGTCAGTAGAGGGAGTATTTATGCTAGATAGTGGGTTAATGCCTCTCTTGTCTGAGCTCGAGTTGACAGAAACGATTAGGACTTGAGATGTGCTGTTGCTACTAGGGAGAAAACAGCGGTGTTTATTGCTATATGTTGTAACCATTGCTTACATTAAGCATCATACTTATTTTAATTATCTGTTGGTTGCAACTTAATACTTTCAGGAGACTTGCTGGATAGCGGTCCCGGGGTGGATTATTAGTCATAGATGCATTTGGATAACGGTCTATGTATTTTGACGTAATGCCCATATTAAATGAAACGGTGAACTTTGTGTCATGGTAGTATTATGTTGCGCCCATGTTTGTCAATTGCCCTGCTGTAATTTGTTCACCCAACACGTTTATCTTTTGGAGAGACACCACTAGTGAACTATGGACCCCGGTCCTATTTTACTATATTGCGTACAACCGTTTTAATAGCTTTTTCTAGTCATTTGCTCGCTGGTCATTTTTGCTTTCATAATATTTTACACACATACATTTAATCCTTTGTGTTCAGCAAGCCGGAGGGATTGACAACCTCTCTGTTTCGTTGGGGCAAGTAGTTTGTTCGTGTGTGCGCAGATCCACGTCAGTAATCATAAACGGCGCCGCTGTCACCTTTCTGAAGCCTTCTCCAAATCCTACTGGATCGATAAACCTTGGTTTTGTAATCAAGGGAAAACTGCTACTACACTACATCATACCTTCCTCTTGGGGTTCCCAGCGAACGTGTTATCACACGTCATCAATCGTCACAACATCAAACTTTTGTGAACATTATTTTTCTACACATATGAAACAATGTTTGCAACATTTAACTCTCGCTTAGACAAAATTGTTGCAACATCTCCAACACGCACGCCCAAGAATAAAAATTCTATATGTATGCAACAAATCTCCATTCATAGCAACACATGGCTACGAGATGAGACACAATACTCACAACACGAAACAACATCTCCATTCATAGCAACACATGGCTACGAGATGAGACACAATACTCACAACACGAAACAACATCCCCCTTCCCTCCATCCCTGCTCCCAGTCCCAGGGGTAAACGGATATTTAATCTCAGTAGTCCATCGAATAAGCATGGAGGGTTCAATCTTCATGATGATGATATTCCTTACGAAGAGTTAATTAAGGGTTCGCACATTTTTATATCATGAAGAGTTCCCAATTGATTCCACCTCCGACTGCTTGGACATCACAACATCATCCACTTCACCGACATGTGGTAAGTCATAAGGTAATGATATGGTGAGTGGTGATAAGAATAGTGTTGATGATTTTGAGCTCGAGTCTTGTTGACCGAGTTTTTCTGAAGTTTCCAGATACAAGGTTTTTAACAAGCCAATTCGTGTAATACAGGTTTAGCATGAAAGTACCATTTCTGCATTTTTCTCATGTGAGAGTTGTGGGTGTTTTATGGAGGCTTCGACATAATACATGTAGTTGTCCAAGAGGAAGTCATTCGGACCCCTAAGGGGTTTGTACCCTCTTCCAAGAAGGCGGATGTACTCATACTCGAAATGGGCCTTGAGGTCTACTATAAAACAAGGAAAAATTGGGGAGTGGTGTTTTGGCTCCCGGCGCATATGCACCCTTTATTTAAAATGCATTTTGGATGTACTTAGAAATTTCAAAAAATTGAAAACAAATGTTCGCACATATATCTTAACATGCTATGTGTTCACAAAGTCGTTTCACGAAAAACCGGCATTTTTTTTATGACTTGTGTAAAAAAGCAAAATTTGGTGCTAAAATAAGCCTTTTTACGAGTTTTTTTTTTGTCTTTTTACACAGGACACAAAACATATCGGTTTTCGGTGAAACGACTTTGTGAACACATAGAATGTGAAGACGTATCCGCGAAATTTTATTTCAGATTTTTTCGACATTTTAAAATATGTTTTTCAAATACCGGGTGCATATGCACCTGAGTGCCAAAGTGAATTTCCGGAAAAATTGTACATTCTTTCAAAAGATCTGAATACTCCCTTTGACCAAAAATGACGCATTTAACATGCGACTTATGTGATATAAATAATAATAATAATAATAAGAAGTAAAATACTTTTGAATAGGAATACAATGATGTCAATTTTATGTCACATTGTATTACATATTAATGGACTAATTTTTGGTCAAAGGCTTGTCAAAGAAAACAAATACGCATTATATTTTGGAATGGAGTAGTAATAAAGAGAGGGTATTCTCGTATCTACTTTTCGCGTGTAT
Organism: Poa pratensis; assembly: GCA_947311845.1. Classification (NCBI taxonomy): domain Eukaryota; kingdom Viridiplantae; phylum Streptophyta; class Magnoliopsida; order Poales; family Poaceae; genus Poa; species Poa pratensis. Next base: position 70,252,998 of record CAMZMU010000117.1, read on the forward strand.
TCATCATCTACATGGTCAGGTAAACATGTTTACTACCGTGGTGCCCGTTTGTTGAACATAGGCGCTCTTGTCCGAGTTGCTTGTACTTCTTCCGTTCCAAATTACATGACTTTAATTTGTCTACATGTGGATATATCTAGACATGTTACAAGTATAAATACATCCACATTTAGACAAATGGAAGTCATCTAATTTAGAACGGAGGGAGTATTAGTTATACAACTGTCTGTGTATATAGACTTCAGCACATGACAACCTACACCATTCAAATATACTCCGTATAACTTAACTCTAGACCGTTGGATCTATGTCGTTTCATTTTATTGATAGAACTGGTAGATAATATTGGAAGCCGTAGTAATCTCAATAGTTTGATTTAAGGTATATCCGGACGTTACTTATTTTTGAGCTTGACAGAGTATTGGTTTACTAGTGATCCTGAATTCCTGGTAGTGTTCGTGCATCTCAAATTAAAAAGATGTTTTAATCGAGGGAGCCTACTGGCAAGGATTATGTGCGCACAGATGAGATGAGCATCAACAGCAAAGAAGAAATGGAACGTTTCTTTTCGTGGTTTAAGTCATCTGATGAGTCGTAATAAGTTGGTAAGTTCTGGTTGCTGTCCAAACTAATTAAGCCATTTTCTGTCTACGTTATCATGCAAAATGCAGCATTCCTGGCTCGTCCCATCGATCTTGCTCATGGAAGGAATGATCTTTCACAAAGATATTGCCTTTGTTTGTCCTGATCATGTCGCTGCACCGAGTGGCCGCAAGCGCACCCACGCCGCGCTACTGGGCACACCGGCGTGCACCACGAACCAGAGGTAGTACCCCGGCGGCGCCACCCCGGGCGACGGCGGCGCGGCCACCTCCGCCTCGTACACTCCGATGTCCAGCTGCGACACCCTCGCCACGGCCAGCGACACCACTCTCTGGTTCATCCCGAACGAGTGCGTCGCGAACGCCGGTGTCACCGCGGTCACGCGCACCACCTGATCGTCGGGCCCCCCTGCCGCTAGCGCGCCGCCGGCACCTCGAACTGCACCGCCGTCGTCTCCCCGTACCCGACCTCCGCAGGCGCCGCCAGCACCCGCGGTCGCATGCTGTCGAGCCGCGCGTCCAGGTAAGGGGGCAGGAACGCCTCCAGGCTCAGCTCCGTCGGGTACGTCACGTTGGCGAACACGTAGCCGATGTGCGGGTTGCTCCCGCCGACGAGCACCCGGCCGTACGTGTCTAGCGTCGCCGACGAGTGGTACATCCTCGGGACGGTGGAGGCGGTGAGCACCTCGAACCGCGCGCCGATCTGCGTGTCCGGCCTGTACAGCACCGGGTACATCACCGGCTCCCGCCCGAGTTCCCACCCCGCCGTCCCCGCCGCCGCGCCGTTGACGATGAGCACGTCGCCGGTAGGGAGCAGCACCATGTCGCCCATGACCCGCGGCAGCGGCATCTCCTCCATGGCCCACACCGGGTTCGTGTCCGTCGGCGCGATGCGGCCGCAGGTACGCTCGGCCGGCACGAACGTGCCGTTCCGCAGCGCGAGCTGGTACGCTCCGCGCGGCGCCCCTCCGCAGACGAGCACCTCGGCGTGGGTCGAATACTCGGATGTAGCGGGAGGAGGACCGACGATCCGGAAGACGGGTACTTCCGCGGCACGCCACCCGGGATCGTGGGGAGCCGGCGGAGCGGGGCGCGGTTGTAGGGGTCGAAAACGACGGCGCGGTCATTGGCGAAGGCGAAGACGGTGCCGTCAGGGAGGAGGTGGAGGACGGGTAGAGGTTGTTCTCCGCGTCCACCTCCGTGGTCTCGTCCAAGAACGGGAAGAAGGTCAGCGGTGGCGTGGCATCGACGTCGTGCGGGAAGAACTCGAAGTTGAACTGCCGCCGGCTGCCGAGGATGAGCACCCGTCCGTCAGCGAGGAGGATGTCAGTGGCGTACCACCGCCGGGCTGCCAGGAAGTCCGGGAGGTCGACCCAGCCGGCCGTCGGCGAGAAGAGGCGCGCGATGCGGTCGCCGTTGGAGAACCCGCCGGTCTGCAGAAGCGTGCGTTGGGGAGCAGCACGGCGGACGAGCACCATGGATTTGTGGCAAGCGGGTACGGGTGCAGCGCGTTAGACCGGAGGTCGAGGAGCACCGAGTGCGCGGTGCAGTCGGCGGGAGCGGCAGTTGCGTTTGGCGCCGCGGTGGCTGCAGCGCACGGGCCGGGTCAGCGAGGGAGATATTGGAGGGGCCGGAGTCGGTGCGGTCGAACATGAGGACGAAGTCCTCCGGGAGCAGCTGCATGTGCATGGCCGAGACGCGATGTTGGCGTGGAGGAGCCGCCACTCTCCGGCCAGCGCGGCGGGCGACGTCGGCTGTGCGGGCTCCAGCTGCCATGCCGTGGCGTCGGCGCCGGCATTGGCGACGAGGCTGGTGATCAGGAGGAGCAGGGGAAGGAAGGGACTTGGCGTCGGCATGGTCATGGTGCATGCGCGTCTTTTTTAAGTTGTTGCGTTACATCGTTGCGACGTGTTAGGAGGGTTTGTACAGTGTGATGTGGGTTTGTTGGGTGGAAGGTTGGTTTGAGGAGGTTGGAGGGAATACATATTTGATGGCTGAAACTTCAATTTTAGTGTGGTATAATCATGGAGTCGAACTTACATGCTACCTAAGGATGTTGCTCACATTTTTGTGAGGATGATCGATATTGCTCACATGGAAACGCCTCGGCACATCTGAATTGGACAAATGCAAAACAAAATGTATCTTCTGGAAAACACCTTAATTGGCACAAACGAGGGCTTCTACGGTGGTCGGTGGCAGGTCATAATCGTTGATATGTTGCTGTCTTCTCTAAAGATAGAGTAACTCGGTTCTACTCTTCTATTTCGTAGTTGGATCTTCTGTTTGCAACGAAGGTTTCAGTTGAGGATATAGCTGAAGAGGACATTGGTACTATTATTTTTGTTGAATCAGTCGTTCCATAATACCATTACTGGGTTTTGGGGGAATTGGTATGTCTTATTAATTTGAAGCCTAACACACGATTTTGTGTGCGTTACCACCCTTTTGATTTAGTTGGCCAAGGCTTTTCGTCAGAGAAAATAACATCTTTTTTTTAGGGAAGAGAAAATAACACCTTATTATATGAACTCTTTCATTTTGGCCATTATGAACTATATTTATTTAACACCAATACTTATTTCATTATGACATGGGTCCATTGGTGCACTTTCCCAATGTGTCATTAGAACCGCTCGTCAATTTGGTTAACTTGCATGTGACCATAATCATCACAATAACAAATATTCCATTTTTTTACCCTAAAGTAAGTTATAAAAGGACGGAGAAAATGTAGAACAAAGCTAGAGAAACATTAAAAATTGGAACAGAAAGCAAGTGAAACACGATAAAAGCAAGGATCAAATGTAAACTAGAAGATTCACCATTACCTTCAACTTCATCCATGTTGTCCCATTGGTGTATCCATATTAAAGTTGTTCGTCACCACCTCCAACTCGCAACCACAACAAGAAAATCTACCACTACGAAAAATTCTCATTCTTTTTTTATACTTGAAGTGAAAGGTCAATGTAGCCATTTAGCCATGGTCATATATGTTATTCTTGCTAAAATGAAAAATAATAATGACAAATTCACATCAAATGTAAGAAATAATGGTAAAGTACATTTTTTCTTCCACGATCCATTATTAATTGGATTCGTTAGTGCATTATTCAATTGTGTCATTACTCGCTGGCTTGGTCAACTTAGATGTGACCATAGTTGTGCAATAGAAAGCTTCATATTTGACCATTAAGTAAGTAGTAAAAGACGCGAATAAGTACAAAATAGTACTAGAGCAAGCAGACTCAAATGTAAAAGAAAATATTTCCCATGAGTTTCAGCTTCGTACTTGTTGTGGTCCTTGGTAAAGTCGGTTCACTAAGCCTCCTCATGTGCTCATAGCCACAACAAGCAAATCCACCATCAATGAGAAATTTTTCAGTATAGTCAACATAGCCATTTAGCCTGGTCATCTATATCGATTGACGTGGCCTTGCTAGAACGACAAACATAACGATGATTTCATTACAATAGTGCCATGTCGATTAGCATAATTCCAATAACAAATGTATCTCAAATGATAGGATTTATGCTAATATCTCAATACAAAAATCAGGTAAAAATGAGTAGCATCCATAAGATGATTACGATGATGCATGGTGTGGTTGGTTTGTAGTTGGCAATGGTCATGATGACCATGTGTAATCAATGGTGTCATGACCTTATGATGGTAAGGATTAACTTGGAGACCTCTCAAGTAGGTACAATTGTGTTACACTAATAAGTCGTGCAATATGTAAAGAAAGCTATAGAGTAAGAGATCTACTTTTATATGTTAGCTTGGGACAAATCAGCAATAGGTCGGGTCTACTTGGTGTATACTAAGGGGCAACACAAAAAACTAGAAATAAAGATATAAAATGCGTGAAATAGTTAAACTATGACATTAATTACTCCTTTTTCTCTAGTGAAATAAGTGAGGTACATTGGGGATTTAATGAAAACTTAAACATGGCTCATGCCATGAGTCATGACCTCTGCGAGTGTCTGGTCTCTAACACGCGTCAAAAGTGTTACTTTATGTTTTGATTCTCTCCGTTCTACGCTGATATACGTTTCTATGTACCATGCATGTGCGGTTCCACCGGCCCTCGTCGTCCTGAGAAATCCTCGTCACGTTGTTGGAATCTGAAACAATTGTATCATGAAAAACAGGGTCAGACCTAGAACCGAAATGACCGGGTGTCCTCTAGTAGACCATTCACATTTTTCATTTGAAATTGGGGTGTCAGTGTCACCCACTTCAAATACATGTATTATATCAAAGGAAATGGGTTTGGACCCGGTGACCCCTCGTAGCTGAACGTAGATGAAAAACATAATATCCAATAGTAAAATAAAACAGAGGGCCTGCAAACAACAAAATTCACACAAATCTCTCAGAACGGATTACGGATGTTTGGATCCAACGAAATTGAACGACGCGTATGTCTTGATGGAGAAAGGAGGGCGAAAGCAAGAAAACTCATTCCTATAATTCTAAGTTCTACAAAATGACTATGGTGCTTGCCCCGATTGGATTGTGCTAAAAAAATTAAATAATACGCGAAATTTATTTAATTCTGGAAATAATACACGTTTTTATTTTTTTTCAAAAATAGGATCCACTCGTCCTCGCTGAAGCCGACAGCCCTACTCGTCCTTGCTGAAGCCGACTAGATGGCCTATCGTCCATGGCGAAGACGACAGGCCACTCGTCCTCAAAACCATGCAGTAGTCGGCGTTGCCAAAGACGACAAGCCCTAATCGGCGTTGCCAAAGACGATAAGCCCTAGTCGTCTTTGGCGAAGACGACTAGTGCATGGATTTTTTTTTTGTCGAGTAAAATTTGTTTCCCGGTCAATTGTTCCCGCCATTTTTTCTCGCCATTTTGTTCCCGCCCTTTTTCCTCCCGCCCTTTTCCTCCCGCCATTTTCCTCCGCCCTTTTCCTCCCGCCATTTTGTTCCGCCCTTCTTCTCCCGCTCTTTTTCCCGGGTGAGCCTATATATACCAGCAGATTTTGTGATGGAGGCGTGTGGTGCGTGGTGATTTTCTTAGTCGCATAGGAACGATGTCTGGTAGTTCGGGTCCTGGTTTGGACCCATATAGGTCGTGGTGTATTCTGTATGAAGCCGCAAAATGGACTGAAGGTAGTATTAGGGAGGGTAGGGCGAAGAGCTGTTATAGCGAGCTAGTTAGTGAGAGGGGCAACATTTGTGAGCTAGGAGAAACTATAGCCCAAAAATACAAAATCCCGCATATGACCCCTGAAGAAATTTTAGATGAGCTTGATGGGTGGCGGTGGAAGTGGCAGAGAGTGTATGAGCTAAAAGATATCGAGGCGGGTCTACGGGACATGCCTTTGACACCTAAGTCAAAGATAATCCAATTTTCGCCGGAGGCCTATGCATTTCACGTGGAGGTAACTGAGTACCGAAGTTATATTATGTTAGAATCTAGTGTTATCGTACTAACTTTTTTCCTCTGATATTGTTAATGTCCAGCGCTGGCCCGTAGACACATAATTTCTGAACAAAGAGATCCCTCATTTTGGTTGGATGGAAACTCTTTTTGGCGCTTGTCTTGATGGGCGTCCACAGAATACATTGCACGCTGATCACATGAAGAGGGCTATATCAAAGGCGAAGAGTGGTGGATCATCGAAGAAAGCCGTTCAAGATGATAGTGATGATGATTTCATGCCTACTAAATGAGGCAACTTTAGACGTAAGTTTAAGAGTGTTGGTGCATCGAAGGTTGTCGCCGATGAAAATAGTGATGACGACTTCATGCCTCCATCACGAACACGTGGCAGAGGGAAGTGAAGTCGTTGATTAGAATTAGTTATCGTTGAGTTCCATGTATTATTTACAAGTAGTTGTTCTATCCAGTATTTAGAAATACTGAAGTTGTAACGTAGACCTGTAGTTGTATGTTAAATTAATTTATCGATGCAATGTGGAATGTTTCGTATCAATTATAATATGTCTCGTACATAGATAATAATATGTCTCGTACATAGATAATATGTCTCATACAAACATAAATATGAATATGTCTCACATACAAATAGAAATACGGATATGTCTCTAAATACGAATATGTCCCAAAGATATCACTGACCCCTGCGTCGCTGAGGATCACGAGGAGGGGGCTGGACGGGCGTCGTCCACATATACCTGTGTGGTGCCCGGTTTTGACGAGGCACTGTCAAGTCCCCGTCATCCTGTGTATCCTGTGTGGGGTATGGTGGAGGAGTCTGGTGAATGGGACCCTGTGGCGGCTGCATTGGGTATTCTGGAGTGTCGAAAAGGCCGAACCAGGTGGACATTTCCTCGTCCGCGTGGGTCCGAGCCTCATGGTCACTCCCCCACCCTTATCCAGATCCGGACGCCTGGTGTTCGGACGTAGCCGCGTGATGTCCATAGGCTCCTACAGATGGAATCATTAGTACATAAGAAATACATGAGAAATAGCAGATTATGAGACACATGAACTAACCTGAAAGCCAAGCAACCAATCAAGCTTGGGTTCGTGAGAATCCGCCTGGAAAGGCGGAGCACCGTCGTAAATACCCTCGAAACGGTCACTCAAACCGTCCTCCCAATTCACCGGTGGTCCAACGGTCCTACAGCCTCACCTGCCAAAGGTAAACCAAGCAAGAATGATACATCCCGCAGAGTAGGAGCTATCTCTTCCCCAGCGAAAGTGGAACGTGTGGGTCTCCGGCCTCCATCGGTCCACTAAGCAGCTGAGTAAAGATCCGTCGATCATGACACGCTAGAGGTATCAGTGGCCTCTACCAGACGCGCGAAAGGTAAGAGCCCGGCCCATTTCAACCTGCGTATCCAAAAGAACATAACAATTTAGGTTACCACACTAATATACATAGAAAACATGCGCGTGCAAAATAAATACGACCAATACCTTTGTACCCACGCCGGGTGAATCCTCCAGTTTTCCTTTGGCGTGCGAGTGGTTAGGGGATTAAGTTTCCTTGGATTCACCTCTAATACCTTAGCACGACGCGCACTATCAATGTGAGCATTAAGCAACCACATTCCCTCCATCACTGCACTTATTAAATCCCAGAGTTTAGTAGAAATACAAACATACATACGTAGTTCCACACTTAATAGAATTCAAACAAAGTGCCACACTTAATACAAATTTAAACATACTGCCGTACTTAATACAAATTCAAACATAGTGCTACACTTAATAATTTCAAACATAGTTCCACACTTAATACAAATTTAAACATAGTGCCACACTAAATACAAATTTAAACATAGTTCCATACTTAATACAAATTCAAACATAGTGCCACACTTAATACAAATTTAAACATAGTTCCATACTTAATAGAAATTCAAACATAGTGCCACCTAGTTTCTTCCTCTCGCTCTTCGTCCTCGCCCACGCCAGTTACCCCGTCCACGAACGGGAGGTCTCTCTCCAGGATAAGTGGGACAATCAGGGTCCCTATGGCCTAATCTGTTGCAGTGAAGGCATTGCATTGTGGGGCCTCCGGCTTCAGATTCATCCATATCATTCCTGATGCGATGACACTGTCGTCTGCCTACCCTGTACGCAATAGCTCAGGAGCTGGAATGTACCGCCTCTGACCAGGGGGTACAGTGTTGAAGTTACCCGTTGATCGAAATCCCATCATCTCACCTGTCCAAGTATTGATAACTGCCTCTTTCATATAATATGGAGATATGAAGGAGATTGCGTTCAACCGTAACTGCCTGCAGGCAGCGAGGACATGGGAGCAAGGAAGGTGAAGCAATTTTGGTTTGTTGCAGGTGCACTCGCAAGTTGGCCAAACCTCATTACCAATCTTCACCTCATGCGTCCTCACCACGTTTGCACATCCGAACTTGTTGTGGGCTAACCGGACCTCAAACCTCCTTTCTTGATTCCCAATGGCAGTTACACTGTGGGAGCAACATTTTGCCAGCTTCTCATTCATGTACTTCGTAACCTTCTCACAGTAAGGCAAGCTCGGGTTGTCCATCATATGCTTCTCAGCTCTTTCACGTCTTTCTCTGAAATATTTCACTGTGCCATAGAAAATACCCTCCACGATGGCTGTTAGTGGCAACGCACAGTTTCCTCTGAGGACAAAATTGTATGTTTCAACCAGTTCGTTGTCATGACACCGTATCTTGCTCCATGTGTGTCGTGCAACAAAGACCACCTCTCCAAAGGTTCATGCTCTATCCACTGCTGAAAAGTTTTAATTGACCTCCCAAGTCTTCTCTAGTTCCAGGCGGTCAAATCCGGGTAGGTCGCAAGACCAACAGGCTCGTCCTCCTCGGCAGCTGGTCCTGTAGCTAACTGTGCAGCAACAGCTGCTGCATGTGCAGCAACAGCTACTGCTTTGCAGCCCTCCTGTCCCGAACATGTCTCTGCGTGCACCAAATCAAGTCTGCACGTATCTTCGTGTACTTCCATTCTTGGTTCTGATTGCAGAGTTTCTTGAATAGGTTCATCAGGTCCTTATTTCTAAACTGCGAGTAGAAGTTGGCACCTAGATGGCGCATGCACCAACGGCTTGCATGTCCTGCCATGGAGTCTGTCCTCAGGCGCAGGATTGGTGAGTGTCTTTATCGCGCTGAGTATACCTGCGTGCCTGTCATGAAGGATGCTCACGTTCGGCTTATCCTTCACAACTGCTATTTTCAGTTGCCTGAAGAACCAAGTCCAACTGTCAATGTTCTCGCTCTCCACAAAAGCAAATGCGAGGGGCACAACTTGATTGTTACCGTCTTGACCAATGGCGGTCAGGATCTGTCCCCTATACTTGCCTGTGAGAAAGGTGTCATCTACACATATCACCGGACCACAATGTCTGAAAGTCTCGATGAATACGGCGAATGAGAAAAACACTCGATGCAGCTCACAGTTGGGAACTCTGGCCTGAACAAATCTTGGATATCTATATAGGTGCCTGGATTCCGGTACTGCAGAGTGTGCAGCAGCCGGATAACAGAGTCATATGCGTCCAAATATGAACCAAATCTGTTCTCAAGCGCCGTATGCTTAGCCCTCCAAGCCTTGCCATAAGATATTTCGTACTTCAATCTGACAGCCACTTTTGTCTGGATGGCACTCACTTCCATCGCTGCGCAGGCCACTATCTCGCTGTATAGCAACCAAGCTATAAGCGTGGAAGAAAGATTATGATGATCTTCAGGGATATTATCAATTTGACATGAGTGAGGTACGAAGTCACTTATCCTCCAACTATAGCCATTCTTTGGGAGATGTCCATGTACCCTGCCGGGACAATTTATTTTCTCGCATTCCATTGTCAAATATTTTTGACTTGACACCACAGTTTTCATAACCCTGTGGGTGGACAATGCCCATTTAATGACTACATCCCTCAAAGCTTGCTTGTCAGTATACATAGAACCCTTCGCAATGTTGTTCTCATGATATTGCCATGCCGAATCATGACCGTCGTTTACGGTCATCGCCGAAGAGTGGTCCTAATTCCATGCTGCAGGATTAGGTACCTCATCAGCGTTCTCTTCCCGTCTGACTCATCGGAATCATCGTCTTGAGCACTATAGCCATATGTATCTTCATCTTCCATCTCGTTCTGCATGTACCCGTGTACGTCGTCGCCATCCGCCTCCGCACTGTCATATACCTCAGTGTCCCCTCCTTGTACTTGACTGCTCTGCCCGACTCGTAACCACCACCACCAAAATCAGACCCATAATTTGACATAGATATGTTCATCTCTTCACTTCCCTGGCCAGGATCATAAGTGAAAGGACAAGGATGTCGCCTAGAGGGGGGGTGAATAGGCGATTAAAACTTTTCCGGTTTAGGCTTGATAATTGCGGAATAAAACTATGTGTTTAAATTAACAAGCCAACAACCTAAATAAACTAGGCTCACCTATGTGCACCAACAACTTATGCTAAGCAAGACAAGCAACAAGGAGATAGCAATATAGAATACTTCAAGCACGAAGGCTATCACAATGTAAAGTGCATAAGTAAAAAGCACGGGTATAGAAATAACCGAGGCACGCGGAGACGAGGATGTATTCCCGAGTTCCTCCTTGTTAAGGGAGTACGTCTCGTTGGAGAGGTGTGAACCAACACAATGGTTCAACAACCACAAAGGTTTCACCTTCTTCTCCGATGAACCGCACCACAAAGGTTTGGTTCAGTTTCCACTATTGGAATTCCTTCGAGGCGGAATCCGGAGCCTTTCAACAACGATCCGGGGCACAACCCACAACGGGATTGGGGGCTCCCGAACAGCTACAAGTGACCACACAAGGGTCTCAACCACCACACGGGCGTCTAGGGTCCAAAGACCCAAGAGTAACAAGTTCACAAGCTTTCAACTTCCACGAATCCTCGTGGAGAGCACAAACCGATGCAACGAAGTAACGGCAAGAGCACAAGTGCTCAAATCCTTCACTCTCAAATCCCACCACAAGCAACTAATGCTTATGGGGGGAGAATAGAGGAAGAACAAAGAAGAACACAACAAATGGAACTTCAAGATCAAGATCTACTAGGTTCCCCTCACTTAGAGGAGGAATGGATTGGTGGAAATGTAGATCTAGATCTCCTCTCACTTTCCCTCAAAGATATGCAAGAATCATGGGAGGAATTGGGAGAGAAGCAAGCTTTCCAAAGTTAACAATGGTGGAGAAAGGAGGAAGAACGAGCTAGGAAAGTTGGGGTCTCTTTGGGGAAGAAGACCCCTTAAAAGGGGCAGCAGAAAACTGCCCGTTGGGGCCATTTTTCGCGAGGGACGGCCTGGAGGCCGGCCTAGGCTGGGCAGGAGGCCGGGAGCCTCACAGAGCCGGCCGGCCCTACAGCCGGCCTAGGCTGGGCTGAAGGCTGGGCGCCCAACAGAGCCCGCCGGCCCTGGGGCCGGCCTGGGCTGGCCTGGGGGCCGGCCAACAAAAAACAGAAAAAAAGGTCAACACGAAAACGATCATATCTTGATCATCCGGACTCCGTTTTCGATGTTCTTGGGCTCGTTGGAATCGCAACGAAGAACTTTACAAGATCATGCAGAGAAACATCATAGTCCAACAATGGAGGATAAAACCAAATGGGGAAAGATTAGACCTCTCGATAAAAGAACAACCGATAAAACCTCCAAACCAAAACCGCAATAGTTTCTCATCCGGACTCCGTTTTCTATGATCTTGGCTTGTTCGAAGATACTCACAAGCACTACAAGATCATGCATATACACATCATAGTCCATCATGTGAGGAGTAAACCACAAGGAGAGAGTTTGACCTCTCTAGAAAAGAAACCGGTAAAACCTCCAATATCAAAAACGCACAAGATATGCATATGAAATCCGTTTTTGATGAACTAGAACTTGGTATGGAGATGAACACAAGCTCTAAATTCTCACATGGATAAAAGCCAAATAAGAACCAAGAAAGATGATATGCCAAATATGCAAAGGTTTGAGCTCTCCACAAAGTGCGATCAAGTTACTCACTTGAGAGCCCCTCTTGATAGTACGCCGTCTATCCTATAACCCGGTCTCCCACTAACACCACGAGACCGGTAAAATAGAAAACCTATCAAGATCATACCTTTGCCTTGCGCATTCCACTTGAGCTCGATGATGACGATCTTGACTCTCTCAAGTTGGAACACCTTTCTTGATTGTGCTTGCTAGCACATGCTTGATGAAGACTTCTCCAAATACTCCCCCATACACCATTATGGGAGAGCCTTGCTAAACTCCGTCTTCATGAATCCACTTGCACTTCATCTTCTTATCTTGATATAGATGATGGCTTGGAGATAAACATGAAGTTCACTCAATCTTCTTTTCCAAGCCATGCTTGCAATAAGCTCAACTCTTCACATGACCATTCTTCATATAAACCCTTGGATGGAACCTTGGTCATCATGAAATCTTCTAGAGTCCAACACATGAACTCCAATCTTTTCCTATGGACAAGATCTACAAGTATATCTCAATGCAAACATTAGTCCATAAGGATTGTCATTAATTACCAAAACCACGCATGGGGCAACACATGCACTTTCAATCTCCCCCATTTTGGTAATTGATGACAATCCCTTTTACGAGGGTTTATATAATGAATTAAGCAACCATGCAACACAAAGAGCAAGGATGCAAGAGAACAAAGAACAAAACCAATTCCCTTAAACCCTCTAAACTTCTCCCCCATTGGCATCGATTGCCGAAATGGGAGGAAAAATTTAGAAGGCCAATATAGTAAGAGCTCCCCCATAATGTGTGCATTTCTCATAATATGAGTGAAATCAAATGCACATATCCAATGACGAATAGAGAAGGGAGATCAAACTATATTGAGGATCCAAAGATTGCAAAAGAAACAAATTGAAAGATACTTCGACAAAAGAAGTAACCAATCAAAGGATCCGAAAAACCAATTAAACATAAGAAGATATTATGATAAGACCAACCAAGTGTTCTAAAAACAAGAGGGAACTCCCCAAGGTACGTGCACAAGTAGGATTTGTATTTCAATATGGTGTGCACAACATGGAATCCTCACTCCCTCCTAGATAATTTTGAACACAAACACAAGAGATGCAAACATATACCAAATGAAAAACAAAGCTTGTGCCTTTTAGAAACCACCAAAAAAAAAGCAATAAAAGTGGTCACTAAAGAATTGGAATACCAATTAAAGATGTAACTATTCTCATGTGTATAAGTTTCTAAGTAGACACCAATCACGAAGATATAAGTCCACAAATAAACATGCACACACAAAATAGATACAACGGTGAAGAACATGATATCCAAGGGAAGTCATATATATACCAATAAGATCATTGCTTAAAAGCATAGCACAAAGCTCAATTTTATCTTAAAGGATATAGATGAACTTCCAACACAATCTCATCATAGCATCAAAAATATCCACAAGGGATAAGGTGATAGGGATGCTCCGAGAAAGATAACAAGTATCGCAAGAGGCAAATGATTTTGAAAACATCAATATTGCATATGCGAGACATAGAGTAGAAAGTGCTAGATTAACATATTTGGGATTGGTGAATCATAAAATGATTATATATATTCCCCTTGATATGTAATCATCCCGGCTTGCCCACATTTGCAATAATTGTTTTGCAAGAACCAAATGAATTGCAACAAAAGAGATTCATGCCAGAAACAACCTACACAAGGTTGAAAGCTAGAAAAGTATGCATGAGGTAGATACTTGTTACCGAGATAGCATTGGTGATGTAGAAGATAAGAGTTCACGATCATCCGAGCTTGGCTCCAATAAGCACATGGTGATAACACCTTCCTTGTAAATGAGACAAGCTTCCAATGCATCTCCGATGTACCTAAAACAAATTCAAGTACAAATGGTACCCAAACTCATTGGGTCCAAAGTAGTTAGAGCAACTACAATACATAGGACAAACTCCACATAAATATGTGCATATTGATATGAAATTGAATTTCATGCACATCTTAGCCATTTAGGATTTGATGGAGTTTATCCTATATATTGGATCAACGAAAGTAAGCATGCCATAAGATATACATATAGTAAATATGCATGCACAAGACTTTCAAGAACCAAAGAGATACAATTTGGACAAAACACCAATTAAACCAAGAAAGCACACACAAGTGTGACAAGAAAAGAATTGTCCAAATTATATAAAAACCCAAATCAACACATGATTGAAGATACCACTTTGAAAAGATGCCAAATGAAAGTAAGATACCAATTGATGAAAATATCATCAAGGAATAAACCAAACCCTCTACACTTTCATGATGGCACAAAGTACCAAGACGAAATGTTTGTCTTCCAAAGAGACACGTCATCGGGATCAAATACCAATTGAAGACAACTAATGTTCAAAAGCATATAGGATTGCTCCCCAAGATTTGTGCATTATTTATGATCTTGCATTTGAATACAAAATGCACACAAATGGATCATCACTCTCCATACATATTATTCAAACACTAGTCATGTTCAAGAAAGCAAGAAATGCAATACCAATTTAAAGAACGGTGTTCTACTCAAGTAGGATAGCTTCCCAAGAATAGTGCATTATCAAGAAGTATGACTTTTGAATGTCAATGCACAAGAATTGGATCATTGCTTTTCCAACTCAAGAAAGCACAAAACAAATTTTGAGTAGAGCAACAAGATCCAAAAGATACAAGGAAGACAAAGAGAGTTAGATCAAAACAAATCCTTGGCAATAAAATAAGGCAATTCAAAGCAAGAACAAAGTGAAGATGGTCACAAATTTCACCACACATATGAGTATCACTTGTCAAGGACAAGGAGTATATAGAGATATTTCTCGGTGGTATATAGGAATGATATTGAAGACCAATTTCACAACAAATAAGCATATGGCAAAAGATAAGATTTAAAGGCCAAAGCTTAAATAGATAGATATTCTTGATAGCTTCAAGTATTCACGCGATCATGCAAAGCCACTACAAAGAGTAGCTTGAAGCAATCGATTTCCCAAAAGGATATGCGAACATATTTGGGGAAAACCGTACCAAGAATGTCCATCACAAACAAGATCCAAAAGAGTGATTAAACAAAATCATTTTACCAAAATGGAACTTGTTTGAGCAACATGCCACATAGGAATAAGATAATAAAAATCAATTCTAGGTGGCAATACCTCACATGTTCACATTTTCTAGGTTTGTAATATGCACATAGCTTATTACTCCCCCATAATGTGATAATCCATTTTTTTAAACAAGAGGCAAACAAAACCAACTCGAGAAATTAATGGACATTATAGAATTTGAATTTCTCATGAGCATGACATACCACATAGAGAATAGATAATATTATATTCAACACTAAGTGGTATTCCTCATGTATACACAATTTTAGGATTGTGAAGTGCACGAAGCATATCACTCCCCAAAATAGGATAGTCCATTAATCTCTCAAAAAGAGAGCCAACAAGATAAGATATCAAATAAAAGCAATAAGGCTCAACACAAGTAAATGGTGTGCAAACCAACATACACATACTTGATTACTCAAGATAAGTAAGTAGAGAGCACAACACATACAAACACTAGCAAGGTACAAAACCTAACACATGCAAGGGTGCAAGCAACTTTCAATGTATATATGATTTAAATAAAAGTTACCGCAAGGAGGAACATTGGATATGAGATAGAACAATATAATCCAAATGACTTGGCTTGAGAAATATAATTGATGAAGATCCCTTAATTCTTCATGATGTAGCCAAGTCTCCAATGCCCTCCAACAACACCTATTGATCAAGTTTTAGCTTGTTGGTCCCCAACCAAGTTGGGTCCTAAGAGGTTAGTCACAATAGGTTTGGCAACCCAAATGGTTCTTTTCTTGACACCACTTTGAGTACCAACATATTTGGCAAACACATTGCCAACCTTATCCTTCCGAAGAGAATAATCATCATTAATAATAATGGGGTTGGATAAGGTACCATTTGTGCATGAAGAAGCAACGTGACCCTTCTCACGGCATAGGTAGCAACATCTACTTCCTCCTCTCTTCTTAGTTGGAGTCTTGACTTGAGGAGGGGTAGCTTGATTCTTCTTGGGAAGAGGCCGTTCTTCAACTTGAGGAACTTGAGTTTGAACTTGAGGCTTCTTCCCTTGTTGCTTCTCACTAAGAGCCTTCTTCTTCAAAGGGCAAGATCTAACATGGTGCCCTTCAACTTTGCACTTGAAGCAAACAATCTTGGCCGAATCTTTAACTTGTTCTTGGCCCTTTTCTTCTTGTTGAACTTGGACTTGTTCTTGATATTGGAGTTGAATCCAAGTCCACTCTTGTCATTGGGGCGTCTTTGAACACTCAACATATTGTCAAGTGTAGAATCCCCAACATGACGCTTTTCCAAGTCTTTCTTCAAAGAAGTGACTTGGGCCTTGAGCTCATTTAATTCCTCTACATGGTTAGTATCAACAAAAACACTAGAGGAAGTAGAAGCTTCATTGTTAGAGCAACAAGGCATGGAAAGTAATTCATCACAAGATGTAGCAACATTGTGAGTGGATGAATTACTAGGACTAGCACATGGCAATAAAGCATTTTAGTAGAAGTTGTGCCATTGTCCACATGAGGCTCACAAGATGTTACCTTTGTAGTGATAGCCTCATGAGCTAACTTTAGCCTAGCATGGGATGCTAGAAGATCATCATTAGAGCTAGAGAGCTTTTCATGACTTTCTTCCAATTTCCATACTTGCTAGTTAGCAACTCAAGTTGAGCCCTTAGCTCAACATTCTCCTTCAAAATAGATGCTTCACAAGAAGTGGAGTTAGTAGCACAAGCATCATTAATATTAGAATGGAAGAAGACAACTTGGCAAGCTCATCATTTTTAGATAGTTGAGTTTGGAGTTGATCATGAGACTTGATAAGGAGAGAGTGTTCACTTTCTAAAGCCTTGTGGCTTTGTCAAGTCTCTCTATATCCTCATTAGTCTAGCATTGCCAACACCAAATTCAACTTTTTCCTTTTTAAGCACTTTATATTTAGCAATAGCATGATCTCTTTCCTTAATGATTTTAGCAATAATAAGATCATTTGATTCATCAAGAGATTCAAGTTTCTCTTCAAGAGACACTCGAAGCTCTTGCTCTTCCTCAAGGGCATTCATTAAGGATGCCTTTTCATCGGCATCCTCTCTCTCAATTTGACATTTCTCGAGAAATTGAGTTTCCAAGTCCTCAATGATTTCCCTACTCTTAATAGCATAAACAATGATTTCACTTAGAGGAGGGATAGCTTTGCTACCTTTGGGGAGAGCACCAAATACCATCTCACCCTTCTTTGTTATGGATTCAACATCCATAAGCGCTCCATGAGAATCCCATCCACATCATCACAAGATGTAGAGGGTTCCAAAGGTGGAGAAACCTTTGAATCCTTAGCCATAAGGCAAAAATGAGTAGTGGGCAAAGATGGTGAAGAGATACTTGAAGCACCATTGAGATCCACGTCTTGTTCCAACAAATGTTGTGATTCCTCTACATTGTTAGCCACACAAGAAATAGAGGATATGGAAGTATTGTTTTCATGGCAACAAGACGAATGAAGCATATCATCATGAGATTTAGTTAAACAACTATTACATGATATGCAAGGACTAGCAACACTAGCATGTAAAACATTTGTAGTGCTAGAAGTGTTTAAGTCCAAAGATAGATCATTGCAATGAGATAGAGATGAAGTATAGTCAATAGAATATTCACCATCAACAAAGCAATTTCTATCACCACTCACCATATCATTACCTTGTGTCAAAACACATGTTGGTGAAGTGGAAGAAGATGTGAACTCATCACGGCCGGAGGTGGAGGAGAACAATCATCCTCAATAATTGGACACTTCATATATCTTGAAGCTTGGTCCATAGCTCATGAGCGTTCCGAAAAGGCATGATTGATGCAAGAACTACATCGCTCAAAACACATATGAGACAATTAGATACAGAGTATCGAGATAAGAGTTTTCCTCATCCTCTAAAGATACTTTTGGGAATCCTTTGGAGGAGAAAAACCCATATCTACAATTCTCTTAAAATTTGGGTTTATGTCCCTAAGAAGGTTAAGCATGCGAATTTTCCAAACATCATAATTTGTGCCATCGAATATAAGAGTGGGATCGTGCACTAATTCTCTATACGACATCTTTACTCTCTAGGCGGTAAAGCCCAAAAAGAGAGCCCAGGCTCTGATACCAATTGAAAGGACAAGGATGTCGCCTAGAGGGGGGTGAATAGGCGATTAAAACTTTTCCGGTTTAGGCTTGATAATTGCGGAATAAAACTATGTGTTTAAATTAACAAGCCAACAACCTAAATAAACTAGGCTCACCTATGTGCACCAACAACTTATGCTAAGCAAGACAAGCAACAAGGTGATAGCAATATAGAATACTTCAAGCACGAAGGCTATCACAATGTAAAGTGCATAAGTAAAAGCTCGGGTATAGAAATAACCGAGGCACGCGGAGACGAGGATGTATTCCCGAGTTCCTCCTTGTTAAGGGAGTACGTCTCGTTGGAGAGGTGTGAACCAACACAATGGTTCAACAACCACAAAGGTTTCACCTTCTTCTCCGATGAACCGCACCACAAAGGTTTGGTTCACCTTCCACTATCGGAATCCTTCGAGGCGGAAATCCGGAGCCTTTCAACAACGATCCGGGGCACAACCCACAACGGGATTGGGGGCTCCCGAACAGCTACAAGTGACCACACAAGGGTCTCAACCACCACACGGGCGTCTAGGGTCCAAAGACCCAAGAGTAACAAGTTCACAAGCTTTCAACTTCCACGAATCCTCGTGGAGAGCACAAACCGATGCAACGAAGCAATGGCAAGAGCACAAGTGCTCAAATCCTTCACTCTCAAATCCCACCACAAGCAACTAATGCTTATGGGGGGAGAAGAGAGGAAGAACAAAGAAGAACACAACAAATGGAACTTCAAGATCAAGATCTACTAGGTTCCCCTCACTTAGAGGAGGAATGGATTGGTGGAAATGTAGATCTAGATCTCCTCTCACTTTCCCTCAAAGATATGCAAGAATCATGGGAGGAATTGGGAGAGAAGCAAGCTTTCCAAAGTCAACAATGGTGGAGAAAGGAGGAAGAACGAGCTAGGAAAGTTGGGGTCTCTTTGGGGAAGAAGACCCCTTAAAAGGGGCAGCAGAAAACTGCCCGTTGGGGCCATTTTTCGCGAGGGCCGGCCTGGAGGCCGGCCTAGGCTGGGCAGGAGGCTGGGCGCCTCACAGAGCCGGCCGGCCCTACAGCCGGCCTAGGCTGGGCTGAAGGCTGGGCGCCCAACAGAGCCCGCCGGCCCTGGGGCCGGCCTGGGGCCGGCCAACAAAAAACAGAAAAAAAAAGGTCAACACGAAAACGATCATATCTTGATCATCCGGACTCCGTTTTCGATGTTCTTGGGCTCGTTGGAATCGCAACGAAGAGCTTTACAAGATCATGCAGAGAAACATCATAGTCCAACAATGGAGGATAAAATCAAATGGGGAAAGATTAGACCTCTCGATAAAAGAACAACCGATAAAACCTCCAAACCAAAACCGCAATAAGTTTCTCATCCGAACTCCGTTTTCTATGATCTTTGGCTTGTTAGAAGATACTCACAAGCACTACAAGATCATGCATATACACATCATAGTCCATCATGTGAGGAGTAAACCACAAGGAGAGAGTTTGACCTCTCTAGAAAAGATAAGCCGGTAAAACCTCCAATATCAAAAACGCCACAAGATATGCATATGAAATCCGTTTTTGATGAACTAGAACTTGGTATGGAGATAAACACAAGCTCTAAATTCTCACGAATAAAAGCCAAATAAGAACCAAGAAAGATGATATGCCAAATATGCAAAGGTTTGAACTCTCCACAAAGGTGCGATCAAGTTACTCACTTGAGAGCCCCTCTTGATAGTACGCCGTCTATCCTATAACCCGGTCTCCACTAACACCACGAGACCGGTAAAATAGAAAACCTATCGATATCATACCTTTGCCTTGCGCATTCCACTTGAGCTCGATGATGACGATCTTGACTCTCTCAAGTTGGAACACCTTTCTTGATTGTGCTTGCTAGCACATGCTTGATGAAGACTTCTCCAAATACTCCCCCATACACCATTATGGGAGAGCCTTGCTAAACTCCGTCTTCATGAATCCACTTGCACTTCATCTTCTTATCTTGATATAGATGATGGCTTGGAGATAAACATGAAGTTCACTCAATCTTCTTTTCCAAGCCATGCTTGCAATAAGCTCAACTCTTCACATGACCATTCTTCATATAAACCCTTGGATGGAACCTTGGTCATCATGAAATCTTCTAGAGTCCAACACATGAGCTCCAATCTTTTCCTATGGACAAGATCTACAAGTATATCTCAATGCAAACATTAGTCCATAAGGATTGTCATTAATTACCAAAACCACGCATGGGGCAACACATGCCCTTTCAATAAGCACCCTCACCTTCATGGGCACTAAACTCCTCCTCAGGGGCAGTGACCTCGTTCAAGGCGGGAAAAACTAGGGCACAAGGAGAGCAATTCCTTTTTGCGCAGCCTTTTAACCATCGCACCCAATCAGAATCACACTCTAGTGGTCTCAAAACGAAGTAAATATTTGTCCTTGAATGGCTCCAGCAAGCATGAACACTGACGGTCTGTGACTGACTATCAAGCACTAAACTTCCCGCCAACCAATCTTTTACCTGACTTAGAGACCATGTTTCAGGAGCTGGCAGGCCCACATCTATATAGTCAAACTCACTCAGATCAGCTCCCGTATCACACATTTGGACTCTACCAGGACCATAGAAAAACCTGATCTTCACTAAATCAGACATCTCCGCTGACATAAATAAATATTGACCATCGTTAATATTATTCCGCATACAACATCACCACCTATATATTAGAATTAATCTATACATATAGCTAAATATACCTTAGAAGCGACTTAAAATATATAGCTACATACACCATGTTTTTAAAAATTATTACTACATATATTATAATTAATCTACATAGATAGCTACAATATTTACTACCGCCACAACCAATTTAGCAACATATACGTGACAAGTCCTAAAAAATATAGCTACATTTTTTTGAATTAACCTACAAATATAGCTACAATATTTACTACCGTCACAAACTATTTTTTAACAACACATGTTCATACATGTAACAAATATAGCACTACACTTTTGATAAAGCATATGGTTGTCGAATCATACCCTAGAAGCGTGAGAGGCGATGGCGTCCGGCAGTCTCGAATCAACGACGCACCAACACGAGCAGCACCACCACAATGCAGCCCTCCTGCACCACTACCACAATGTAGCCCTCCAGCACCACCACCACCATCACCCCCACCCGCCAACCATCACCACCACGAGCTATCCCATCAGGAGATCGGAGTTCCCCTAGCCTCTCTCAACCTTCTAGCACCGATTTATGGTGGCAAACGTGGAAATAATTGGTCTAAATTGCTGATTTAATTCGGTTTGTGTGGGGAGTGGAGAGACAAAACGAAGAACATGCAGGGAAGGAAGAAGAAAGAAGGAAAGAGAGGAGAAGGGCGCCCGGGCGGTCGATGCCCTGCACCGCCTTGTTGTCCTTGGCGAAGACGACTGGGCCGCCTTGTCGTCGTTGGCGAAGCCGACAACGCTCCCAGGACGAGTGGATCGGTGGCGGCGTGGCCCAGCCACTTATCGTCTTGCACGTACACGAGTGGGGCTACTCGTCCTCGCCTAAGACGAGTAGGGCCTGTCGGCTTCAGCGACGACGAGTGGATCCTATTTTTGGAAAAAAATAAAAACGCGTATTATTTCCAGAATTAAATAAATTTCGCGTATTATTTTAAAAAAATAGCTTGGATTGTTGGGTCAGATTACGGATCCGTAGAGAACTTGCCTGTGGCAAGATGGTTAGGAGGGTGGTTGTACCCCCAGCCCACCAGAGTTCAAACCCCAGGTTTGACGCTGGTGTTTCTCATTTAAGGCGGAATATTCTTCAGTGGGAGGCGACGTTCCCGTCGACAGCGAGACGCCCGTGGTGACTTCGTCAATCTCAAGACTCGACCCGCCGACTCAGTCTCTCGGAGGTGCTCATAGGGATAGGGTGTGCGTGTGTGCGTTCATAGGGGTGAGTGTGTGCGCGTGTATATGAGCGTCTGCGTTGTACTGTGTTTCGCAAAAAAAAGATTACGGATCCGTAAACTTTCTGGCGCTCGCGCAGGATTTTCTATGGAACTGGACAGCTCCATCGAATTTTCCGATCGTTTCGGCTAAATCAGGTCAATCCAAGCGGTGCCTTTAGGGGAAAAGGACAAGCGACGGAGAAACCGAAGAGAGGATCGGTCCGATGGGGCCCAGCTGCAGCTTCCGCGGAGATCCCCGCGAGCCCGGCCAAAAATCCCAGCCACCCTCCGTCGGCGCGGCGTCGTTGGTTTCTCCGCCCCGTCGCCGCCGCCTCTCCCTCTCACTCTCCGCCTATTTCTCTTCTCCTTCCCGTCACCCGCATTGCAGCCTTCTTCCGTAGCTGCTGCCCAAGGCTTCCGGAGCCCTCCGCGCCCAGGTACTGCCTCCATTCCCAGCTCCCCTCTGCTTGAGCAGGACAGCCTCTACTCTACACTCTGCACTATGCATATGCTAGCTCGATTAGTGGCGCTTTGCCCGTGTATAGTTGTTTGCTCCAACGGCTGACGAATTGACAATGAGTAATGATTGCACTTGCAGTACTTTGTAGGAGTAGTATGTACTAAAAAGCTGGTAGCATTTAGTTACTCTGGATTCCAGGGAGCTTTCTGCTTTCTCTGCGAGGCTAGATTTGTTGATTCTTGGAGCTTTGCCCATTGCATCTTTTTTCTTCTAGCTAAGCTATCTCTGTTCAGTGTTCAGTAGGCCACTAGTACCATTTCCATATTTCAAATCCAGATAGTACACCTATTTTCTTATGTATACATAAGTGTTCAAACTTGTAAAGGCACCTCTGATTTTAAAATCACACTTTTGACTTTTGAAAAAAGGTACAAGTGCCATGTCGATTCTAGGGGATGAATACGCCAGGGAAATATCATTTTTGTTTGACTAGTTGGTGAATTCCCGAAATTTAATTGGTTAATTACTTGGGATGCTGAAGACTTTGTTCTTCATTTGGGATCCTTAGACAGATCATTGCATTAAGTGGGTTATATTATTTGTTGAGGCTGTTTTTATTGCAGCTATTATAGTTTCGTGAAGAAATACTGAACACGCATTGTATGATTGTGAGGTTCTCTTCCTGATTTTACCAACCTAAATGATCTTAGTACACATACAAAAGTACAAAATTATTCTCTTCCTTTATAAAATAATCAACGTTATGACAATGCTGAAGTCCGGCTTGCTGAGTTTTTATTTCTATCCAAAGTTTTGGGTTAAGATCCACTCAGAAGACCCGCATAACTACTTTGGAGCGAAGGCATAACATTTGTGAACTACTTCATTCTCCATTCAAGTTTGGGCTCCATGTTACCTTGGTCTGTTGAATTTCTGCAATATATTTCAGGACTTGAATTTCACAGTGCAGAGTCATCTATTTGATCTTCATAATTTTAGCCTTCGAAACTAAGTTATAGATGAGAAAGAAATCGCATCACTGACAATGTCTCTTCTTTCTAGCCATTATATAAAAACCATGACTTATTTGGAGAACAGCTCACCTCATAGAAAAATTGTTTCAGGTTTATCATTCCAAGACCTCTGAGAATCAGTATCACAACCATTGAGCTAAAAAAAGTATAAGGCTGTAGTTCGAGAATATGAATCCTTATTTCATGGGCTTTGTTATCCCTTTTGTGGCATCTCTGTTATTGACCAAGAGGAAGGCTGAAAAGAAAAGAGGAGTGCCAATTAACGTGGGTGGTGAGCCTGGCTATGCCATCCGTAACTATAGGTTCGAACAGCCTGTCGAAACACACTGGGAAGGGATTTTCACACTCGCGGAGCTGTTTGAGCAATCCTGCAAGCAGTATGCCCATATGCCCCTGCATGGCACCAGGAAGCTCATTTCAAGGGAAACAGAGGTAGCTTCTGATGGAAGATCTTTTGAGAAGCTCCATCTGGGGCAGTACGAGTGGAAAAGTTACATTGAAGCATTCAAGGCTGTCTGCAACTTTTCATCTGGTCTAGTGCAAATCGGGCACCAGAAGGATGAGCGTGTTGCTATTTTTGCTGATACACGAGCTGAGTGGCAAATTGCATTGCAGGTAATTTTTTCTGCTCATATAGGAGTACTAAATTAGCAAACATATGTGCCATACTTTCAGTTGCGCACCAAGTATTTAAACTCTGTATGGTCCACATTGGTATTCATGTATTGTCAGCTGCCTTTTCGAAAATGCAAGCTCTGCAAAAATAAATAGGGGATACATATTACGATGCTAGTTCTGAATTTTCATACATGTTAAAACAATAGAGTAAGCTTGCATAAACCTAAGGAGGTACATGCTACTATGCTAGGACACTAGTTCTACATTTCCATAGATTCTGAAACAATAAGTCCTTATTTTGGAGGTTCCATCCTATTCTTCATGGCCCAATCCTGAATTGCATAAACTGGGGTTGGGCTCCTGACCAAGATCAGGCCTCCCGAGCAAGGATTGATATCTCAAATAGGGTCACTTCAGTTTAATGCATTTATTAGCGTGGGCTGTGCTATGATTTTTTTCTTGTATTTTTTGCATTATGTATCTATTGGCTCTTGATAGGGTTGCGTGCAAATCAGCAATCTATGTGCCGGAATCTTAATTCATTCTGTTGTTCTTTGTTTACTTTTTTCTCTACTTTTGGCTTCCGCGTGTTTCTGTTGGGTTTCATATCTAGCCTAGCCCAACTTGCTTGAGACAAAATGTTATCTTATTGTTATTTGCATTGTTTTAAAATTCAGCTCTATAGATCATTTGCAAGTTCTCTAACCAGTTTTTGTTTCTGCTTGCAAGGCATGCTTCAGACAAAATATTACGGTTGTCACCATTTATGCCTCCTTGGGGAGGGAGCGCTTTGTCACTCACTAAATGAGGTCGGTTGACTATATTTTATACATCCATGTAATAACATCAACCCAATTTTATTAGTTATAGCATTCTCTTTTGTTGGCAGGCAACAAAAGCGAAGCAACATGCAATATCATTTTTTAGTGTTATTGCTTAAGTAAATTTTGTGTCATATTTATTTTATCAGAATAATCATACCTTATGTTTGTATTGTGGTACGAGTACGACCTGCTAATCTTGTTCCTTTTTCTACTCTTTAGACTGAGGTAACTACGGTGATCTGCGGACGGAAAGAACTGAAAAAGCTTATTGATATAAATGGGCAACTTGATACTTTGAAACATGTCATCTACATAAATGAGGAAGGTGTCTCAAGTGAAGTGTCCTTGGCTAAACAATGCACTAGATGGAGAGTTGAGTCATTTGAGGAGGTTGAGAGTTAGGACTGGAAACACCTGTCGAAGCAAATTTGCCTCTTCCGTCCGACACAGCTGTGATAATGTATACAAGTGGAAGCACTGGAATGCCCAAGGTTTGTTCGAATCTGAGTTCAGAAAACTTAGTTTTTGGTCTACTTTTGGATTTCAGGTGTTTCATTATCTTGCTAGTGCTCGTGTACAGTGTACTCATGCTGGATCACTCTTGATATGTAAATCATGAAAGCATGTCATTTCTGTGATCGTCTGCTCTACTGCACCTTCTATTGAGGAAATAATATTCTCATGTTTACATGATTTCACAGGGGGTCATGATGAGCCACCGCAATGTCCTGGCTACCGTATCAGCTGTTATGACTATTGTTCCTGCACTTGGTAAGAAGGATGTCTACTTGGCGTACCTCCCGCTTGCACACATTCTTGAGTTGGCAGCTGAGGTAGGGTACATGTGACATATCGACATGTAAATCTATTATGCATCATTGGTATAGTTGTGCTAATTAAATTTATGTAAATGTGTGTTCTAGACGATTGTATCTGCTGTTGGGGCTTCTATAGGATATGGAACACCTTTGACCCTGACTGATACATCAAATAAAATTAAAAGAGGGACTCAAGGTGATGCTTCTGCGCTGAAGCCAACACTTATGACTGCGGTACCTGCTATACTTGACCGTGTTCGTGATGGTGTAAGAAAAAATGTATGGCCCTTTACGCTGCCACCATCCCTTGTTTTCTGTATTATTTAGTTGTTACTGATTTATCTTCATACTGAGATGAACTTAGGTAGATGCAAAGGGCGGTGTAGCAAAGAAACTATTTGATATCGCCTACAGCCGTCGGGTAGCTGCTGTCAGTGGAAGTTGGTTTGGTGCATGGGGATTAGAGAAGCTCGTGTGGGAAAAGCTTGTCTTCCAGAAGGTGCGTGCAATCTTGGGAGGGCGGATTCGCTTTATACTTTCAGGTGGAGCACCCCTGTCTGGAGATACTCAAAGATTTATCAATATATGCCTTGGGTGAGATATATAGATTCACCGTTCTTTCGCAAAACAAGTTAAATTCAGTTGTTGTTACTACCACTTGCATTTTAGTTCACTATTGGTTTCTGAGCTTGAATTCCATACGTTTCAAGTATAACTGGCATATGATTTTTTTTAACTTATTTACATGCCCAGAAATTTAGAGGCTGAGTTTTGCTTTTACAGGGCACCGATAGGGCAAGGATATGGCCTGACTGAAACGTGTGCTGGTGGGACGTTTTCTGAGTATGATGACACATCTGTTGGTCGTGTTGGTGCTGCACTGTCTTGCTCATACATTAAGGTACTGAAAAAGATATGCTTTCTCACTTGCTAATGTCAATTTGGTTTAGTTCCATTTTCCCTAGCAAAGTGATTATTTCTATGCATACTTTTATATTACTTTATCTTCAACCTAAAGAGATATCTGGTGTTGGAAGGTCTAGTTGTGATGGACATGTTAATATCTGGTTTTTCGCTAGTCTTTATTATAGTAGTATAATAATGCTTCCATGTCCGGGGATAGTAAGAGTAAAGATAGTTACCTTCAGATTCAATGATGTCCTAACATAATTGTAACTCCATGTAATAGTTGATAGACTGGGTCGAAGGTGGATACTTGACAACTGATTCACCAATGCCTCGGGGTGAAATAGTTATTGGAGGGCCAAATGTAACCAAAGGCTACTTCAAAAATGAGGCCAAAACAAATGAGGTCTACAAGGTACGTTACCGACAATGATACCCCAGAGCAGTCTATGTCGTGATAACTTCTGCATAACAATATGCATCTTGTTTAGGATGACGAAAACGGCATGCGTTGGTTCTACTCCGGTGACATTGGGCGTTTGCACCCGGATGGCTGCCTCGAGATCATTGACCGTAAGAAGGATATTGTTAAGCTTCAGCATGGTGAATATGTATCTCTAGGAAAGGTAAGCAGGTTTCCTTCTCTGGCCAAACGAGCAGCTACTAGCTATTCTTAACGAAGGGCGAAACAAGCAGCATCTAGCTCTTCTTAACAAAATATGCAACCACAGGTGGAGGCCACGTTGAGCGTGAGCCCATATGTTGACAATATCATGGTCCATGCCGACCCCTCCCAGAATTTCTGTGTCGCACTTGTTGTAGCTGCACCCAGTGAACTGGAAAGCTGGGCCTCAAAACAAGGTATCGCATACAATGATTTCTCCGATTTGTGCCAGAAGCAAGAGACTGTCAAAGAAGTTCTTCAATCCTTAGTAAAGGTTTGTACTTTCGCTCGCGTTCTGGTCGATTTTTCGGTTGTTTACAACTTCTTGACATTGCAAGCATGATTGAGTATTGCACTGTACTCTAATTGTTCTTCAGGCTGGTAAGCAAGCGAGACTGGAGAAGTTTGAGATCCCTGCCAGAATCAAGCTGATAGCAGAGCCATGGACACCCGAATCAGGTCTCGTCACAGCTGCCCTCAAGCTCAAGAGGGAGGTCATCAAGAAGGGTTATGAGGGCGATCTGGCCAAGCTGCATAGATAGTGTTCATTGTTAGCAATAAAAGGATTTCCCTTTCATGCTATGTTTCGAACAAATGTTTTTGTGAAGACAAAAGTGGACAGTGGAGACAGACAGTATGTAGGAACTTCTTTTGACTGTATAATTGATGATTTATTGCATTTCACCTAGTGATAATGTTCTTCAGTTAGTTTTTCATGAAACATATCCCTCAATCTCAGCTGTCATGAGCCACATATGAGCTGATACTAAACGAGATGTGTAGGTTTTGGATTTGTAAATTCTTTGAGATGTCATATGAGCCCAAAAAATGATACGAAACCACAACCATCTCACTGCTGTTACCAAATGGGTAGCAAGCCTAGGAACTGCAATTTGTGGCCTAGACAAAAATTTAGCAGCAACGAAAAAACATTATTTTTCTCACAATCATGCAGAAAAACACTGGGCATTAATACTAAGGCATGATAATAGAGAAAAGAGATGTACATAATATAACATAAATTTATTATTTAGCTACAATGCCGTGTTTTTATTTCACCACCAACAGGATTAAAACCCATTTCCCCAGGAGCAGCAGTCCAGCCTACCCCAAAATCCCCTGCATGAACAGCAAACGCCCACCACGACCAGAAAGAATGAAACAGTACTGGAAGTGACACCTTCCTTAATCTACAAATCTCTTCTTATAATACATCAAAATTAGAACTTAACAAAGTTTCAGCATTTCTCAAGAATGTAGCGTGCGTAGAAATTGTGGAGCGGTCCAGTGACATGCCTAATCTGCACGGGACTGGCCGGCGCGGGACGAGAGGATGATGCCCACAATGAGACCGTAAAGGGCGAGCGCTTCAGCGAAAATGAGGATGAGGATCATGCCCACGAACAGCTTAGGTTGTTGAGCGTTCGCCCTGCAATCATAATCCACGAGAGGTCAACATTTGTTGCAACTGCAGGGGGCTTGCAGGCAGGGTATAAAACAGCATCAACACACTCATTCGACATTAAAAGTTTATTGTGCATGAAATATGTGTGAATCAATCACATGCTTATACAAGAATATGTACACAAATAATAAATAAATCAGTGATATTCATTCAAAAAATATTGAAGCAAAACACCTTAACCACTATGCAGCTATTATTTCACAACTTATAAATACAGTCATACACAAGAGCAAACAATAACATAAAATACCACCTTCATTGTTTGCTGCTCACATGACACTACGTAAGCTTAATATCAGTAATACACTATATGTTCATTACAAATTATAACTAAGTAATCAAAATAGAGAAGGGACTTGTATTTAATCTCTACTATATAATACGAGTAAACGACCGTGGTACGTCGCGGCCGTTTTGCGGAAACACCCCTATGAAACTAGGAAATCAACCCGCAGTCCGCAGAACGTTTCTGTCGTTCTTGTTCACATCTCTCTCGATCTTCTCCTCACCCATGGCCACCGACGCTGCTCCGCCTGAGACGACGCTCCCCTTGCTAGCACCTCCTCCTCGCCCACGCTCGCCGCCGCTGCTCCGCCGGAGACAGCGCTACCCTTCCTAGCTCCTCCTCCATCTCTACCCGCAGTCCCTTATGTCCACCCCTGCCCCAGATCCGGCTCTCTCCTCATCAACGACGGCCACGGTGGCCGGCTGTGAGGACGACTAGCACCTCCTCCTCCTCGACCACGGACGCCGACGCTGCTCCGCCGGATACAACACTCCCCTTCGTAGCTCCTCCTCCATCTCTACCTGCAGTCCCTTATGTCCACCCCTGCCTCAGTTACGGCTCTCCAAATCAACGGCGGCCACGGTGGCCGGCTGTGAGGACGAGATCCTTTCCCCTCTTCGAATAATAATATGGATTTGTATTGCTTCTCTAGCAGAGGTGGCGCAGATCCTTCCTTCAGCGATTTGTTTGTGTTGCTTCCACAACAGAGCCTTATTATGTGCGTTCTGGATCATTGAAGATGCTGCCAACTTATTATGCTTTCATGTGCCTTGCAATCTGGTAGTGTGCAAACGCTACAGAATGGGTGATGCACTGACTAATACAACACATATGTCCCTGATTGTAATAACCTATTGATTTTCCCTTATTGCTTGTGATTAATGGTACCGCTAAAGTAGATATAGTATTCAGCAGGAATGTGCTATTAGTGTGTGCTTTCCGTATCTGGTTGATGGTTACTGATCGAGATGATCTGATATGTGCATCTCAAAAGTTAGAAGAACTGATTAATCTGATGTTGATCTTTTTTCTGCATTAAAGTGTTATGCAGATCCAATCATGTCCAAGCAGGTAGTAGTTGGTATTTTGCCTGACAAATATAGAGTAGTCTGACGAGGATAGGGAGCCACCACATCACTGTATAAGATGTGGCTGACAATATACTTCAAGTCGCTCCTCAATAGGTGTACATTGGTGTCTATGTAGTTGATTATGGCTGAACGTATTAGTACACTATAGGCCTCATGACTATTTTCAACTTTACTGAATGATAGCCATTGTCCATCAGATTTTTTTTCTCTTATATTTCTATGCATGATACCTGATGTGGCTGATTGCTTCAACACAGGATTTGATGCTAATGCATTGATTAAAGAATCTACCCAGTGTTCTTATTTTTGAATCACATTTCAAATCAAGATTTCGAGC
Source organism: Poa pratensis (assembly GCA_947311845.1). NCBI lineage: Eukaryota > Viridiplantae > Streptophyta > Magnoliopsida > Poales > Poaceae > Poa > Poa pratensis. The sequence continues at coordinate 70,283,808 of CAMZMU010000117.1, forward strand.
GGGCTAAAATTGTTTTGCACCTCACCACTTGCTCTACATGTGAACATATGCATGCTAAACTCTGAAGCATGTGCCTCTTCCCGTGAAAAGGGATCAGGTAAAAAAAATAGTGTATCTGCATAACATTGATAACTTCAAGTTATATTCGAACTCATCGCGAGCTCAGTACACGTTTTTCATGTCTTTATCTAAAAAAAAACACGTTTTCCAAGTAACAAAGTGATATATAGTTTTTTCTTCATGCCTAGCTATGCCAGCAAAATTTATACTTTTTTTTATTTCCTGAAGGAGTATACTGATCTGGGTATTCATTAAAACAGTCCCGGGTATGGGTAAGCACATTGAGATTTAGTTTTAGGTCCATCAGCGGTGGCAGAGTAAAATAAATTGTTGTTATTCTATTTTAGACAACATTGCAATTCATTCAGTCCAAGCTTTGGACGCTGCTATGCTGCTTCGCTCCAGCCTCCCTGAACAATCCTAGCATACGACATCCTGCACATGAGGGACTTACATTGTCTGGCCACGGCTTCGCTCGTTCACATAACTTGGAGCGCTGTCACTTTTTTATCTTTTTCAACATCGATGCTTTATCATGGAACAAGGAATGATACGTGAAATCAAACATTTTTCAAATGATTTAAACCAAAAATTAAAAACATGCAATTTTTCAGGGTTATGGGCATGTTGTGATTTATTCTATAGCCGTTGCAACGCACGGGCAGTTTGCTAGTCTATGATAAAGTTCACAGAGAATTTACATGGTCGCAAAGACAGGCAACATCATTCATAAAAATACATCTATTAGATTCTATTAATTACTAGATCACATGATTACAAACAGAGGATCCACAATATCATGTAAGATCCTAGAAGGTCTCATTCTTAATATAGATACACAAGAGCAAACAATAACATAAGATATCACCCTCATTGTTTGCTGCTCACACAACACTATGTAAGCGTAATAATAGTAATATACTATATGTCTCGTTATAAATATAAAAACTAAGTAGTTGAAATAGTAAGAGAAAAAAACACTTGTGATGTTTTCTGTATTTGATTTACGATAAGATACAGACAGGACTTACATGGTCACAACGACAAGCAACATCATTCATGCAAATAGCTCTATTAAACTCTGTTTATTACCATCTAGATCACATGGATTACAAACAGAAGGATTCCCAATATCATGTAGGATCCTAGAAGGATCAATCATACTCAAGCTTAGAGCAATAAAAACATATAATTATCACGCTGTAGAAATAATTTACTGCCGACATTAGTACGCTAATAACAAAGTCGGAACATCTGCAGATCTAAGAGGCTCACCATGCAATGGCATAAACTAATGCAAAGTGTAAATTATTAATCAAGCCGTAATGCACAGCACTACCAAGCTACGAGTACTAGTACTAATTATTAACAATCAAACCGTAATGTAGAGCACTAACTAGTAACTAACAACGAGCCAGGTCAACGTCAAAGATAGAAAAATTAAACAAAAGCAGGTGCATCCTTACCTGACTCCGGCATCACCGACGATGCCGATGGCCATGCCGGCTGCGAGCCCCGCGAGGCCACATGCGAGGCCGGAGGAGAGGTGGGCGTAGCCGTCGAAGAGGTAGTATGGCTTGGCCTTGGGGTTGATCCCGGTGCTGATGATGACTGCGATGATGAGGCCGTAGATTCCGAGCACTCCCGCCATGACTACGGGCACGATGGACTTCATTACGAGCTCCGGGCGCATCACCCCCATGGACGCCACCCCCACGCCGCTCTTGGCCGTCCCGTAGGCCGCCCCCATGCCTGCAAAGCCAACAAAAATCGATCAGACAGGTCTCTCTAACCGGATCCAGCGTCCGCGCGCCCCAGATCGGGCGAATCGGGGCATGGGATTCAGAAGGCGATCACGCAGCGACAGATCGAGCAGAGAAGCGGCAACCAGGCGCCGGTCGATCGCGAGATTTGGGAGGAAGGGGGGAGGGGAGCGTACACGAGAAGACCAGGGCGGCGGCGGCGCCGAGGAAGCCGAAGAAGGGCGCCGTCTCATCTCCGCTGAACACCGACGACATCGTGGCTTCTCTCTGCTCCGCTCGCGCTTCCTCCTCTCTCGCTGTCTCGCTCTGCGTCGCAAAGAAGGAAGGGAGATGGTTTGCCTGGTTGGTAGGCAAAGAGCGAGGCTCGGTTTTATTTTCTGGTCTCCCCGATCTGATCTGAAAAAATAACTCTTTTTTCCTTTTATTTTTAGAAAGAGAACTCAGAGAAGAACTCTGGAAGTGGTACAGGTGTAGCGATGCTGTGGACTCCTGCGTTTTGCGCCCTGGCCCCTGCGTTCCTGCGTATTACGCCGATCTCGCCACTCTTTTTGTCTCCACTCCATGAGACGACGACATCTCAGGGCGATTTTGATTTGAGTTTATGATTTTTTTTGCACAAGTGGCAGCGGAAATCGATTGGTTTGTCCAAAAGAGTTTGGCACGGTCGCGCTTTGTTTGTAGTATCACATGGACCAAAATAACATAAACCCGGCTTGAAAAGTTTGGAAATAATATGATTACGGTACAAAGTCAATATTAGCTCCTAAATACAACCTGGTTCTTAGTGGAGGATCACATACATCCCGTGTCATGGTGAAGGGATTACTGATATAACGTATCTTGTCGATGGCATTGTTACTTGTTGACTTTAACAATCACCCCTCCTAGAAACCCTCTCTTCACTGCGAGCGGACGATCGACGATTGTGCTTGGCAAGGGCGGAGATTTGCAGAGAAAAATATAAACAATTTCAAAATCAGACATCAACGACTCAACTAAAGGATCTTTCGACCGCCACCTCACCTCTCGATTGCGTATTAGGCCTGCTACCACGCACGCTACTTTTCCGTTTCACGTTGTTGTAATCGGTAAGCCACAAATGATGGCTGCGCATGACCCCGATTGGTAAGCAACAACGTGTACTGATCTATCCGTGTGTAAGTATTTATCATTTTTAATGGAGAGGAGATTTCGTGCTCCAGAGATCCAGTGATTCTGGTGTATTAAAAAATCGAAAAGAAAATTTATAAGTTTAAAAAACATTGATTTTTTCTTTTGATGTAGCCAATGGTGTATTGCACAGACGTGTAAAAAGTTAATTTCAAATATTTTATATTATGGACTATACAAAAATGACAAAAATGTGCATCTAAATATGCATATCTTCAAATCTCCAGATTTATCAGATTTTTTCATTTTTATGTAGCATAGAATACAAAGTAATTGAATTTTATTTTTTCATGTTAACGGCCGCTCGATGACTAAAGCCCCATGGGGAGCCCCTCACTATCGTACCCGGCCTTCAATTTGGCCAAAACACCTTGTGTAACTTTCTGCTATGCTACTTAATTAAGCATACACCAACAACCATGCATGATGATACGTCGAGTCCATGGATACGCTGTGAACCTTTACGATGATGGTCGACAAATCAAGGAAGTTCCTTACGATGGAGTACCTCGCCAGCGCAACTAATTTAGTTTCAACAGTTTCACGAGTTCATGACATAGTAAGTACATATCCTACGTTATCGCAACTTCTCGTTTTCCACACTACTTTGAAGGATTTCCCGTAGCGACATTATAATTGAACTTGTGCTTGTTTTCTCTGAGTGTGTTATAATTGAACTGAATCATATCACCTTTCACACAAACTCGAGTACTTCCTTGTCTGCTTCAATAAACTCTTCTTGTGTGTATTCCTTTTATTGCAAGTACTTCTTACAAACTATATTCTCATCTTTGAAAAGATCATATCTGCTTGAAAAAATGTGCTCATATCTTGAAGTACTCTTTAGTAGTTTGAAGTATGCTCGTATGTCCATGGACTCGTGTCCATCATCATCTACTTCATTTTACTTGCCATCAATCTGAGCTCTGAACTTCCAATAACTCTTCAAGCTACGTTGTTCTGCTCTGAGATATCATACTCGGTTGAAGATCACTTCCTGCATGTGCACTCCGCTGTAATTTTTATGAATTCGTATTCGCCCCTCTAATCGCCATATCACGATCCTTCAAACTTACCTAGTTTAACTAGTAAAACAAACACCTAATCAAGATTAATTTCAACAACCCCAACTACGTTCGGCTATGTTGAATATACCATATTGTTGCCGCTCCAACCTCAGTTCAATTCGATTCTTCTTGTAATATGATGAAGTAGGGGTTATTCGCATATGGATGGATCTTGTTTCCTATCCGCCTCTCTGATATGACCATGTTTTAGTGCTTCATGGATATGAGTGGAAATTGTGTTATTTGAAACATAACAGGTATTTAGTATGGTTGGAATTCCTGGTGTTGAAATATATTGATGTAGCCCCACCTACGGCTCCTCCAACAAGCGATCCAATGACAAGAGCAAGAGTCAAAGCTCTACATGACAAGGTGAATTCACTCCTATCTATGTGTGATCTAGACACACCCTTGAATGGTTTGCTACTTCATTCGGATACCTTGTGCATACTCAGGAACAACCATTATGAAGACCACCAAGCATGTGCTGAAGATGGCCAAGAGAGGAGTCAAGAGGAAGATGAAGAAGATGCACAGCGGTACTACCGCCAGCGACGCCGGTACTACCGCCAGGACCTAGATGATCAACCGGAAGAAGATGAAGCTTCAGGCGGCGGTACTACCGCCGCGCCAGCGGTACTACCGCCGCGTCCAGGAGCCGGTACTACCGCCAGGGATACCGCTGGAGCTTACCGTCGCGCTCGAAATGCTCTCTGGGCACCGCTACGGTACCCGCCGGTACCTGCTTCATACTACCACCAGTGAGCAAAACTTGAAGCCAGCGGTACTACCGCCAGCACAGCGGTTCTACCGCTACTCCTGTGAAGATTCGGGCTGAAGCCCATGTAATGGCCCACAACTTCCCCCTTCGCCCCATAGACTATAAATACCCCTTCTCTGCCAAGGGTTAGGGTTAGACTGAGATTAGACTTGAGTTGAGCTTTGCTCCTTTTCCACCCATAATGGTGTTGCCTCTTAGGAGATGAATCAAGGCCTCCCCTTGTGGAGATGAACCAAGGCCTCCCCTCGTGGAGAAGATCCCTCTATCGGATTCAAGACTCCTCCTTGTAGTTGCGATTACTTGCCAATCTTTCCTCTTGTGGTGATTGGACCGGTAGGATTGACCGGTGAGCGAAACAATCTTAAGAGTAAGGTGTATTTGGAGAAGGAGAATCGGGGGCTGCCCACGGGGACTTGTTACCGATTGATTTCACCCGGATTTGCTTTGCTAGTTATCTTTACTTGCTTTTCCCCTTTTGTGTTCTTGTGTTCTTCGTGTTCATCGCCGATTTTGATTCAAATCTGTGAACATCGGGACCTACCCTACATCATATGGTATCAGAGCTCTAGGTTGCCACGGATTTGACTGTGTTTCCCCCACAAATCCACCCTATTTTTCTTTGATTTTGAGAAATTCGAAAATTTTCACCAAAAATAGCCTTTTTGGATTCGAGCCGATCTGTCGATTTGTTGCGTTTTTGGTAGTTTTTGTCCATGGATCTGTTGCTTTAGGACCCCTCCACCTTTGTTTGCGTTCCCTAGCCTCAATTTTGCCATTTTCCCACGAATTCAAGGAATTTTTTAGGCCAATTTCCGCCCAAATCACGACCAAGAACAGCAGAAATCTGACAAGCGGTACTACCAATAGGACAGCGGTACTACTGCCACGACTGGAGCAGCGGTACTACCGCCAAGGCATTGCACTTGTTCGAGTGATTGTCTTCAAGTATTGGCGAGTATGTATCGTTAGAGATCTTGGCACTAGCAAAAGAGAAGGAATCATCGTCAAAAATCAAAAAAAAAAAAAGAGAAGAGAAAAAGAAAAGACATGAGTAGTGTCAAGTATCATCTCTTGTAGGTTGCGACAAAGCTTAAACCGCCAAATCCGTTGCCCACCAAAGGAAATTGAGCTAGCATCCTTCGAGTGTTCGGTGACATTTGAGCACGTAGTCTTCGATAGGTTGCATATCTTCGAGTGCTCGCCCTTTGGTCGCCCGACCCCATCATTCGTTTTTTTGTGTGTTTCTTCATCATTTGTGGTTGGTGTTTCTTTGGTAATTTGGTCATTGTGGATTTTCTCTACCTTGGACAATATACTTTTCGTCGGGTTTGCTTGTTTCTTTTGCCACTTCATACCTTCCTACCCTCATAAGTGTGTGTGTTGGGTGTGAGAACCGGATTATCTTTCTTCAAGCCACTTTATACTTTGGATATAGTTTCTCTTGGTTCTTCCATTTCAACACATTTCACTTGTTCTTGAGATCATGTTTAGGGGAAGTACAAACGGAAGCTCAAGCTCCGATGAGTTATCACAAGGACAAGCACAACCTCATGGCGGCTACGTGTCACAACGAGAGTTCGTGGGACTCCGACACCTTGTTCGTGATGTCCACGGGCGATACGAGAATCGTCTTCAAGAACATGATGGAATTATCAACAACTTGCGAGAAGAAATGCACAACATGAACGTTAACCTCTCCAACCAAATGCGTCAAATGTCGGAAGCATTCAACAATCATGATCAACGAGGTCCATCTTCGTCATCTCGTCGTTCACGGGACTCTTCAAGGTCATCGCGCCGGCGAGACGAAGGCCACGGGGCTCCTCAAGGACACCATCACCATGACCAAGAGCAACCACATCAAGGTCGCCAAGGAATGCCAAGGCTCGACGAACATGATCGACATCGGCATGAAGTGGAACGACCACCTTCTCCTCGAGCGCACAATGCCAATGTGCATCAAGAACAACCCCAACCAAATGGTGGACGCCGTGAACGAACACCTTCACCACCTCCTCATCATCAAGATCATCAAGACCCCTTGGCCAATGACAATGGTGCTCCGGGTACGAATGACTTTGGGGACCAAGGCCGTCGACACCGCCATACTACAAGGCCACGCTACCACAATCGTGACCATGGGAACCATGTGGAGAACCCTTTTCCCCACCATGAGCATCATCCTCGTCAAGAGCCTCGCCCTCGTCAAGAACATCCACATGATCGTCACCACCACCGTACCGAGTCAAGTGATAGCGAGTCGAGCCAACACAATGGTGATGGACTAAATAGAAGGAGACGTGGACGTGCATTCCCACCTCCAAACCGTCGCGACGACTACGACAACTTGAACAATCTTCGCTTTGATATACCCAAGTTCTTTGGCACAAGTGATCCGGAAGCCTACCTCTCATGGGCACTCAAGGTTGACAAGATCTTCCAAGTTCACCACTACTCCGACAACAAGATGGTTGCCTTAGCTTCAATGGAGTTTGAAGAGTATGCTCTCTTGTGGTGGGAACAACTCCAAGATACACGATTCAAAAACCACCAACAACCAATCAACAATTGGGTTGAGATGAAAGAAGCTATGTACAAGCGCTTTGTGCCAAGCCACTAAACTCGAGATTTGTACAAGAAGTTGCAAGATTTGAAACAAGGGTTGAAGTCGGTTGATGAGTACTATAAGGAGATGGAGATATCCATGATGAGAGCCAATATTGAGGAATCCGAGGAGCAATCCATGGCTCGCTTCATGAATGGGCTTAACTATTCAATCAAGAAGATTGTGGAGTTCCAACCATATGCCAACTTGGTTGAGTTAGTCCATCAAGCAACAAAGGCCGAGCGTCACGTGCTTGAAGAGCTCAAATACATCAAGACAAAGGCATTCTTCGCCAACAAGCCTTCGTCATCAACTCCTACACCCACACAAGCTCCTCCTCAAGCAAACACAAGAGGTCCTCCAAGAGTCTCTACATCAACACCTCAAGCGCCTCAACCTTTCAAGAAAGTGCCTCCTTCAAGCACCACGCCTCAAGGATCTTCTTCGGCACAAGACTCTTGAAATGCTATAAGTGTGGAGGACAAGGACACAAATCTTTTGAGTGCACAAACAAGAAAGTCATGATTGTCAATGACATGGGAGAATATGAATCTATGAGTGAAGACGAGTACCATGCTTTGAACCAAGTCGCCACAATGCAAAGTGTTGAAGAAGAATCCAATGAGATATATTGTGATGGTGACAACAACCCTTCATTGGTTGTGGCAAGAACCTTAACCACCAATGTCCAAGTTGAATAAGACCAAAGATGCAACTTGTTCCACACAAGAGCGGGTATCAATGGAAAGTCCATCAAGGTCATCATAGATGGTGGAAGTTGCCACAACTTAGCGAGTAAAGAACTTTGTGACAAGCTCAACTTGAAGTTCAACAAGCACCCACACCCATACCATGTGCAATGATTGAGTAATTCCGGATCCGTCAAGATTCAACACATGGTGCAAGTGTCCTTCAAGATTGGAGCCTATGAGGATACCGTTGAGTGTGACGTTGTGCCTATGTCCGTTTGCCACTTACTTCTTGGACGTCCATGGCAATATGATAAGGGTGCTATGCATGATGGAAGGACCAATTACTATAGCTTCAAGAGCAACGACAAGAACTTTGTCCTTCGTCCCATGACACCAAGTCAAGTCATTGCCGACAATGCCAAGTCAATAGCAAGGGCACAACATGACTTCAACCATCCAAATGACCATAGGCGTCATCCAACCGCACAAGAGAGGACGGCGAGAGAGAAAGCTTCTAGTGAGATGAATGGTGAGCGAGTGATCCACCATAAAGTGAGTGAGAGCCACAAGCTAAATGAGAGTGACATTTCAAAGAGAGTCCCAACAAAACCTACACTATTTGCCACCAAAAGAGAGATGAGGGATTTGAGAGAGGACCCATCCACCCTCCACTATGTGCTCATATGCAAGGGTGAAGTTTCTATGACTAACACTTTCACAAACCTTCCTCTTTCTTTGATATCTCTTTTGAAGGACTTTGAAGATGTTTTTCCTCAAGAAGTGCCACCGGGACTACCTCCTCTACGCGGAATCGAGCATCGCATCGACCTTGTTCCCGGCGCACCACTCCCAAACCGCGCCCCATACCGCACCAACCCCGAGGAGACCAAGGAAATTGAGCGGCAAATACAAGATCTCCTAGCCATGGGACACATTCGCGAGAGCTTGAGTCCGTGTGCCGTGCCCGTCATCCTAGTGCCCAAGCACGACAACACTCTTCGCCTTTGCATGGATTGTCGCCCCATCAACGCCATCACCGTGAGGTATCGCCACCCTATCCCTCGACTTGACGATATGCTTGATGAACTTTGTGGTTCCTCCATCTTTTCCAAAATTGATCTTAAAAGTGGATACCACCAAATAAGGATGTGTGAAGGTGATGAATGGAAGACCGCGTTTAAAACAAAGCTTGGTCTTTATGAATGGCTTGTCATGCCATTTGGTCTTTCCAACGCACCTTCTACTTTTATGCGTCTCATGAATCATGTTTTGCGTCCTTTATTGGAAATTTGTTGTGGTATACTTTGACGACATCCTTATCTATAGAAATCTTTGGAAGAGCACACTTCTCATGTTGCTCAAGTTTTGTTGGTTCTTCGCAATGAAAAGCTTTATGCAAATCTTTCTAAGTGCACATTTGCCACCAACAAGCTTGGTTTCTTGGGTTTTGTTGTTTCTTTGGATGGAGTTGAAGTTGATGATGCCAAGATCAACACAATTCGGACTTGGCCTTTTCCCACATCCTTGAGGAATTGAGACGTTTTCTTGGTTTTGCCGGATTTTACCGTCGATTTATAAAGGACTTTTCCACCATTGGTTGCCCCCTCCATGAACTTACAAAGAAAAATGTACCTTTCATTTGGGGCAACGCACATGATTTTGCTTTCAATGAGCTAAAACGGTTGTTAACTGAAGCACCACTCCTTGCCCTTCCGGATTTTTCTAAGACTTTTGAGATTGAATGTGACGCAAGTGGATTGGGCATTGGAGGAGTGCTTATGCAAAATGGTAGACCCATTGCATACCATAGTGAGAAACTAGATGGAGCTCGTTTGAATTACCCATTTATGACAAAGAGTTATTTGCTTTGGTTCGTGTTTTGGATGTGTGGCAACACTACCTTCGTCCTAAGGAGTTTGTCATTCATTCCGACCATGAATCTTTGAAATATTTGAAAAGTCAAACAAATTTGAACAAAAGACATGCTAAGTGGGTTGAGTTCATTGAGTCTTTTACCTTTGTAATCAAATACAAGAAAGGTAAAGACAATGTCGTCGCGGATGCTCTATCCCGCAAGGCCAACCTACTTACACGTCTTGACATTAGTGTTTGGGTTTGGATGAAATAAAGGATTTGTACAACACCGATGCTTTCTTTGGAGACATTTTTGCTCAATGCTCGGAGCACAAAGGAATTGGTGAATTCTATTTGCACCAAGGTTTCTTGTTTAAGGCTAACAAACTTTGTATTCCCGAGTCTTCGCTTCGTTTGCTCCTTTTGAAGGAATCACATGGTGGATCACTCATGGGTCACTTTGGACGCGACAAGACCTACGCCATGCTCGCCACCAACTACTATTGGCCAAGAATGAAGCGTGATGTGGAACGCCTAGTTCGACGATGTTCACATGCCTCAAAGCTAAGTCTACTCTAAACTCTCATGGCTTGTATACTCCTTTGCCCATTCCGCATAAGCCATGGTCCGACATAGCTATGGATTTTGTCTTAGGTCTTCCACGCACTAAAACAAACAAGGATTCCATATTTGTCGTCATTGATCGATTCTCTAAGATGGCACATTTCATACCATGCAACAAGACCGACGATGCTTCACATATTGCCACTTTGTTTTTTAGGGAGATCGCCCGTCTTCATGGAGTGCCCAATACCATTGTCTCGGATCGCGACGTCAAGTTTGTGAGCTACTTTTGGAAGACGTTGATGGCCAAGTTGGGAATCAAGCAACTATTCTCCACCGCCCACCACCCTCAAACGGATGGTCAAACCGAAGTGGTCAATCGAAGCTTATCTACACTCCTTCGTGTATTGATCAAGCCAAACTTGAAGAATTGGGAAGAGTGCATCCCACACGCCGAGTTCGCCTACAATCGAGCACTACACCGAGCAACAAAGAGAAGCCCATTCGAGATCGTCTATGGCTTCAACCCCTACACCGCATTGGACATGCTACCTCTCCCACTCCGTGAACAAGTTAACATGAACTTCGACAAGCGTGCCGAGTACATGAAGAAACTATATGAAGCCACAAGAACCACGCTAGAGAAGCACAATGAAGACCATGCTACAAAGATGAACAAGCACAAGCGCGCCATGATATTTGAAGGAGACCTTGTTTGGCTACACTTGCGAAAAGAGCGCTTTCCGGATGCTAGAAAGTCCAAGCTTCACCCTCGAGGAGACGGACCTTTCAAGATTCTCAAGCGCATCAACAACAATGCCTACAAGATCGACATCTCCAACTCCAAGTATTTGGTCCATGACACCTTCAACATCACCGACTTATCGCCATACCTTGGGACATCAAGTGATGAGGATAACCAAGATTCGAGGACGACTCTTTCCCAAGGGGGGGGGGGGGGGGGAGATGACGTAGCCCCACCTACGGCTCCTCCAACAAGCGGTCCAATGACAAGAGCAAGAGTCAAAGCTCTACATGACAAGGTGAATTCACTCATATCTATGTGTGATCTAGACACACCCTTGAATGCTTTGCTACTTCATTCGGATACCTTGTGCATACTTAGGAACAACCATTATGAAGACCACCAAGCAAGTGCTGAAGATGGCCAAGAGACGAGTCAATAGGAAGATGAAGAATATGCACATCGGTACTACCGCCAGCGACGCCGGTACTACCGCCAGGACCCAGATGATCAACCGGAAGAAGCTGAAGCTTCAGACGGCGGTAGTACCGGCTCCTGACTACCGCCACGTCCAGGAGCCGGTACTACCGCCAGGGATACCGCTGGAGCTACCGTCGCGCTCGAAATGCTCTCTGGACACCGCTACGGTACCCGCCGGTACCTGCTTCGTACTACCGCCAGCGAGCAAAACTTGAAGCCAGCGGTACTACCACCAGCACAGCGGTACTACCGCTACTCCTGTGAAGATTCGGCTGAAGCCCATGTAATGGCCCACAACTTCCCCCTTCGCCCCATAGACTATAAATACCCCTTCTCTGCCTAGGGTTAGGGTTAGACTGAGATTAGACTTGAGTTGAGCTTTGCTCCTTTTCCACCCATGATGGTGTTGCCTCTTAGGAGATGAATCAAGGCCTCCCCTTGTGGAGATGAACCAAGGCCTCTCCTTGTGGAGAAGATCCCTCTAGTAGATTCTAGACTCCTCCTTGTAGTTGCGATTGCTTGCCAATCTTTCCTCTTGTGGTGATTGGACCGGTAGGATTGACCGGTGAGCGAAACAATCTTAAGAGTAAGGTGTATTTGGAGAAGGAGAATCGGGGGCTTCCCAGGGGACTTGTTACCGATTGATTTCGTCCGGATTTGCTTTGCTAGTTATCTTTACTTGCTTTTCCCCTTTTGTGTTCTTGTGTTCTTCGTGTTCATCGCCGAATTCGATTCAAATCCGTGAACATCGGGACCTACCCTACTTCATATATGTGTCTAGACTTGGACTTAGTTAAGGTAGGGGGATCGCACCCCCCCCCCCACCCGAATCCAGAGAAATCATCACCCACACTGCTCAGTCTTAGGCAATATTAGTCTACATGTTTATTCGTCGGGTGCTTTCCTTGCCCTCCAATATTTTTTAGATGTTAGTTCAATATCTTACCGTGTGTTGATGATTTAGAATTAGGTACGGAAACAATATGCGGATACTTTGTTTCTCGATTCTATGAGTGCTTGCAGTATTTTTTGGTTGGTTTGCTTCCATTTTGTGTTCTTCATCATTAAATGGCCGAGGTGGAAGGCTCCAACAAAATTTCCACCGACGACCTAGTGCCACTATCCGAGCATGAAATCGTGGATTGTTCCTAGAACGAGGGCACCAAGGGTGCGGCGGCGAGGTCATGAACGAGGTGCTCCAGTTCATCATCATGAACGACATTTGCACTTACTCAGATCATCGTACACCGGAAAGGAGGGCAAGTGGAAGGCAATCGGAAGGTCGCATCCATTCAAGGCCTCGTGGACATGCTGCGGAAAGATGAGATTTCGCTGGTGAGCGTGGTCGCGCACATGCTTTTAATTCGATTAGTTATGAGAACATTTTATCTTCCAGCAATCGTGATCTCTACAAGGACTACGTCAAGCCCGTTCTGGTCTTCCATGAGAGTTTTTCCGTCATCGCTTCCGGATGAGCTCAAAATTGTTCCGGTGAATTGCGAAAAAGTGACCAAGTTTGATAATTACTTCGCGTTGAAAAAATATTGTCGCGGACAACTATCCTTATCTCCTGTGCAAAAATGCACGACAGCTTTGAGGATGCTCGCCTATGGAAAAGCCGCGGATCCCATTAATGAGTATTACCGGATGGGAGAGAGCACATGTATTGAGGCTATGGAAATATATGCATAGGCTGTGGTTCAGGTGTTTGGAGTTTGGACCGATATATGTGAGAACCAAATGCCGAGGACACCGAAAAGTTATTGGCTATTGGATAAGCTAGAGGATTTCAAGGTATGCTTGATTCAGTTAATTGCATGCATTGGCAATAAAAAACTGCCCAACAACTTTGCATGGGTAGTACCAAGGTCACAACAAAGAGGCCACAATCGTAGTTGAAGCAGTGGTATCAAAAGACTTGTGGATTTGGCATGCGTTGTTTGGCATGCCTGGTTCTCACAACGATATCAACATGCTCCAGCACTCTCCCTTATTCAAGAGACTATGCGATGGGGATGCTCCACCATGCAACTACACCGTCAACGGGCAGGACTACACCATGGGATACTATCTTGCAGATGATATATATCCTCACTTTCTCAGTAGGCGGCATTTGTGAAGACTATAAGCAAACCAACAAGTCAGAAAAGGGTTCAATTTGCCGCTGCACAAGAATCTGTTAGAAAAGATGTTAAGAGGGCATTTAGAGTTTTCCAAAATCGTTGGGTATTGTCCGTGGAGCTGCAATGATGTGGGATGCAGAGACATTGTGGCAGGTGATAACTTGTTGTGTAATCTTGGATAACATGACGTGGAGGACGAGGGAGAAGGGACAACTCACACACATGAATTTGAGAAGGCTCGAGAACATTTCCACCTACCAGAACAAGATGTGTAGCATGTTCTCAACTTTCTTAAGATGAATCGACAACTTCGAGATCAACAAGCAGACGTCCAACTACTCAATGATATAGTGGAGCATGTGTGGTCCTTCATGTGAAATCATTGAATTTAAATTTGAGTTATGCAGTTTTAATAATTTGAAATATTTTATGTAATCTAGAAAATTGTAATGTTTATTTGAACTTATTTGTGACATCAAAATAGTCAAATGCGACGTGTATGGATTAGGGGTATAAAATAGCACATTCTAGTTGGAGGACACCACGTGTCCGGACGTATCCGACGGTTTTGGGGCGAAATTTGTTGGAAATGCCCTAACATAGAATAGTAACACGTCCATGTTACTACTCTATGTTATGAGCAGTCTCAGTGATTCTGCTTTGATAACGAACAATCCAAATCAATCACAATGATCTAATTTTTCTCGCCGTCCTTCTCGCTGTTACTGAAACCTACTCTTTCTTCTTGAGGAGATCGTAGTGAACCATGGGCTTCCTGCAATTCTTGGAGCACGCTTCCTGCACAGAGAAAACAACCACAAAACCACTCCGTTGAGAAAATGCTATATCTAAACGCGCATGCAATTTGGTGTGATAGGGATATGGGATGGATGTGGTGCGGTGCTGACCTGCATCGCGTAGGCTAGATGCAGCAGCGTCGCCTCCGACCACGGCCGCCCGATGAACTGGAGCCCCACGGGGAGGCCTTCCCTGTCGTACCCGGCCTGTAAATTCGGCCAGAGAGTATCGTCTCACTGAGCTTTCGCCTAATTAAGAGCCAGCAACCATGTTTATGAGTTCAGTCCATGGATATGATGCATACCGTCACAGTGATGGCCGGCAAACCCAGGAAGTTCCCTGCGATGGAGTACCTCGCCAACGCAGCTAATTTGGTTTCAGCAAATCCACGAGTTAACAAGTATACATGTATTCTACAGCCGTTGCTACTGACTGTTCGATTCCGATGACAGTAGTAGTTTACAAGAACTCCCTTGTTCCAGAAAGAAACAGTGATGACCCAACTCCGAATCCCTCATTCTTCGTTACTTACCTGCGTTGATGTAGTCGAGTTCACCTGTGCTCAGCGCATCGTCCTGCAGCGCGTATGCACTTACACTGCACCAGAAGTTGCATCTCGATGAGTAAGAATCTCACTGTCAGTGATGGTAAGATTTTCAGTTGACTGAAGAGACAATATACTCACCCGGTCATGGGCGTGACTATCGCGTCGGCCATCTCGAAGATCTTCTCGTGGAAGTACATCTGACGGCTCCTGCAAATTACACATCCCCAGGTTTGGATATCAGATCATCCATTCAGAAAAACAAAACAGCAAGATTATGGTGAACTCACCGAATTCGCTGCGAGTTGAGGTAAGCCCTGCTGCTAAACGACCCGTAGGCACTCAGAGCGATCCGCACGTCCCACCCGATCTCAGACTTGTCCCTACATTCACCCATCCCTTAATCACACCAGTCTAAGAAAGCCACGGTTACCTGCTAATCTGCTATTTGAAGACTGAAGTTGACATCTAAAAATGAAATAGAATAGCGAGCTTGAGCTCACAGCTTGTCGACGTATTTGGCCATGGACGCCGAGCACTCGGAGCCCATGGTGACATAATGCGCCAGCCGCATCTCCTCCACCTCGGGGACGGTCATATCCACAGTCTGCTCTTGCATCCAACAGAGTTTCAGAGAATTTAGAAATTTTATTCCAGTCAAAATTGTGACACGCGTGAAACTGGAGTTCTCTCGATCAAGCATTTCGTTCAGAATCTCTAGGAGAAACGTGGGCAGAGAATTCTTAGTCCTTGGTTTTACCTCCCAGCCGTAGTGCGCGCGCAGGATCTGGAGAGCCTTGTCGCAGCAGCCTCTGATGTCCTCCGAGCAGTCCTCGAACCACTGTGTTTTTTTTAAAACGTTATTACTGCATCGTTCATCAGGCATAACTGACATCGTCGAGGAAGCACATGGTGTGTTGGGGTTCAGCGACTGACCTTCGCGGATCTTGCTAGCCTGATGTTCGCCATGGAGCTGGTGGATGTCAGCAATGGCAGGTTCAGCTGAGGCTTGGAGTGACTTGGTCTAGACTGATCAACCATGGCTGCATAACTGAAAGATCAATCACAGGGTAACATAAGATGCAGTAGGATCATGTAAATTTAGTTTTGAGAATTTGGATGCAGCTTATATGCAAGAAGAGTGGAGGCACCGACGCGACAAGTGCGTCCTCGACCGTCGCCGCCAAGATCCCCGGCATCCCCACCGTCCAGTTTAACGGAAGAAGCCTGCGTTAAAACGGCGCCAGCGTCCTCATCATCACCCGTGTCATACGTACACAAACACGAGGCTGAAGTTCTAAACAAGAGGAAGGTGACGGTTCAGGTCAGGTATGGCGCACCCGGAGTTGGAGAGCCGCCCAACGGTGGGCTTGAAGCCGACGACGCCGCAGAGCGCGGCCGGCATCCGAACGGATCCTGATCGATCAAATCAAACAGCAGCACACGATTCAGCATTAAACTACGTGCAGATCATAGTTGGGTTCGCGCGCACGTACCGCCTCCGTCGGCGCCGAGTGCGACGGCGCAGAGTCCGGCGCAGACCGCGGCGGCGGACCCGCCCGAGGAGCCCCCCGACACCCTGCCGGTGTCGTACGGGTTCCTGGTGGAGCCGTGGTGCGGGTTGATGCCGCTGGTGCCGGCGCCGAGCTCGTGCATGTTGGTCTTGCCGGCCAGGATGGCGCCGCAGGCCCGCAGCGGCGCCACGCACGCCGCGTCCGCCGCGCACGGCCTCGCCTTCCCCAGCCACCTCGTGCCCCCTGTCCATAACATAGCATACGGCTTGCTCAGTGCGAAATTACAGTAGCTGCTGCGTTTCTCGATTCGCTGATCCATGGCTGCGCCACGAAGTTTGTTTACCGGTAGTTTGGTATGGCAGGCAGTCGATCTCGTCCTTCACTGCCACCAGCACCCCGTCCATGGCTGACAGAGGCGCCCCTGCAACCCAGCAAATCAACCACATATCAGGCGTACGCCAACATACACACAAATGAGAGCAATGGATCTGCATCGATCGCTGCCTGAATGCGCCATGAATCCTGCAGATCAGCCAACACCTCTGGCAGTCTGGCACGCAGTACTGTAGTACATAAAATAAAAAGAGCTGCAGCGACTACCCGTACCGTAGGGCACTCTACGCTGAGCAACCACTGCTGCTCCTGCTCCTTCAGAGATTACTCATGACCATGGGATGCGTATACCTACTGTCTCCAGGCATCGAAGGAGCAGAGCAGTCTGAAACTGGTCAGCCTCGAGCTCTGCTGAATCTTACATTCTACAACAACGATGGAGCCGCATGCAGGCGCACGTTCCACTACTGTTCGTCTGGCAATGGCGACGGCGAAGCTGCTGTTCGTCGTACGGTACTGCTCCGATCCCAGAGAAATGACAACTAATTATGCAGACACTGTTCAGCGGGACCACGGAGTGACGGAGGTGAAGGCAGATACAGCGAGGCACCGGTAACTGCGGTACGTTGTATCTTCTCGATATCAATAAACACTCTTTATCTAAATAAAAAAACTGCGGTACCACACCACAGGTTTCGTCGGCGGTGGTCCTACTGGTTAAATGTCACGGTCGGTGGCTCCGTGCGATGATTAATTGATTAGAGATCTAGAGGACTAGCACATTAGTAAGAGACATGAATTTTGCCTGATTAATTTACCTTTCTGGTATCTGAGGGTAGACTCTTCGGCCTGTCTGATGATATCTTCAGGGTTGTAGCTGATGAACATGGCCATGTTGAGATCAGGGCCCGAGCATTCCTCCACTGCAGTCAGAAACCTTCTAGCGACCTGAGAAACGAGGAAGAAGACGATCGATGATCATGTGCAGTGCAAATTATAGTCTGTAACCTCCTGGACAGTGTGTTGTTACCGTGCTGACAGTTCCAATGCAGTGTGACTACACGGAGCAGAGTTTAGATCTATCTTGGGTACACTGTTAAGAAAAAGGAGAAGTACTGACCATGACAGGAGTGATCTCGCCTGAGCCGTAGGCCTTGGTGAAGTCCCGGATCGTCCAGCGCCTGAAACCTGATGACGACGA
This sequence comes from Poa pratensis, assembly GCA_947311845.1. Classification (NCBI taxonomy): domain Eukaryota; kingdom Viridiplantae; phylum Streptophyta; class Magnoliopsida; order Poales; family Poaceae; genus Poa; species Poa pratensis. Next base: position 70,302,102 of record CAMZMU010000117.1, read on the forward strand.
CGGATCGGGGAGGTCAGGGAGGCAAGTCACGGCCTCCTGGACGCGCTCTGCCGGCGACAGACCGGGCTTCGCCAGGCTCACATCCTGCTCATCAGGGATGTCTACGGCAACTATGTTCAGGTTTCGCCGAATGTACACAAGAGGCTCTGTGATGCGAGTGGTTGGATGGGGGTAAGAAACTGTAAGAACTGACCGACCTTGCCAGGTGTGAGCTGCGGTGAACAGTGGCGGCTCCGGGACCTCGGCGTCGGAGACAAGCTGCAGCGATGTGCGCGTTCTTCAGTGATTTAGTAGCAGATGAAAAATAAGCGTTTGATGGTCACCTTATTGACGAGATTATCTTTCTTGAGGAAGTAAAGCACGATGGCGCCGATGATGGGCGTCTCCAGAACCCACGCAAAGATCTTCACCGGAAACCCAGCAACTCGAGGAGCTGAAGAACACAGAGCAAAACAAAATGTTTCAACAGAAGCCAGGGAAAATGCACGCGCTCCGAACGCGATGATATCAAATCTGGAGCACGAAGAAACCTTTGACGTTGGGGCTGATGTAGAGCTCGTCGCTGCCGGCGCCGAGGTCGACCTCCGACGCCGGCTTGTAAACCTTGGGAGCCGAGCAGATGAGACCCATGGATGAGGAGAGCCACAGCTGCCCAGTTCACCTCTGTTGATGACAAGGGGCGAGGCTTGCTTCGATGGCTCGGAGAAGGCTCTGTTGCGAGAGGAGGAGATCACGGACTCGTACTAGTAGCACTGGTACTAGGGAGTGCGGACAAATTGCTAGCTAGGCCTTACTCAACGTATCACTACTCGCTTTGCGTCGCAGCGTAGGTCTTCTAGAATTCAAAAAAGTCAACAGTTGAGAAAAAGTTGACCATCATGTACAACACTTTCTTAATTGACCAGCAGCATATATACTACCGTAGTCATCAGCAGATCTTGTAGTCGTAGATATGCTAGTTGTAGATTTGTATCAATCAACATTAACTGTTGAGATTGTAACCTTGTTGGAGTACAAGTTAACTCTAATATAAGTGGCAAAATGGAGACGATTGACCATGAGTTGAAACTATTTCACAAACTAAACGTTCGGCGAAATTATTTCACCGAAATAACCATTTTGAGTAGCGTCCAACGATCGGGCGCTATACTCTACATGGTAGCGCCCAAAAATTAGGCGCTACACATCTGTTTGTGTAGCGCCCGAGAGTAAGGCGCTACACAAACGGCCATTTTCAAACGTTATTAGGAAGCAGTACTCTTATAGGACAAACGAAACATGCAGCCCAGCTGGTCATCCACATGTGGGAGTTTTTTTTGACGTGTCACAGTTTTTGGTTTTTAACTCTTTGCATTTTTTTTTCCTCTGCCCCTTGTTCTCGCCCCTGATGCCCGTCCGTCCCAGCCGACGAATTTAAAGCGTGCTCTCTCGATCCCATCTCGGTTGACCCAGCAGTTATGTCAAAAAAAAAAAAGCAAAAGAGTAAAAAACGAAAAATTGTGCATATCAGGATTTGAACCCGGGACCAACCCAACTGCACACATGTGGATGACCAGCTGCGCTGCGCGTTTCGTATGTGAACCTAAGAGTACTGCTTCCTAATAACGTTTGAAAATGGCCGTTTGTGTAGCACCTTACTCTCAGGCGCTACACAAAAAGAAGTGTAGCGCCTAATTGTTGGGCGCTACCATGTAGAGTATAGCGCCCGATCGTTGGGCGCTACTCAAAATGGTTATTTTAATTAAATAGTTTCGCCGAACGTTTAGTTTGTGAAATAGTTTCAACTCGTGGTCAATCGTCTCCATTTTGCCTATATAAGTACACCAGAGGCTGACCCAGTTGGGTACGTCAAATCATCAATCTTGACTCTTATACTTGGTTTTGTGTAAAATAAGTAAATAACACACATTTCTTTCAAACTGATGACAGAAAGTGAGATCTTGCAAATTCCACAAGATCGTGTAAAACGTCTGAGACGACGTGCATTTTGACAAATGCGTTGTATCAATTTTGGCACACGGTGATTGGTAAAAAGCAAAAGGTAAAATGTAATTATCCCTCCATCCAAAAAATAAGTGTCTCAAGTTTACCCAAAAGTGATGTAGCAAACATGAGACACTTATTTTGGAACGGAGGAAGTAGTAGTTTCATCACTCGAAGCATTTGATGTCTCTTTGGTGTTGGATAAAATTATACTGCAAGTCTGCGAATAGCAGCTGCATCTCTGGCTGTGGGCACCAAAAGATAAAACAATCAAGGAGCTAAAACTGACAGCATTTGAAATTGACGGCACAGATCCAAGTAACCATCAACTTTCATCTATCACCAGGTGACCACGACAATAACATTTGGAGACAGTCAGCTAACTTATGCACAACCTCTTCCACCATATTTCACTTTCTAGCTCTGCTCCTGTAGCTACTAATCGACGATAAACCACCCGAGAACAACGAGGGCCGCGACGGGGACTCAGCCATACGAACAGGCGAGATGCGACTCCCGTTGCTCCTTGGAAGATCCAGACCGTATGATTCATCGCGGAGCAGCCCAGCGCCATCTTCTCTGAAGTCCAGCAGCGTGTCCTTGATTCCAGCTTTTCAGGCTCAGTCACAACACCGTCAAGGTCCGTCAGTGACTTTAGCTGGAGGCCAAGGTTAGCGATCGTCTTCTGGCACTCCGCGAGCTTCCCCGCAGCACTGGCGACTTCTTTCTCCTGCAATGAAGATAAAATTGTTAAGACAGGTACTACAAGTTTCAGGTGTGATTAGGCCCCTATAGCTTCAGATGTACTTAGAATCTAGGCTAGTAACAAGTACGAACATGTTAACCAATATATGTATACGACACAATGCTAGTTATGTTGGCCTAATGTTGTGAACTTCTCAAAAACGTTTACCTGCTTGAACTTCAGGAGTTCAGGTCTCCATTTGTGTTGGCGAGTCGCCAAAGCTTCGCCTCCCGACTGTCCTTGACAGCTGAGCCTCCAATTTGCGGCACTTCGTTTCATATTCTTCTGAGAGCAGCCTCTCCTGCTCAATCCTCCCTTGCAGCAAGCTCACGTTGTTTGTCACTTTCGCGAGTTCCAGATTTGCTACTTCAAGTTGACCTTCCATACCTTTCTCCCTGACACTGCATCCTCTGCCTTGGCAGTGAATTCTACCAGCAATGCAATCTGCTCCTTAAGCCTCACTTCCAATGACAACACCTTCTCCTGGAGCTTAATGGTCTCTTGGTGTGCAGACTCAAGCTCAGACCCCAAAACCTGTCTGATGCCCTCCACTGCTCTAGTTGCATCTTGATCTCTGAAGAATATTCCCTCTCCTTTGCTGCATCACACTCCAGTGCATTCACCGTTACATGCAGTTTTGCGATTTCCGAGTTTGCTACCAGGAGCTGAGCCTCTAACGATTCTTTGGCGGACTTCACCGAACATGTTCTCTCTGATTCAGTCTTCATAGCCTCTATTTGTGCCACAAGCTCTTTTTGATGCTTCTTCTCCTTTTGCACATCACTCTCCAGTGTTTCTATAATTCCTCTTAGTTGTCCAATTTCTTTTTGTGCAGATAGCAGCTGTACCTCTAACAAGTTTTTAGCTTCCTCAGCCATGTTTGAGTTTCTTTTGTGCTGTGCAGACAGAGTTTTCTCTGCGTCAATCTTCCTTCCAAGGATGCCACCGTCTTCTGAAGATTTTCTACCTCTACAGAAGTCGATTCTAATTGCAACTCCAACTCTTTCCTATCACCACTTTCTTCCAATGAAGCCACAACACCCTGAAGCTTCTCAACTTCTGCTGACCTTGACTCCAACTGCAATGTCAGAGATTTCCTCTCACTATCTAATCGTTCAGCTTGTCCCAAAGCAGCATTTTTGGACTCATTTGCCTGATTTAACTGCATCTGTAAGTCAACCAGCTTGTTGTTAGCTACCATGAGGGTGTCACGTGATTTGTCAAGCTGATTTCTAGCCTCTGCAGGGCCGTCTCAAGCTCCTTTTTCTCATGTTCGATCTTTTCAACCTTCGATTGCAATTCTACAACCTGTTGCTGTACTGCTTCAGTTTCGACTCTTGAGATATCTCTGGTCACGGTCTGGTCAGAATCAGTTTCCGCTCCAACACTAGAGCTTGTGTGGTCTGCTTCAGGCAATGCAGCCAGCTTTTCCATCTCGAGGAAATCATCCATCATGTCAATCTCAACAGGATTGTTTACAAGATGTCTTGTGCCCTCATTGTTGTTTTTGAACTGATCAAGTTCTGCTATCAGAGCTGAGGCCCACAAATCAGAATTTTTTATTTCACTGTCAATAGCTAGCATATGCTCCCCACTATCAGACTGGCTATCAGTCAGAGATTCCATGCAAGCATTGTTTGGAACAGGCCTACAAGAATCATTGGCTAAGAAGTTCTCCGCGTGACATGGTGCAACCTACGGCATTCCGCCTCAACTCTTGTAACTTTTTTAACACTTTCCAAGTGTTGTTTGCTCGCTGTCTCTGCTGCTTGGTTACTCAGGTCTCGTTCCAGTGCAAGTATCTTCAATTCCTTGGACAGTGTGAGCATATCCATCTTGAGATCTTTGTTCTCTTTTTCTGCTACCTGAAGTTTTTCCTGCAGATCAGAGGCTTCTAGCTGTTGTTTCAGGTCGGTAATATTGTTCTGGAGCTCAGACATAGCAGACTCCAACTCCTGGGACTTCTTAGCAACTGCATCACGGATTTTCTCCTCTTGTTCTTCTCGTGCCTGGCGAAGCTGCCTGACACATTCCTTGAGGGCACCATCCAAGTGGCTGACTTGATCCTCCAGAGAGGCATTCTTCAGAGATGAAGCATCAAGTAGATGCTTCAGGTTACTAACTTCAGCCTCCGCATGTTCCCAACCTACAAAGAAAATACATAGAGCAATGCAATATGAGTTAAGTACTACAATATAATAAGTAAAATCTTGTTGATATCATTGTAATTTTTCCTAAAGAGCATGCAAAAATGTGGCATCAATGACTTTCCTCTTTTTAAATATATTCATTTCTTCATGCAAAATTGATTCTGAATAAAGAATCTGAATTGCAACCCCTTTAAATTATTTATTAATTCACTGAAAAATAATACCTGCTACAGCATCTTCGGCAACTTTTGCATGCTGCTTCACCAAGTCGTCTTTAGCACTGATACTCAAAAGAGCAGCAGAAAGCTTCTCACTCAAACTCTTCACAGAATCCTGCATATCACCATCTCTTATGTTTGTAAAGACCTCTGGCGGTTGTAATTGACCATGCTGCAGGGAAGAATCATTCAACATTGCCACCAATGCTAGCTTCTCATCCGAAGATTTTCTTGCTTCAGTTTCTTGATTCTCGTCATCTCTACTTCTTGAGCAAGCTTCAGGTGATTGGCTATGATTTGGGGAAGCGCCACTGGAGATAGGTTTGGTATCCTGGTATTTGCCAAAAATGAACACCATGAGTATGCTCTGTGCAAAGCATTTGCCAAAAGCAATTTTAAATTATGAATATACAAGGACATCACGAGATCTTATCACTGTACCGGATGAGTCATTCCTCCGTCCACCATTGCTCCTCTGTTTTTGAGAACTGGAGCTACACAACTATATTAATCTCGCAAAACACCACAGTGAAATTCAAACTCGAGACCTGTTACATAACGACGAATTAGCGAAAACTGAGATAAATACATGATTCTGAAAGCAAATTCTACAAAGTGAGCTCTATCATTAGCAATGCATTATAGAACTCATTCAGCACTGCTTAAGCACTTGATATAGTCATGCAAATGTTTCAATTCAACAATACAGTTTTTAGCAGTAAATGTTAAAGTTGTAACGTAAGAATTCAAGGTACAGCATAACTTTTGTCCCGTGTGTATCTGGGTTATCTTCCTTTAACTAAAAAAGTATTGGGGAGATCTAACTATCTATCTAGGACGGAAATATAGGAAACAGAAACATAGAAAATAAATTAAGTAGCATGGCTATATCCTATATGAATTTGAATTAGTTATACAAAAACTTTTCAGATATTGTGCGACAGTTCAATGCTACTCTTCTATCCATTAAAAAATACAAGGCCTGTAGATTTTGCAATCTTCTTCCAAAATATGATGCTTGCATATAGAACTAGTATTTTCTCTCTTTTGTCCTCATTTATCTCTTTTCATAATTTATAGCTAAACATACATAGTACTAACTATTCTCTCCCCTATTTTCAAGACAATAACAGCATGGCTATCATGGTAATTTCCATCTGCTATTACTGGCGTACTTAATTCATGTATTAGAACAAAATACACATCATAAAATGAAATAAAGGGATCATCAAGATTGTCACTCCACTGATATTCCCATTGTTACCTAATCAATAATGCTGACCATTCTCAAAATAAAATACACTTCTGAAAGGACGAAAGAACTAAAGCACTTGAACTTCCATACAAACACTTGAACAGATAAAGCTTTTATTTCAAGCTAGCAATGTTACTAACGTCCAGCTAGTTTTTTCCTCTGTTTCTGGTAGGAGGCGTAACATCAAAGCTGGTGGTTGCCCAAACAAGGCCCCAGTCAAACAGCTAAAAACATGAAGAAAACATGAAGAAAGCTGGTGGTTGCCCAAACAAGGCCCCAGTCAAACAACTAATGCCGAACTCATGCAAAACTAAGACAATTATTGAGGAATGCTCAACTCAAGACCTGTTTTTGTTCTAGTAGAGAAAATATGCCGCTAAGAGAAAATTCCTAGAAATATTATACTTTGCATGATGCAATGTAAATTAGCGCAACCATAGATTGGAAGAAAAATACAGTGCAATCGACTAACACCATATAAACATGAATTGTCAATAAAGTCCAGCTACGCAGTGTCTTGCTAATATCAATGTTCCATAAATCTATCCAGGGCAGTGAAAATGACATCTTGCTTGGAGATGCCAATAGTAACTCATCGGTTTATTTTAATTAAGAGTTCCAAGGTTGCTTCCAAAATCTGAAAATAACACCTGAACTAATGTTTTTCAGTGCGGATGAGTCGCTTTATTGAAATAAAAAAACTAGCACAGAGGAATAAAAACATGCAATCCCTTGGAAATAAAAAATTTAACATATGGAGCAGAACCTGGTCGTCAGATTAATTCTCACTCTCCCCAGGGCTCCTCTCCAACGACCTGTGCCTTCAGAGCCAACTCCGGCGATCCATCTCATACCCACCACACCATCAAAGCATCCACAGGTTTTCCCTTGGTTTACTGGAGACCAAGGCAGGGTTCAGGTATCAATACTGAAACAGAAAACAGCGGAGAGGAATGTTGTTAGTACACACCTCCTAGCAGATTTACAAGCGTGAGATGAATACCAGGCAGTAAAAATAACCACTCTAGAGGAGCAAGAACGGCAAAAAATTTAGGATGGAATTATCAGAACAAGACCCAACATTCCACTGTAATTATAAAGCGCTGAAATTTAACAAAAAGACTGTAAACAAGATAACAAACCCGACCAAACAATGAGTAGGATCCCAGAAACTGAATGTCACACAAGCAAATCTGTCCTCTACTAGTACAATGCCAATAAGAACATGTCTAGCAATCCACTCCTAAAACCCCTAAATCCTACCTCACATCAAACAAAAAAATCTAAAATTAAAGCAGGAGAAGGTGAAGATTTAACAACCCAGCACCGGCGCCTCAAACCCAACCAAGAAACCAAATCGCTCACCTCGCAGGACAGCTCGATTGCTGCCGCGACCTTTACCCGCGTAGGAAATCCCTTCCCCTAATAAACACCTAAATCTCATACAAAATCTGGTCGAAATCCCAGACGGGGGACAAGACGCAGAGCAAGAGCTGCAGAACCCCACCGAAGAGGACCAAGAAAAAGGAGCAGGAGAACATCTCCCCTTCGAAATCGCAGAGGAAAGGGTAAAAGAAGAAGGAGAAGAGAAGAAATCAAGAAAGGCAGCACGTCATTAGTAGAAGCGGGGACACGAAATCGGGTAGCATTAATTCCTACCTGGGAGCGCAATTAAACCTGTCGCATGGAGGAGGAGGATGAGAAGGGCAACCCATCACATGAACCGTGTGAACTCATTCCCCTATCGTTCCCCACCTCCCCTCCCCTGTCCCCTCGCCTCCAAAAACAAAATAAAATCCTCTTTCTTAGAACTATATAGGAGGGAAGCAAGAAAACAAGAGAAAAAATCACATTGCCCTCCCGGCGCTACCAGATCGAAGTGGCGAGAGTGGGGAGGAGGACAAGAGAAGCAAAGTGGTAAAGAGGAGGAAGAAGAAGGGACTGTACCAGAGCCGCGGCGGCGTCGCAATGTGGAAGAAAGAAAAGCGGCGGCTTTGGGAAGGGAGAGGCGAGGCTCGAGTGCGTGGGAATCGACGCGAGGATACAGAAATCTCTCCCCTATCCTTTTTCCTTTTTCTCTCACCGCTTCACTGCGACGCGCGTTGGGCTCCAATTTCCTTTCCCGCCCAGGCAGCTCGAGCCACTGTCTTCTTGCCCTCCCTATTCTCCTCCTCTTGACTTTAGAGAGTGACCTATCCTGTTCTTCTCGTTATCTTTTTCCTTTTAACTGTAGCATAAAAATATATTAGTTACAGAAAATATTATTTTTCCACGTTTGAATAAGTAGAAATGCCTTTTGCTGCTACTTGTACAGGTGTACTCCCTCCGTTCTATAGATGCATCTACATGGGATGGATAGCAAGTTAATTCGATTGAAACGGATGGAGTACATGCACAGTATAGAATAGAATTGCTTTTATTTTTTGAAACTACAGTTACTTGTACAGTTGTACTGCTCCTGATAACACCTCCTTCCTTTTTTTTTTTTTTGCAAATACCTCCTTCCTTTTGACCAGAGACTTGCACCACCACCAATAGTACCCCGTACTACTGTACAAGTAGTGTAGACTTCGTAATTTTGTTGTATTGCTTATTTACTTGTTGTAGTCTCTGTTGAGAAACTCGAGCTTCGTGTCGTGCCAGCGGAGGGTTCAGGTTTGTTTATCTTCTTCTTCCGTCTCTTCCAAAGCGGTGGGGCCCACGCTGGTCAGGGACGGTGGCCCCACGTGAACTGCATCAGGACCGAGAGACACTGTGTATTTGTATGGGGTACCGGGGAGCATGCACACACAAGATACAAAGGGGTTAGTGAAAATGGAAATTACAGCTGGTTTATCTGCCAAATAGAACTTTGCGTTTTTGTTGGGATGAAAATTTTCATATACGCAAAATATAAGGGGATAGCTGAATCTAAAAAAATAGTCTGTCTATCGGCAAAAGATGATAGTATTGTATTATTGTTAGATGAAGATTTGTAATTTGTTCAACACTTGCGGATTAAGGCACAACCGCACAAGTGAGATATGAACCATGTTGATTCGATTCGAAAACGGCACAAGCAAAATAAACAATGTGGAATAAGTTGCACAAGCACAAGTGGCATGTTATCTAAAATAAGTTGTACTGTCACGACAAGTCACATAATCAATCCGATCTAACTCCATGTCGATCAATACTAGTAGATGTCTATTTTGACGGGGATGGGGTGAGGGGGTGGGGGGCTCACACAAAAAGTCGTATCTCATATGTATCACACATGTGTACACAAAGTAGTACAAATGTTTCTACCGGGACCTTTTATACCATATGACAAAAGATGTCAAAATATCTTACTCTTAGAGGTGTGAGTTTGGTGGTCAGTGCAAACCATCTGTTCTGACGGACGATGTTGGCTTAGTGTTCTTTGTACCTGGCATTCGCCTGGCTTCACCTTATAAACCAAACAACTCTCTTATTCCATGGGAATAGTTGGAGCTCTCGTCAGTTTTCTAAGAAAAAACACTGAAATTCATTTTGATATGTGGGAACATCTATTCATGTCATCAAAAAGATATTCTAAATTGTCAAAAAGTTCCGAACACAAATTTGGCATGTACATCTCGACATCCATATGTGTGCATCCATGTTCACATAAATTTGACATATTTAGTGGACAATGTTTTGTTATAGTGTGATAACGAAAATCGAGGGGGTGTTTCGCATGAAAGAAATAGTGGCTAGTGTATAAGACAAAATAAATGTGTGTGGTAAAAAGCCTTTTTTAGCATCAAATTTGTCTTTTTATAAATGACACCATGTCAATTTTTCTTGATACGCTTTTGTGAGCATTTAGAATATCAAAATGTACGCACAAAAAAAGTTTATCGGAATTTTTCTATTAAAGCTCGTTAAGGAAACCAACCAAAACGTTTTTCCCAGAAAATTACACCTCTGCAACGCAACTACTATCTCTGCTTCTAAAAGTAAGATGTTTTAAGTATTACACAGGCCCGAGCCCACAGTTGTGCCAGATGTGCCGACGGCACAGGGCCCACGAATTTTTGGGGCCCCAAATTTTTATGTATGCGTATGTATTTGTATAGCATCTGAAGACCGGATTTGGGCATTTTGGACGCTGGCCCGCTGGTCCGTCACTGCGCGAGGAAAAAAAGGAAGCAGGCACTCGTGTAGGCTTGTGTACGAGTGGAGTACGAAACATATCGATCGATCAGGGGATCAATCAGCTCGGGGTCACAGCGCTCACGATTCCACGCCCCGCCGACGCACGCAAGATCCACGAACTCGAATCGACAGTTCGACACGCATCGTCTATCTGTCGTATGTCCATCGATCGCATCCAGGGGCCGGCGACGGGCGACACCACCGCTGTGCCGCGCCGCCGCGCGACAGTCAGGGCCGTGCCGACAATTCCTCTTCGGCTCTTCCTCGGCTGATCGCAATTCACAAAAACAGGTATAGCCGTAGTCCGGTTAATCTTTTGTATCCACACTTCTAATTTTTGATCGCATCCACATTTCCATTTTATTTTATTCATCTCTTATATGTTATGTTTCAATACTATAGATTTGAATCATCATGGGGAAACATCGGTCCGGTCCTAGAAGCATAAGAGAAAAGAAAAAGAAGAGAATTTGATTAAATCTCAAAAAGGTGTTATGGACAAGTTTATTAGAAAAGAAGTCACAAGTGTCATCCGGTAATCAATCTGTTGATCCTTCTACCCCTGCACATGCAATTGTTCTTTACAATTATTCAAATAAATGTTATACAACTTTGAGTTAAATAGGTATGATTCTCAATATATTCAATTGTTACGTAAATATTATGTCATATACACGTTAGAATTATTTTAATTCAAATTTTTGTGTGAGATAGGGCGTTGTTTTAGATTTTCGCACAGGCCCCGAATTTCGCCGGCCCGGCCCTGGTATTACACTATTACACATGTTATTTAGATGCATACTAAAATGCGTGCACATACACATGAAACGTGTCTAAATACATTTGTCTACATGTGAATGCAAAGAAATACGAAAACATCTTATATTTAGATATGTAGGAATGGAGGGAGTAGGTACGCGAGAGTAGTACCCATAGCATGGGCTATGGCCCCGCAATGTCTGACTAAAAACAGCACAGCACACACCGTCCTCCTTCTAGACAGTAGACACGCCAAACAGTTAACACGTCCTCCTTCTACCCCTGCCCTGATGCTGAGTCGCCGATGGCCCCATACTCGCAGACTTGGAGTTCACTCACTCAACCTTTGTCACAAAGAGCCACTAGTACTGACCAGTAGAGAGATCGATCCAACTTACTAGTACTGCACTATAACTAATGTCAGTAAACTCTCGACAGTGAACTAATTACTCCACGCAGGAAGCAAGAGAGGAAGAGTTGGTAATTTGTCCTCGGGGAAGCTTTACGGTGGATGATTTGCTGTCGAACAGGAAGCGATCAGCATTAGGTAATTCATTAAGAAAATGATAATTAATACTACGTACTAGTAGTACATTTGGTTGCAAAAAGGGATTTGGAGCCGTTGTCATGCAAAATGATGTGGACAAGAGGTCCCAATTAACACGATTGCACTCTCAATCTTTCTATTTAGCTGGCGCTCTTATCTTATCGTGCATCAACTTTGATCATCAGTTTCACTAAGAAAACATGTGATGTTATTTGTTACAAACTAAACCATCAGACTCGTATGTGAAAAAAGTTTTTAACGGTATATTTCATGACACGTCACATGTTTTACTAGTGATTTTTTTTTGTTAAATTTAAATCACGCAAAACAAGAACAAAAGTATCTAAATAGGGACGGATGGAGTATTCACAATTTGATGAAGGGAACCAAAGATAGTCTTAAATCTTTTAACTAGTGTCATCGCCGAAGAATGAAATAACCAAAGAACATATAGAAAGGAAGGGAAAATGATTTGAAGTTCTGAGCCAGAGTTGAATTCTCTCTTTTTTTTTACATGAGATAGAAGTAAGGAAAATAGTACCGCCAAGAAAGGATTTGGAACGTGGATAAGCCATAGCTAGTAGCCACCGCCGCTACAGTATCAAATGGAAACGGTGCATCATCACAGCAATCCGAAAAATTGCCTTTGAAGCTACGGTACGTGGATAACCTAACCACACGGCCGGTTGCAAAACGTTAAGAAAATAATCCATCATGAGATTCCACGCACTAGTTGATAAGTACTTTTACAATCACAAGGAATGAAGCAAAGGAGACAAGACCACACGCATAATAAGCTCGTAGAAAAAGAGGCTTCACTTGCATTGCATGCAACCCCGTGAGAAGAGGACACCTCACCTCCTTTCAGTCTAGTTTCCCATTCTAATCTTTCATGCATCGTTTCTCAGTGGACCAATTGGAGGACCCTCAAATGGCGATGCTAAACCTTTTTGGAAAAAGACAGGAGATGATGTGGAAGGAGTTCCATGAAACTTCGGAAGGGGATTAAGCACCTGAAAACTGAGGGCTCGCCTGTTTGCTCACTATTAATCTGTCTTTCTTCTAAAAAAGGATGGTGCATATATATGGGTCTTCCATTAGCTTTGGGGTAGCACTATTCAATCTAATCTTTGCTTTCATGAATGTTCTTCGAGTGACTCAAAGTACATGATGTACATTTGATCAATCTAGGTTGATCTATACCCATCATAGGATTTGATGCAACTTTCAGTTATATCAGTATTTGTTTTGTGTTTATTTTAGTGTCTTGTATGAGTAATCTATATTACTCCCTTCGTTTTTAAGTATACGATGTTTCACCTTTTTCCATATTCATATGTATCTATATAAGATTTAATGTGTATGTTCACCCATTTCAGTCCGATCTAGACCACATTTGAAATAGCTAAAATATCTTATATTTAGTAACGGTGAGAGTACTAATTTTACTGGGGCACGTTCCGTAGTTAGTGCTCCTATGGGGCGGGATCCAAAGGGAACTCCTCCCTTAGAATAAGGATAATAGTATAGCCGGGTGTTGGCTATAAGATGGTGTATGTCATCTATAGCCAACCTAATTACAAACAAGTATTATAGCTGGCTTCTCTTCTCTCACCCATTCTCTCTTCTCCAACTAAGTAAAATCAGATTATTTAAATGCTTACAGCCTGCTGCTAGGCTCTATTGTACTTGCTCTTAAAGAGAGAGCATATGCATGCGCACAAATCAGCCACTTCATCATTGATAGCTTTAAATTTAAAATAATTTATCTTTTAAATCGTTAATCCGGTTAGCGACCCGTCTTAATCGTTGAGTCTGTCTCCTTACCTCTTTTTCCTATTAGCGGAAAAATTCTCACATCCATTTCCATTTAAATATTGTGGTTGCTAAACTAAAACTGTTGGCAAAATAATAAGTTATGACTAGGGCTCACTCGAGCGAGAATTAAGTTAATTTTACTCAGATGACGTCATCCAGTTGCATGTGCAACTGAGAAATTTTTAGTTACAACTCATGTATAACTGTGAAAATCTTAGTTGCAACTCATGTGGAATGATGTGTAACTAACAAAATTTCATTCGTAACTCATGTGCAAAACATCTGCACCCGAAAAAATCGCAGTTGCACTCTAGTCCCTAGTGCAACCCATGTGCCACTGGAGAAAATATGACTTGCAACTCATGTACAACTCATATCCCGCACGAATCACGATGTAAATCTAAAGGGTTGATTGAGGTCTAACTTAATTCTCACTCGAGTGAGAAATAGAAAAACCGAAATAATAATGCATAGTCGACGGATTATTTTGAATCTCTCCCACCTTGAGTCCTCTGGGCACGCTCGTCATTCTCTTCCTTTCGCACGCTTGTTTGATCAAGGAGGCGCCTTCTCTGCATGGTCTTGTTTCACTCTACAAGCAGTAGGTTGAGCTAACCTAGAGCCTCTGGACTGATGTGGCTGGCTGGGCCAGCTATCAAACATGGAGCGCTGACCATACCCTTAATTGCATCCATGTACTCCCTACGTTCCAATTTAATTGACTTGCTATTCACCAAATGTGGATGTATATAGACATGTACTCCCTCCGTTCCAATTCAATTGACTTGCTATCCACCAAATTGTTGGTGGATAGCAAGTCAATTGAATTGGAACGGAGGGAGTAGAAGAGAGAGGGGAAAAGGAGAAGGAGTTCCCTGACGCACATTAAGACTAGTTTGCTTCCGCAAATCCGTAGTTGTCCATCAATAAAAACATATCCCGTGCTACGAATATTAGTGGGAGGAGCTGCATAAAAATACTAATCTTAAATAAATTCCACTAAATTAGTCAGAAAAACAATTCACGGGGACCCAAAAGTTCGCGACGATAAAAATTAGAACTAAAATAGCACCACACTTTTTGTCGAAGGAAAACTCTAATTCCAAAGAGCCTATAGGGATACTAAGAGCTGAAAACTGCATCATATCCACGTTTGGCATTGGATTAATTTCTTCGTATCCTTGCACATCTACCATCTCTATATCCCCACCGACCGATATGTTAGGCGTGCCTTTTTTGGTTCATGTGTAAGCTCAAGTAAGCTTGTGTCACACTCCTGTTGTCTTGTTGCCATTTAACGAAGAAACCTCCGCTTGGTTAATTTTATGTTCTCGAGGAAGGAGAAGATACGAAAAACAGATACTCACTCCGTTCCAAAATAACTGTCTCAAGTTTGTCAAAAAGTGAATATATCTATACATGTTTCATGTCTACATATATTCATTTTTTGATAAATCTAAGACAGTTATTTTGGAACGGAGAGAATACTTAACTTTTGAATCCTCGTGAACAGAGCGCTTGAAGAGCACTCCTAGTCCACCATTGGATGCTCCTACGAGCCAGGAAGATTAGTTTTGTAACTGGAGCACGTACACTCGGTCTGATCTCTTGGCCTACAACTTCAGCTTTGGTCACGGCAGAACGGCTGTGGAAAAAGGAAATCGCAAAGTCGTGTTTACAAACTTTTCTATTAGCTAGGAGTATATGATTCATTTCATATCGCGTCAGCTATTTAGAGAAGACTAAATGTTACAAACAATTCTGTTCCTCGAATAGGCTTGTGCCCCGCTATATTAATATAGCAACCACACCGTACAACCATGTGAACTACTGCTGGGCAAACAACACAATCCATCCCAAGAGAAAAACAAGAGAAAATGGAAATGCTCTTATGACTATTAATTCCAAAAAGAATCCTACGATGACAGCAATAAGCGAAAGGGCAGACGAAGATAAAAAAAAATTGAGCAAAGGCAAACAATTGGAGTAGATTTCCTTTAAATTCAAACAAATGCACAAGCGGTCATTATCCGTTCAATTTGAATTCGACGAAAAGATATGGTAGAAGACACGGTAAAGACAAAAAAGATCTGATCCGATTACATCCCTACCTAGATTGAACTCGGTTGAACCTCTTTCTATCCTTTTCCCCGAGCTCCGCTCACACTCGACATCACTATCAGTAAATGGAAATGGCGGTGATCTTCAGTCAGTAAACGTAAAGTAAGTCCGAAAAAGAAGTATAGTACTCCCTCCGATCCAAAAAAAGAGTCGCAGTCGTACATATGTTTTGTACATGTTCCGTTGATATCTCACGACAGTTTAACTGGATTGGAGGCAGTACTATAAATTTGGTTTTTCAGCTTTGCTGGATGGTGGTCTCATTCTACCACCACGTAGCATATCTCATGTTGTTATAAAGATGTCACAAGGTACATCCATTATTGGTCAATCAAGGCCAAGCCATCAATGGTACTAAAACAGAGTAATAATGGACGGCAAAAAACTCCATCTTTCTGCAGTATAGTAGTGGTTGGTACCATTGATCCTTGAGCTGCTAACTCTAGGAGGACAAAAAAAACTCTAGTAGGACAATGATCAAAATGTACCAGCAAAGAACTGTGCGGTGCCTTCTTAAAATGTAAAATCAAGTTTGTGTTACATAATTAATCCACTGCATATGGGTTTGATTAAACTTTTAGTGCAATATTTGCGGAGTGGGTGTCTTGCAAGAAAACAGAGACTACTTCACTGGCCATGACACACTATCATGATGCATCATAATTGCTGCCAGTGTGCATAAGAGTCAGAAACACGTTTGAAATGGGGATATGCCTCCTCAAAAGAAAAACTGGAGTAATGGAATGATATATTGCATTTGTCTCCTCAAGCGATTTTGCGTTTTCCTAGAGAAAAATAACACTTTCGAAATATCATCATGCTATTATATCAACAAGAAACGAAATGCTGGAGTTGCCACATAACATTCAGAACATATAAGAGGCATATCACTATTAGTCTGACAAGTCACAACCACATGGGAGCTAAATATATCTACCCCATTTCAGAAGAATATGTGTATACGATACGTCAGATCCAGTGATTATCTTAAAAAAATGCCGCAAGTAATCCCTCACCACCAGATTTGTGGTCAAGAAATGTTATAAAAGGTATGTGTTTCACCACATCCATGAAACCGAAAAAAGTATATATCATGGTTTCGATCTTTTTTCCCTGCATATAACTAAACTCAGTCAATCGAAAATCTGGGATGCTCAGCTGGACTTCACTGCATCCAGTGTATACCTCAACGATCCTCAGTTCTCATTCTTAGCCAGCTGAAGCGACAAGGAGTTCGAGTCTTCTGAGAGACATTAGTCATATAGGTACGGATTGGATTTATGTATTCCTCTCGAAATTCACCCTTTTGAGCGCTTCAAGTAAACCAATACCACGATGCCTGTCAGGGCAATAGCTCCAGCCATCAGCCCGTAGTGAACAGGCGTCAACTGACTTTTGTGGGAAGGCACCAGCTCCGGTAATTGCTTTGTAACTCAGAACTGGAATCCGACTCGTCAATGTGCAACCTCAGGACCTGTAATTCGAAGTTTAGCACCACACATCGGAGACAAGCAAATGGCCAACACATCTCGCCGTGATAAAGTAAAACAAGTAATATCTACGAGAATATGTACTGACGGTAATTCCAAATTAGCAGCATTTGAGCAGACAAAGCAGTATCTAAATCAGAGAAAGAAGTACCTTCAATCCGGATGATTTGGCATGGGTCACAGCACCGGCAAGATCAGAATCTGTAGTGAGCAGTACCCTATCACCTTCATCGTCGTCATACTGCGTGTAGCGCAACAGGATAACAATCTCATTACAATTGCAGTTTAGGCATAGTGAAATTCAAGGCAGTGTAGCTGTAAGTCAGTCAGTACTCTACAGTTAACGATATATTAATTCATGGGACTAGGTAGCTAGCAGGAGCTCTCAAGATAGCTGGTATTTTTAAACACAGGTTCTTGGTTTTAGTCCACTAGTTACTGGTATCATTTTTCATGCTACATAGGCTCTCTGGTCTTTTTGGAAGGCGAGTGGACAGGAAGAAGGAAATAGGATTTCTGGGCACGAACACATTTAAAAGAAGTTTCAAATAATATACTTTTGATGACATATAACTCATATTTTGTTGATCAAACTGTCAGTCAAAAGTTAGACGTGAAATACGAAATTTGCACATATCTACTGAGGGAGTAATTAAGATGCTCGAATTCGAGGATAAGGCACTTGTCAGTTTGCCACCTAGTTCCCCGTTAAATATGCCAATGAGAAGTTTAGAAACACAGAAATATCAAATAAATCTTACCAAAAGCTGAATTGGGCCCTTTTCACCACCAGTGCCTAACCTTTTCGCTACAGAAGATATAAGCTCTTCTAAACTCTCTGAACCTGCAGCGGTGGAACACAAAAATGTTGTTAGTTGGTACACTGCAACCACAGTTAGCTATCATCCAACTATGAAGTGAATACCCACCACATGTAAACCTATGCATACGTCCCTTCTGGTCTTCAAGCTTGAAGGCAAAAGAATTGCCAACAACAGCAGGATATATGCTACTCCTACCATCTCCGACCTCTGATGGCACCACTAAAGATACTTCGCTGATCCATGAAATCATGCAGGCAAGCATCAAATTGATGCAAAACACAAAATCCAAAGGAAGCATCAACTAACCTGTGGCTATCAAATTCCTCGTCTGGAGGCTCCAAAGCAAGAGCAGAGTCCCAGAACCTTTGCATTATTGTGTTTGCTACATCATTAGCAGCTCCAGGACCTCCTTCGACCTTCAGACATAACATGTTAGATTGACCAAGATTACCATGAGATTCTTCAGACAAGTGTACCCCAGTACAAATAAAAATAACACGTTGTGCAAAAACAAAACATGAGAGAGAGAGAGAGAGAGAGAGAGAGAGAGAGAGAGAGAGAGAGACCAGTGAAATGGCTGCATGGGTAAGTTGCAGAACATCCAAGCAAGCAACAACTTTCCCGTCTGTTCATGCAGGATTAAACATTATGTTAGATACACGAAATATAAGTACCAAACAAATAAGTCTTTTCTCGCTCAAAAAAGGTCTAAGGCTGAGAATAAGGTTTTACCTCCATCAATAACAGGAATATGTAAGAATTTGCCATCATGCATTATATGTAGTGCGTCAAGAATTGTCGTATCCAATGTAGCACATTCCGGTGTGCAGTCATTACCTTAAGCAAAACGGCAAATAGTACCATGAGCCTAGAGTATTTTGCATAGACCTTAGCCATCTTTCAAAATAAGAAATTGATCTGGAGAAGAAACCTTTTCTACTAGAGTTAATTCAGGAGAAAGGTTTTGTGCCACAACCTCTGTTTTTGAGTCGCTCGACTAGTCGAGACTAGTCGACGACTAGTCGACGAGTCGCTAGAGGAAGTTCGACTCAACATGTCGACTCGATTCATCCAGTGAGTCGAACGACTCAGTCGACTAGTCTCGACTAGTCTCGACTAGTCGCTGTTGTTGAGTCGAACGACTCGCCCAGCTCGCTGTGAGGCTTTGAGCGGGAGCTCGCGGCGGGGAAAGAAAAATTGGGGCCGAATTGGAGGGAAATTGGGGCGGGATTGAGAGGGTAAAGAGAGGAGAGAGAGAGGGGAACTCACCCTGACCTAAATCGAGTGGATTGAGAGAGAGAGAGGAGCTCTCTCTTCTCCGGCGGCCAGCTCCTCCTCCGCCGGATCTCCTCCTCCTCCGGCCGATTCCTCCCTCCTCCGCCGGCCAAGCTTCCGGGCATCTCCTCCCCCTGGCGCAGCCATTCCCCAGCAGGGTAACCAGGTACTGCTCCTCCTCCTTCCTCTTGGTCTCTTTTCTCTCCGGCCAAGCTCTGTTTTGTACTTCTGTTTCTGCTGGTACTGCTTCGTGCTGCTGTGCTAGTGTTGTGGTGTGCTCAACTGCTGCTGTGCTTTGTGCCTCTCATATAGAAGCTCAACTGCTTCGTGCTGCTGTGCTAGTGTTGTGGTGTGCTCAACTTTATCCTAGCTTAGTAGCTTTAGTTTAGTGGATGACTGGATGTTCCTTATTTTAATACATGGTTTGCACTTTGCAGTTATTTTTCTTGTTTCACAGCAAGCACAATGACCCAGTCCCAGCCAGAGATAGCCCAGGTTGTTCGTTCAGCTCAAGCTGCAGCAGAAGCTGATGAGCAATATGACCCATTCAAAGATCCTAAGAGGAGGCCAGCAAGGAGCAAGGATCCAGCTTGGAAATACGCATTCTGGCCAGAATTGGAGGGATCCAGGTTGTTGCTGCAATGTAATTTGTGTGGGAAGAGAGTTAGTTCTGGGCCTCTTAGGATGAAGAAGCACCTTGCTGGTGGTTATACAGTTGTGACTATGTGCCCCAAAACAACCCCTGCAATTCAGAAAGAGATGCATGCATACATGAAGTCTCACTCAATAGGTTTCAAAAATCTTGATGAAGATGAAGCTAGAGAAGAAGGTGGTGAACAAGATAAGGGTGAAGCAAGTTCAAAAGCTTCCAACGCCAACACCTCCGGGAAAAGGAAACCTGTAGTGAACACCTCCGCCAACAACGCCAACACCTCGAGTGACAAGAAGAAAGGCAAGTCCATTGCAGATCAGGTCCGAAAGACACCTGAAGAGGTGATTTCGGAGAGACATATGTCAAAGGGCGCTCAAACAACAATGAAGGATTACATCCCGAAGACAAAGGATCAAAAAGATATTGTAGATGATCATGTGGCAGACTTTTTGTATGAGAATTGCCTTCCACTAAATGTTGTCAATTCAAGGAGTTGGGAGATTCTATTAGAATCTATAGGGCAGTATGGTTCTGGTTTTATCTCACCTACTTATCATAAATTGAGGGAACCATTGCTTGAGAAGGCAAAGGTCAAGACCGACGGCTTGAGAGTGAAACATGAAGTTGCATGGAAAGAATATGGTTGCTCTCTCATGTCGGATGGTTGGACGGACATGACCGGTCGACACTTGATCAACTTCCTCGCCAATAGTCCAGAAGGTACCTTCTTCTTAGGGACAGCCAATGTTTCTTCTGAAACAGTTGATGCAACGCTGGTGGCAAGGTTGTTGAGCGAACAGATTGATGCAATTGGCCCTGAATTGGTAGTCCAAGTAGTTAGTGATAATGGGTCTAATTACAAGGCAGCCGGCAGACTTCTAATGGAGAAGTATCCTACAATGTATTGGACACCATGTGCTGCGCACTGTTTGGATCTTATGCTAGAGGACATCGGGAAGATCAAAGAGTTTAGCACTTGCATTGCTAAAGCAAAGAGAACAACCAGATTTATTTATGCCCATGGAAAGCTTCTTGATTTAATGAGAAGCTTGAATCATAAGGAAGAAATTGTGAGGCCTGGAGCAACTCGTTTTGCTACATCCTTCCTTACTTTGGCCAGCATGTGGAAGCAAAGGCAAGTATTGAAAACCATGTTTGTTAGCACGGAATGGTACGCCAACAAATTAAAGGAAAGCGAAGCAGGGAAGGCAGCTGAAGCAACTGTGATCTCCGTGACCTTTTGGAACTCGGTGGAGTGTTGCATGAGAGCTTCACAACCACTTCTTAGAGCTTTGAGGATTGCTGATGGTGACGAGATTCCGGCTATGGCTGAAATGTGGGCAGCCATGGATTATGCAAAGGAACGCATAAAAGAAGGTTTGTTACAGAAGCCAAACCTCCTAGGTCAAGTGCTAGCAATTGTTGATAGAAGGTGGGATACTCAGATGGAACAAAAGCTACATGGGGCTGCACTGTTCTTGAACCCAAATAGGTTCTTTGCCATTAGGGAGACCAACAAAAGACTAGCTACCCGTCTCCGTTCAATGTTCAATGATGTGCTATGGAGGATGGTGCCCGACGATGACCTACAAGAAACTATAAGTAAGGAAGCTGATGACTATGAGCGGTCGGAAGGTGAATGTTTCTCGAAGCCGTTGTCAGTTAAAGACCGCACAAAAAAGAGTCCTAGTAAGTATAAATTTTATGGCAGCTTGTGTCTTCTTTTTCAACTCAATTGTTCCACTAGTTGCTGATTATTTTGGCCCTATCTTTAACGTTGGACTTGCTGATTTTGTAGTTCTTTGGTGGAGTGCTTATGGTGGCCTTGCTTTTGACCTCCAAACTCTTGCAAAGCGAATCATTGGTCTATGTTGTTCAGCATCCGGCTGCGAGCGCAATTGGAGTGTATTTGCTCATGTAAGTACTCATTGGTTGGCTGGTTTGATAGGCTAATTCCAGCAGCTTCTCACATATTTGTGTGCATGCAGATCCACACCAAAGGGAGAAACCGACTAGAGTACAAGAGAATGAACAAGTTATCATATGTCTCCTATAACCGACAAATGGAAGCTAGGTTTCAAAATCTGCGTGAGCAAGGCTCTAAATCAAACAAATCTACTCCACTTATCCTAGAAGAATTTCAATGGGATAATGAATGGGTTGATATTAATGCTGAATTGGTCCATGAACATCAAGCTCAAGTCATGGACGGTGATACACCACTACTATGGTCTCAGGTTGATGAAGCTATGGGTGCATCGACTTCTGCAGCAGGTCGTAGCTTTCCTAGGAGAGCCCGTGGTGATCCTGGCGAGCCTATTGCACGACCCTTAGGCCCTTATCTCACCTACACTCGGAACCACTCAAGAACAAGGCTGGTTGTGCATGATGAAGAGTTGAGGGCTGAATTATCTGCGGCAGAATATGATCAAGGCATGGAGAGCAACGATGAAGACGATGATGCTGCACCAGATGGTCATGGAGTCGGGTTTCAGATTGACGACATGGAACTTGAGGCTTGATTGCTTGAAGATGTGTTGTTTCTATCTGCCATTCATGTAGTGTTGAAGTGTTGAACTTATTTACTTGCATTTGGATATGGTTGCATGTAACTTAACGTTGGAACTGTTGTATCTTAATTTCATTGTTGAACTGCTTTATTTGCTACCATATTCTTGCCGTGTTTGATATTTGATCATGGGGCTCGAGTGAGTGTTGAACTTCATTCTGTTTCCTACTTTTTATGCAAATCTGATTGCTTTTACTGTTTTGTAGGTTGCTGGTTCATGGAAAAGAGGAAGGCCTTGGACACTATGGAAATGCCCAGGTTTGTATTATAGACTATTAATAAGTATATAGTTATATACAATTATACATATAATATGGCAATTTTATAATACCTATTGCTAAACGACTCATGTCGACTAGTCTACCATGAGTCTTGACTAGTCACGACTAGTCAAGAGTCGCTACCCCTGAACGACTCGCCGACTCGTCGACTCAAAAACCATGGCCACAACACGCATAAGCACATCCTTTGAGCTGAATTACACAGTAACATATACATTAATAGCTCGTAACAAACATAAATAAGAAAACAACAAACAAAAGTTCCATGAAACTAATATGGGAGTGCTTACGTAAAGATCCCTTGCAGCGAATTTCCGGTAGTTATAACAACCGAGTTAGCACGTAGGTCCCGCATTTTTTGGGCTGCTACATAAACCGGATCTGAAGGGGAAACAATTGCTACTCTGCAAGTTTTATAAGAGGCAGCTCCAATCACCTACATGACTTTTTTCTTAACAATTAACCAAGAAAAAGGAGTAAGAGAAAACAGATCATTACTTTGTGCTTTCCGTGATAATGGTTGACAAAGAAGGTTTAAACATCCGTTTTCTTAGAGTTTCCATTAAACTGTGAGGAGCTGTATCCACAAATAGTCAAAACATTAGTTTGGTCAGCTAGACAAAAAAAAAATTGCTACTACAGTGCAACCTATTTAGGAGCGAACAGATATTTCTACAATAAATATTCCAAGAAATACTTGGTTACAAATTCTAAATTGCTATCATGTAGAGAATATCATTTCATTTTTCTTTCAAACAAACTGGATATTATTAACTATTCACAACCATAGGTGACATGGCTACAGTACACATGTTCTGCTACTTCTTAGTTCTTGTGTATCATCAATGTAAAACAAGCACAAAGGAATAGTTAGCTGGACAATCTACAACACAAGACCTGAGAAGTTGCCTCCTAATTGGCGCTCAACTCCTTCTACAGCAGCTGCAAGTGCACTTCCTTGTTCTGCTGCCTTATCCAGTCTTGATATTGCATCATAGAGGCATTTTGCAATGTCCAGCATGGCAATAACCTCGCCATCTTCAACCACTGGGAGGTGTCTAAATTTTCCTGAAACAAGAAAGTACAATATTAACTTCTACGCAGGACACAAACATATCTGGGAGTAAGCTTTATGTGCAAAACATGAATACAATCAGCACCAACATACATTACATCTCATCACAAAGCTAAAAGAAATTAGATATGCAACCACATTTTAAAAATCTTATCAAAATTTCATCAGAAGAAGAAAAAACAAAGTTAGTTCTGTCAGTAGGCCACATTCCCGTTCGAAATTTCAGATTTGCTAAGGTGTCTCCAAAACGCTACAACAAAAAAAAACACCAAATAATTGCCATATAACCATGTACATGAGATTTTCTAGTGCTTCTATTACTTCATAACTTCTTTTTTTGCGAATTATTACTTCATAACATGTCTATACAAATCAAGAGGGTTTTCAAGCTAATACTTTGTTGGTTCTATATCATTCAGGATATGTGTTTTGAATTCCAATCCATCTTGTTAGAAGTTTCTTCTGTTAAATCCTAATGCAGGGTTTAAGTTATGCAGCAGCTAATCCTGGAAAGCATGTCCTACAATCCTACATAATATTTTATCAAGCGGTGCTCAGTATAAACAAAATGGCCTCAGACGTATTAAGATAACATGATAGGACTAAACTATGAATGTTTTGAAAAGATAAAGTGCTACAACTTAATAAACTGCAAGAAAAGAGAAATAGAGTAAAATAGTTAATAGTTTAATACAGTGTCAGTGACTCTTGGCTTACCCAATTTATTAGAGGGAATGCATTGAAAGATCATGTCACTGATTGAACATTTAAGGACTAAATTATGCAAATGGAAAATAGACATGTAATTAACTGAGAATTTATTGATCATGATAAACTAAAAGTAGCTTCACCAGAGACATCATGTATCACAAGTTATAGGATGTGAGTTCAACTGACTCGACCAGAAATACATTGACCACAAAACCACATTACTGGGACCCATTACTTTACTTAAAAGTGTAAGCTCACCTTGGACCATTTTCTGCAGTGCCTCGATAGCAAGTGTGTCAGCCGTGACGTACAGAGGGCTTCGTGTCATGATCTTGGAGATGATTGTTTGCTTAACCCGCAGCCCCTCGGCAATAACCCTTGTGGCTATGTCCTGCATCATGAATCAGAAGATAAATAAGAAAAGACAGATCATGTCATCCACCTCAGAACCATAAGCCACTTCGCATGTAGCAGTCACAGAGACTGCTGAATCAGTCCATAAATATGGTTGAACACATTCATACTATTCATAGCATAACATTAGCTTACAAAACTTTACCCAAGTGTACACTAATGCCAGAGTACCTAAGCATCCCTTTTTTCAGTCCGAAAACAGTGGAGAAAAGCATATTGGCACCGAGTCCAAAGTTGAAGCGTCATCAGTTAAACAAGAAGGGGACAAACAAACTAAAACGCGTCTAGATACATACAACTCTGTACCAAATCTGTAACGGAGGGAGTCATAACTTCAAACCCAAATATGTTGTATTTTAGTCACTCGATGCAGAATTGCAGACACAAGCAATCCTTATGGGGCCTTGAGGAACGTAGAGTATACAGATCAAAAGAGCCAATGTACACTGTAACCTAGAAACATCGTGCCATTCGAGTTCCAACCCACTAAACAACAACCGCCGGAAGAATCCAAGATATAAATGTCACCTTGTCGGTGACAATACCGGAGAGGAGGCCGTTGACGTCGGTGAGCAGCACGGCGTCGACCCGCCTCGCCGCCATACGCCGGCACGCCTCCGACACCGTCGTAGCCTCCGGGATCGTCAGCGCCTTGGACAGCCGCAGATTCTTGACCGTCCTCTCCCCTCTGACGAGACCCACGCCCGGCAAGAAATCCAACATTTTTTTTGTCAAAACCGAGGTGAGAAAGCAGCAGAAAAAAGAAGAAGCTTTTGGGGTGCTTACGCGACGTGATTGGGAGAGGTGGGCTTGGAGGGCGCCTTCACGTTGCCGTTTCCATTTCCGTTAGAGGCAGCGGTGGAGGGATCCTCGGACTTGCGGGAGGAGGCCGCCGACGGCGGACGGTTGCGCGTGCGGCGATTCTGCGCCATGGCAGCGGCGCCGCCGGGGTTCATGGATTCGGCGGGTTAGATGAGGATGCAAGGTGCAATAAGGGATTAGGTTAAGGTATGGCCTATCGGGATTGGGAGGGAGGCCGGCGGGGAGGAGGGTGGCGGCGGCGGTGAATATTGGGAGCGGGGAGGGGAGTAGTCGCTGCTTCTGTTGGGCTTCTTCCTTGCTTGTTGGACTCCTTTTAACTTTTCAGTCCCTTAAATGCTGAATTATTGCATTAGATTTCACTATGTCATCATTCATAGTTCATCCACCCACCAATAGAATGTGTGCCAGTGGCACTTCAAGCCGGCAATTCCGCCCATGGGCACGTCCGCCCACGGGCACCCGACCCTAATGGGCAGGGTATGGGTCGCTATGTTCGTCCATGGGTCTCGCCCGTGGGCGACCCGATTAGTCGTGGGTAGGGTATGGGCAAACATGTGTACCCATGGGCGGCCCGATGGGTAACCCGATTAGCTGACATGTGGGGTCTCATAATAAAACATGACCACAGCCCATGCTATTTGTTGTTTCCTGGGAACTTGATTTGTTGTTTGTGTGAGCAATCAGTACATCAGTACATCACTATTTGTTGTTTGTGCTTATTTTGCTGTTTGAAATGTATAATATTATATATTGATGTGCTGCCTACAGACCCGATGGGTCGCCCATTGGGTCTGGTGACCCGACGGGTACGGGCATGGGTCTGAGATCTGACCCATGGGCAGGGTCATGGGCAGAGACCCTCGCCCATTTGTTATATGGGCATGGGTCTGGAATAGGTCGACCCGCCCAATACCCGACCCATTGCCGGCCTTAGTGGCACTCCACGATCAACGACCACGGGAGAGAGATGTGACAAAAGTGACAATAAGACAGAGCAGGGATTTCGGGAACCCGATTTCCAGTGATACTTTATTTATTCCCAAAGTTTAGAAGTTATACTCTCTACGTTTTAAAATATAAGTTGTAGAGTTTTGTGACTAAAATTCTAAAATATAAACTGTATGGTGATTATGGACAGTTTATATATCATCAAATAAGTTTCAATTCATAAAGTAGGGGATTGTTTTCAATGTTTGACTATCAGGGGCCTCTCTCTACCGATTTTTTCCATGGGAAAATGAGTCCATTGTATGCAAAATTCTCACGTCTAATATTCATGCAAGAAAACTATACGTCTTACACTTAGAAATGGAGCGAGTATTTTTAAGTTTTAAAGCATATGATTTTTTCTAAATGTAGAAAATAATGTATAGCATAAATCTGCAAAATGTAAATTTGAAACCTGAGCATAGTGAGAAGTGCATATTTTAAAAATCTAAAATTTATCAGATTTTGTTGTTTTTGTGTAAACCTAATTACATGATTGTATCGTACATCATTGACTATATCCAAAAACACGATGTTTTAAAATTTATAAATATTTTTTTGATCCTCTAAAGAAAATGAAGGATCACTGAAGTTCGGGAACCAAAATGATTTTCTAAATAAGATACTCCCTCTATCGGGTAAGAGCACATGCCAGCCGGGTGCACAGGCACCGGGTAGCTTTTTTTTTACACCATGAAATTAGCTAAAAATCACTGTGTGCACCCCTATAATCAACGATTAGTGCACCTGGTGAGCGAAATCAGTACATATTACGTGGTAGTGCACCCTGATTGAGTTTGATCTAGCCCTGCCACTAGATAAGAGTGTCGAAAGTTGTACAAGTTCTTACACTACCATAGTACATTTCCCCACGACAATTACAACGGAGGGAGTACACATTTATACACACGAAGCTGCGAAAAACAACAATTCTTTATAGCTATTGAAGCGGCAAAAAGCGTTTGAGTTTCTCCATGATCAAACCGAGGCTTGTCCTTCACGAGGCAGATAGCAGCAAAAACGTCATTCGTTCACGACACATGGATCTCCTCGTGATAGGGCGATTAAACGAGGGGTCAGATGGAATTTCATGCGTTTGTACCGGCTTGCCCGCTCACCGGTTTGACTGCAACGCGATCTCACCATTTCTGAGCCCACGTTGCGCTCGGCCGTGGGCCAGGTTTCTGGTACCTTTGTGAGCCTTTCACGGCTTGGCTTGGTGCCCCGCACTAAAAGATTCGGCTTCAAATCTTCCAACACTGCACGTGCACAAATAATCTATCTCCACTAATATTAAAAGAGCTAGTGAGGCAGATCCAAACAATCTGACCCGTAGACACACATGATCCAACGCCTCAAAACCGTCCTTATGTGTCCTCTCCATCACGATTCATGAGCCTTATATGCGGCCGGCCGCCGCCATCTCCGCGCCCCGCACTCTCCAGTCTCCACTGCACCGCCGCCCCTCTCAGCCGCATCGAGCGCTCAGCAGAAACAAGGCACCATGGCCACCGCCGGCGTCCCGCAGCCTTCTTCGTCGGTGTCCCGCAACCATATCCGCCGAGGCCACATACACTCGCGTCGCCGCGGCGCTCTCCGTCGTCGCCGTCCAACGTCACGGCCCCTGCGCCCGTTGGACGCCCGTCCCCAGATCAACGACTTGGTCACCTGAGGCAGCCTGCGCCCATCAACTTATTGCGTCGTGCGGACGCTCATCCTCAGCCAGAAATCAAGATTTGTTTTCCGGATCTTTCTTCTGAACCAAAGTGCCATCCACAGGAATTCAGGTCAGCGTACTTGGCAGCCGGAGCAGCAGCTTATTCAGGTCAGTTTGTATGTTCAGTGTGTGCTTCTAAAGTTTGTAGGTTCAGTACGTGCATCAGCTATCCAGGTTCAGATTGGTGTGTTTTACGCGATCGAGTGCGTGTACCAAGAAACATGATGATAATTGTAAAGGCTGCCGTTCTCAATATTTTGTTTAGTGAAACTTCTAAGAGTGGCAACAAGTTGAGTGAAAATCTTCTTGTAACTACTGTATGATGGTACAACTGCGTTACATTATACTACAGACATGTTACATTACCGTATTAAGCAGATCAAGTGCCACCGCTATACGCCGTCGAGAACGCAAGTACAGCCAAGCTTTTTTCACTTAAATTAGCAACATTTAATTTTCCAGTGGGAAATAATTTGCCCTGTTTCATGTTGCTAGGAGTTCTAGAGGTATCAGCACAACCAATTGTAGGTTCTTGTAAGTACTGGAGGTATAAACGACTTGCATGCTAAAGTACTTTTGGTGTATCTGGTTGATTCTCTGTAATTGTAAGTTTCCCTCTGGACGATTAGCATTTACCAAATTCAGCTATATGATAATCAATATTGTAGTCTAATTATGCGGTTTTACTTTTAAATAATCTTTTGTTCTGTGCCACCTCTTACTAGATAATTAAACCATGTTATGAGCGGCCAGATCATTAGTTGATAGCACCCACTTAATCAAGGGACAGGGATCAGGTGACATTCGCATGTCGCATGTCACCCGGTGACATTCCCCCAAAATTCAAATTTAAACATTTCGAAAAAATCTGAAAAAAATCATGCATGTTCACAGCACATATTTGCGTGACCCCATAAAATTTCAGATCAAAATTCGAAACATACACCGAGAAACAAAAAAGAGAAACCCAGATGTGAATAGTTCCCGAATTTGAATTTGAGTTTTCTGTGGACTATTCACATCTGGGTTTCTCTTTTTTGTTTCTCGGTGTATGTTTCGAATTTTGATCTGAAATTTTATGGGGTCACGCAAATATGTGCTGTGAACATGCATGATTTTTTTCAGATTTTTTCGAAATGTTTAAATTTGAATTTTGGGGAATGTCACCGGTGACATGCGACATGCGAATGTCACCTGATCCCTGTCCTTAATCAAGATACAGTGTGCAATTTATATATCTTTTTCTACTCCGGCTACGTTGGAATGAAGTTTGTGAGAGGAAGACGTGATGAAAATTATGTAACTGTTTGTTTGTTAATCAGAACGGACGAGTAAGAGCGAATAATGACAATGAAAGATGTAACTGCAGTGATGTGCGGGCCGGCGGGAAGAGCAGATAAGAAAATGCGGGAGAAAGATGTACCAGTGGCGTCCGGTGATTTTCTAATTTCGACTCTTTTGTTTGATTAGTTCAAAAGAAATATTGTTTTGGTGCAAATTTGTGTATGCTTGCAGTGTCAAGATGTCTCGGTTTTTCGAGGGATATGGTATGTATTCAATTATTGTAGGGAAGGAGAGTGTGAGGAGATTATGCAGTGTTTATTGAAGAAATATCTTTGATATGTGATGTCTTGACTTTGGATAAAGAGTATTTGGAAATTAATGCACTGTTTGTTACAGAAATATCTTTGCGATGTGCCGATTTTATGTGATGTCTTGATTTTGGATAAAAAGGATTGTCTAACACTGTTACTGAGATTAAAAATGACGAAACATTATGAGAAATCAAGAAATACATTAGCAATGTTATGGATATAGATTTCTTGGATTTAGATAGTCTCATGAGGACACATATATTAAACGCGCATTGCGCGTGCAAGATTACTAGTACTTAAGAAGGTATGGACAAATAAACAAATAAATGCACATGGAAATGATAGTGGTCATAATTTTTCTGCTAATGAGAACGTGTTTGAAAGGACATAGTCCACTAATCTTGTTTTGGTGTTTGATCACAACACTTGGAGTGTTTAACCATCCGCTAAGTGCTTACAGGAAAACTCAGGTTTTATGTTAAAGTGTTAAAAGCGTATCTCTCTCTATACAAAAGGAAGAAAATATAACGATGGAGAACGCAGTTTAGTGAAGCCCTGAGAGGCCGGCCTCCAGGCCGGCCAGGCCAGCTTTCCAGGCTGGGCGCGTCGGGCACCCTGCCAGCCTCCAGGCCAGCCTAGGCTGGGTCCTAGGCCGGACGGCTCGGGTGGGTGGCCGGCCTCCAAGCCGGCTCCTCTGAAGACCATGTGCAGTGCACGTGAGGCCGGCCTCCAGGCCGGCCAGGCCGGGTCGAAGGCCGGCCTCCCTGTACCCCTTCAAACGATCAAGAATTAGGAGGAGCTATAAATGCTCCTCCACCTACCTTTGGACAGGTAGCTCGCCCAACATTGAAGAACATCATTATTGCAAGCTCAAGAATCACTAGATCTCCCAATCCCTCCACCCAAACTCGTTGATTCTTTGGAGGATTGAAGGAGAAGGCCCGGATCTACATCTTCACCAAGCCGATTTACATTTCCCCCTCATTCACTTGAGGGACCATTTGCTAGGGTTTCCATTGGGAAAACCTAGCCTCTTGTTGTACTCACTTGTTGTTCTTGTGACAGATTGTAGCCGTTCGGGAGCCCCCAATCCAGTTGTGGGTTGTGCCTCAGATTGTTGTTGTAAAGGCTCCGGACTCCGCCTTGAAGGTTTCCGATAGTTGAAGGTGAACCAAACCTTTGTGGTGCGGTTCATCAGAGAAGAAGGTGAAGCCTTTGTGGCTGTTGAGCCATTGTGTTGGCTCACACCTCTCCAACGAGACGTACTCCCCTAAAAAGGAGGAACTCGGGAATACATCCGTGTCTCCGCGTGCTTTCACTTCGGTTACCTCTATCCTTGTTTACCGTCTTTACTTGTGTATCTTGTTTAGTTGCTAGCTTGTCATATAGGTAAATTCACCGTAGTTGCATATCTAGAGAATTTACCTTTCATGTCAAGCCTAATTTGAAAAAGAACTAAATTGGAGTAGCACCTATTCACCCCCCCCCCTCTAGGTGTCATACGATCCTTTCAATTGGTATCAGAGCCTCGGCTCTCTTGTTGGGCTTAACCGCCTAAGAGAAGTATGACTATTGGTGAGGTGCCCCAAAGGGCAAAGTACACCGGCATCCATGGCCGATCTCAAAACGATGGAAACATCATTGAAATCGTCCATGGATACCCAATTTAGTGAGATGCGCGACATGCTCGCAAAACTCGCTAGTACCAAGCCCCCTTCGGACACTCTCCCATTAATAGAGGACCCTCTTCATTCCAACACGGGTGATTCCGGGGATGGAACGAAGAAGAGGGAAGGGGTTGAAGAAACCGATACCGAACCTAAGAAATCTCCATCCATAACCAAGCCGGAAGGTGGGAAGCCCGAGTACCATGAGGTCTCTCCTCTTGGTGTCTACTCTCCCGACCCACCTATCCCTCATCCTCGCATAAATACCTTAGGTCCTCCACCTAAGCTTAATGCATTGGCTTTTACTAGTTGGCAACACTCAATGAAATCTCATGTCAACAGTGCCTCTATCGAGCTTTGGAGGATCATACGAGTGGGATTCAAGGCCGTGGATCCAAACAACTTGACAAGAAGAGAGGTGGTTGATGCTCAACTCAATGCCTCCGCTCTTCACATGCTTGAACTTGCCGTTGGAGAAAATGGTCTTCATCACATTCAACACGTCACCACCGCCAAAGAAGCTTGGATTGTCTTGAGGAGGTGTTTCTTGGAAATGAGAGCATGAAGAGGAATAGATTTGATGCCTTGAGCAATGATGCGAAGGTTTCTACATGCTTGATAGTGAAACTCATGAGGAGATGTACGGAAGGCTCAAGATTCTTGCCAAAGCCTTTTATAATGTAGGGGCAACCTATGTGGATGATGCTTGGATCAAGAGGAAGTATGTGAATGCCCTCATGCCCTTCGAGCCCATTGAATTGAAGGCCATACAAGGAAGACACAACTATCTTGAAATGTCATCCAATGAAGTTATGCAAGAAATGCAAGCCTCCAAGGTTGCTACCAAGAATGCTCAAGACAATCGTGCTAGGGCCATGGGGATGAAACAAAGTCCATCTCTTGCTTTGAAGGCCAAAGTGGTGTGCCTAGATGATAGTGTGGAAATTGAAGAATGCCCAAGCAACATCATTCCGATGATCTCCAACAAGCCTACCATGAACACTTGGCCCTTGCGTCAAGAGCATTTTGGCGTGACCCGGCCAAGGCAAAGGCCCAAGTTGATCAAAGGAACAACCCAAGTGGGAAGAAGGAGTTTGCATCCAAAACGAAGACATGCTTCAATTGTCATGACAAGTTTCACTTCATCAAAGATTGTCCTTATGAGAATAGAGAAGAACATGGTGGGAGGCTTGTACTCAAGGATCAATCAAAGTTGGTTCAAAGGAAGCCAATTGTCAAGAAGAAGCCATTCTTCAAGAAAGCACCAAGAATTGTGTTGATGACTCAAGAAGAGTACCCTTCCGATGATTCCGAAGAAGAAGAAGAACCCACACGTGAGGTGGCCGCATTGGCATTACCTCAACTTCATCACCTTCTCTCTTCGAATCCCCCAATGAGAACGCCTCCAACAACACCTCGTTGCCTCATGGCTAAGGCCACCGAGGTATCATCCTCCACCCCTAAGTCTATGCATGAAATGGATGATGTCACTAGTCTTGCAATTAAGAAAGAACTTGTTGCTTTCGATACTTTTGTGACTAACTTGCAAGGTGAAGCCAAGAAGCATGTTGAGGCCGAAGACCTCCTTGAGGTCAAATGTCGAATTGAAAGAGAAGACTCTATCACTATAGCATCTTTGAATGCTTCTCTTGAAGAAGAACAAGAATTAGGGTACTCTTGAGGAGAGACTTGAGTCTCTTGATAGTACTAATGATGAAATAATTGCTAAAATTCTTAAGGAAAGAGACCATGCCATTGCCAAGTATAAAGTGATTAAAAAGGAGAAAGCCGAATTTGTGGTTGCTAATGCTAGACTACATGGGGATATAGAGAAGCTTGACAAGGCTCACAAGGCCTTGGAAACGACTCACTCTCTTCTAGTCAAGTCTCATGAGCAACTACAAACTCAACTTTCTAAATCTAACTCACCTAGCACCTCTACTCCCTCTTGTGATCATGCAAATGTTATTGAGGAAAATGCTAGGTTGAAGGTTGAGCTTGCCAAGGCCGCTAGTGCCAAGACCTCTATTCCCAAAGGTAAAGAAAGGTTGTTGCTCATGTAGTTGAGCAAAAGCAACGCAAAGGGAAGGAGGGTCTTGGTTATGTAGCCAAGGCAATGAACAAGAAGAGCAACAACAAGGAGAACAAGGCCAAGCCCGCACAAGCCAAGACTTCCATTGCGGGTGGTGATGCCACTAGGGGCAAGACCACTCGTAGTGACTTTGCGGGCATAATAACCCCAACTACATTCTTTATGTTGATTATTATGGGGATGTTTATGCAAAATATGTTGGTCCTTATGATGGTTACATTGTTATTCTATTTGGGTCCCAAAGACCCTTGTTGCTAACAAAAGAGGACCCATTGCGAAATGGGTACCTAAATCCAAGCAATGATTTCTTGTAGGACTATGCTTCCGGTGGGTCTAAATGGGTGGTTGATAGTGGATGCACTAGTCATATGACCGGAAGCAAGGAGCTCATGACGGAGTTGGGACCAAATATAAATCACTCAACCGTCTCCTATGGTGATAAGTCAAAAGCTGAGGTAAAGGGCCTCGGCAAGGTGGTAGTTGCAAAGGATATCACCCTTGTAAATGTCATGCTTGTCGAGTCCCTCGGTTACAATCTTATGTCGGTTCGTGCACTTAATAAGATGAACTTTGATGTCCATTTTACTATTGATATGGTGGTACTCTTGAGGAGCAAGACTCTAAAGGTCATGTTCGTTGGGTATGTTGAAAATGAGTTGTTTGTGGTGGACTTTCGGGGTCAACCAACACTCAAGCAATATGCCTATTCGGAAAGGCCGACGTGGGGTGGTTGTGGCATCGCCGCTTGTCCCATGTCAATATGAGAACTTTGCAAAGTCTTCACAAGGGTGGCCACATTCTTGGACTAAAAGAGAATGTTTCTTTTTCTAGAGATCGTCTTTGTAGGGCTTGTGTTGAAGGAAAGATGCATGATTCTCCCCACTCAAGCAAGACCATCATCTCATCAAAGAGGATATTGGAACTTCTTCATGTTGATCTCTTTGGTGCCGTTCCTCAACCGAGTCTTGGTGGGAAGAAGTATTGTTTGGTGATTGTTGATGACTATTCAAGATTTACTTGGGTTTATTTCTTCAAGTCGAAGGATGAGACTCAACAAGCCGTCATCGACTTCTCCAATGAAGTTCAACGTCAACACAATGTTCCCATATTGGCCATTAGAAGTGACAATGGCTCCGAGTTCAAGAACTACACCCTAAATGAGTTTCTTAGTGAAGAGGAATTCGTCATCAATATTCCGCTGCATATACCCCTCAACAAAATGGTGTAGCCGAGAGGAAGAACCGGACTCTCATGGATATGGCAAGGTCCATGTTGGCGGAGTTTAAGTCTCCGCTTTACTTGTGGGCCGAGGCCATCTCCACGACGTGTCACTCATCAAACCGGTTATTCTTTCGCGTTGGAAGAAAAGAAACTCCATATGAGATCTACCGGCAACAAGCCCAATATTTCCTACTACCGAGTGTTTGGTTGTAAGTGTTTCTATAAGATCAAAGGTGTTCGTTTATCTAAATTTGAATCTAAAGCTTTAGAGGGTATTTTGTTGGTTACGGTGCCGAATCTCACACTTATAGATTCTAGACAAATCCTTAGGGAGAGTTGTGGAATCTTGTAGTGTGAAGTTCGATGAGAATGACGGCTCCCAAGTGGCGCAATTTAATGTTTGTGATGTAGATAATGAGGAACCTCAAGATGCAATAAGAAGAATGTGCGTTGGTTTCTATCGCCCCATTGAGATCCATCATGAGCCTCCTCAAGCAAGTCAAGCAAGTCCAAGCTCCACTCAAGTGGAGACACCATCATCACAAGTTGAACCGGCGCCTACCGTGGAAGCAAATGATGCACCAACCCAAGAACAAGTTCAAGACTCTCCTCAAGTTGACCAAGTTGCTATGCAAGAACCAAGTACTCCTATTGTCGATGCTAGCCAAGGTCAAGACCAAGATCAACCCTCTCCTTCCTTTGTTGAAGACTAGGCAACTTGGCGCGGCAATGCCGCGCCTGTGTCGTCAAAAGAAGAAATATCACGGTGTAAATTTTTTAAAGTTGTTTAGATTTAATGCTGTTGAAATTCAAAAAGAAAAAGTTTACACTTGTAAGTTGGTCAAATTTCAAAAAATTGTTAAAATAGGAAAGTTATTCGTATTTAAATTCTTTTAATGTTTGTTAAATGATCAGATTTGAAAGGCATTTAAAATTCTAGAATATTCAAATTTAAATTTTGATCGTATGACATAAATAGTTAGTGTTTATTTGTTTTTGTAGTCATATATTTAAATTTAAATTTTGATTGTATGACATAAATAATCACTGTTTATTTTTTTTGTAGTCATGTGTTTTTTTTCATATTTGTAAATACCGTGGTGTAAAGAATTCAAATTTGGAAATGTCGATATTCAAAAATTGTTTCGAATTAAATTTGTTGAAATTCAATGCCGCGCCTGTGTCATCAAAAGAAGAAATATCGCGGTGTAAATTTTTTTAAGTTGTTTAGATTTAATCATGTTGAAATTCAAAAAGAAAAAGTTTACACTTGTAAGTTGGTCTAATTTCAAAAAATTGTTAAAATAGGAAATTTATTCGTATTTAAATTCTTTTTATGTTTGTTAAATGATCAGATTTGAAAGGCATTTAAAATTCTAGAAATATTCAAATTTAAATTTTGATCATATGTGATAACCCCCAAGAGCAGGGGATCACTGTAGCACCTCTCAATGTGGAAGTAAGGTATCGATCCGCAGGAGCAAGAAGGAAAAGTTATCTATTCCCTACAACTAAAGTGTCACAAGTTTTAGTTGATTATGCACTAAACAAGTTTAAAGAACAAGGTGGTTGATTTAATGGATGAATTTTAACGTAACAAAACAAGAATGTGAAAGTGTCCCAATCCTCTTCAATGCAAGAGGACAAGACAAATGTTTTCTCTTATAGGAACAATGGACATGGGTTCATGGGTTCACTTAATCATCTCTCTCTCATCTACGGTGATTATCATGTTATAGATAAAGTACACACAATTGTCATGTTTTAATGGTAGCTTTTAATGACGGCTATATGTCCTAAAACACATAGTTGAAAGAAATACTCATTTGTGTGCTATGTCACCCCGCAAGGCTAGCATGGCTGCTGTCACTCCCACATCATACTCTTCCTTTTTACCCCCAGATAAAGGATGTTGGGCTGTATTTCACATGTCACTCAATACATATGCCGTGTCACATCGGCCATCCCGTACCTACATACATCATACTTCATAATGGACAATATTCTAAACACTAGTGCAATGATTTATATTTCGTGTGTGTGACACATCTCTCTCATCTACCTACACTTGGTGGTGTCAATCACCTCATGACAAGGATAAACAAGGCATTATGAATAAATCAAACCATCACATGCATCGTAGAATATCTTCAAAGTATGACAAGTCATAAAAGTTCCAACACAACAGTAAATGCATAACAAATCATCTCATACCACAATATCCACCATAGGAATTATATAGATGACCGTAATCATGTTCAGCAGCTCATACGGTACTAATTAGTGAAGCTCAAAGAGAGGAGAGATACATAAGTTACCACCACAAACCCAAGTCCAGGGGGTGGACTACTCCCCCTTCATCATGGAGATGGTGGAGAAGTCGTTGGAGAAGATGGAGACCGCCCCGGCAGCGCCCCGCCGGAGTTTTCCCCCTCCAATCTGCAGCTCCAGGTCTCTGTTTCGTGGTTTTTTATGTTTCGGCGGCGCTCCTTCCAGAGAACATCGGGGGGCTATTTTTATAGGCGTTTTTAGGTCAAGACTATGTCGGTGGAGCAAAGATCGACGGCCACGGAGCTCCGAGGGGGAAAAGAGGTGGGCCCACGCGCCAGGTACAGTAGGCGTGGGACCCTCTAATTTCCAGCCTGTTGGGCTTCTGGTCTTCAATTTAAGCCCATTGCGTTCGCCTCAAAAATTCTGAACCGTGCTCTTTGGCCTTGCCCTTTTTGGAGTCCCAAAGCTCTCGGAAAGTCTGAAACACTAAAAAAACGTTTTCTGGAAAACAGGGTTAATTCCAAATAAATGGGAAAACTATGAAATATTCCCAAAATCATTATAAAACATTGATATAACCCTTATATGATGCAAATATGATTGAATATAAGTAAAATAATGCAAAGTTCATGTATGCATTTTACATGCATCAACATCCCAAGCTTAACCTATACTCGTCCTCGAGTATGAAGGTGATAAAACTAACATGGACTTTGCAATTTTAATACTATCAATGAAGATGATTACTATTGCTACATAGAGTAAAATGATTCATTCTTAAAAGGAGTAGCAATATGCAAGATAGTTTATGAAGTGATATCAAGTATTCAATGCAAGGATGTTCAATGATAATTCACAAAGTGTAACATGAGAGAAAAAGTACTATGGCCACATGTATGCATAATAATAAGTAAGAACATCCTACAATGGTCATAGAGTATTGGTGAAAATCTGAATATAAAAGGTGGACACTTTGGAAAGATATATATATATAGAGTAGAGGTAAAGCATGAATAAATTTCATCTATCTTCTGAACTTCTCTACTTAAGTCAATGATTGTAATATGGTAATCCTTGGTGTCAAGCTCTCATTCCCCTATCATAGCATCTTGAATGATTAAGTTTAAAGTGAAAGCAATAAGAGTAGTGTGCTTGACAAAGTACAGGTTGAAAGTCTCATGCCCCTTGAATACAAGTACCTACTCCATGTGTTACTCAACTTTAGAAAACAAAGCAAGTTCAAGTTAAATATCATTGTAAGTAATAACAGTATCATTAAGAGCGTCAACTGGGGTACCTCTTGTCCCAGGATATGGAACAAGCCCATATCAAAATGACAAGACAAACAAACATAATGAACAATCCTCAACATCCTTTTTATTTACCATTGGATAGCTTTTTATTGTAA
Organism: Poa pratensis; assembly: GCA_947311845.1. Lineage (NCBI taxonomy): Eukaryota > Viridiplantae > Streptophyta > Magnoliopsida > Poales > Poaceae > Poa > Poa pratensis. Next base: position 70,340,930 of record CAMZMU010000117.1, read on the forward strand.
GGTGTATCACAGAAGGTTCACCATAGCATGTAAGTAAATTTCCACCATGAATGATGCATGGCTTAGATTAGCGGCCCAGCGTCTCTCTAACCATTTATACAAACTCATTTAAACTCACTTCATTTCCCCATTTATTTCACCCATGGTAAGCATCCATAAACAAAAGTACATGATACAACTAAATTAGATGATGTGCAATGTTGAAAGCTTGCCATGTGACAGCACATATGGGCTAACTCTCAACCAAAGACATTTGTCAAGTCCACAACTTCATAATTTTAATCACAATGGGTCATATTTATTTATGCAATGAAAGTAAAGTGTGCATCAAGTTCGCGAGAGCTATATAACCAACTTTTCCCACAACAATTAACAACATAAGCATTTTCATTCAGAGGTATAGATAACTCAAATATCATGATAAACATACTCGGAATAGCATAAAGCTAATAGGTAGATATGGTGGACTCACTGGAAAAACTTTGGTTGAAGGTGTTGGAAACAAGTTTTTGCTTGTTGGAATTTTTGGGCTAGCAAGAGAGAAAGTTGACCATCTAAATGCATGCATGAGTGTCCATAGAACTAACTAATCCATGTTAGAACAAGGTAAATAACATTTAGCATCAAAACATGAATAAGAGATAGCTCTTGATAAAATATTTGCAAATTATTACTCATTAACAAGCTCATGAATCATGCAATTATATGTATCTTTTAAAATTAACTTTAACATCCCTTTTCCAATCTTATATAGCATCCAACATAATTCAACCCAAATTTCCAGTAGCTCTCTCATATATAAATGATAGTGTGGTGGTCTCACAAAAATAAAAATCTAATCTAAACAAACGAAAAGACGCTCCAAGTTTATGCGATAAAGTGTTTCGATCGAAAAACAGAAGTTAGACGTGTGCAAACCGAGAGTGTGTAGGTCCAGTGGGGTTGTCTTCACATCCCCAAGCTTATGGTCTTCACCATCCTTGGATAGCTCTTGGTGCATCTCCTCTAATCCCTGTGAAAAAACTTCAAAACACCGTTTCTCCCATTTCTTTTTCTGTGGGGTACATTAGTAGTGATAAACAAATAGATTTCTTGCTGCATATAATCCTTAGACAAAAATTCATATGATGTCCAGAAATGTATAATGTTGTATGCCTACTCATAAACTCAATTGGATCAAAAAGATTCATGTTAAAAGTTCTAAGCATGCATCAAACAAAATGGGACAGAATCTGTCCAGAAAAACAGCAGCAGCAAACACATTTTTCTACCCTACTTAAACTCGTCAGAAAAATCTGCAAAAATCGTGTGCAGAGGATGAAAAGTTGAAGCTACAGTTCAAATTACAGCTCAATCGGAGTTACAGATAAAAAATGAAAAATCAAACCGTGCACAGACTTCGTGCAGGCAGAAAACTCTCCGAAAATGAATAGCAACTTTTCAAACCCAAAATAGGTAAAACTTGGTTCTTTATTAAAAATCCCAGAAACAAAACTAACAAACTACTCTCTTGTTACAGCAAGAGGACACAAAGAAAATCAAATAAAAACAACCGGGTTGCCTCCCGTAAAGCGCTTTCTTTATAGCCATATAGCTAGGCTTGATAGTTTTAATGATGCTCACATAGAGAAAAATATGAAACACATTTAAGTCTAACCCACTTCCTATGCATTGGGATCTTGTAAGAAAATAAATCAATAAAGCACAAAGTGACTAGCATAGGAAGGCAAAGCAAGTGCAACTTCAAGATTTTCAACAAAGAGAGAGGAGACTTAATATTATTGTGGTATATGAAGTCATGTCTCCCTCTCTCATAAAAACTTTCAGTAGCATCATTGATAAAATCTACAATATAACCATCACATGAAACATTCTTACCATGATCCATATGCATAAAAGTATCAATATTTTCCACATAAGCAAAGTTCTTATTATTAATAGCAATGGAAGTAGGATCATTGTAAAGAACTCGAACATGATAGACAAGTTGTATATTAATTGGATGGTTTTGGGTGATCCTTCCATAACTATGACAAGTTTTATGAGGATGATTGTAATTATTAGCATCATCATTTTCAGAATTAGTACCAAAGAGATTTTCAATATCAAAAGTACTATGCTTTTCCCAATCATGATCACTACTATAAGTAACAGGCATAGGATCATCATCGAAATCAGACTCATCAGCAACAACTATAATAGGAGCAACATGCTTAGGGGAAGATACCGTTTCCTCTTTTTCATTAATAAGAGTAAAACAAACATTAGTCCTTTCATATTTTGGTAAAGTAGTTCCATCTTTTATAATATTTTGTATGTAAGTGTTGGCATGGCAATTATTAACACAATAGAGATAACATCCATGTAACACGCTATTCATATCAAAAGCACTCATATCTAACGAAGAAGTTTTTCTTGATAACTCTTCACACCCCAAAAATAATGTAAGTTCATCATGTTGATTAGGAGTGATCATGTTATCACAAAAGTCTCCCGCAATATCCTTATTAGAACCTGAGCATTGAAATTCGAAATGACCCTCTTTATAGCAAAGTTCACAAATAAAAGGATAGCGGGCACACACTTTTTCAGCCAAATCACTTAGAGCTCTGTACCATGTTGTAGTTTTTTCATTCCTATGATGAATACAATATTCCTCTTCGATTTTATTCTTTTCACAAGGTCTAAGTGCTCCACAAAAATTAACATGCTTATAAGAAATAGTATTTTCAGAAGTTTGAGCATGTTTATTGCAATCATTAGTAACAATTTCGGTTTCCAAGCAAGTGTCTTTAAAAGGTTCATGATACATGTCCCAATTCTCTTTAGGAATATTAATATGAGAAGCAAAGGTTTTACAGCAATCAACAATAATTTGAGAATCAAGACCAAATTTAGCACTAAGCCCATGAAAACTAGCAGTTTCAGCGAAAGACTTAATGCAATCATACTCAAAGTTTATACCTGATTCTTTACCTTTGTCGTTCTCCCAATCTTCAGTATTGCGTTGAATTGTTTCAAGAAGATCCCATTTAGCTTCAACCTTCTTACTTGTGAAAGAACCACCTGAAGAAGCATCTAGATAATCCTTGTAATGACCTGAAAGCCTTGCATAGAAATTAGTAACAATTATTTCCTTAGGAAGCTCATGGTTAGGACATTTGAGTATTAATGTTTTCAGTCTTCCCCAAGCTTGAGCAATGCTTTCTCTATCATGAGGATAAAAATTGAAAATGTAACTCCTAGCTAGATGCACTTCATGAAGAGGATAAAATTTAGAGTAAAAGAGAGATTCAAGCTGTTTCCAATTCGAAGGACGATCATCCAGCATCCTATACCACTTCTTTGCTTTGTCCTTAAGTGAAAATGGAAATAATTTCCTCATGACATCTTCTCTTGATAAACCTGCAACCTCAAACAACTCACAAAGTTCTGTAAGTTTCAACAAGTGATCATGTGGATGGACTGTTCCATCCCCTGCATAACGTTCATTCATAACCATTTCAACAATTTCCATAGGTATTTCAAAAGGAATACTTTCAGTAGTGGATTTAGAATATCACAAGTATCATTAGAATTATCACATATAGGAGACAAAGTATTATAAGCAAATTTTCTCCTCCAAAGCTGGGGAACTACAAGGATCATTTTTATAAAAACTAGCTTCCCCAAGCTTAGACTTTTCCATAGCATTAGCAATAGTGTGCAAAGAATTTATAGTAATAACATTGCTACCATCATGCAAATGATTTTCCATAGATTTTTTAATTTTCTGCTCAAACTCATCATGTCCTAACTCAAGATAAATTTCATAAAGCTCTCTAATTTTTTTGTTGTTTTCCATTTTCTAATTTTTATGGGTTTTTGATATATATAAAACTAATGAGAAACTCACAACCAAACAAGTTTAAAGGAACCTCCCCAAGCTTAGATGATTGCAAGATATAAAACAAGATAAAATAAATCTAAGTCTAGTGCACACAAGAATAGAAACTTAAGCGCTACGCTCCCCGGCAACGGCGCCAGAAAAGTACTTGATAACCCCCAAGAGCAGGGGATCACTGTAGCACCTCTCAATGTGGAAGTAAGGTATCGATCCGCAGGAGCAAGAAGGAAAAGTTATCTATTCCCTACAACTAAAGTGTCACAAGTTTTAGTTGATTATGCACTAAACAAGTTTAAAAACAAGGTGGTTGATTTAATGGATGGAAGTTTAATGTAACAAAACAAGAATGTAAAAGTGTCCCAATCCTCTTCAATGCAAGAGGACAAGACAAAGGTTTTCTCTTATAGGAACAATGGACATGGGTTCATGGGTTCACTTAATCCTCTCTCTCTCATCTACGGTGATTATCATGTTATAGATAAAGTACACACAATTGTCATGTTTTAATGGTAGCTTTTATGACGGCTATATGTCCTAAAACACATAGTTGAAAGAAATACTCATTTGTGTGCTATGTCACCCCGTAAGGCTAGCATGGTTGCTGTCACTCCCACATCATACTCTTCCTTTTTACCCCCAGATAAAGGATGTTGGGCTGTATTTCACATGTCACTCAATACATATGCCGTGTCACATCGGCCATCCGTACCTACATACATCATACTTCATAATGGACAATATTCTAAACACTAGTGCAATGATTATATTTCGTGTGTGTGACACATCTCTCTCATCTACCACACTTGGTGGTGTCAATCACCTCATGACAAGGATAAACAAGGCATTATGCATAAATCAAACCATCACATGCATCATAGAATATCTCCAAAGTATGACAAATCATAAAAGTTCCAACACAACAGTAAATGCATAACAAATCATCTCATACCACAATATCCACCATAGGAATTACATAGATGACCGTAATCATGTTCAGCAGCTCATACGGTACTAATTAGTGAAGCTCAAAGAGAGGAGAGATACATAAGTTACCACCACAAACCCAAGTCCAGGGGGTGGACTACTCCCCCTTCATCATGGAGACGGTGGAGAAGTCGTTGGAGAAGATGGAGACCGCCCCGGCAGCGCCCCGCCGGAGTTTTCCCCCTCCAATCTGCAGCTCCAGGTCTCTGTTTCGTGGTTTCTGTGTTTCGGCGGCGCTCCTTCCAGAGAACGTCGGGGGGCTATTTTTATAGGCGTTTTTAGGTCAAGACTATGTCGGTGGAGCAAAGATCGACGGCCACGGAGCTCCGAGGGGGAAAAGAGGTGGGCCCACGCGGCCAGGTACAGTAGGCCGCGTGGGACCCTCTAATTTCCAGCCTGTTGGGCTTCTGGTCTTCAATTTAAGCCATTGCGTTCGTCTCAAAATTCTGAACAGTGCTCTTTGGCCTTGCCCTTTTTGGAGTCCCGAAGCTCCCGGAAAGTCTGAAACACTAAAAAGACGTTTTCTGGAAAGCAGGGTTAATTCCAAATAAATGGGAAAACTATGAAATATTCCCAAAATCATTATAAAACATTGATATAACCCTTATATGATGCAAATATGATTGGAATATAAGTAAAATAATGCAAAGTTCATGTATGCATTTTACATGCATCAATATGACATAAATAGTCAGTGTTTATTTTTTTGTAGTCATGTATTTAAATTTTAATTTTGATTGTATGTCATAAATAATCATTGTTTATTTTTTTTGTAGTCATGTGTTTTTTTGTCATATTTGAAAATAGCGTGGTGCAAAGAATTCAAATTTGGAAATGTCGATATTCAAAAATAGTTTGGATTTAAATTTGTTGAAATTCAAAAAAAATACATTTGTAAGATGTTCAATTGTTCAAATTTCAAAAATTGTTAAAATTGGGAAGTTATTTATATTTGGATTATGTTGATTGAAAATTTTAAAATATTCAGATTTGAAGGATATTTAATTTTTTAAAATATTCAAGTTTAAATTTTGATCATATGTTACAAATAGCCAGCATTTTTTTTGTGATGATTTCGATATATCTATTATATATTTCCGTTGGATATATTCAAAGTTATTGATTTTATAGCGTTTAGCAGGTTTTTTTTAAATTGTATAAATAAGGCAACTAAATAATCAGTGTTTATTTTTTTTGTAGTCATGTTTTTTTCCATATTTGTAAATACCGTGGTGTAAAGAATTCAAATTTGGAAATGTCGATATTCAAAAATTGTTTGGATTTAAATTTGTTTAAATTCAAAAAATAAAATAAAAACATTTCTAAGATGTTCAATTGTTCAAATTACAAAAAATTATTAAATTTGGGACGTTATTTATATTTGGGTTATGTTGATTCAAAATTTTAAAATATTCAAGTTTAAATTTTGATCATATGTTACAAATAGCCAGCATTTTTTTTGTTATGATTCCGATATATCTATTTCCGTTGCATATATAAATAAGGTAGATACATTTTGTTATATTTTTTCCGTTGCATATATTTAAAGTTATTGATTTTGTAGCATTTAGTAGTTTTTGAAAATTGATTAAATAAGTTGGGACCACCTGTCAGCATTCTAGTATTTTTTCTTTTTTTTAAATTTTTTTTCAAAAAAAGAATAAAACTGACAGATCGGGCCCACTGTGACGTCGTGATGACATCAGCAGTGGCCAGATCTGCCGTGGCGGCGGCGACTACGCCGGCGGCGCGCCACCGCGAGATTGAACGCGTGGCTGGACGCGTCGGATGCGCACGGTCGCGGGATGCCCGGGAGCGGCGGCGCCGCCTCTTCTGTTTCGCCGGAGCGTCGTCGGCGCCGCGCAAACACGGCGGACGGGTAGAAGCGACGGCGGCGTCAATTCCGGTGAGCTCGCGGCGTCTCAGCAGTCGATCTTTGGCGAGGAAGAAGAGGAGGCGACGGCGGAGGTCTTCGTAGATGTCGATCTGAGCGAAGGGAAGCAGAACGGCGGTGGCGGCGCCGACGAGCTCGGGCTCGCGCGGGGAGAGGGGAAGAGGGAGGGTGAGGCATGTGGATGTTTTTGCACGGAGGTCCTCGACGTTTGCTGAATTTGCGTATTAGTCCTTTGCGGGGGGGGGGGGTTCTGTTAAAAGTTGCGCCAAAATTCATGCGGGAGGTGTAACCGGGTGGAAACCGCTTTGACCGGCCGATAACCGGCGACGTGGCGCCTTCTGGTTGGTCGAAACGCGCGGGTACTGTAGCTAAGAACAGTACCGCGCGCTGGGGGCGACGTGGCTGGATCGTGTACGTCTGTTTCATCAATCTGACGGTCAGGAAAAAAGAGGTGACGTGGCGCGTCGGAGAGAGGGTGGTCATGTCGAGCCTTTATATATTGAGGGATGTGTATCAAGATGATCAAGGTCAACATTCCGGTCAAGACGGGGACTCAAATGATCAAGATGATCAAGTGATACCTCCAAGATCCAATAGAGTTATCGAATCCCGTCGGAAAGCAAGAGTTAAGAGAGATTTGGAAATAAAGAGTCATAAGCTAGAAGCAATCATTGGTGACATAAATAGGAAGGTCACCACAAGGGGTCAATTGGCAAGCTTTAGTGAACATCAAGCACACATCTCCATGGTGGAACCAAAGAAAGTGTTTGAAGCTCTTGAAGATCCGGATTGGTTGGAAGCTATGCATGATGAACTCAATAACTTCAAGCGCAACAAAGTGTGGAATCTTGTTGAGAAGCCAAAGGATTGCCGCAGTGTTATAGGCACTAAGTGGATCTTCAAGAACAAACAAGATGAACATGGAATGGTTATAAGGAACAAGGCAAGATTGGTTGCACAAGGGTACTCTCAAGTTGAAGGCATTGATTTTGGAGAGACTTATGCACCCGTGGCTCGCCTTGAGTCCATCCGTATCCTTCTTGCATATGCATCACATCATAACTTTAAATTGCAACAAATGGATGTGAAAAGTGCTTTTCTTAATGGTCCTTTAAAGGAGTTGGTATATGTTAAGCAACCACCGGGGTTGAGGACCCAAACTTTCCTAACCATGTCTACAAGCTTGAAAAGGCGCTCTATGCTCTCAAACAAGCACCTCGTGCTTGGTATGAGCACCTAAGAGAGCTATTGCTAGACCGTGGTTTTGAAGTGGGGCAAATCGATCCCACTCTTTTTACCAAGAGGGTTAAAGGGGAGCTTTTCATATGCCAACTCTATGTTGATGATATTTTCTTTGGCTCATCTAACCAAGCTTTTAATGATGAATTTTCAAAGCTTATGACCGATAGGTTTAAGATGTCCATGATGGGAGAGTTGAAGTTCTTTCTTGGTTTTGAGATCAAGCAATTGAGTGAAGGGACTTTCATCTCTCAAGCCAAGTACACCCAAGACATGCCCAAGAGGTTCAAGATGCAAGATGCTAAAGAGAAGAGGTTTCCTATGGACACCAAATGCCATCTTGAACTTAATCCAAAGGATATTGATGTCGATCAAAAACTTTACCGTTCTATGATTGGTTCTTTACTTTATATTTGTCCATCTAGACCCGATATTGTGTTGAGCGTAGGGGTGTGTGCAAGGTATCAAGCGGCTCCTAAAGAAAGCCACTTGAAGATGGTCAATAGAATCGTTCGATATTTGGTTTATACCCCAAGGTTTGGTTTGTGGTATCCTAAGGGCTCCAACTTCTCTCTTGCCGGATACACGGACTCGGATTGGGCTGGTGATAAAGATGATATGAAATCAACTTTCGGGGCATGCCAATTCCTTGGTAGGTCTTTGGTGAGTTGGTTTTCTACGAAGCAAAATTGTATATCTCTCTCTACCACCGAATTTGAGTATGTGGCCGCCGCTAGTGCATGCACTCAATTGCTATAGATGAGGCAAACTTTAAAGGAATATGGTGTCCATTGTGACAAAGTGCCTCTTTTGTGTGATAATGAAAGTGCTATCAAGATTGCTCACAACCCAGTGCAACACTCAAGAATGAAGCATATTGAGATTCGTCATCATTTTATTCGAGATCATGTTGCTCGTGATGATATTGAGCTTGGCTATATTCCAACCAAAGACCAACTTGCGGATATTTTCACGAAGCCTCTTGATGAAGCAAGATTCACTTATTTGAGGCATGAGCTAAATATCGTGGATTCAAAGAGCTTGACTTGACTATCTTGCATACACACCTATTTCCTGACTATCTATTTGGTTTAGGTGTAGGCATGGACATAGGGGGAGTGCGGTCCTAATCCATTGGACTATTCCTCCCTCCATTATGCCAATATTAAGAACTCATTTTGCACCTCTACTTTCATTTTATGAATTGTGAGCTTAAAATGACGAGTTGATACATGTTCGCGGTGTCACACCACACACTCATACATAGTGGCCTAGGCCACCGCCCTCTTCCTGATGAAGAGAGTTGGTTCTTATTTGAGATTTTATTGCATACTTGTTGTTTTTACCCTATTTCGAATCACATCCAATGTTGCTTATTTGGGGATTTGTGTTTTTCTCCATTGGATGTGTGAAGAAATCATCATGTTTGCATCTCCCCATGTCACTCAACTTTGCTCCATGGTCATTCTTGAAGACGGTTTTCCAAAGAGGAGTCCAGAAGATTCTCAGGATTTTTTTAGGCCAAGATTCAAGATAAAGAGGAGGAGGCCGGCCTGCCGGCCGGCCTGGCGGGCTGCGGAGGCGGCTGGCTCGGGCGCATGCCCGGCCTTGCCTCACCCGAGGCCGGGGTTGGGGCCGGCACCAAGGCCGGCTGCATCGGGCGCCTTCCCAGCCCAGCCCCTACCGAGGCCGGCTCCGAGGCCGGTCTAGAGGCCGGCTGGCTCGGGCTGGTGCCCGGCCTCCACGGCACTGCGAGGCCGGCCTGGCCAGCTCCCAGGCCGGGCTCTCAGGGACAAGTCAACTCGGGGGGGAGGAGCCGAACCGAATCATTCCCTCTTCTTCCTCCTCCCCCACGAACTCCATCTCCATTGAAGGCCCCCCCGAGCTCCTCCTCCACTGCCTCCTCCATTGGAACGCTCCCACACCTCCTACGCCCTCAGATCTAAAGGAGCCCCTCAAGATCTTCCTTCCCATCCAAGAAATTTCTCCTTTGTTGAAGGATTGGGGGAGTTCTCCTCCATTGTTGGTGTTCTTGCGAATTTTCTCGGTGAAGCTCGAGCAAGGATGGCTTCCGATTCGGTTTTTGATGACCTTGAGGACCTTGATGATTCTCCTCTCTCCAAGTACAAGGGCAAGGACAAGCTTAGAGTTGCTGATTTCTCCTCCCATACCAAGAAACTCAAGGTAACCTCCAAGAAAAAGAAAACTCTCCCTGTCAATCTGGATGAACTGGTACGTGAGTCTTGGGTCAAAGTGCCTACTGATGAGTTTGAGCGTGACCGCCTGCATTTCAATCCATATGCCTGATACGTCTCAAACGTATCTATAATTTCTGATGTTCCATGTTGATATTATACCTATTGTTACATGTTTTATATACACTTCATAGCATTTTTATGCATTTTCTGGGACTACCTATTAACAAGAAGCCACAGTACCAGTTCTGTTTTCTGCTGTTTTTGTATTCCAGAAAAGCTAGTCTGGAAATATTCTCGGAATTGGACGAAACTTGGACAGAACCTCCTATTTTTCCAACACGAAGACGGAGTCCAGAGGAGAGACGGAGGAGGGCCACGTGGCACCCACACCATGGGGCCGTGATACGTCTCAAACGTATCTATAATTTTTGATGTTCCATGCTTGTTTTATACCAATTGCTACATGTTTTGCATCTACTTTATATCACTTTTATACATTTTTTGGGACTAACCTATTAACAAGATGCCGAAGTGCCAGTTCCTGTTTTCTGCTGTTTTTGTATTCCAGAAAAGCTAGTCTGGAAATATTCTCGGAATTGGACGAAACTACACGGGGGTGCCTATTTTTCCAGAACACGCCTGACGGAGCGAAGGAGCAGCAGAGGAGGGCCACACGCCACCAGGGCGCGGGCCCCCCTCTGCCGCGCCCTGGGTGGTGTGGGCCCCTCGGGGGTCCGCAGCCGCCGCCCTTTCGCCTACTTATTCCCCCCGACGCGAAAACCCTAAGTACCTGAGCAAATATCCACGAAAAGTTCCAGAGACGCCGCCGTCGTCAACCCTAGCTCGGGAGGGTTCAGAACCTCTTCCCGGCACCCTGCCGGAGAGGGGAATCGTCACCGGAGGCTTCTACATCGCCATGCCTGCCTCCGGAGTGATGCGTGAGTAGTTCATCCTTGGACTACGGGTCCATAGCAGTAGCTAGATGGTTGTCTCTCCACTTTGTGCCATCATGTTTAGATCTTGTGAGCTGCCCTACATGATCAAGATCATATTATTGTAATGCTACATGTTGTGTTTGCTGGGATCCGATGAATATTGAATATTATGTCAAGTTGATTATCAATCTATCTTATATGTTATTTAAGATCTTGCATGCTTTCCGTTACTCGTAGATGCTTTGGCCAAGTAGATGCTTGTAACTCCAAGAGAGAGTATTTATGCTAGATAGTGGGTTCATGTCTCCGTTTAACCTGGGACAGTGACAGAAAGTTCTAAGGTTGTGGATGTGCTGTTGCCACTAGGGATAACCTAACGATGCTATGTCCACGGCATATGTGTTTGTTTACATTACGCACTTTACTTAATGCAATTATCCGTTGCTTGCAACTTAATACCAACGGGGGACTCGGATGACAACCCGGCGGTGGATTATTAGTCATAGATGCTGTTGGATAACGTCTATGTATTATGTCGTAATGCCCAATTAAATATCATAGTAGTCAACATGTCATGTATATGCATTGTCATGCGCTCACTATTCGTCAATTGCCCAGCTGTAATTTGTTCACCCAACATGTTAGTTATCTTTTATGGAGAGACACCACTAGTGAACTGTGGACCCCGGTCCATTCTTTTACACTGATTAAACAACCACAAACTGCAAACTGTTCCTTTTTCATTCTCTGCAATTTAATACTCATTTTCCACACCATACGTTTAATCCTTTGTTTTCAGCAAGCCAGTGAGATTGACAACCTCACTGTTTCGTTGGGGCAAAGTAGTTTGATTGTGTTGTGTGCAGATTCCACGTCAACAGTCCAGACTCCCTGCGACAGCTATTTTTCTGGCGCCGTTGACAACCTTCTGAAGAGTTGCTGCTCCTACTGGTTCGATAACCTTGGTTTCTTTCTGAGGGAAAACTTGCTGCTGACTACATCATACCTTCCTCTTGGGGTCTCCCAACGAACGTGTGTTTCACGTCATCAAGCTATTTTTCTGGCGCCGTTGCCGGGGAGACAGCAGTCTTCTGCAAGGGGAGTTTCACGCTTCCAATCTCTTTACTTTGTTTTTGTCTTGCTTAGTTTATTTTATTTTATCTTGTTTGCTTTCAATTATCAAAAACACAAAAAAATTAGTTACTTGCATCTAGTTTACTTTCAAGTTATTTTCTGTACTGTTTTTATTTCTGCTAAAATGAGTACTCCTGAGAACACTAAGTTGTGTGATTTCACTAGCACGAACAACAATGATTTCATATGCACACCTATTGCTCCACCTGCTGCTTCAGCAGAATTTTATGAAATTAAACCTGCACTTTTAAATCTTGTTATGAAAGAGCAATTTTCTGGTGTTAGTACTGATGATGCTGCTGTTCACCTTAATAACTTTGTTGAACTTTGTGAAATGCAAAAGCTCAAGGAAGTAGATGGTGATATTATTAAACTGAAACTTTTTCCTTTCTCCTTGAGAGGACGTGCTAAAGAATGGTTGCTATCTTTGCCTAGAAATAGTATTGATTCATGGACTAAATGCAAAGATGCTTTTATTGGAAAATATTATCCTCCTGCTAAGATTATTTCTTTGAGAAGTAGCATAATGAATTTTAAGCAATTTGATAATGAACATGTTGCTCAAGCATGGGAGAGAATGAAATCATTGGTTAAAAATTGTCCCACTCATGGACTGACTACTTGGATGATCATCCAAACCTTCTATGCAGGATTAAATTTTTCTTCGAGGAATTTATTGGATTCGGCCGCTGGAGGTACCTTTATGTCCATCACTTTGGGTGCTGCAACAAAGCTTCTTGATGATATGATGATTAATTATTCTGAGTGGCACACCGAGAGAGCTCCAACAGGTAAGAAGGTAAATTCTGTTGAGGAAACCTCCTCCTTGAGTGCCAAAATTGATACTATTATGTCTATGCTTGCAAATGGTCAAACACATGTTGATCCAAATAATGTTCCTTTAGCTTCTTTGGTTGCTCAAGAAGAGCATGTTGATGTGAACTTCATTAAAAATAATAATTTCAACAACAATGCTTATAGGAATAATTTTGGTAATAGCAATTATAGGCCCTATCCTTCTAATAGTGGCAATGGTTATGGAAATTCCTATAGTAACTCCTACAATAATAATAAGAGTGTACCCTCTGATCTTGAAGTTATGCTTAAGGATTTTATTAGTACACAAACTGCTTTCAATAAAACTGTTGAGGAGAAATTTGGGAAAATTGATGTGCTTTCCTCTAAAGTTGATAGTCTTGCTCTTGATGTTGACTTATTGAAACTAAAGAACATGCCTCATGATGTTAAAGAGAGCAAAACTCTCAATGCTATACAAGTTAAAATTGATAACAATGTGAGGATGTTAGCTGAATTGCATGCTAGATGGGAAAGAGAGGATGAAATTGCTAGAAAGAATAATATTGCTAGAGTTTATACTATTACTACTTCTGAAAATGCTTCAAACTCAAGTGTTAACAAACCTCCTACCATTAATGGCAAGATAGTTGGTGTTGGTAATGTTTCCACTTCTATTGCAAAATGTCCTAAATTGCCTGATAACTCTGAAACTGTCCTTGATAAAGATGCTGAAATTTCTAGCAATAAGGAAGAATAATTCCATTACTTTTGATGATAATGACTTTGATTTTGATGGTTGCAATATTTCTGAAGTAATTAAGTTCTTGCAAAAGCTAGCTAGAAGTCCTAATGCTAGTGCTATAAACATGGCTTTTACTAAACATATTACTAATGCTCTCATACAAGTTAGGGAAGAGAAATTAAACATGAAGCTTCTATCCCTAGGAAGTTAGAAGATGGTTGGGAGCCCATCATTAAATTGAAATTGAATGACTTTGATTGCAATGCTTTGTGTGACCTTGGTGCTAGTATTTCTGTTATGCCTAAAAGATTATATGATATGCTTGATTTAGCACCTTTGGAAAATTGTTACTTGGATGTTCACCTTGTTGATTCTACTATTAAAAAACCTTTGGGAAGAATTGATGATGTTCTTATCATGGTTAACAACAATTATGTCCCCGTTGATTTTATTGTCTTGGATATTGAGTGCAATCCATCATGCCCTATTGTGCTGGGAAGACCTTTTCTTAGACTGTAGGTGCTATTATTGATATGAAAGAAGGGAATATAAAATATCAATTTCCTCTCAAGAAAGGTATGGAACACTTTCCTAGGAAGAAGATTAAGCCACCTTATGATTCTATTGTTCGAACAAATTACAATGTTGATGCTTCTTCACTTGGTAATACTTGATGCATGCTTTGTGCCTAGCTAAAAGGCGTTAAAGAAAAGCGCTTATGGGAGGCAACCCATTTTATTTTTCTGCAATTTTTCTTTTATTGAGTCAAGGAGTTTGTTTACTTCTGTAGCAACTCCTTTGTATCTTTATTTTCTCGCATTGTTGTGCCAAGAGTAGCCTCTAATGATAAGATGATGCTTAATTTTGATTGCTGCGCAGAAACAGATTTTTGCTGTTCACTGTACGAAATTCCTAAAATCACCAGATTGTTAATTAAATCTGAAATTTTTGTGCGTAATCTTTATGAATGTCTGAAACTTTCATTAGTTCAGAGTTTCTCGATCTGAGCGTCGTAAGTGCCTCGAAAAAATTCGTCTTTGCGGACTGTTCTGTTTTAGACAGATTATGCCTTTTTTTTTGCATTCTCTCTTTTACTAGTGTTGAGTGAAATTCTTTTTTGGGTGGAAGAGCTTCACATAACATCAGTGGCTGTAGCTAATGTTTAAAGTAACAAATCATATTGCGTCTTTATAGAACATGTGAATTTTTGATTATGCACTAACCCTCTAATGAGATCTACTTTGAGTTTGGTGTGACGGAAGTTTTCAAGGGTCAAGAGAGAAGGATGATATAATAGGATCAAGAAGAGTGAAGAGCTTAAGCTTGGGGAGGCTCCCATGGATCTCCCCAGCATATTTCAAGAAGACTCAAGCGTCTAAGCTTGGGGATGCCCAAGGCATCCCCTTCTTCATCGTCAAAATTATCAGGTCATCTCTAGTGAAACTATATTTTAATTCTTTCACATCATATGTGCTTTTCTTGGAGCGTCTGTGTGCTTTTATTTTCAGTATTGCATTTTATTTTCAATAAAGCTTGACTGGACCCTAGCATTCTTGATTGGGAGAGAGACACGCTCCGCTTTTTCATGAGAATACTCCTATTCTTCACTTATATTTGTTGAGTATTCATATCTAGCGCTGTTCAGCTTTTAGCTCTTGTTTTCATGTATCTCTTGTCAGAGCTATTAGCTTTCTTTTGTAGAAAGTACTCTCTTGCTTCACTTATATTTGTTTGGAGAGTTGATGAAATAAATTGATTGGTGTTTGGTTGGTTCAGAAAATGTTGCATGTGGTAATTGGTATAAGGAAAAACTTGCTTAATCTTGTAGATCACTAAAATGGATAACTTGATGCTTGTCAATTGTTTTGAGTTAACAAGTAGATCATGATTAAATTGTGCATCACATGAGTTAAGCCTATTAGTGAAGAACTACCGTAAAGCTTGTTGAAAATTTGGTTTGCATCGGTGGTACCTCTAAGGTCTAGATATTTTCTAATAACAGGGTTTGGTTAACAAGGAAGACGGTATGAAGTCTTATAACGTTTGCAATATGTTTGTCATATAAAACTTGGTGTACGGGTTGATATTCTTGTTTGCTTACATAACCTTGCTAGCCTAAACTCTGTACTGAGAGGGAATGCTTCTCGTGCATCCAAATCCTTGAGCCAAAATCCATGCCATTTGTGTCCACCATAACTACCTATATGTGGTATTTCCTTGCCACTCCAAGTAAATTTTTCATGTGCTACCTTTAAATTATTCAAAATGTTATTATTCCCTTTTTGTGTCAATGTTTACTAGCTCATGAGGAATTAGTGTGGTTATTCTTTATTCTATTTGTCGAGTGGACTTTTACACCTGGACTAGTGGCATATACATCCGCTTATCCAATAACTTGCAAAAAGAGCTGGCAACGGGGTGCCCAGTCCCAATTAATTACAACTTTAACCAATTAATTCTCTTCACACTTTTGCCCTGATTCATCAGTAAGCAATGACAAACAGTGAAATACCTGAATGTGTGTAAACCAAAGAGAAAGAGGGATGATCTGCCTTGCTGGTAGAAATAACGTCCTTCATGGGAGCCGCTCTTAAAAGTCCGTTCGACAGGTAGAATACTGTTCTCACCCGCTACCATTCGTTGACAATTAACAAACACCTCTCAAAAATAGATACTCCTCCATGGTATGTGATTGATGGAAGGCACCCGAGGATTCGGTTAGCCATGGCTTGTGTTAGCAAGGTTGGGAGGAGTATCAAATATTTTATGCAATCTCTATATGCTTTCAAAAACCTAAAAGCTCTAGCACATGATTTAATCCCTGCTTCCCTCTGCGAAGGGCCTTTCTTTTACTTTTATGTTGAGTCAGTTTTCCTATTCTTTCTGTCTTCCACAAGCAAACACTAGTGTCAACTTTGTTACAACATGCGTTATATGCAATGTATTGGACTTGTTATACTACTTTGTGTTGACAATATCCATGAGATAAATATGTTGAAAGTTGAAGCAAATGCTGAAACTAAATTCTTCCTTTGTGTTGATTAAATACCTTTTGTTAGAAACTATTGCTTTATGAGTTAACACTTATGCAAAACTGTTTGATGCTTGTCTCGAAAGTACTATTCATGAAAACGTTTAGCTTGTGTGATTCATTGTTTACTCATTATCTATTTGTAGCAAATTATAGACCATTGACTTGGATCACTTCATTCATTTACATGTGCCTTGCAATATTATATGATCAAGATTATGATAGTAGCATGTCACCTCAAAAATTATTTGTTTTTATCGTTTACCTACTCGAGGACGAGTAGGAACTAAGCTTGGGGATGCTGATACGTCTCAAACGTATCTATAATTTTTGATGTTCCATGCTTGTTTTATACCAATTGCTACATGTTTTGCATCTACTTTATATCACTTTTATACATTTTTTGGGACTAACCTATTAACAAGATGCCGAAGTGCCAGTTCCTGTTTTCTGCTGTTTTTGTATTCCAGAAAAGCTAGTCTGGAAATATTCTCGGAATTGGACGAAACTACACGGGGGTGCCTATTTTTCCAGAACACCTGACGGAGCGAAGGAGCAGCAGAGGAGGGCCACCAGGAGGCCACACCACCAGGGCGCGGGCCCCCCTCTGCCGCGCCCTGGGTGGTGTGGGCCCCTCGGGGGTCCGCAGCCGCCGCCCTTTCGCCTACTTATTCCCCCCGACGCGAAAACCCTAAGTACCTGAGCAAATATCCACGAAAAGTTCCAGAGACGCCGCCGTCGTCAACCCTAGCTCGGGAGGGTTCAGAACCTCTTCCCGGCACCCTGCCGGAGAGGGGAATCGTCACCGGAGGCTTCTACATCGCCATGCCTGCCTCCGGAGTGATGCGTGAGTAGTTCATCCTTGGACTACGGGTCCATAGCAGTAGCTAGATGGTTGTCTCTCCACTTTGTGCCATCATGTTTAGATCTTGTGAGCTGCCCTACATGATCAAGATCATATTATTGTAATGCTACATGTTGTGTTTGCTGGGATCCGATGAATATTGAATATTATGTCAAGTTGATTATCAATCTATCTTATATGTTATTTAAGATCTTGCATGCTTTCCGTTACTCGTAGATGCTTTGGCCAAGTAGATGCTTGTAACTCCAAGAGAGAGTATTTATGCTAGATAGTGGGTTCATGTCTCCGTTTAACCTGGGACAGTGACAGAAAGTTCTAAGGTTGTGGATGTGCTGTTGCCACTAGGGATAACCTAACGATGCTATGTCCAGGCATATGTGTTTGTTTACATTACGCACTTTACTTAATGCAATTATCCGTTGCTTGCAACTTAATACCAACGGGGGACTCGGATGACAACCCGGCGGTGGATTATTAGTCATAGATGCTGTTGGATAACGTCTATGTATTATGTCGTAATGCCCAATTAAATATCATAGTAGTCAACATGTCATGTATATGCATTGTCATGCGCTCACTATTCGTCAATTGCCCAGCTGTAATTTGTTCACCCAACATGTTAGTTATCTTTTATGGAGAGACACCACTAGTGAACTGTGGACCCCGGTCCATTCTTTTACACTGATTAAACAACCACAAACTGCAAACTGTTCCTTTTTCATTCTCTGCAATTTAATACTCATTTTCCACACCATACGTTTAATCCTTTGTTTTCAGCAAGCCAGTGAGATTGACAACCTCACTGTTTCGTTGGGGCAAAGTAGTTTGATTGTGTTGTGTGCAGATTCCACGTCAACAGTCCAGACTCCCTGCGACAGCTATTTTTCTGGCGCCGTTGACAACCTTCTGAAGAGTTGCTGCTCCTACTGGTTCGATAACCTTGGTTTCTTTCTGAGGGAAAACTTGCTGCTGACTACATCATACCTTCCTCTTGGGGTCTCCCAACGAAGGTGTGTTTCACGTCATCAGGCCGCGCGGGCCCCCTGCGCGTCGTGGGGTGGTGTGGGCCCTCGTGGCTCCGCAGCCGCCGCCCTTTCGCCTATTTATTCTTCCCGACGCGAAAACCCTAAACACCCGAGCCATTATCCACGAAAAGTTCTAGAGACGCCACCGCCGTCAACCCTAGCTCGGGAGGGTCCAGAAGCTCTTCCCGGCACCCTGCCGGAGAGGGGAATCAACACCGGAGGGCTCTACATCACCATGCCTGCCTCCGGAGTGATGCGTGAGTAGTTCATCCTTGGACTACGGGTCCATGGCAGTAGCTAGATGGTTGTCTCTCCACTTTATGCTATCATGTTTAGATCTTGTGAGCTGCCTATCATGATCAAGATCATCTTATTGTAATGCTACATGTTGTGTTTGCTGGGATCCGATGAATATTGAATACTATGTCAAGTTGATTATCAATCTATCTTATATGTTATTTATGATCTTGCATGCTTTCCGTTACTAGTAGATGCTTTGGCCAAGTAGATGCTTGTAACTCCAAGAGTGAGTATTTATGCTAGATAGTGGGTTCATGCCTCCGGTAATCTGGGAGAGTGACAATAACTTCTAAGATTGTGGATGTGCTGTTGCCACTAGGGATAAAATAACCGATGCTTAGCTTAAGGGTGCGCCGTTAGGTCTAATGCATTTGTTTACATTACGCACATTACTTAATGCAATTATCCGTTGCTTGCAACTTAATACCAACGGGGAACTCGGTATGACAACCTGGCGGTGGATTATTAGTCATAGACGCTGTTGGATAACGGTCTATGTATTTTGTCGTAATGCCCACATGAATATCATAGTAATCATCATGTCATATATATGCATTGTCATGCGCTCAATATTTTGTCAATTGCCCAGCTGTAATTTGTTCACCCAGCATGTTAGTTATCTTTTATGGAGAGACACCACTAGTGAACTGTGGACCCCGGTCCATTCTTTTACACTGATAATACAACCAACTGCAAACATTGTTCCTTTTCATTCTCTGCAATTTACTACTGTTTTCCACACCATACGTTTAATCCTTTGTTTTCAGCAAGCCGGTGAGATTGACAACCTCACTGTTTCGTTGGGGCAAAGTAGTTTGATTGTGTTGTGTGCAGATTCCACGTCGGATTCCCTGGTTGCGCCGTGCCATATTCCGCCACCAACAACCTTCAGAAGTGATTTCTTGCTCCTACTGGTTCGATTAAACCTTGGTTTCATACTGAGGGAAACTGCTGCTACACTGCTTCATACCTTCCTCTTGGGGTCTCCCAGCGAACGTGTGATCCACGCAATCAAGCTCTTTTTCTGGCGCCGTTGCCGGGGAGCAAGAGGATTTCTGCAAGGGGAGTTTCACGCTTCCAATCTCTTTACTTTGTTATTGTCTTGCTTAGTTTATTTTTATTTAGTCTTGTTTGCTTTATTTATCAAAAACACAAAAAAATTAGTTACTTTTATTTTCAAGTTGTTATCTTTCTGTTTTGTTTTAATTTTGCTAAAATGAGTACCCCTGAGAACACTAAGTTGTGTGATTTCACTAGCACGAACAACAATGATTTCATTAGTACACCTATTGCTCCACCTGCTTCTAACGCAGAATTCTATGAAATTAAACCTGCACTTTTAAATCTTGTTATGAAAGAGCAATTCTCTGGTGTTAGTACTGATGATGCTGCTGCTCACCTTAATAACTTTGTGAGATGCAAAAGTATAAGGATGTAGATGGTGATATTATTAAACTGAAACTTTTTCCTTTCTCTTTGAGAGGACGTGCTAAAGAATGGTTGCTATCTTTGACTAGAAATAGTATTGATTCATGGACTAAATGCAAAATGCTTTCATAGGAAAATATTATCCTCCTGCTAAGATTATATCTTTGAGAAGTAGCATTATGAATTTCAAACAATTTGATAATGAGCATGTTGCTCAAGCTTGGGAGAGAATGAAATCATTGGTAAAGAATTGTCCCACCCATGGACTGACTGCTTGGATGATCATCCAAACCTTTTATGCAGGACTAAATTTTTCTTCAAGAAACCTATTGGATTCGGCCTCTGGAGGTACCTTTATGTCCATCACTTTGGGTGCTGCAACAAAGCTTCTTGATGATAAATTATTCTGAATGGCACACCGAAAGAGCTCCACAAGGTAAGAAGGTAAATTCTGTTGAAGAAACCTCTTCCTTGAGTGATAAGATTGATACTATTATGTCTATGCTTACAAATGGAAAAATGCATGTTGATCCAAATAATGTTCCTTTAGCTTCTTTGGTTGCTCAAGAAGAGCATGTTGATGTGAACTTCATTAAAAATAATAACTTCAACAACAATGCTTATAGGAATAATTTTGGTAATAACAATTATAAGCCCTATCCTTTTAATAGTGGCAATGGTTATGTTAATTCTTATGGTAATTCCTACAACAATAATAAGAGTGTACCCTCTGATCTTGAAGTCATGCTTAAGGATTTTATTAGTACACAAACTGCTTTCAATAAATCTGTTGAGGAAAAGTTTGGGAAAATTGATGTTCTTGCCTCTAAAGTTGATAGTCTTGCTCTTGATGTTGATTTGTTAAAAATTAAAACTATGCCTCATGATGTTAAAGAGAGCAAAACTCTCAATGCTATACAAGTTAAAATTGATAATAATGTGAGGATGTTAGCTGATTTACATGCTAGGTGGGCAAGAGAGGATGAAATTGCTAAAAAGAATAGTATTGCTAGAGTTTATACTATTACTACTACTGAAAATGCTAAACTCAAGTGTTAACAAACCTCCTACTATCAATGGTAAAGTAATTGGTGTTGGCAATGTCTCTACTTCTGTTGCAAAACGTTTAAAATTGCCTGAAAACACTGAAACTGTTCCTGATAAAAGTGCTGAAATTTTTCGAGATGGGAGACAATGGTCCCATTACTTTTGATAATAATGATTTTGATTTTGATGGTTGCAATATTTCTGAAGTAATTAAGTTCTTGCAAAAGCTAGCTAGAAGTCCTAATGCTAGTGCTATAAACATGGCTTTTACTAAACATATTACTAATGCTCTCATGCAAGTTAGGGAAGAGAAATTAAAACATGAAGCTTCTATCCCTAGGAAGTTAGAAGATGGTTGGGAGCCCATCATTAAAATGAAGGTGAATGATTTTGATTGCAATGCTTTATGTGATCTTGGTGCTAGTATTTCTGTTATGCCTAAGAAACTCTATGATATGCTTGATTTAGCACCTTTGGAACACTGTTATTTGGATGTTCACCTTGCTGATAATACTATAAAGAAACCTTTGGGGAGAGTTGATGATGTTTTTATAATGGTTAACAATAACCTTGTCCCCGTTGATTTTGTTGTTTTGGATATTGAATGCAATGCTTCTTGTCCTATTGTTTTGGGAAGACCTTTTCTTAGAACTGTTGGTGCTATTATTGATATGAGAGAGGGGAATATTAAATATCAATTCCCACTCAAGAAAGGTATGGAACACTTCCCTAGAAAGAAGATGAAGTTACCTTTTGATTCTATTGTTAGAGCAAATTATTCTGTTGATGCTTCATCACTTGGAAACACTTGATTCTTACTTTCTGCGCCTAGCTGAAAGGCGTTAAAGAAAAGCGCTTATGGGAGACAACCCATTATTTTATTTCTGCAATTTTTCTTTTTTTGAGTCAAGGAGTTGTTTACTTCTGTAACAATTCCTTTGTATCTTTATTTTATCGCATTGTTGTGCCAAGTATTGCCTCTAATAGGAAGATGATGCTAGATTTGGATTTCTGCGCAGGAACAGATTTCTGCTGTTCACCGTTTTAATTCTGTAAAATCACAGAAAAATTATTTAAATCTGCAAATTTTTGTGCGTGATCCTCAGATATGTACGCATCTTTCGTTAGTTTAAAGTTTTTCGATCTGAGCAACGTAAGTGCCTCGAAAAAATTCGTCTTTGCGGACTGTTCTGTTTAGACAGATTCTGTCTTTTATTTTTCGCATTCTCTCTTTTACTAGTGTTGAGTGGAATTCTTTTTTAGGGTGAAGAGCTTCACATAACATCAGTGGCAGTAGCTAATGTTAAAAGTAACGGTCATGTTTGTGTCCTTATAGAACATGTGAGTTTTTGATTGTGCACTAACCCTCTAATGAGAATTACTTTGAGTTTGGTGTGGCGGAAGTTTTCAAGGGTCAAGAGAGAAGGATGATATAATGTGATCAAGAAGAGTGAAGAGCTTAAGCTTGGGGATGCTCCCATGGATCACCCCAGCATATTTCAAGAAGACTCAAGCGTCTAAGCTTGGGGATGCCCAAGGCATCCCCTTCTTCATCAGCAACTTATCAGGTCATCTCTAGTGAAACTATATTTTAATTCTTTCACATCATATGTGCTTTACTTGGAGCGTCTGTGTGCTTTTATTTTCAGTATTTTATTTTTCTTATGGTCAACTTGATTGGACCCAGCATTCTTGATTGGGAGAGAGACACGCTCCGCTTTTTCATATGAATACTCCTATTCTTCACTTATACTTGTTGAGTATTCTTATCTAGCTATTGCTATGCTTTTAGCTCCTTTTTGCATGCATCTCTTATTCAGAGCTGTTAGTTCTTTTAAAGAAAGTACTCTCTTGCTTCACTTATAATTGTTTGGAGAGTTTATGTTGAAATAAATTGATTGGTGTTTGGTTGGAACAGAAAATGTTGCATGTGGTAGATGGTATAATGGAAAAAGCTTACATATTCTTGTAGATCATTGTATTGGATAATTTGATACTTGTCAATTGTTTTGAGTTATCAAGTAGTTCATGTTTAAGCTTTTGTATCATGTAGTTAAAACCTATTAATGAAGAACTACCGTAAAGCTCGTTGAAATTTGGTTTGCATGATTGGTATCTCTAAGGTCTAGATATTTTCTAGTAAAAGGGTTTGGTTAACAAGGAAGACAGTGTAGAGTCTTATAATGCTTGCAATATGTTTTCATATAAGTCTTGCTGTGTCGGTTGATATCCTGTGTTTGCTTCAAATAACCTTGCTAGCCTAAACTCTGTACTGAGAGGGAATGCTTCTCGTGCATCCAAAACCTTGAGCCAAAATCCATGCCATCTGTGTCCACCATAACTACCTATATGTGGTATTTCCTTGCCATTCCAAGTAAATTTTTCATGTGCTACCTTTAAACTATTCAAAATTATTACTCCTATTTTGTGTCAATGTTTACCAAGCTCATGAGGACGGGGTGGATGTCTTTATGTCAACTGTCAAACAGACTTTACCACCGGACTAGCGGCATATACATCCGCTTATCCATTAATTTTGCAAAAAGAGCTGGCAAATGGGGTGCCCAGTCCCAATTAATTACAACTTTAACCGCTTAATTCTCTTCACATTTTTGCCCTGATTTATCAGTCAAGCAATGACAAACAGTGAAATATCTGCATGTGTAAACAAAAGAGAAAGAGGGATGATCTGCCTTGCTGGTAGAAATAACGTCCTTCATGGGAGCCGCTCTTAAAAGTCTGGTTGGCAGGGGTCATATTGTACTTTCCATTTTCTGATTCGTTGACAATTAACAAACACCTCTCAAAACTTATTTTTACTCTCTTATGATTTCAAAAACTTAAAAAGCTCTAGCACATGATTTAATCCCTGCTTCCCTCTGCGAAGGGCCTTTCTTTTACTTTTATGTTGAGTCAGTTTTCCTACTTCTTTCTATCTTAGAAGCAAACACTAGTGTCAACTTTGGTGCAACAATTTTTATATGCTGTATATTGCACTTATTATATGCTTTGTGTTGACAAATATCCATGAGATATATATGTTGAAAGTTGAAAGCAATTGCTGAAACTTAAATCTTCCTTTGTGTTGGTTAAATACCTTTTACTTAGAATCTATTGCTTTATGAGTTAACTCTTATGCAAAACTCTTTGATGCTTGTCTCGAAAGTACTATTCATGAAAAGTTTTTGCTTATATGATTCAGTTGTTTGCTCATTATCTACTTGCTAGCAAACTATAGACCATTGACCTGGATCACTTCATTCATAACATGTGCTTTACAATTATTTGATCAAGATTATGATTGTAGCATGTCACCTCAGAAATTATTTTTTTTTATCGTTTTACCTACTCGAGGACGAGTAGAACTAAGCTTGGGGATGCTTGATACGTCTCAAACGTATCTATAATTTCTGATGTTCCATGTTGATATTATACCAATTGTTACATGTTTTATATACACTTCATAGCATTTTTATGCATTTTCTGGGACTAACCTATTAACAAGATGCCACAGTGCCAGTTCCTGTTTTCTGCTGTTTTTGTATTCCAGAAAAGCTAGTCTGGAAATATTCTCGGAATTGGACGAAACTTGGACAGAACCTCCTATTTTTCCAACACGAAGACGGAGTCCAGAGGAGAGACGGAGGAGGGCCACGTGGCACCCACACCATGGGGCGCGCGGGCCCCCTGCCGCGCCGTGGGGTGGTGTGGGGCCCTCGTGGCTCCGCAGCCGCCGCCCTTTCGCCTATTTATTCTTCCCGACGCGAAAACCCTAAAACCCGAGCCATTATCCACGAAAAGTTCCAGAGACGCCGCCGCCGTCAACCCTAGCTCGGGAGGGTTCAGAAGCTCTTCCCGGCACCCTGCCGGAGAGGGGAATCATCACCGGAGGGCTCTACATCACCATGCCTGCCTCCGGAGTGATGCGTGAGTAGTTCATCCTTGGACTACGGGTCCATGGCAGTAGCTAGATGGTTGTCTCTCCACTTTATGCTATCATGTTTAGATCTTGTGAGCTGCCTATCATGATCAAGATCATCTTATTGTAATGCTACATGTTGTGTTTGCTGGGATCCGATGAATATTGAATACTATGTCAAGTTGATTATCAATCTATCTTATATGTTATTTATGATCTTGCATGCTTTCCGTTACTAGTAGATGCTTTGGCCAAGTAGATGCTTGTAACTCCAAGAGTGAGTATTTATGCTAGATAGTGGGTTCATGCCTCCGGTAATCTGGGAGAGTGACAATAACTTCTAAGATTGTGGATGTGCTGTTGCCACTAGGGATAAAATAACCGATGCTTAGCTTAAGGGTACGCCGTTAGGTCTAATGCATTTGTTTACATTACGCACATTACTTAATGCAATTATCCGTTGCTTGCAACTTAATACCAACGGGGAACTCGGTATGACAACCTGGCGGTGGATTATTAGTCATAGACGCTGTTGGATAACGGTCTATGTATTTTGTCGTAATGCCCACATGAATATCATAGTAATCATCATGTCATATATATGCATTGTCATGCGCTCAATATTTTGTCAATTGCCCAGCTGTAATTTGTTCACCAGCATGTTAGTTATCTTTTATGGAGAGACACCACTAGTGAACTGTGGACCCCGGTCCATTCTTTTACACTGATAATACAACCAACTGCAAACATTGTTCCTTTTCATTCTCTGCAATTTACTACTGTTTTCCACACCATACGTTTAATCCTTTGTTTTCAGCAAGCCGGTGAGATTGACAACCTCACTGTTTCGTTGGGGCAAAGTAGTTTGATTGTGTTGTGTGCAGATTCCACGTCGCGCGGATTCCCTGGTATGCGCCGTGCCATATTCCGCCACCAACAACCTTCAGAAGTGATTTCTTGCTCCCACTGGTTCGATTAAACCTTGGTTTCATACTGAGGGAAACTGCTGCTACACTGCTTCATACTTCCTCTTGGGGTCTCCCAGCGAACGTGTGATCCACGCAATCAATGCCTTTGGAAAGCGCACTTGTAGTGACAGTCGTTTCTATTGCAAGATGCATCAACAAGTGTTTGAATTTCTAGTTAGCCCCTCAAGAACTCTCATGTTCCTACACATTACATTGATGTGGATAATGCTCGGAAATTATGGCTGGATGTGATGGAAGTTATGGATTTTCATGGTATTACTTCTCTCATGACATGTGATACCCCCTATTCTCTTGAGCTGCTTCGGGAATTCTATGCCACAGTAGCTTATGTTGAGGAAGAAGCTCATGTTGAGGCCCCTAAGAAGAAGAACGGCTTAATGAGTGTGTTCAAGAAAATGAATTGCTTCTTTGTGGACAAGTGATACGTCTCCAACGTATCTATAATTTCTGATGTTCCATGCTTATATTATACCAATTGCTACATGTTTTATATACACTTCATATCACTTTTATGCATTTTCTGGGACTAACCTATTAACAAGATGCCACAGTGCCAGTTCCCTGTTTTCTGCTGTTTTTTGTTTCAGAAAAGTACTTCTGCGAATATTCTCGGAATTGCACGAAACAAAAGGCCACGTCCTATTTTTCCAGCGCCGTCACAGAGTCCGAAGGAGAGACGAAGGAGGGCGCCGAGGTGGCCAAACCACACCCCGGCGCGGGTGGGTCCCCTGCCGCGCCACCAGGTGGTGTGGGCCCCTCGAGCCTCCACCGACGTTGCCCCTTCGCCTATTTATTGCCCGAGGCGTAAACCCTAAAATACCAAGTCATATTTCCAGAAGAGTTCCGCAGCGCCGCCGCCATCGACGACAAGTTTCGGGGGACAGAATCTCTGTTCCGGCACGCCGTCGGGACGGGGAATTGCCCCCGGAGTCATCTCCATCGACACCACCGCCATCTTCATCGTCGCTGCTGACTCCCATGATGAGGAGGGAGTAGTTCTCCCCCGAGGCTGAGGGCTCTACCGGTAGCTATGTGGTTCATCTCTCTCTCACATGGTGTGATCTTTATGTGATCATGTGTATTGCTAGTATCGCTGAATACATTAATAATGTTTATGCTACTCAAGTGATTTTGTCTAGTTTCTGGAGTCATTGTGACAACACGGTATCAAGGTGACAGTGTGGGTACTTGTGTGACTCTATGAATAATTTAGATATTATCATGGCTTGTTCTTGGGAACTGTGGTGTTTGTTTACTCAGACTTTGAGGAGTGCTTTTGCAGCCCTACACGTAGTACTCTTGTGTTATCAAGAAGGAGAATAATCCCGAGCAGTATTTACTTGTGTTCAGTTGTGCTAATCTAGTTGAATATGTAGATGTTACTCTTTATCTATTATGCACTCTAGAGGTTACTTTAATATGAACTCCGGTACTCTCCACGGTGTAAAGGTGACAGTGTGTGCACCGTGTGTGATTCCTTTATGACGTTGTGGCGCTTGTTTACTCCGGCTTGAGGTGTGCTTTTGTAGCCCTACACAATGAATGGTGTTTGTTATCCAACAAGAGAGTGTTTAAGAGTAGCTTTTACTTATTCAGTTATGAGATCATTGTTGAGAGTGTCCACTAGTGAAAGTATGATCCCTAGGCCTTGTTTCTAAGCATTGAAACACCGTTTACAACAAGTTCTGCTACATGTTTGCTTGCTGCCATCTTTATTTCAGATTGCAGTTACTACTTATAATCATCCATATCACTTGTATTTCACTATCTCTTCGCCGAACTAGTGCACCTATACATCTGACAAGTGTATTGGGTGTGTTGGGGACACAAGAGACTTCTTGTATCTTAATTGCAGGGTTGCTTGAGAGGATATCTTTGACCTCTACCTCCCTGAGTTCGATAAACCTTGGGTGATTCACTTAAGGGAAACTTGCTGCTGTTCTACAAACCTCTGCTCTTGGAGGCCCAACACTGTCTACAAGAATAGAAGCACACGTAGACATCAAGCTATTTTCTGGCGCCGTTGCCGGGGAGGTAAGGTAAAAGGTATTCACATCCTCTGGCTACAAAGCTATTTTCTAGTATTGTTGCTAGTGTGTGAGTGCTCGAAGTTATTTCCTTTAGATTCTGCAATTATTTCTTTTTGTTTCTTGTTTTTATTTTCACTAGTTAGGCTTAATGGAAAACAACAAAAAAATTAGAGATCTTTATGAACTTTATATTGAATTAGGACATGATGCTTTTGAAGAGAAAATTAAAAAACCTATGGAGGCTTGTTTGCATGATGGTAGCAATGTTATTACTAAAATGCTTTGAACACCATTATTGCTAATGCTATGCAAACTCTAAGCTTGGGGAAGCTGGTTTTGATGAATATGATATTTTTAGTCCCCCAAGTTTTGAGGAGAAAATTTTCTTTGATGATACTTTACCTCCAATTTATGATGATTATAATGATAGTGGTATTTTGGTGCCACCTACTATGGAGGATAAAGTTTATTATGATTATACTATGCCTGCAATTTATGATGAATACAATGATGGATGTGATACTTTTACTCCCACTATTACTAATGAAATGTTATGCTTATGTGGAGAGTAATGATACTTTTATGCATGTGGATCATGATAAGAATGCTTTATGTGATAGCTATATTGTTGAGTTTATTCAATGCCGCTGAAAATTATTTTGAGAGAGGAAAGTATGGTTATAGAAATCTTCATGTTACTAAATTTCCTCTCTTTATGATGAGTTTTGAGCTTTCTCTTGATTTGCTTTTATTTGCTGGGTACTTTAAGACCTACTGGTCCTTATGAGAGAGGGAGACACGATTCATATATCACAATAATATTAAGTCTCCTCTCTTTATGTTGAAATTTTTGAAGTTGCAATTGTTTTGCTTTCTATGCTAGTCACTTTGTGCTTCATTGATTTATTTTTCTACAAGACTCCTTTGCATAGGAAGTGGGTTAGATTAAATGTGTTTGGTATATGCTTTTGATGCTCTTTTATGTTTCAACTCTCATCTTTATGTGGGCATCATAAAAATCACTATGCCTAGCTAAAAGGCTTTAAAGAAAAGCGCTTATGGGAGACAACCCATTGTTTTTATTTTCTGTTATTTTTTTTCTTTTGTTTTGAGTCAAGGTGCTTGTTACTTCTGTAGCAACTCCTTTGTATCTTTATTTTATTGCATTGTTGTGCCAAGTAAAGTTTTATTGAAAGTTGATGCAAGATTTGGATTTCTGCGCAGTGACAGATTTTTAGCTGTCACGGATTTGAGCTTTTCCCTGTAGAAAATTCAAAAATTCTGAAAAAATCACGCATATTCCTGAGATATGTACGCAACTTTCATTATTTTGGCCAGATCCATCTGAGCAACTTAAGTGCCTCGAAAAAATTCGTCATTCCAGACTGTTCTGTTTTTGACAGATTCTGCCTTTTGTTTTGCATTCGCTCTTTTACTGTGTTTGTGTGGATTTCTTTGCTCCACAAAGCATTGGTGGCTGTAGCTAATGTCCAGAAGCTTTGGGATTGATTGTATCATTACAGAATATGAGAATTTTTGATTATGCACTAACCCTCTAATGAGAACTGTCTTGAGTTTGGTGTGAAGGAAGTTTTCAAGGATCAAGCGAGAAGGGTGATATTATGTGATCAAGAAGAGTGAAAAGCCTAAGCTTGGGGATGCCCCCGTGGTTCATCCCCATATTCAAGAGACTCAAGCGTCTAAGCTTGGGGATGCCCAAGGCATCCCCTTCTTCATCAACAACTTATCAGGTCATCTCTAGTGAAACTATATTTTAATTCTTTCACATCTTATGCGCTTTACTTGGAGCGTCTGTGTGCTTTTATTTTTTTGTTTTTGTTTGAATAAATTCGGATCCTAGCAATCCTTGTGTGGGAGAGAGACACGCTCCGCTTTTTCATGTGAATACTCATGTTCTTCACTTATATTTGTTGAGTATTCTTAACTAGCTACTGCAGTGCTTTTAGCTCCTGTTTTTCATGCATCTCTTCGAGCTGTTAGCACTTGTTTATAATACTCTCTTGCTGCATTATATTATCATTTGGAGAGTTTATGTTTAAATAAATTGATTGGTGTTTGTTTGGAAGAAAGAAAATGCTACATGTAGTAGTTGGTATTGGAAAAGACATATGCATTCTTGTAGATCATTGTCTTGTTTTGATTTGATGCTTTGCAATTGTTTTGAGCTCTCAAGTAGATCATGTTTAAGCTCTTGCATCATGTAGTTAAAGCCTAGTAGTGGAGAACTACCGTAGAGCTTGTTGAGACTTGGGATGCATATTTGTTCTCTCTAAGGTCTAGATATTTTCTGGTAAAATGTTTGAGCAACAAGGAAGACAGTGTAGAGTCTTATAATACTTGCAATATGTTTTTATGTGATTCTTGCTGTACCGGTTTATACTTGTGTTTGCTTCAAACAACCTTGCTAGCCTAAACTCTGTACTGAGAGGGAATGCTTCTCGTGCATCCAAAACTTGAGCCAAAACCCATGCCATTTGTGTCCACCATACC